>WOVY01003315.1:0-622497 GCA_013436015.1 Rhipicephalus annulatus | reverse complement strand
ACTGATCAAACAAAACACGCACCACCAGAGTTTCGGCGGGAAGAGGGGCTTGCAAGCAATGGGGTGCGCCAATAGGCCTAAGAGGCTATGGATGGCTTTGTTCTGCTTTGAGCTTTTACGACTTTTGGCTTTTATGGTGTCGTCGCTTCTGTAGCTGCCCCTCTTAAAGAGAATGGGTGATCGAAGCGTTCGAATCACGAAACATGAATAATATGAAACAGTGCTGTTTCTTTTACTGCTTGTAATAGGTTGTAGCACAAAATAAGTATGTATTTTTGAAGGTGAATTAAAATGCCACTCTTCTCATTCGCAAACCAGCAGAGAAACATGAGAGGTTTGCATCATTGCATGTCTTTCACAAGGCGGGCGTGACAAGTTACCGGAAAGACGCAATAATTAACAATATACGAGGGCACGCATAAGTTGCATGTGCATTGTTAACGTACTTATTCTTGCGTCGATAGCTGACCTGAAGTTGGGGCGAATAAATGCCGGCTGGAAGGGCAGTGGTCAATGGATGCGACATGCTAGAGCCATGATATCCATGTGCTTAGATTTAAGGTGCACACTCTTGAGCCCAATATGTAGTCAAGACTTCTGGAGCCGCCATCTGTGACATCCCTCATAACCATATTGTGGTTTTTGGGCGTGAAACCCCTACATTATTTTACTATAAATGCTTACAAGAAAAGGTACACTGAGACGGGGCTGAGTTGAACATTCTGAATTGCACAGTTTAGCACCATTACTTGCAAAGTGTCATTCGATTTCAGTTGCACCTTTGAGGATGTCTGACCAGACGCACAGTGCGGACATGTCTGTATACGTTCACCACAAGAAACTCCAACGTATCATATTATGTTGGTAGTAGGTAGTAAACTTTATTGATATCCTGAGTAACTCCCGTATTTATAGCAAGGACCGTGGGCTGCTCCCACGTTGGGATGGCAAGGCCAAGCCTCACCGCCACATCGTGGGCCTGCTGGACTGTCTGAATCTTGGTTCGTCACGCAAATACAAAGTGTCTTGCAAAATCTCTTCACCTGCGTGGCTGTAAGGAGGGACACGATAGAAGATCTCCGTGAAACGTCGACTAGATCAAAAGATAGCGATCGAGTGCATTGCGACCGCAGCATAACCAACTGAAGGCGTTATAGGTTTGAGTGGGTCAAAAGAAACAACCCCACAAGTGAGATAATGCTTCGTGACCCGTCGCGGTCTAGCCCGCTTCGACTTTAGAGAGCCCGAGCACGACAATGAGACCGCAATCATTAATTGCGAATTGACGTCGCAGCACGTTAATTTATAAGTGTCGAAACAAAAACAGAAAAAAACAAGTAATGTTACAGACGGCATTCGACAAGTGCTACTCATCTACAAGATCAGCTATAGTCAATGGTCAAAGCACATCAGAAGATCATCGGTGTTTTCAACCGTGGTAGAGACTATCGACGAAAACTGGGAGCTGGTACACGCGGGTGAAAAAAAATTTATCATCATTTCTGAATGATAGAATCAAAGTTTGGTTTGGTCGCTTGAACCATTCTGACAGTGTCTCAAAGTGGCGAATTCTATTTTCTGATAGCTGTGCAACGAGAGCAAGCAGGTATGCATGTATTCTTTCCTCCCCTACGGCCCGCTCATTTCAGTAATAAAGCTTAGTTGTTCATCAGGACGTCTTGGGCGGCTAGTTGATTCATTACTTCAAAGCACGTGCCTTCCTCCGTGCTTGAAAGGAAAATTGCGCAACTGAAAAAAAACAACACAAAGAAGGAACATTTAAACAGGTCGAGAGCACAAAACAGTTTTGCGCTCGACCTTATTAAGTGTTCCTTCTTTGTGGTGTATTTTTCTTTAGTTGCGCAATGTTTACTTTGAACTTAGTTGTTCAGTTACGTCAATATTTTAGAGCCTTCGGAGGGCTCTCACACAACCACTCAAATGTGCTTTTACAAATACACCGTGATATGGTCGATTTATTACGCCTTTCTATTTTAATGTCTTAATATACATCAGTATGCATCCTCATTTTGCCTGCACGCGCCATAGTCCGCAATGTTTATATTCACTAATGTAGTTTGCCCACAATGCGGCACAGCTGGGTACTTGAGTCAAATATTCTATCCATTTAGAGTAGGTCGTGCCTTATACATATCACTTATCTAGAGTCCCACTAGAAGGCAGAGTTCTTGAACTGCACGGATTGCACAACTGTGTTCAAAAATATAGACACGCAGTTGGTCCAACTTTTTAAATGTTAGCTGATGTTCGCGTCATCTCGACACTGCAATACAAAATGCAAAAAAAATAATTGTACAGAATACAAACAACAGATGGCGCAAAAATTGGTGATTACTTGTTAGGGGTCTTTTATTTGTTCAAGTTTTGATACGTGTGAATGACGGAAGTTTTGCAACTAAAATGTACACTCTGCAAGGGCTTCACATGTTTTCCCGTGTGTATTTTCCGAGGCAGTTCGAGGCATTTGAGGCAACATAAAATTGACTGTGCGATGGTTCGGTCTCCTGATTTTAGTATCGAAAGTGTCACAGGGACAGCACTTAGTCATTTCTCTGCTGTAGCTACTGCTCCCAGTGCTCTCAACGAGCCCGCGCCTTTGCCTTTAAAATGAGTGAACGTTCACCCAGGATTCCTCGGAAGCGTTACCTCGACAGAGACGAGCCATTCGTACTGCCGCAGTCGACTGCGTATTGAAAGAAGCAACGAGAGCGCAGCCGCGCTCATGAGTATGACTCCCAGGACGACCGATTTCTCGCAGAAACTCAAATATCCTCTGGTGACCCGTCGTGGTCATGTGACCCTGCATTGACCGCCGACGACGTGTCGTTAAACTCACATTTGACTTCTACATCTGATTCGTTCGGTCCCGACAACAACGCCGGCTTGAGTTCAGAGGACGTGCATCCGCCACAGGCCGATGACCTTGTTGATGATGACAGCTTCGGCGCCCTCACTGATGCGGAAGGTGACACAGACTCCGAAGCATCATAGGGAGCCCAGGATGAGCCTTCATCGATGGACGAGACATTCAGCGACTGTAACGACAGTTTCTAAAGTGATGGTGACGCTGAAATTGGCGACGAGTCTGAAGAAGTGCGCCCCACCTTCCTGGATGAGTCGGAGTTGTTGGCTGAAGACTTTGCCCACTTGGAGTCTCAGACTGTGCCAGGCTCGACGACAACAAAGGCAGCTGCAGTTATAATGATCATGGCCTTTGTCATAACGCATGGCCTCAGCTGGGTGGCCTGGATGACTTCCTGAATCTCATTGATGGCCTCTTTGGATTCGGAGGAAACACTCTTCCACGAACAAAGCACTTGTTCCGAAAGATCTGGTCGTCCAGAACGAAGAGCCTAGTCAAGCACTTTTTATTTGCGATGACTGTGGCAGCCTGCTGAACTCCCTAAAAACCATGAGGTGTCCCACTTGTTCTGTAGACAATGACGTCTCTGCATTGAAGGCCAAAGGAAATTTTTTATTATTCTAAATTTAAAAGAGAGGTAAAATCAGTAATTGCTCGAACCAAGGATGTTCTCTTTAGAAATCTCTCGCAGTTAAATGATGAGAACCCCTAACATCTGGGGCTTTCAATGACATAACAAGTGGGACAATGCTCAGAAATTTGCGCAAGAATGGGCAAGTAGCAAGATGGATTTGACAATCACATTCAACACAGATGGAAGCCCTGTGTTTAAGTCATCAACATCGTCGATATGGCCCATTCAGTTCTTGATAAATGAGCTGCCACCAGATTATCGTATGCAAAACTGCTAAGTTGGTGGTCTTTGGTTTGGACGCCATCCAGATATGTCACTGTTCATGGGCAAGTTCGTGGAAGAAGTGAACAACTTTGCCACCTAGTCTGGAGGACGGCATCCTCAGCCATCAAGTCTACAGTTCATGCAATCTGCTGCTGTGTCGACGCACTTCCTATGCCGCATTTATGAACATGGTGCAGTTCAATGACATGTTTGGCTGCCCCTGGTGCTACGCTTGTGGAGCATCATGAAGGTAAATTATTCTAGTAATGCACAATACATTCTATTAGGTGCATAACTTTTGTGCCATCATAACTGGTGCTAAAGCTGCTGTTACAATATAGCGAGCTTGCATTAACGGCGGCGACGCTGCGCACTCTGGTTAGGCAGCCATTTTTCATCAGAGGCGGTTGGAAAGTGCAGCAGCGCAGTCGTGTTTGCGAGCGTTGGCGTAGCTTTCAGGCGTGATCGAGTGCGAGTGTGACGCAAATTTAACTCCAAGAAAAGTCGTGCACGATGCCAGCCTAACCAAAAGGTTACCCCCAACGCTGTGCCAGGAAGACCTCGAGCGGTACCAAAAAATTGCCCGCAGCTTCCCTCGGGGGACACTGAGGAGGATGCGGAGCATATAATTGGTTAACGGGGTGTTAAAGTGCGACTTACTTGGGTCGATGGCTAAATTGGTTAACGTGGTTTTGAAATGGGGTGTTAAATTGCGACTTACTTGGGTCGATGGCTAAATTGGTTAACGTGGTTGTAGGAGGGTGTTTAAATGAGTGAACACGTACACACGTATGCGAAAGGGCGGCGCTGGTCGAAGGGACGTCGATCATTGTGTTTGTGGATTCGTTGGCATTCATTTCACGGCGACTTCGGACGTCGACGCGCCGTACAAACCAACGACGAGCGGCAACTGAGCGAGCGAGCGCCGACCTTGAGTATATATACAGCGCGACGGTGCATGCGCTGTCAGCTGTCGAATGTTCTCGAAGGAGAAGCGCGCGCGCGGCACAGATGGCGACGGCGCGACGACGGCGCTGCGCTGTCAGCTGTCGAATGTTCTCGAAGGAGAAGCGCGCGCGGCACAGATGGTGGGCGACGGCGCGACGGCGCATGCGCGCGCGTCAGCTGTCGAATGTTCGAGAAGCGGTGCGGACGGCGCGGACGGCGCACTACAAGGCGCGAGTATAAGATGCTTCCGCATCTAAAAAAGACGAGAATTTGCTCCGAGTGGCCCATTTACGCTTAGTGCGGGCAACTGTGTAAGCAAAGTGCACTTGTGGCCGCACGTCGACAGCTCTGATATTCATAAATTTCGCGTTCCGAGGGTGAGTTTGATTACCCAGGGGCTATAGTCGAGAAAGGCAGTCAAGGGCCCACAACTTGTGACGAGTGGCTGGTTGTGAGAGTCCTAATTAAAGAAATTCGCTGCCGATACCGTGGTCGTCGACACTCAAGTAAGAGTTGATTAAATCACTTGATTTTGCCGCAGATGCTAATGTTTGTTTCCGTGCAGATTCAACTTCCAGTGTGTTAACAAGCCGCCTTGAAAGTCTTGTTCATGGGAGAGTGATGGTGAGGTCCTTGCCGCGCACTGCACATGCAGACCAGGAACAACGAAGCCTGCTCTCATCTCACTGTGCTGTTATTCTACGTACGTTTATTCGACGCACATGCACGAGAATAGCGCTTCTCAATTGAACACGTCTTGTTGAGTGACGACGACCGTGGTGTTGGCGGCGACTTTCTTCACCCACGGCTCCCGTGCCCGACCACTCTACACAAACTTGTGACCCTTGAGGGCTTTTCTGGGCTTAATCTGTTCCAGGGTTTTCAAACTCAGCTTTGGAACGAAAAATTCATGAATGTCGGAGCTGTCGACACGCCGCCACAAGTACATGTTGCTTACACAGTCGCCCCGCACGAAGTGTGAATGGGTCACTCTGAGCAAATTCTCCTCTGTTCTTCGTACTGCTCGAGGTCTTTCTGGCACAGCGTTGCAGTGTAGTCTTGCGGTGAGGCTGATATCAAGCACGACACTTCTTGGAGTTAACTTTGCTTCGCGATCACACTCGATCACGCCTGGCAAGCTACGGCAACGCTCGCAAACACAACGACGCTGCTGCACTCCCCGGCTACCTCTGACAAAAAAATGGCTGCCTACCCAGAGTTCATAGCGTCACCGCCGTTCATGCAAGCTCCATTCTGTATCTAGGAGTCTTCTGTCATTGAATACTGAAGTCCATAAGCTTTTCTTTTTCAGTTAAGCTTCATTTGCAAAAGAAAAGTGATCAAGCTTAGCTTTTCTAGTACACCGAAAATCAAATTGGCATGATGTGGTTTGTGGCTTAAAATATTGTTATGAGCCTGTGTGTAGATTGCATTATTTATATTACGTGATTAAATGCAGGCTTAGTGCTTGCTTAAACTTTACGACATAATTTTTCAGGAGGCCAGAGGTACATGAATGTTATAGCAGAGGAGCTGCGGACAGCAAAGGGCATGCTTCGAGATATGAAGTTCGCCATCGACGTTGGAGAGCCAGTGAATGGTTTGAAGGGGCCCTCACCACTCTCGAGTCTGAAGGGTTTTGACCTTGTGCTTGGTCAAACAGTCGAATACATGCACTGTGTTCTTCTGGGCGTCACTAGGTGTTTCACTGATACTTGGTTTGACTCAAGTAACAATCAAGAGCCTTATTACATAGGTTAGTATTGCCTTGTAGATTACAAGGTGGTTTGAGTGTAGCCTTGTGCCTTTGACTAAGTACAATGCATAGCTCATTACCAAAAAATTCCCCAACTAATCTGATGTAATGAGCGAGACAGACATAACACCCGTTCGTCGGGCAAGCTGTTTTATTCTGCCTCTTCTTTCTCCTCCTCGCTCGCCTAGCATGCGCGTCTGTGCCTGATAGCCAGTTTCGGTCTTCGTCATCACACTGAATATTTCCTAGAATTTTCTGAAGAAGCATGTATACCTGTTGCTAAATTAGCTATAAAAATTAACAGAGGATGTATGATAAATATCTTGTTTACTGGTTTGAAGTATGAATACAGATTCTTGAATGTAATTGTTTAAAAAAATGGCTAGTATAAATATGAACATGCTTTACAAAAAAGATTGCGTGGCTAAATCATTGTAGGTTAACAGTTCATGTGATTGCAGCAGTATTTAGAGAAAAGCTGTTGCTTTAAGTATTTAACAAAAAAGTAGGAGCATTTTCAGTTGATGTCTTATCGGAATGAGATATCGGTTGGTTACTTAATATAGCCTATGCATGGGCACTAGTTACACACTTTGCCGTCTATTAGCAACTAAAGTGCATGCTCATTTTCTTTTTAGAGGGACACAAAGAGGAACAGTGATGATGCTTGAATTGACAAAGTGTATTCTGAGAATGTTAATGGCATATGTTTGACCACCATGAGTTCATTATTAGCGGAGAAAATCAAGGTTGAAGTATTTTTAAATTGTAAGCCAAAATCTCCATGCGTCACATAAGAAATTTCAAAATGTACTTTAGGTATTTTCGTGGCATTGGCTCAATGAAATTTTCTCATACTTCATATGCTATGTCTGTGGCACTCACAGATAAACAATGTACTTCATTTTTATCTCTTGGAAGCTATGTAAGGCCCAGAAGATGCGTTCGAAATTTCGTATATTATGGAGTTTAGTGTGGGAATCTCAAGGTTGCATCGCCACCCCCATTTTCTCTTTTCAGGTTTTCTTACTAAGCGTCGTGTCGTAGTACGAGTGACATTTTTGGGATTGTGAAATTGTATTTTACTGATGGGCAAAAAATTGTTTGGCTCTTTAGTGTTCATATAAATTATTTGAAAACTTCGTCTTCGTTGACATATAGTCATAAATAAAGCATATATTTGTGAAAAGCAACTTCAAAGGCCAACAGAACTGCTACTGTGACATGTTAATGTGTGTCCTTTCTTAAGATTTTTCTCCATTTATTTTTTTGCCACAGGCATGTACATATAAATTCTGTTAATTGTTTAATGTGAGGTACACTGGTGGTGTGACATGAAATGGGGTGGGAAGTAAAAAAGAGAAAAAAGTGACATCAACTGGACAAACTCTCTCACAGCATGTCTCTGGTGCCTGCAATTATTTGCCACTCATCCTTCTGTAGAGGACAGTGTCCCCCTTTGTCCCTTTGCTTACAAAATTATCTGCCACATATATGAAATTTTATAATAAAATATATAATGTTACACTGTATGCAGGGCGCCCAATAACTGTGGCTCAAGTGGACAAGAAGCTGCTCTCCATCAGGCCTCCTCAGTGCTTCACCAGACTTCCACGCTCAATCAAAGAGCGCTGCCATTGGAAGGCAAGTGAATGGCGGCACTGGCTCCTGTTCTACGCTGTGCCAACCTGTACTGGGATCCTGCCCCAGCGCTACCTTAACCACTTTGTGCTCCTCGTTGAAGCTGTGCACATACTTCTTTCAGAAGAGCTAACTGCACCACAACTGCAACGTGTTGGTGAGTTGCTCAGATTGCTGAACTATAGAGATTGTAGGGTTGTCAGTTTTCATGTAGAGATCTTCAACTCCTAAAACAGCCAACCGTTGCTGGCCACAGTGCACACGATGGGTCGAGCTCCATCGAGTGCACCCTGCAGAGCACATCATCGGGCAACAAAGATGGAGCACATGAAACGTTTGAGGTGTGCTTCGTAACATGTCGCCAAACTACAAACCGTTCTTACTTACTCTCCTGCTCATCGACAATTTGCAAAGGCATGTGGAAAAATAGAAAGTATTTGACAAGCAATCACCAATAATCATAAACTTGGGCAATGTAGTTGTGTCTTCAGGGGTAGAGTTACAGCCACTGACGCGTGAATTTTGGCATTAGAATTGATAGCGCGAGCCCGACTCTCACTGCAGCGACAAGCTGAAGTGATTTCTTTCACAAAATGCCTTACGATTCTTACACGACATTGCAGCTTACAAGTCTCCTATAGCACAATTTTTGACATACTAGTCAGCTAGGGCAATATATGGTGTGCAGCTCACATTCACACAAAGCATATTGTAACACAGGCAGATAATGCATGCTGTCTACAAGAGGTTCAGTGACATAGACTAGGAATCTGATTGATATGTGGGGTTCAACATGCCAAAACCACCTTATGATTATGAGAGACGCCATAGTGGAGAGCTTCAAAAATTTCGACCACCCGAAGTTCTTTAACGTGCACCCAAACCTGAGCACCCGGGCCTACACCATTTTCGCCTCCATAGAAAATGCAGCCGCCGCATCCGGCATTCGATCTCATGACCTGAGTGTCAGCAGGCGAGTACATTAGCCACTAGACCACCGCGGCAGGGCGAGACTAGACATCGAGTTAGATCAGTCACCGGGGCTACGTAATATTAAAAGAAAAGGTACTACATATTGTGAATGCGGGAAGTTGCCATTTCATTCGGTTGAGCCACTGTGATCTGTTGCAATTCGCTTGTTTAAAGTATTTTAAATAGTAAATTCAAGAACCTAAATAGATCTGTCTGTGAATGATTCTTAGGACTTGCTGTACTGGCTTAACATGTTTATGCGAAATCATCAAAATCGTTTCAGGGCCGAAAATGATGTAAAGTGAAACTTCCATCTTTCTGCATCGTCTCTGTCACTATCGGTGCTTTCCAAATCCAGAACTCGGAGTGAAAAATCATCGTTGTCAGCAATGCTTTCAGCTGTAAAAAAAATCAATCTGAAGAAGCGCCTCCTTTGAGAGGCTCAGACTACACCATGCTGCCATGCTTGCACTAAGAGAAATATGCATGTGCTCACAGAACATTCTATTTTTTACAATGATTTTCTTTCATAACTGTGGCCGCATATGTTCATCTGGTGTCAAGAAAACCAAACAAAACAAAACCGGTTGCAGTATACAGTGAAATCTCGCTATACCCAACTTCATTGGACCGTAGAAATTTGTTCGTTATTTTGAAAGGTCGTTATAGCGAAAGCTAGAAAATTAATCATAAATACTTATTTCTCACCGACCAAAACGACTTACCTTTACAACAGTGGGTCCTTAAACTCGTTTTCGTGAGAAAAAAACAAATGTACTAGTAAACACCAAAAAATGCACGTTTACTTTAAGGAAGTCTGTTTTTTTTTTTTCGCGAGCAGCACAAACTTTGCAGCGCGAAGGCCTCCAGCTCATCCACATTTCTGTGGTGCGATTCGGTTCTTTGGTCACAACAGCGTGCTCTTTGCCTTTCATTTGCCGAAGAATATTCATTGTCTCGCTTAGTGAAAACTGCTTCCGCTTCTTCGTCGCAAGCTGAGATGAACTCATTTGTAGTATCATCACAGCGTAAACACCCACTTGCTTTGCGGACGCGATAAGTAATCACCGAAAAGAGATGAATACAACAAAAAAACAAGGCTTTTGAAAAAAAAACTGAAGCGTCATGGCTGTCATTGTCTCTTTGAAAGAAAAAAAGTGCTAAAAAAGAAAATTCCTCTCGATTCGCTTTCTGCTCTCTTGCTGTCTCAGGTTTTCAGCGCCCATGCTTCCTGCTCCGCAACTCCCACTTTGCGTCGCTGACCTTGCCCTCTTGTCTTGCCCTCGCCTCTGCGCCCGCCTGTTTGTAAACCTGCAGTGTCTCTGTTTCAACAAAAAGAAAGAAAACAGTCGTTCTTTTTTTTTTTCCTCCACATCGTCGCACGTCTTCCGAAAAGCAAGGCGTCCGTTCGCTTTCTCGTCTGCTTCCATACCACACCGGTGGTCGCGATAGATTCCAGAACACAAGTTCGTTGTACTGAGGCATTGTTGATATAACGTGGAATTAAATTAACGCTCGTTATTCTGAAAACTTTGGTATTCTGAAGTACGTACGTAGTAGTGAAATAATTTTACATTGAAACTATTAGCAGTCGGCACGGGATTTTTTAAAAGTTTGTTAATCTGAAAAGTTCATTAATATGGGGTTCATTCTACGAAGATTTCACTGTATGTTGTTGCCACACAAAAACAAGTGCTTTCAGGACAGCTAGTGCAGTGCCGGTCACTGACACATCGGCCTCCTGTTGCAGCCAACTTAATGGTGGCTGTGAAAGTGAATGGGTACAAGATTGTTCCATTGAAAACTTGCGGAATCTATAATCTTAGAAGAATTTGTGCTGAAACTGCACGTTACAGTTATTTCTAAGTGTTTCAGTGCAACCATTGTTTTCACTTCCCGTTACCACTATACGACAAGGTTTTTTTATAGTTGGTGATGATTGCACCCATAATTTTGTTAGTTTGGTGCTGTCACAGTGTACCTAAAAATTTCTGAAAATGATTTTACGTGCATGATTGTTTTACAGCAAAAAATAGCAGTTGTCAATTTAGAGTTAGTAGAAGATTGTATGTATGTAATTATTGCTGAAAGCTGAAAAAACACACCATAGTTCCTGTTTTTCCATGAATAAGTATAGATACCAATGTAATTGGCATTACAGAAATGCAATACCTAAAGTTAGTTGAGTATTTCAATTTATATTGTTTGGCTGATGAATTGCCCATTGCATCATCACACTAGGCTTTTTGCAGTGTTTGGTTTCATTCAGAACCATGGCTTGCATTTAGTATTGCACATTTATTATGCAGGTCGTCTACTGCAAGAGTTCGTCTCTCGGGCAAAGAACCTATACAGTCCACGCCTCATGACATTCAACTTGCACCAGTTGCTACACCTCGCATCTGCTGCCGAGAGCTTTGGACCACTATGGGCACATTCAGCGTTTGTCTTTGAGAGCGGTAATGGACGGCTTCTAAAGACGATAACAGGAGCCAAAGGGGTACCAAATCAGGTCGTAGAGAGGCTAGTGATGCTGCAGCAGCTTCATCTCGTATTAACATTGACTTCTTTTGAAACTAAGGTGAAAGATTTCACCTCCTCTCTTCTTGGTTATCCAAAAACCTCGGCAGTCACATGCGTTGATGCGGTATCATTGTTTGGAAATGCTGATCCTGTGCCCAAGCTGACAGCTGAGGAAATTGCTGCTTTACGCTCAGTGTATATGCCTGCAAGTGCTTGGTATGAATATTTTCGTCTTTTATTCAAGGGAACCATATTACATAGCAGGCGTTACACAAGGGCAAAGAAAAGTGATTCCAGCATTGTGCGAACTGCTTCTAATGAATATTTTTCTATTGAAAGAATTTTCGTTGCGATACATGACTCCTTCCAGAATGGCAAAAAATTATTGTTTTTGTGCAAGCGAATAGTATGTATTGAAAGTACTGTGAAGCTGCCCAGCCACATTCAGGAGTGTTTTTTTCACTTGTGTCTACTCCATGTGTGTTAAAGGTTTCAGATATTGCCTCACCTTGTTTGCTAATGGCTTTTCCAGCTGATGAAAAAATGTATGTAGGTGATTTGCCAAACTTTATTGAACGTGACTGATGAAAAACTGAATATGCCTCGACAATTCCCAGAGCAAGTGTTGCAAGAGTGTTAGACGGACACTAAAGGCAAATAGTACATAAAGCCAGTGTGTACTTTTGCAATGCCTTCCAGAAACCTTTCAAATAATAACAATAATGTCACAGAGTCGGGATGTCAACAAAGAAGCAGACAGTACGATGACGGTTAAACTGTTTATTTGGGCGAACGAGTGCCTGGTAAACGGAAAGTGGGATCAGAGTAGCAGACCTGCACTGATAGCGGTAAACGAATCGTCAGCCGTCGATCAACTGACAAGCCGCGAAGCGCGTTAGCATTTATACACTTGCCATCCAATCGTCTAGCGTTATCGCTAGCAGTGACCAGGCTCCAGAATAATCTGTGTAGTTCGAAGAGCGGGCGTGATCTTATCTAAATGACCTACTATAGTCTTGAAGCTTCTCGAAGACTGCAAGCATGGTTGGCGCTGAGAACTACGTAGTGTATTGGGGCGATAACAAAACTTGAGAAAAGGAAAGTGGCATTGCCCCCCTCTGAAAAAGGCATTGTCCTGATGCTTTAATGGAAGATGAAAGTACAACAATGATGCAAGAAAGTACAAGCAATAAATTACGGTACAGCAATAATACAACAAGTTACACTGTTGCAGTTCGTTAACGCGCATGAAATGGCTTGAGGTGCGCGACATGGATGACTTCAGGTCGGGATCGGCGTCGTTGAGAATTCGTGACACCGTCGGGGACAATTTCGTAATTGAGTGGGCTGAGACCTCGAATTACCTTGTACGGTCCGAGGTACCGTCGCAGAAGCTTTTCACTGAGCATGTCAGCGCATCGGCGTCCAAACCCAAACACGTTCACCGGGCTGGTATTCCACGAAGCGTCGTAGAAGATTGTAACGGCAGATGTCGGTTGTCTGCTGGTCGTCGCCTGACGATCCATAGAACGTTGAAGGTCCCTTCAGCTGCCGGAGAACAACTGGGGCAGGCTGCACGGGGGCGGTCGATCATGGTTGCTGCAGTTGATGTTGGGATCCGGGGCTGCCGGATCTTGACAAATGTATGTAGGTGATTGATGTATGTATGTAGGTGAATGATTTAGGCTGTTTCAAGAAGGGGCCCCTACTCTGGTTGCAGTCCCCTCTGCCTGCAGCTTCTTCACTGTTAAAGGTTGCCGTTTTTGTTTTCTTTGCGGCTTGGGCTAGTTTCCTGGCTTGAAGGGGGTGTCTGGAACATCAAAAAAGCAGCACCTCCACCAGATGTCACAGGGTTGTGACGTCGACAAAGAAGCAGAGAATACAATGAAGGTTAAACTGTTTATTTTGGCGAACTTATGCCCGGTGAACGAAAGTCGGATCACAGTAGCAGACCTGCACTGATAGCGGCGAACGGATCGTCAGCCGTCGATCAACGAACAAGCGGCGAAGCGCTTTGGCATTTATACATTTGCCATCGAATGTTCTAGCGTTATCGCTAGAAGTGATGTAGACTCCAGAATAATCTGTATGTACTGTTTGGTGTATTGTTTTGTGTACTGTTTGGTGGTCATGTGCATTGGTATTTTTCACCAGGATCTATATGCAAATGCTGCCATAAATATAAAAGGTTCTAATTAAACATGTTTTTTTGTGTGGTATGTGTTAAATTGCCTCATTTGACTGAATTCTTGCTTTCCTATTATTTTCATTCTGCAGTGGTACTTGCAATAAATGATTCTGTTTGACATTTGTATATTCATTTGCACAAACTGTGAACATCAATGGCAGTGACATTCAGAAAAATTGAATTGTTCGTGCAAAAAAATTTTTATTGAAAGAGCTATTATATCTTGCTTACGCTGCTAGACGTAAATTTAGGTGTATCTTCCAGACGGGAGTTAGTGCATGTTGTATGCGTCACTGAATGAGTCTGCTTGTTTAAGCTCAACATGCGTATGTGTGTACGTTTCTTATACCCCTATCACGCAACAAATTTAATGTAATTTACAGCAAACACCATTGGTTTTTCATGTCATTAGATGAAAACATATCCTGTCGAATGAGTTTATGAAATATATTTTCATTCGATTTTGGACCAAATGCATAGTGCCTATGGCAGGGACCAGCAGAGACATGGCTGTTAACTCCTATAACGTAACTTTTATAATTTGTAAATACCTTATTCTATATTAGATCATCTTATTGGTGGTCTTATTTTGAGAGAGATCAAGGTTTCTAAAAGAAATCTACAACGCCCTGCTGTAGTGGTCTAGTGGCTAAGGTACTCGGCTGCTGAACCGCAGGTCGCGAGATCAAATCCTGGCTGCGGCGGCTGCATTTCTGATGGAGGCAAAAATGATGTAGGCCCGTGTGCTCAAATTTGGGTGCATGTTAAAGAACTGCAGGTAGTCAATTTCTGGAGCCCTCTACTACGGCGGCTCTCATAATGGTTTTGGGACGTTAAACCACACATATCTATCAAAAGAAAGCTACGTACTACAGTTGCTTACGCCTGTCATATTTTTTTGTGTTCTTGTGTCGTGAGGGGTAATAGTTTGATTGCTTAATTAAGTTGTGGTGATTGAGTGGCTACATGAAATTGCTGCCAGTCTCATTTCTGCAGCCAGGGGTTGGTTGTTGGCCATGCAGAGGCAGCACCATGATTACTTTACCAGGGGGGCACCCATGATAAGTGCGTTTTTTCAGGGGGCAGGGAGATGGAGAACTTAGCCATTCTCTGTGTTCCCTCTTGGGGGGGGGGCAACAGGGTGGGGGGAGGCACACAAAAGTTTTGGGAAGGCTCCAGCCCCCCATTCCCACCCCCAGCTGGCATATATGTTCCTTTTCATCTGGTACGTGTCTCAACTGTGCACCCCTGCCCATGTTTCTTTTCAACCTCGTTTCTGTCGTGAAGCTGTGGCAAGTTGTGTATAGCTGTATTTATATTGTAGGAGCACATTCTATCAATAAAAAATTATTTTTAGGCTATGCAATTAGTTTTCATAGATTTTCGTTTCTTTTGTCAGTGCTCAAGAGGGCTAAGCTCATGGTCGATATTTTAAAATGACCTTTCTCTTCCAATGTTAATGAGAACAGTTTCATTAATATTGACAAGTTCATTTGCACTGAATTTAGTTCTCATTAATATTGTATGTTTCTACCAAAAAAACGAGCCCTTGAAGGTATGCTTTTTTTGCTTGATTTAAATGAATTGTTTTCGTGTGACAGCATGTGAGTAAAATGAGTTATTGTTATTCGTTGTGAATGACTCATTTTCCGTGTGACAGAGTTTAGCACCTAGTCATCTGCAGAGGTTGTATTCATTCTGGAAAAGGGCGAACAGCGGTGACTGACAACACAGGCTAGCCTGCGTTATTCTTTTGTACTATATATGTCACTGTGCATTAATTTATAACTATATAGAGCTCGGATTTCTTGATGAAAATGTGAGAACAAATGTAGATATTTCATATTTTTGCAACAATTCACGTGCCTTTCATACACTATGACACGTTTTCGTAAGCACCTTACAAAATCTGTATATTTCCGTAAGACCTTACATTCTACATTTTCCTTATGAAAGCTTCTGTACACTCCATACACTTTCCTTATCCTTCCATATCTTCCATAAGGAACTCTCCGTATGCTCCATAAGTTTCCTTATCTTTCCTTATTTTCCATAAAACTCCCTCCATCCACGCCATAAAACTTCCTTATCCTTCCATATACTCCATAAGAAGCTTTCCATATACGCCATACATTTTCCTTATCTTTCCGTATACTCCATAAAAAGCCTTCCGTATACGCCATACAATTTCCTTATCCTTCCATATACTCCATAAGAAGCTTTCCGTAAATGCCATACAACTTCCGTATATCTCCATAAAACTCCTTATTTTTTCCGTATGTAGCATAAGGAAATGTTACGGAGTCCATATATTTTCCGTAAGATTTCATACGGAACGTTTCAGTAGGGAAATGGAGCCATAAGCCACAAAATCTCTCAGAAAAGGGAAACAAAGCAATCTTACGGCATATCTAAAAGTATTAGCAGCGCATATTGTCAAAAAGAAATTATACAGTTCTTAGGAGAGTGACGCTCACTATAAGAAGTGAAAAAAGTTAACAAAAAAGAACACTTCCCAGAATATGTCGGGTGCGTAAATGCTGTATTTGCAAATTATGAAGTAAAACTGCATCAATAAATCACGTAGTGAAAAAACGACAAAATGTAAAAGTGAAAGCGATGAACATTCACTGGTTTACTCCATTTCCAAATCAATAAGCAGCACACTTTCAAATGCACTTGCAGATTTTAAAGAAGCAATAATTTTAAGCAGCGCATTTTAATCAGAATTGGTTCGCAGAAAAAAAGAATACTTAAAAAAACTAGTGCGCGTTTGATAAGGAAGTAGATTATGTGCATGTCGATTTCTTTATGTACGTGACAAAAATGGCTGAATAAATGCAGGCACATTCACATTAGGTCTGTTGTGATAAAGCATAAATAAAAATTTATGTCTTGATATTTTCCTGCGAAGCTCTAGGGTTAGAATCTTATTTGCCAGCATTAAAGATAATGGTGAATCTGTTCTCTTATCTTTGTTGAATATGAAGCGAACTGCTTGCCTCTGTACCATCTCGAGCCTGTGCTTATCTTTTTTGTAGTGGGGATCCCGAATTACGCTAGCGTATTCAACTTTAGGCAAGACTTAAGTTTTGTAGGCGAGAAGCTCTGCATTGGGGGGGGAGGGTTCGTTTTTCAGTCTGTGCCTGAGTAGGCCAAGTTTGCGAGTAGCTGTTGTACAGATGTTTTCAATGTGTGAGGACCATGTGAGTTTGTTGGAGATCGTCAATCCCAAATATTTGTACGCCGTGGCTTCTGCGACGGCGTCAGTATTAATTTCATACGTGTATAAAAAAGGTTGCCTTTTATTGCTTACGCGTAGCAGTAGAGTTTTCTCGGAATTCAGGGACATTGACGATGTTGTGCCCATTCGTGGCTTTTTGCTTGACTAGAGTTTAAAGAAATTTGATCATTTTTGCATGTTACCTTTTTGAAAATCAATGAATCATCAGCAAACAGCCTAATTTACACATCAGGACACACAGCCGCGGTTGTATTGTTCACATACGTGAGAAAAAAAAATGGGTCCAAAGGCGCTTCTCTGAGGCACACCAGACGTAACTGGCAAGCGCGTGAATAAGTATCCATCAACATCAACAAACTGAAATCGGTTGGATAAGTACTGTTTTATCCACTTTATAATAATTGATGATAGACCAAATCCTCGAAGTTTGTTTAAAAGTTTACTGTGGGATACACGGTCAAAGGCTTCGATAAAATCCAAAAAGATTAAATCAATCTGACCAGCCAAGTTGAGGGTTAAAGCAACCTCGTGTATAGTGGTTGTAAGCTGAGTGATTGTTGAAAGGTTTTTACGAAATCCATGTTGGTGATCAGATAGCAACTTATTGTGGTCAAGAAAATTGGTTATGAAATGTACGAGTATGTGTTCAAGTATTTTGCAGCAAGAAGACGTCAGGAATATCGGAAGATAGTTTTCTTGTTTTAGGAGCTCTCTTTTTTTTTGTGAACTGCCACTACACGGGCGGCACGCCAATATTCTGGATCGATGGCTAGCTTCAAACAGGAACGAAAAATCGCAGTGAGAATGTATGACACAGGCTCGGCATACCGGCGCAAAAAAATATTGGGAATGTTGTCTGGGCCACCTGAAGATCTTCCTTTAAGGTTCAGTAAGAGAGAAAAGACACCTTCTACAGATATAAAGTTATCGTCAAAATCTGATGGCCCGAATGACTGTACGCTGCTTTCGGCTGGAGAGAATACAGAATGGAAGTATTCATTCAACACGTTAGCTATGCCTTTAGGTTCCGTTATAAACACATCCGCTTCTTTTATTTTGTATAATTGTTTAGATTTCGAGCCGAGAAAATGCCAGAACATTTGAGGATTTGTTTTAATAAAAGTAGGCAATGTAACCTCAAAATATTTGTGTTTTGCGCAAGACAGCACACGGTGTAATTCGTCTCGAAGTTTACATGGCGATTCATTATTGGTGACTTTTTTTTCTTTGCTCGTTCAAGCTTGAACTTTAAATGAATAATGTTTCTATCAACCCAGGGGCTGTGTTGATCTGACTTAACACGCCTCGTAGGAACAAAACTTTCAATGCACTTTTGAACAGTTGCTTTAAACGTATTTCAGAAAGTAATACCATCATGGTCACGCAAATTATCTGCTGGTTGCCACAGCTCGTCGAGAATAGTGTCATCATTCGCCTGATGAAAGTTTTTCACAGTTTTGCTCTTTGGCCGAGTTTTCACGCAGTTATTTAAGGTGCAAGAAAAAAGAACTAACTTAGGGTCCAATATATCATTCTCTACACGAACAGCATAATCAGCAATGCTTCTGCTGACAAATATAAGATCTGGAATTGCGATGCCCCCTTCAGATTCACGGGTGGTTTCATGAACAACTTGAACCAAGTCACTTGTCAGCATTATATCTTGTAACGTTTTGTAGAGCAAGTGAAACGTAGTGCTGCAAGCCCGATTGATTGATGGCAGATTAAAATCTCCAGCCATAATTAGTGTTCCGCAAACGTTCATCGTCATGTAATCTGATAAGGACATCAAGAATTCAGGGGGTGAAGACGGAGGCCTGTAGACCGCACACACTGTAAGTGCATGTCCCCAGCAGTTATCTTAAAAAAAAGACTTTCTTGATTTTATATTTGCGGTAGGAATGCGACTGATAGTGTGTTTTTTATGACAACTGCGACGCCACCTCGCCGTTACTGCGATCACGACGGAAAATATGGTGTGATTTGTCAACTATTACTTCGTCTGGCACGCCATCATGCAGCCAAGTTTCCTTTATTATCGTGATATTGGGATCGTGGCTAATAAGGAGGCACTCGATTTGATTTGTTTTGTTCACTATGCTACGAGCATTAAGATTAAGTTTTCTGAGACATTGCGGCCTCGCGCATGCATGATTTCAAAGAGCATTTGACCTCGTGTTCTGGCTGAGTTTAACGGATTTGCTCCTTGCCTCTGCGCTAACGCGCGTAATTGCCTTCAGTGCAAGAACTGCTCGATCGTTTCTGTCTTCACCCCACATGTGAAGCACGCCATCCACTTTTAGTTTGTCATGAATAAGAGTCACCTTCTTCCCGTTTTCCCTGCCTTTTTTCCGGACTGCCACAGAAGCCGTCGCTTATGTCGTGTCGAAGAACTGTAGTCATTACTAATCGATATATTAGTGCCTTTCAATTTTCTTGCATTCCGCATTATGGTCTTGTTTTCTGTGAAGTCTTGAAAATAGACAATGACTGGCCCATTTTGGTGACTCCTTACAAGACGGTGAATTCTTGCCACTGATTTGCAATTGTGTCCTAGTTTTCTGCCAAATGGATCCGAAATCACCTTCTCTCTTAACATTTGTTTATCCTCTCCGCTTTGTTCCTGAATGCCATAAATGACGAGGTTAGATATTCGACTACGGTCCTCGAATTCAGTAATTTTTTCTGCCCGATGGCCTAGCCTTTGCTCAAGTGAAACGATTTTGTTCTGGAGAGTTTTGATTTGCGAAGATTTGTCACGAATGTCTGCCATTATTTTTCAAACTCATTCCAGCGATTGCTGAAGGCAGTTACTGTGGTTTGGGAAACTACTAGTCTACTCCTTATATCGGAAATTTCTCCAAGTATTGGAGATTGGTCACTTTAAAGTTCCTTAAACAATTCCTCGACAGTAGGTCTGCGATTTTCCTCAACATCGCCACAGAAAATTAGTTTACAAGCACACAACCAACTATACGCCATCAGAACACATGTCCATGGGCATGGCACAATCAATAACGTACGATCGTCACTTCGTATGCTAGATTAACTAGAACGAACCTGGACAAAACACAGCGTCAACTTTGTTAGCAGCATTGCTCCTGCCGTATCGCCGTGCCCACTGCCGAAGAACCGTTGCAGACTTTCTTTTATAAGCAGATCTGGTGAAGTCGTTGATGACGGGAATGGCAAGTCAGTGCTGGTGATTATGCGTAGAACGGTCTAAGTCATAGGCAAGGGACAGTGCTGAAAGTCGGAGACATCCACGCAATCACCCATTTTGAGCTCTTAGCATGTGCCGGCAGTCGATGATGTGACGGCGGGGACGAGCAGAAAGCCTGGACAAAAAACAGCGTCGACTTTGTTTGTTGCAATGCTCCTGCGTATCGCCGTGCCCACTGCCGAAGAACCGTTGCAGACTTTCTTTTATAGGCAGATTTTTTGACGTCGTTGATGACTGAACGGGCAAGCGAATGCTGGTGATTCCGCGCAGAACGGTCTCAACTGGAGGCAAGGGACAGCGCTGAAAGTCGAAGACATCCACGCTATCACCAATTTTTAGCTCTGAGCATGTGCCGGCAGTCGATGATGTGACGGCGGGGACGAGCAGAAAGCCTGGACAAAAAACAGCGTCGAGTTTGTTGGTTGCAATACTCCTGCGTATCGCCATGCCCACTGCCGAAGAACCGTTGTGGACTTTCTTTTATAATCAGATCTGGTGAAGTCGTTGATGACGGGATGGGCAAGTCAGTGCTCGTGATTCTGCGTAGAACGGTCTAAGTCAGAGGCAAGGGGACAGCGCTGAAAGTCAGAGACATCCACGCTATCACCCCTTTTGAGCTCTGAGCATGTGCCGGCAGTCGGTGATCTGACAGCGGGGACGAGCAGAAGGCCTGGACAAAAAACAGCGTCGACTTTGTTGGTTGCAATGCTCCTGCGTATCGCCGTGCCCACTGCCGAAGAACCGTTGCAGACTTTCTTTTATAAGCAGATCTTGTGACATCGTTGTTGACGGGATGGACAAGTGAGTGCTGGTGATTCCGCGCAGAACGGTCTCATCCGGAGGCAAGGGACAGCGCTGAAAGTCGGAGACATCCACGCTATCACCCATTTCCCTACTGAAACGTTCCGTATGAAATCTTAAGGAAAATATATGGACTCCGTAACATTTCCTTATGCTACATACGGAAAAAATATGGAGTTTTATGGAAATATACGGAAGTTGTATGGCATTTACGGAACGCTTCTTATGGAGTATATGGAAGGATAAGGAAATTGTATGGCATATACGGAAAGCTTTTTATGGAGTATATGGAAAGATAAGGAAAATGTATGGCATATATGGAAAGCTTTTAATGGAGTATATGGAAGGATAAGGAAGTTTCATGGCGTGGATGGAGTGAATTTTATGGAAAATATGGAATGATAAGGAAACCCATGGAGCATAAGGAGAGTTCATTATGGAAGATATGGAAGGATAAGGAAAGTGTATGGAGTGTACAGAAGCTTTCATAAGGAAAATGCAGAATGTGAGGTCTTACGGAAATATACTGATTTTGTAAGGTGCTTACGAAAATGTGCAATAGTGTATGAAAGGCATGTGGATTGTTGCAAAAATGTGGAAACTCTACAGTTGTCACATTTTCAGCAGAAAATCCGAGCTCTATAAAGATATAAATGAATGCACAGTGACATATATAGTACAAAAAAATAACGCTGGCTAGTCTGTGTTGTCAGTCACCGCTGTTCGCCCTTTTCCAGAATGAATACAACTTCTGCAGATGACCAGGTGCTAAAGTCTGTCACACGGAAAATGTGCAATTCACAAGGAATGACAATAACTGTCATTTTACTTGCATGCTTGCACAAGAAAACAAATCAAGCAAAAAAAGCATAACTTCAAGGGCTCGTTTTTTGGTAGAAACAATATTATTGAGAACTAAATTCAATGTGAATGAACCTGTCAATATTAATGAAACTGTTCTCATTAACGTTGGCGAAAAGAATGTCACTTTAAAATATCGACCATGAGCTTAGCTCTCCTGAGCACCGACAAAAGAATTGAAAATCTATGAAAAGTAATTGCATGTAGCCTAAAAATAATTTTTTATTGATAGTATGTGCTCCTACAATATAAATACAGCTATACACAACTTGCCACAGCTTCACGACAGAAACGAGGTAGGGGCAGAGGGAGTGGTCAGAAAAATAATTAAGTATGAGAGCACAACTGATATGTACGGACACATAATGGTGCTTATCATTGATGCTCGGATGGTCGTGTATAGAGCCTGGTCGTTTTGAGATTTTCAAAAGCATTGTTTGAAACCACCATGCAGATTACGCTTCAATTGTAGTGCTACATAAGACACAACTGATGGGCCAGCTTTAATGAATAAGAAGAATATAGGTTAAACAAATGCTTTAAAATATATCATATCATGGCTGCATGGATGCATACAAGCTATGTAAAGCGCAATAAAGTGAGCACGCATGAGCTTCTCTTGGTGCTTCAGTTCTAAATAGATGCTTCAACTGTGCTGCAAAGAAAATTAACCAATGTCTGTGTGTGCAACATTGTCCACTTTAAACTATCTATATGTATATATAAAATTTCTACTGCGAGTTAAGCTACGTAGCACTCCATAAGTCTTCCTTTTATTGAGGGCAATTTTTCAAACAATCAACATTATTCATTTTCTGTCTCAAGACTCCGTGCCCGCAATTCTTGGTTTGGCTCGATCACAATTGTGCAGCCCTTATTTTGGAGGAATAAAAAACATCAACCAAAATATATTTTGGAACTGCTTCTCGGTGATATTGCCTTCCTTTAACTGCCACAGCTTGAGATGAGTTATATAGCAAGCCTCGCGCATACCTAGGGCCTACCCTTGAAGAAACTGGTCCGGCTGTGAAATGCTCAGTTTCTTCTCAAATAAATTTTTTGGTTTGAGTTTTCTCACTTCTCAAGTCCCTTCACAATCAAGCAGACCCAATGTTCCCTTTAGTCCTTAATTTTGTTACATTATGAATTAAATAAAAAAATAATAATGAAAATAAAAATAGTAATAACTGTTGAGCAAAAAACACAGTCCCACATACTGATTTTGTTTTAGAACCTAAGGCATTAGAAAAGATAGCAGTACAATAAAAACGTTGAACAAAAAGAAGCAAAAAAAATAGACTTGGCGGGACTCGAACCTGCGCCGCTCAGTTGTGCTCGCGTACGCGAACTGAGTGCGTTAGCTTGCAAAGCTATTCGCGCTAAAGAGTGCCCATGAGTTTAAGTTATGTATATAAATTTGCTTTGTGCACGCTATGTGTTGGCATATTTATGTACAATATGCGATCTTATCTAATGTTGTGTGCATATGTTTTGTGATTGTATATACGTCACATGCTTTTCGCATGTCTTTCAGCTATAGATTGCGGCCCCGCCGCGGATGAAAACTAGTATTTTTAAACCCACACAAGCTTGAGCAGTTGAAGGTTGTTTTCCGGGGCTCTCTTGCGATTGAGTTTACCACCACAGGGAATTAGAGTGATATGCCATTAATCCCTGCATCTAGCTGTATTCCACTTAGTAGCTCTTTCGCTTGAGACAAATCGAGTGCGGGGCGCGACGCTATTGCGCACGACTATGCCTCGCGTAGTGGCGACATCAGCTGATTGCGCCGGCCGGTTTGCTTCGATTTGCTTCAGAGCAAAGAAATGTTATACCTTGACAGATTGCGTACTGCACTATGTCAAAATGTTACTGCTTTGTAGCCATTCTATGATTCATTGAGAATTGGCAACTCTGATATCACTACTGTAGAGCTTTGCGTCGGCGACACGCACCGAACGTGAAACCGCACTACGTCTGTCGTAGAAGCAGTAGGAGGCTTTCGTGTGCTAGAACAAAAACAAAACAAAGACCCGCGAAAATATTCATAAGTTGTAACTTGTTTTTTGAATAACCGTTTATCTCTTTTAAAGTTATTTTGCCAGATAACATACATTTTTTTCAGTTTATAGCAGCGACAGATGTGTTTTTTATTTTCCTCACACAGATATTCAAGCCAAATCCATTCACAGCTAAAGCCACATGTTGTTTGTCTTCTTTGTTTCCGTGGGCATGCCGTTTCGGTGCGTCTCTCATGTGTTCGCGCTGCTACACACGAGAGCACGAAATGTTAAATGTACACAAGGAAGCGCCGTTCCTCGTTCGTGTGATGTGCTAAGATTGCGCCCTATTCCCGCGGTTGTTCGAGTGCGGATCAAGTGCGAGTCGTTCGAGGAATCGGCGGGTTGGGCGGGCGCTCGAAGGACTCCGAGGTGACGGCTGACCCCTGTGGTCGCTTCCCTCAGGACAGTGTTAAAAAAACTAACGGTAAGGGGGACACTTTTTTATGTAGACCAAGTATGCCACTCAGTGTAAGTGTGTGTTGCTGCACTCGAA
The DNA here is from genome assembly GCA_013436015.1 of Rhipicephalus annulatus. Classification (NCBI taxonomy): domain Eukaryota; kingdom Metazoa; phylum Arthropoda; class Arachnida; order Ixodida; family Ixodidae; genus Rhipicephalus; species Rhipicephalus annulatus. The sequence continues at coordinate 598,002 of WOVY01003315.1, read as the reverse complement.
CGAGGCGTCGTGAAACGGCAACTTTACGCGCCTTTGCGAGTGCGGTTGCCGATTCGCTTTGACAACGCTAACGCCAGCAGAGTCATGGCGCATCAGCGCGGCCTTACTGGAGCTAATTCGAGACAACTGCGGCAACATGCATGTGTATGGTGATCGATTTTTTCATATGTGCAATGTAGTGAGGAAGACGCACACGGCGCTTGCTACGTTGTTGATTAAACGAAGCCTGCGGTGCCATTTGATGCAAAGCAGCATTTTGTTTACGTTCGCGGGCGATACAATTTGTAACTTGGCTCGATTCACCTAGCCAACCGCCTAAGTGGGTTGATTAGCATACGTTCACAGTAGAGCGTTATTATGCCCCTAAACAGTGGCGTGTGCTTGTTAAAAATATAATGTGTGTGCCTAGTGTAGAGAGAGAGAGAGGTGTTCGTGCAATCTGCATGTGTACCTGCAAGACGCCTTTGCTTGTAACTAATAATGTACCGGCCAGCACCTACATTGTACGCCTGACTTTGAAGAAAACTTGAATGCACAATGTGAGATTTTGTAATCTGCCAGAGTTGCTTTTTATAAAATAATACACTGCCAGCAAGTTCAAAATATGTTTCGCTGCTGTGTGGCAGGGGTGCGGTTATCACGCTGTTGTGTAGTTGCTGATGCAAGCACTTATAGTTTTGATGCGTTAATATTTCTCATCTAACTCATCAGGTGTTTGGCTGTTTCAGCACAAACAAGGCAAAGAGAGAAGGAAGACGGGTAATGACAGGACCAGGGCCGACTTTTGTTTGCAGGAGAATACCCATGTTGGTGTATTTATTGTGACAGCCTTTCTGTGTTGCTTTTTTGCCCAACTTATGCAACAACACAGTTGTCAGCAATATAAGAGAGAACACTGAAATTAGCTTTTAAAGATCATGGTGACTTAATGCCTAGTAATTCACAGCACAAAGTAACAACAAAGGACATCAGTATGATCAATGCGTACGAGTACAGTCTTGCATCTAAAAAATATATTGTGCAAAATGTTGCCTAAGTAAGAAACCTCTCTATGTTTGCAAATGGTGTGACGTCACTTCGAGCACCGTGCCAGCCATTCCCTCTCTCTGCGCAAGGGCTGGTTTGCATGGAAGTTGTTTGTGACGTTCCTGATAGACCACTGAGATGTATGCGATTGTAAACCTGCAGCCTAATATATACGTAATCTTTTGTGCAGTTACATCGCTGCATCTGACACCTACAACGTATTTGCATATTTACATTGCTCCCTCAGGACCTAACATACAAACTTGTTGTTTGCATTGTCACTTCATGAATATCGAGCGGTAAAGGTACTGAGTATATTTGAAACAAGAATCTCTACTTATTACATGAAGAGATGTGAGGCCTTTGATAAAACGAGTTATACCTTTATTGGTCTTGCGTACTCGTCGGGGCGATTCATACATGCAGCTTCAACAAATGGTATCTTCCAGCTCGGTGACCATGCAATTTTTTTCTGCACAGAGCGCAAACACCGAGATGTACCCACTCGCAGATGGTCGCGTCAAGTGCACAATTATGTTGACTAAAATGTTGAATCAAGTTTTTTCATCGACCGGTCCCTGCCATGAGTGCTAACGTCTTCGCAAACAAGACACATTGTTGTTGACACTGCACACACCACACAATATTCTCAGTTGAACCGATATTCTCAATACCTTTCAATGCACACTACATGCCGCAATCAACAGTGCACATTTTGAAGACTATGCCGCTGCTCCTAGCACAGGCCACCACGTGTGTTCACTTCTTCAAGATAAACAGACAGCGTGGCAAATATTTTACCACACAGGTGACCACACAGCTAGATGTTTGCTGACACATACTACAGCTAATGTCGACATTGTAACGTGAAGTGTAAGCTTTGAAAAATTAAAACTTGCCCCAAACACCGCACGACTGTACCGAGCTGAGCCACCAGCAGGAGTGTTTTTCCAGCCACACCTTTTACATGTGCCAGTGACATCATGCTGTGGCGTACCTCGGTAGGGTCCTATCGCTGCATACTTTATGTGAATGAGGCCCCGCCGCGGTGGTCTAGTGGCTAAGGCACTCTGCTGCTGACCCGCAGGTCGCGGGTTCGAATCCCGTCTGCGGCGGCTGCATTTCCGATGGAGGCGGAAATGTTGTTGGCCCGTGTGCTCAGAGTTGGGCGCACGTTAAAGAACCCCAGGTGGTCGAAATTTCCGGAGCCCTCCACTACGGCGTCTCTCATAAACCTATAGTGGTTTTGGGACGTTAAACCCCACGTATCAATCAATTTATGTGAATGAGGGTCCTGTTAGTGAAACAGGCATTGTTGATTTTGTAACTTGTTCATTCCCAACTGGACCTTCATTTGCACGAGTTGTCTGACTGATATTCAGGCTAACTTTTGTGCAATAAATTATACAGTTGGCAATCTGTGCTTGCCCCATACTGTTGTTACTGGTGTTTCTTGTTGCTACTTTGCACTGCTCATTACTGCTCACCTACAGAAACTAGCCTATCTTGCCACTGTTTTGGACAAGATGCAGCTGGCAAGTGCGATAGTGTTCATAACTTGAAATGCTCAAGCAAAAATTATCATTTCATATTTAGTTAGTTGCATTCATATCAGTAAATTATAAGTAATCATTGATTAAACATGAATTCGTGTTCTTTTACAAAATGCTCACAACTTTTATATCATATTGAATGGTGTTTATAAAAACATGGGTTTTAGCTAAACTTCATGCTGTTTTCTTGAACAGCTGACAAAACGCTATTGAATGCTTAATTGCCATGAATTGGACTGTGTTTGAAATACATTGCAATTCTTCACCGGACTGCCAGTACACTTCACATTGGGGGAACATTTATTAACCATAGGTTGATTAATTAAGAACGGAAAGAAAGAAGTGGCAGGCCGGGATACTTGATATTGGCATTCGTTTTGCTACCCAGCGCGTTATCATGCAAACTTCCTATAGAGTGGTTATGCGGTTATGCATGTGTGTCTGTAAACCAAGAACTTTGGGTAGAACTATATTCATTTTACAAATGGTTGCAGGACTGTGGAGGCTGTAGGGCTGCTTAGGAATGGTGGAATCCCTGGACATGTGTTCAACCTTGCTGCATCAGCTCCTTGGTGTTTTCACGGCATCTTTACAGATGTGTTGGGTGAGTAAAGCAAGCAGGTTTCAACACCAGGAAAAGTATAATATGGCAGCACATCTTGTGCGTGCCTAACATACCAAGTATATCAAATATTTATCTTGCACCTTGTGGCCTGTAATTTTTAAAGAGACACTTCTTTTTGCTTTATATTTGAGTCTTGATGCTTCGACAGCAATGTATTTGTGTTTGACAGCAAGTGTTCTTGAACAAATAAGTGATCTCAATAATGACAAAACACCCTCATACTTGGTCCTTAGCATAAGCTAGCACATACCTGTAGCAGATTCAATTATTCATTTTTTGCTGGGATGATAAGGGGCAAGTAGCAAAGGCAAGTTCAGATTGGAGTGGTCGGTGACGTCTGTTTAGGCTCTGCCATATTGCTTTGCAACCAGAGTTATTTGTGGCCACTTATACAATTAAGCCACATGACGTGCATTCTAAATGAGATTACCATATCACATTTCACTGCATCTCAATATGTGCCAAACAAATGCAGATATCATTAGCTTGCCACTCTAAAGGGGTCCTAAACCAACACAACGTTGAAATTTAGTCGTGGTGTTGCAGCTGTGTATGACTCTACAATGGATGCATAGCCGTGATAATTTGTCTACATGTTGTCGCAATAGTAATGTTACACACATTGTACGATACAAAAGAGGTCCTCACTTATTTCGCTTTTTTTCGCTATGCTTCTTTCTTGTCTCTTCTTGCCATGTGCTCCTCCTCACTGTACAAGGAGCAAGAGCAGTGGGCACACAAACACGTATTTAAAAAAATGTTGTAAGGTGAGCACTGAGAAGCTGAACACTTCCAAAAGGCTCAAAGAGGTAAAGGTATTGTTTCTAACTACTTTTGGGCACCCATAGCTGGTTGTTCTGCTGCAGTTAAAAAATAGGTTAAATGTTAAAAATTAATTGGAGGTGGTTTGGCACACATAATTGCAGTTACATACAGAAGTAGGTTTCAATGCGTAAGCAAAATCTGTTCACTCTAAATCAATCCTATTGATATCTGAAATTCAGTAAATATTCAAAGAAAAGCTCAGGAAAAGGCTAAGTGGTTGCCCCTTGAACGTGAAGGAGATACCCTTCTTCTAAAAGGTCAATAGACAGTGTAGTAGTCTCGATATTACATGCACTATAAAATATTCTGGTGTGGTGCTTTTCATGCATGTTATAATGAGAGGGGTTTTTAATAGAACTGTTGTCACTTTGCCCTGCGTTGCTTAAATTGTTCACATAGTTATAACACATGAATCACTTTATGCCTTTTGATTTTATGCAAATGATTTGCTTACCCAGTCGATTTAACTTGATTTGGATAAAATCATATATGCTCTAAAATTTTTTTACTATACAGCAGGTTTATTTTTAAAATACGCGACCTTTGATGTGAACGCAGTTTGTGCCGTGCTTGAATAATCCTTCACTATCACCACTCTAAGTACACCTGCTACAGTGCATAGTGTGACGAAAGTAATGGTACTTAACATTACTGGCAGCATACACTTTTATGTCTCAAAATGTGTCAAAAAGCCTGGTAAAAACGTGTGTACGTTTTTTTCGCTCCAACTAAATATTCTGGTCAACTCAAAGTAGCTTCCGCTCTTTTAAGGTCCTCAAACTATTAGGTGTTCAAAAGAAGTATCAATGTTATATACTTTCTTTGTCAGCCTACTCACCACTCTAATAATGAGAATTAGCCGACAACATTACCCAGTAATTTATAGGGATGTTGTAAAAAGTAATGTCAATTCAATTGTCAAAAAATGTTGCCAAGTTACGTTTTTGTTCAATTTTCTTTTCACAATTTCATTAAAGTTACTTTTGATAACATCCCCTATAATTTGTTTGGCATCATTTTCTGCTAGTTCTCATTATAATGTGTTCAACAAAGACAACAAACCCTTAAATTTATAGTTCTTTCCTATATTCATCAATCTGAAACAGTGAATCTCAGTAATCTTAGCGTTGTGTGACTTGTTTTTTTTATCAGTTGTGCATGTGTTCAAGTACATGCATTTAGGTGGGAGGGCAAACCAATGCCACCTCCTGCGACTAGCAGATTTTCTGAGAACTGACAGATGCATAATGCTGCTAAAGAAGTATAGGGATATTAGAAGTAATCGTAACGCAATTGCAATCGTAATGATATTGCCAGTAGGCAAAAAAAGGTGTCCCACACTCGCCATATTGGTAACAGGCAGCGCTGACTGACTCTTCCATGTATAAATGCACATACATACCGTACAAAATCGAAGAGGGATAGCCGCCATGGTAGCTCAGTTGATAGAGCATCGGACATGTTATTCGAAGTTCGCAGGCTCGGTCCCTGTACAGGGCAGAAGAAGAAGAAGAATAACTTTATTTATGAAGTCCAGCGAAGTTGATTTGGGGCGGGCCTAGGCGTCGGCCACGAGCCCTTGGGCTCGGGCGGCTTCCTCGGCTCGCTGGACGGCCCACAGTTGTTGTTCGAATGAGGAGCTGAGCAGAGCCCCCTCCCAGCGTGTCCTGCGGTCCGAAACTGCCTCTTCGTGGTTTTCATCGTTGCTTTCATCTAAACTCGAGCATTCCCATAGTATATGTGAAAGTGTTGCCCTTTCATCGCAAACCTTGCATTTTTCTGTTAAATACAGATCAGGGTAACAGAGACTAAAGAGAACTGGATTCGGATAAGTATATGTTTGCAGTTGTCGCCACGCAACTGCCTGTTTTTTATTTAACCTGTTGTGTGGCGGAGGGTACTTTCGCCTTTCTAGCTTATAGTGCTGCGTTATTTCGTGGTAACTAGTCATGCGGTCCCCCCACTCCCACTCCCCCCCGTGTGGAACTTCGCCCGAGGTGGCGTCGGCGTTCGCAACGGCTCGGTTCGTGAGTGCTCGAGCCGCCGCGTGCGCCGCCTCGTTGCCGGCCAGCGGGGTTTGTGTGTGTGCGGGGGTCCATATGACGAAAGTGTCATTTTTTTCCCGAATTTTGTCTTCGTTAGTCATTAGGATTCGCAGCGCCTCTCGGGAGACACGACCGTTCGCATAGTTGCGTATCGCGGCTTGCGAGTCACTAATTACTACTTCGGCCTCAGTGGTCGCCACCGCGAGTGCTATGGCCACCTCCTCGGCCGTCTCGGTCAGTGGCGTTTGCACCGTAACGCTCGTCATGCATGTCCCTTTACCGTCGACCACCGCGGCCACGTAACCACACCTTCGCGCGTATCTGGCCGCGTCCACGAATACCGCTTCCTTGCAATTTCCGAATTTTCTCTGCAAGTCCTGCGCTCTCTGGTTTCTTCGGCCGGTGTGATGTTCCGGGTGCATATTTTTGGGCAACGGCGGAATCACTATCTTTTCCCTCACCATCACGGTTATGTCGGCTTTTTCGCCTTGCTGCGTGTGATAGTGGATTCCCAGTTTTTCGAGGATGTACCTGCCCGTTTTAGTCTTAGAAAGTCGTTCATACTGTGCTACGTTGTGCGCTTCTATTAATTCGTCAAGCGTGTTGTGCAAGCCTAGTTCTAATAATTTCACTGTGCTTGTGTTCATGGGTAAGCATAAAGCTTGCTTATACACTTTCCTGATTAAGCAATCTAATTTTATCTTCTCGGCGACGTGCCAATTCAAGTAAGAGGCAACGTACGTGATTCTACTGAGGACAAAGGCTTGCACAAGTCTAATAGTGTTCCCTTCTTTCATACCACTATGTCGGTTCGTAATTCGTTTTAGAAGTCGGATTGTCTGATTTACCGCGTGTTCCAACCTGCGAACAGTTTCGCCATTGTGGCCATTGGCTGCAATATACAAGCCTAACACGCGTATAACGTCTACTTTGGGAATGACGTGGCCTTCCGATGTCGTTAGCTGTATCGCTTCCTCTGCGTGATTTGCGCTTTGTTCGCTGTATTTGGGCTTTCGACCTCTGCGCGTAGGTCTGTAAACCAGTAGCTCCGATTTCTCAGCCGAGCAGGTGAGGCCCGTGCCCTCTAGGAATCTTTGAACCGTATCGATGGCTCGCTGTAGCGTCTGTTCTATTTGGCCGTCACATCCCCGAGTTACCCACAGAGTAATGTCGTCTGCGTACAGACTGTGGGAGAGCCCGTCAATCTCTTCTAATTTAGCTGGTAACCCTATGAGTGCGAGGTTAAAGAGCAAGGGCGAAATCACCGAACCCTGAGGAGTGCCGGCGCTGCCCATCTCTATCTCTCCTGACTCTAATTCTCCCAATGTGATCCTCGCTGTCCTGTCCGTTAGAAAATCACGGACGTAGTCGTACGTCCTTTTACCGAGTCCTAATTCTATTATTCGGGTAAGTATAGTCGAGTGCTTGACATTATCAAACGCCTTCTTTAAATCTAGGCCTAAGATTGCTTTGGTAGAAGTGGTCATGCTGTCTATTACCTGGTGCTTGAGTTGTAGCATGGCGTCCTGCGTGGAGAGGCTCTTCCTGAAGCCCAGCATGGTGTGAGGAATCAGATCGTGGTCCTCGAGAAAGTTTGTTAGTCTCGCGAGGACCACGTGCTCCATGACCTTACCAACGCAGGACGTCAGCGATATCGGCCTTAGATTTTCCAGCTGTATGCGCTTTCCTGGTTTGGGTATCATAACGATGCGGGCGGTTTTCCACTGTCGGGGAATACGTCCCTTTTCCCAGCATTCGTTAAGGAAAACCGTGAGGTGCTCTATCGATGTGTCATCTAGATTCCGAAGCGTTTTGTTCGTAACCCCGTCTGGTCCGGGCGATGATTTCGTGTTGAGCCTGTGCAGCACCGCGCGTACTTCAGCAATGCTGAAAGGTCTGTCCAAGCACTCGTTCGCAGTGCCTTTGTATTCAGAGTGGAGCACGGGTCTAGTCGGATTAGTGTATCTCATCCTGAGTTCATGCAAGAGTTCTGCGTGGGTTCCTTTGTAGACGTTGATTATCTTATAGACATTTTGCCTATATGCTGTTTTAGTCTCCTCTGGATCCAGCAGGAACCTGAGGAGATTCCACGCCTTGGTGAACCCTACCCGACTATCCATGCTATGTACAGGGCAGGTTATCTTTTTTTCCTTCTACTTTCCTTTCTTCACAATTACAACACTTCTATTCTTCTTGAAGATTTTCTGGTGTAAAAAAGGTACCTTATAATCTGAAGAGGCAAACAGAACTTGCCAGTGTACGAATTAGCTCTTGTAGTGGTTACAAGTAAGATATGTTTTGGAGAATAAATCATTCTGCCACTTGCCTAAAAGATGTCTACAGGACATGGCGCTGGATGCACTTTGTTATTTTTTAATCAAGCTATCTTGTATTCTATTTTTATAAATTACATGGAATACACATGACCGTATCACACACTTTAATGCCACAAAGGTATTGCCGCGATCAGTGTTATAAATGCGAAATTGCATAAAGATAAGGTCAAAACTGCACCCTCAACGAGAATGTACAGGGAGCACAGGGTGCAGGCGTCATTACTTCTGCCCGTGCTTTTCAAGTGCGAGCTGTTTTCACCTCGTTCTGACCAACTAACTAGATTGAGATGTGTTGTTATAGTGCAAGAGGATGCTCCACGAGAAACTAGGTTTGTCTCAAACTCTGTGTGTGTCTTTCAACCTATATGGTGCCCGGTTCAAGAGTTCATGCAAACCAGATCGTGTAAAACAGGACCGTGTAAAATGGACTGCGTAAATAAAATAAAATGAACCATGTAAATAAACAGGATCGTGTAAAATGTCGTTTTCCTGTGCAACTGTAGTTGTGGTTGTGCTGAATAACCTTTCTTTATATACACTACATAACAAACTTGCTCCTTTAGAGTCGAGTGCATCTTCGGAGTGATTGTAAATGTTTGCATATGCGAGGCCTTAAGTTTTATAAGAAATTCCTCAGTGTGCCACGAGGAATTGTGTGTTTAGCGAAAATTTGTCTATCATTATATACAACTCTTGAAGCCTCGTCTGCAACTTTGTGCAGGTTGACCTTGCGCAGAAAACGATGAGTGGCAGCAGCCCCCAGAAAAGAGCAAGCACCCTCCAAGCTCCCGAAGCTCTCTTCGACAGGAACAGCAAGGTCACTGTGTGGCATTAAAAACCATTGCAAGTAGTGCCTTATCAGTACACTGTGCTGCTCTTTCATCGCACAAGACGAATTTGACTTCTCCAGAGGAACTTCACGCTGGGTATTGTGAGTGCTTCAGTGGTTTTGTTTTTGTCCAGCCAGCAGTTAAGAAATCATGTGTCAGATTCAGCCGGGATGGCTAGAGGGAGTCGGGCAGGCATATTTGGACATTTGTCTAGCCAAGTAGTGCCAATTTTCGCACTGGTCCTGTTGGAGTTGCTGCGACAATCACAGAAGCTACGTCACCTCTCTAAATGTACAGATGTGTCGGGGAAGATTAGCTGTATTAGGCTTTAATATATCCGATAACTGCCAACATTCTTCATTATACAGGAGTTTGGTTCCTCACTTATGGGTGTAAAGCCCGCCACAGAAAAAATGCAACACGTCTACTTCCAGAAAGCTCCAAGGCCATACTTGTAGGTTTTTTCGGCTTGTATCATAAGCACCTCGTTTGGGTGTACATGAACATTTTATAAACATGTACAGCGAAAAATTTGGGTGGCTGGTCGTTTTGTCGTTATCATGTTCCTCGCAGTATTTTTAAGCATGTTGTGCATTACGTTGTCAATCTGGTTCATGTGCATAGAAGACATTGCGAAGTTTCGAGCTACAGTATAAAAAGCCCAGAAGCAAGCTATCAATAATTTTTTAACAGAGTTGCTTGATCTGATACATGATACATCACTAAACTTTCGTGCGTATTCATCAATGTAAGCTCATCTTAGTGTTATCCAAAATGAAGATGTGAGTCAACAGATGGAAACATCTAGTGGGTTAATCAGGTTGAACAGTGGAAGTGCCTCAGACAGGCTGGCCGATGTTGCGATAGGAGGACCTATTTTTTAGAAGTCACCTTGTCATCCTTGGCGGGTTAGTTTAAATGGGGTCAGTAATGACATCATCTTTTGGTGTAGACGTGTGTGCCTGTTAGAAATGTTTGTCTGAAAAAAAAACCTATAACGCACAAGAGTGCAGCCCTTGTTTCTTTCCAATTTAGTTTGCGCTGATACAAAGTGTTCTCCTGTTGGAGGTGGGGGGTAAAGGAAGCAAAAAAAGATAAATGATAGAAAAGAAAAAAGAAGAAAGAAACGGGGGATGCAAAGTAAAAGTAGTGCTACACTGCTCCTACTTTGCATCCCCCATTTTTATTTTTTCCCTTGTTTTCTTTTTTCACCTTTTTGTTACATTTGCATTGTCCCATCTAGTGCATGAATCAATGACACATGGCTTTGCTATAGCAAAGATGCCTATGTGGTGTTGTATTGAACAGTGCATTGTATTTCATTGAGTTAATAACAGACTGATCAGTCTTGCAATAAGTGTTTCCTGTCTATCACCACACATGTTCAAATGAAAAGTTTGTGCTTGGCTCTTAGTATACTGGTATATAGCTTGTGTGTTGGACTACTCAAAATGAATGTTATTTTGCTGCTCTTTATGGTAATGAATTTATCCAACATGAAAATATCTTGCCTTGTGAATCTTGTCAGACCTGCCCTTCTTTTTATTCCTATGCAGGCATTGTATGTAAGGAAGGCCGTAACAGAGGGGTGATAGCTTGAGCTTCGAAGAATAAATGCTGGCAGTGAGGCAATTCCACATCAAACATCCCAGCCATTTCGCCAACCGTCCTAAATGTGTTTTCAAAAAAAATATTGTGCTCCTTTACTGTATTGAAAACAGCAAAATGCTAAAATATATCGCAGAGAACTAAATATTAGGCCACGTTGGTGCCTTCTGAACTTCCCAGGATGTCGTATGGGTGTTGTTTGTAAAAAGTAAAAATAAGTGTTTCAAAAATACTGCCTCTTCTACACCAAATTTGGTCTAGGTATTAAGTAAAGGTGATTGTGTGTAGTGCATGTAGCTCAGTAATATTAGTGCAATTTTTTGCCACATCAAAAGCAAGGAAGCAGTTCTCTTTATATGGCCAGTTATATGATTACACTTTGTCTTAAAGTAGAAATGAATTTTTGAAGTTTTCTTATGATGGCTGTTTTCTGCATTTGATATACGACAGCTTCCGTTCCGAAGTTCCCCATGGCCTTCAATAGGAGAATTCAAAAATCATTTTCCTCATTAAAACAAAAATTGTAATGATAACATTTGCCATATAACAAGAACTGTTTATTTGCTTTCAACTTACACATAAAAGTAATTTTCAATTAGACAAACACACAGCTCAAATTGCATCTCAATGTGGACAAAACGATTATATAGTGATATTTGTAATCCGGACCTAACATTACTTTTTTTAGTGAAAAATAACTTCTGTGCAGTGAGTATTTGTGGCTCAAATATTCATACAAAGCGCAGTATTACCATACAAGATATGCAAACGATAAACAGTTTGGCTGAATTCTTCAAAGCCTATGTAGCGGAAAAATTGCACTAATGTTACTCGGCTTCAAATACTTTAAGAAGCACCTTTGCTTAATATGTAGATCAAATTTGATATGGCAAGAAAAAGCGGTACTTTGAAATCTTTTTCACAAATAACACCCACACGACATTCTGCGAAATTTTGAAGGTACCCACGTGACCACTACTTTTTTCTTTTCAAAACATTTCTGCAAATAACTATTTTCAGAAGAGTAAATTACCATCATTTTTAAACTATACATCTGTGATGGTCGCCAGGCAGTATGGTTTGTATCTTTGGTGTAGAATGGCCCAGTGCGAAAAACAACAAATGTCTGAGCATCCTTTGACGCTCGGGCGATTTCGAAAGCATTTGTTTGTTAGCAGCAATTCAGTTAAGCTCTTGTCTTTATGCATAGGCCCAGAAACAAAACACAAGTAACCAAAGTAGTCCTTAGAGTCATGCAGTCTCGCTGTTCCAAGGCTTGTGGAGCCTCACTTAGTGCAAGCTTCACCATTTTTAAAAAAAATCGAATTCAGCCAACAGGTTTTGGAGGCACAGTGCATCTTCAGCTAACTTGTTTCACACCAGTTACTTAGATAAAAAGCTGAAAGTAGAGGTAAAAATACCATTTCAAAGCCATTGTAGGTAATAACAAAAAGGACTCCTTTTTTTGTGTGCTGCTTTGCCTGAACGCTGTGCTTTTTGTGGTATAGTTCATTGTCTAATGAACATAGGCCTTAAAAACTAACATTAGCCATGTTGAGGTCAATTTCTTGGTTATAGTCATAGTAGCCATATTAAAAATTATGACTTCAAACTTGATTGTTTTTTTGAAGATTTTTTCTTGCATAACGATATTTCAGAATCTTAGTCAATTTTGTTATAAGAAAACGTGATGTCGTAATAGGGTCATTTTTGTAGAGTCGTTCAGTTCTACCTTACCTTTCACATTCCTAATAGAGCAGTTATTTTCAATATCGGTATTTAAAATGAAATGAACATGCTGTATGTAGTAAGGTGTAAGCACTAACAGATAGCACATGCACCCAACTTTTCTGTTGGCAGTTTATTTCTGTTATTCTTGATTTATATTTGAGGTTTCACGTCCAAAAACCACTATATGATTATGAGAGACGCCGTAATGGAGGGCACTGGAAACTTCGACCACTTGGGGTTCTTTAACGTACACCCAAATCTGAGCACACGTGCCTACAGCATTTCTGCCTCCATTGGAAATGGAGCCGGGATTCGATACCGCGACCTTCGGGTCAGCAGCCAAATTTCTGTAACTCTTGCTCCCCTATATGTGTGCAGTTCGGTTATAGTTATCTGGTTTCACAGATTTTTAATAGCACCTGCCTGGTCCTGCTTGCTTTCATGGTGATTTTAACCTTCATAAGTTGCATAGGTTTAACTCTCAAAATTGTTCAAGATGCCAATTTTGTGCACAAACTGTATAGTATAAAGGCAGCAGAGGTACATGCACACACTATTAAATCTACATTGAGAGCTTTCACTTGCAGTTCCTAAAGTTTTACTGTGCAGGAAGCATTTAAATCATCATTTCATAAGGACATATTAATCGATTATCTCTACCATTGAAAATCGTGACAACCTAGTTTTTTCCACTGCGATAAGCATGCTGTTTTCTTTGATGCGGCAGAACTAATTTATACACCCATTCCTTCTATTATTCACATATGCATAACATGAAGGATTGTGTGCCCTACATTTTCAGTTTCATTCTGTGTGTTATATTTCTTGTGCATGTGAACTAATGTGCTAACATGTGTCTCTGACATTATTTGTGCCAATTAGTTCATTTCCAGGTGCCTATGAAGGACACATAAGTTCTATGGCAGTGACCTTCCAAATTTACAGTGGTGCCGGAGCCTCAAGCAGCCTTTCGCCGATCTCCACAAGGTGTTCATGAGATAAACACAGCGCCACACTTTCACAGTGCTATGATTATTATTTATGTTTTAACATTTCGTTCTAAAATTGCTGTTACATTGTGTTTTGTGTCACCATCCTGTGGCTTAGGTGGAGCTCGTGAAATTACGGTGCAATCACCTCATTTGTGTACCATCAACATTGCAATGTCACTATTCAAAGCTGGAGCATACAGACAAATAAAAAGTATATTGATTGTAGCAGGGCTGATGTGTATAATAATGCTTCTCTATTGATAATAATAACTTTATAAGTTCTTTGAGTCTTGCATAGAACACTGCATGAATCTGTTGCAATGTAACCACGATTTATGATCGCTGGCATGTTAATTGAGTAGTTTTGTAATGTATTTTATTTAAAAGGTAATTTTGCTTCCGCATCACGACAATTAGAAAGATGCCGATAATTCAATCCCTCATCAGGCACATTTAAGAAATATTGTGATTTATACACAGTATTGCATGTACTCAAGATGTGGACGTCTATTCAATTTACACATTGTATTGCTTTGCACTAGATTCAGACGTAACATGCACACATTTCAGTAATTTCTGCATAATACGTCTTTCCATAAAATGCGGAGTCCGCATCATACGTCTTATGCGGAGTCCGCATCATACGTTTTATGCGGAGTTTGCATCATACGCTTTCCATATTCCAATAATTCCGTACTTGAGGTCTCCGCATTATACGGAACGTTTCAGTAGGGTTTGAGCTCTGAGCATGTGCCGAAAGTCGATGATATGACGGCAGGGACGAGCAGAAGGCCTGAACAAAAAACAGCGTAGACTTTGTTGGTTGCAATGCTCCTGCGTATCGCCGTGCCCACTGCCGAAGAACCGTTGCAGACTTTCTCTCATAAGCAGATCTTGTGACGTCGTTGATGACGGGATGGGCAAGTGAGTGCTGGTGATTCCGTGCAGAACGGTCTCATCCAGAGGCAAGGGACAGCGCCTAAAGCTGGAGCCATCCACGCTATCACACACGTTGAACTCTGAGCAGGTGCCGGCAGTCGATGATGCGACGGCGGGGACGAGCAGAATGGCCTGGACGAAAAAAAGCGTCGACTTTGTTAGCAGAATTGCTCCTGCCGTATCGCCGTGCCCACTCTGTTGGCAGCATTACTCCGGCCGTATCGCCGTGCCCACTGCCGATGAACCGGTTAGAGGCGTGCGGCCAACTCCAGATGTTGTCGAAAGCACTCTTTGAATTCGGCCAGTAGCTCAAGAAGCCTCTTGCGCTCCTCCCTAAACAAAGTTGTGCTAACGTGGACAACTGGTGTTGAATCAAGTTTTGGCGCCTCGTCGACTACTGCCAAGCAGCCTTCTGCGTCTGTGATGTCGTCAAAATAAGCGACGGCGATGTCTTTTGGATGGTGCAGGCGCTAACCACTAAAATTTGTCAGAAGGATGTACGTGCGTCCAGCGGCGACATTGACGATACCTCTTGCGACGGAAATGCTGTGTCTGAGGAAGAGCGAGCTAATTTGGTCTGCAACTCTTTCGCCGTCAAACTGGACAGCGGCTGCCTAAGAAATAAGCGTTAATGACCGAGGAGGAGAACCACATCGCCATCAGTTGGACGCAATTGGTTTGGTCGCACCTGTGGACAATCAGGCGCGCCCGAACTGTTGCAGAACGCAATCAAACTCTCTGGGATATTTATGACGGCGCCATATTCTCGTAAGAAGTCTATACAATAATTAGATCCTTGCAGCTTGCGGCGACAACGACGAACGACGCAACGAACGAAGAACCTCCTATGGTGATTCTCGCTGTGCATCTTCCAGAGGGCATCGATAACTGACCACCTGCCGTCCTTATTGGAAGGCCTGTCCACCGCGTCTTCACTTTCTTGAGGCGGACGGTGAGGTTCTGACTGATAATAGAAAAGTCGGAACCAGTGTCGACTCAGGCTATCACTATCTGGCCGTCAAGAAAAACACTAAGGTCGGCGGTCACAATGTCGTCGCTCTCGTTTTGCCGACTTTAGAGCGTCGTGTAATGGGGGCTTTTCATCGTCATCTTCACGGCCTGCAACCTTACCCCCGGATGTCGCCGCTCTGTTTTCTCGGCGTGGGCTGGGTGACCTTTCTGTGTTAAGGTCCGCGGAAGTACGTTGGTGTGACGAAGGCGAACGCGCTGGAGAAGGAGAGCGGGATCGACGTCTCAAACGCGGCTGGTGAGTAGGTAATAATTGCCTCCTTGTCAGGAGTAAGGTAGTTGTAAAAGTGAGAACGGGCTCCTTGGAAAGAGGCGTCTTTCCGGCGTGATATTTATCAACCCGGCGTGGTATATATTTGTCGTTCGCGTGTCCACCGTCAGACCATGTTCGAAGAGGGCGGAACAAATCACTGTGGTGCCAGCAATAACGGGCAATATGACCTGCCTCTCTGCAGTTGAAGTATAGTGGACGTTGATTGATTGTGCGTAATGTGTCTGTTCTTTGGAGCGGGGGACGTCCGAGCCTCTGTTCTCATACCAAATTTTCTTACCACCGTCAAGGTAGAAATAGGCGCGTAAGAGTTCTTTTGTTAAGACCAAAGGTTGATCTTGGAAACACGCTCATAGTGCTGAAGCTAGTCGTCAACGTCTTCATGGCTGCCGCCGCTAAAGTGATAAGGAGCCAGCCGTTAAAAGATGGTTACCTATGAAGGGTGTGTCGGTGGGGGGCTTCGGAAGCCTGTTGCGGACTGGCATTAGCCATTTGGTGAGGTAAGCGGCTCCTGCGACGTTCCGTGGAAGAAGTGAAATCTGGCGCGCGGCCTATCAGCCGCCGACTGAACCGGTTCACGGAGTTTGCAATAGGTGGCAATGCGTCCGGGCTAGATGAACGGCTCCCAGAGGGAGTATGGAGCATTAGGCAGGGTTGAGGTCCAGCACCTCCACCAGTGTCGCGGTACAACACGAACAAAATGCAGATAGACGTTGACACAGCGATTCTCAGCAGCCGAACAGCAAAATCACCTTCTTTGCCCTCGACCAGCCAGAGCTCCACTACATGGTGTCCGCCAAACCGTTATCGTCGTTTTTGTGCACCAGTACACACGCGTCAATATTATGAAGTGTTTATGTAAAACACAAACATAGACGTAGTCAAGCCCCGCATTGACAATTTTGATCCATCTCATATAAAATAAACTGCATACTTAATATCTACCAATCTTGCATATACAATGAACGTAAATTTTAGATCAGGCATACTCTCGTGTGGGCTTAAACAAGGACTTATCAATACCATTGCCAGCAAGAATGATCGCTCATGATTAAAGAAACATCTTTTCGTCAGTGTTCTACCTGCTCTTAGCAAAGTAATTTTCGAGCTACATAAAAACAGCTCAATTGTTACGTTAAAAAATGAAGTATTCTTTCACTTCACCATTTCAATACGCCATTCACCTATATCATTTGCCTAGACTTGATCTTGTGGCAGTTACCCAACAGCTTGGCGGTTGGTATTTGGCTTCTAGTTTTGTTGACTTTAGTAACGTCTTAGAGAAAAAATAAAAATCATGATATAATAATGCAAAGGGTTGAACTATATATTACAAACAATCAAGCCACTACAACAGCTTAAAATACAAAACACACATGATAAGCATTTCGTGTATTGATTTCATGAATACAAGGCACATGAGTAGTGGAGTTCCTGGGGGTTCATTCTAAAAGGTATACAGGTATTACCATGTTGTACTATATATGTTATAGATGCAATATATCTTAAGGACCTGTTTAACGGTCTTCAAACTTCTAATTTAAGCTGGTGGTACTACACGTATAGGCGCTCATAAATGCTTATTATCATCTCTAATATTTTACGACTTGCACAGCACGCTGAGAGGAACCCGTACAAACAAGGTTGAAACAAACTCATCCAAAAGAAACTTTGTTGTGTACTCTTAGCCCCAATTAGTATTCCTTCTGTCCCTCTTGAAGCTAGTATAATCTGTACCAATATCTCACGTAACCGTGTGGAGGCGCTAAGTTGGAATCCGAAATTTGCTCAACAAGCACCTCAAGAGACAACAAAAGATGAAGTGCAACATTTGGATACTTCTTAGAACTTGCACGAATCTAGCAGTCAAGGACTTTTATCTGATATTTCTAAGTCATGATTTCTCGAAGAATTTTGTAGATTGCTCGCTAAAGAAACACGTGTATCGCTATGCGTTTGCACACTCCGCAAGCCTTTAGGAGTCAGGCTATTAGGGTAATTGCATTTTGCTCCTGATAGCCACATTGACTCATTTACAATGTAACTATATTCCCTCAGTTCTCAAGTTCTTTGAATGTAACTATTAGAGCTTTAAATTGATACCAATCATATTGGTTTGATGCCACAATGCGCTTTAGTAAATAATTATAAATGTCAAGAGTGTTGTAATAATAGTAAGCGGCATCCTACCCAAGATGCTTATGCAGTAACTACGGCAAACAATAGCGCCCATTATCCATTAGTCCCTCTGGATCATACGGCCACTTGAACTGCTTTTGAGCTTGATTTCACATTCATACTAGTTGCAAGGGATTGTACAACGACATGAAAGGCAGGCATTTAATGAAGAACTAAAATGTAATGCTGTAGAAAATTATCGTGTTGGTAAGAGCCCTACCATAAACAGTACCGAAAAATCTGCATGTGCACGTGTCGGCAGGGAATTATGAGTATTCTCCTCTGGCATCAACGCTGCACCATCAAGCGTGAAAGCATGCTTATAGAAACTAGAGGACAAGAGATGAGATCACTGCAGTCAAATCATTCGCGTGTCAAGTTTTTATTGGTGCAGGGTGAGAGCAACTGATACTCCTCTTTCAAGGAGTTGTCGAGTTAACCCTTCCTGCTGGAAGGAATATCTAAACTGGGAATTGTTTGATTGCTGGTTTTTTAATACTAAACTGTTATGGAGTTATGACCGAGGGCATTTATGCTGTTAATACAGTCCGTAAAAATGCAGTGTAGCATAAAAGGTGAAAAAAAATTGTGACCGATAAGCATTTAGGGCTCGCGCTACAATAACACGAGCAAACTGTGTATACGGGTTGTCTAAAAAAATAAAATGAAAGAAATAAAAATATGTTCTTTCATCGCTGATGACGACAACAACCACAATAGCAACAACAAGAAAATTGTACCACCTATAAACGATCAAAGGCGTCGCAGCTGCGTGTTATAAAAATTGGAGCACTGGCCTTGGCAGCCTTAGAATGACATACAAAGCGTGTTTAAGAAAATGTGTCTAATATTGTTTAAGAATCAGCCTAAGACGCTATCTGCTCTTTTTCTTCATGGTTGCTTTTTTGCGGCGGCAGACATCTCAAGGGAGAGGAAGGCCTTAAAATAGCACACTGTTTTAAAACAAAGCTGTCTTTCAAAAATTGCAATGTGAGGTTTCTATAGTCGAAAGTCTGTTCTGAAAATTATTATACTATGACTAAATACAATTTCTCTTGGTAAAAAGCCCAATAGAAGAAATTACAACTATTTTTTAAAATAAAACGTAATTTTCTTGAAATTATTAGCTTTATGAAGTGAATCTGCCTTAGGAGTGTTTTGAGCAAGTTTCTGTGGAAATTCTAAACACACTTGGTATCATTAGTTTTGGCAGCACTTGAACTACAGGCTAAAACTTTTCTATTTCTTTAAACACTGATAGCATTGTAAATATATATTATATACCAGCACATTACTAAAACCCAATTTTTATCTTCCAAATTGAAAACTTATTTTCGATCAAAGAAATGAAAGTTTTGTCGTCCAGTGTGGTTTAGCCTATGAGATGAACCTTTTACAGGAAACATGTAGTTTTCAAAACCAATTTTTTTGCGAGTTATCCTAACTACCCGCTAGAGATTACCTGAATATATAGTGGAAGTCTGTTTTATCCTTTTTTAAATGAGATAATTGAAATCTATTGGCAGATTTCAAAGATCCGTTTAATGGTATGCATGCATGATAACTTTCATGACAATGAGATAATAAATAAACAAAATTTTTTAAAGCGAAGTATTTCTTAGCGAGCTTTGGCAACTTTTAGCGTATCTATCTATCTATCTATCTATCTATCTATCTATCTATCTATCTATCTATCTATCTATTATCTATCTATCTATCTATCTATCTATCTATCTATCTATCTATCTATCTATCTATCTATCTAGCCGCTCACGTTTGGGTGCTCTCGTGGTTATCACCTTAACTTGGCGTGAACCAAAATTGGAATGGCAGGTAAGATGGTTTGACGAATATGACGCACTGGTCAAGACATCAATAATGTCACAATCTCGTCACGTACGTCGTAAAACAATTCCGGCCACACCCTGACACATACCCAAGGGCATGTGCCACTGATATGCGTATATGTACCACAGATGATTGCCTCTGAGCATCTACCGAGCAACGACGAGAACACACGGACAGTTTTAACGCGCGAGCGTTAAGAAATACCTGAAATTGGTAGCCTAGACCTGACGAATGCAAAGCACGAATGTGAGGGTGTCATCTTGAATCAAACCCAAGCGTCCTGCGTGGCAATGAAGCATTTTACCACAGTGCTACACCAGGTCTCGGAACTACTTATAAAATTGACGCTAGTCTTCGTGACACGTCAATAGTGGCTGCAGTGCTTCCAAGCCGATTTTATAAACATTACATGTGCACTCCTTTGATACAACCGTCACGTCGAGTTAACGCCAATTGTGGTTAGTTCTCATGTGCTGAAGTTCATTTATATAGCAGTATCCAGGGCCAGTATCCTCGCGAGCATCAGCACTTCATATCGGCTTCCGGTGTGTCTAATGCGCATGTTCTAGTTGGCATCGTTGCACAAGTGCAAACAACTGGTTATATAAACATCTGCAACTTTTCAACATGTCTGTGCGTGCAACATCTGTGCATATATTTAGCGTCATTTCATGACGTTTAGATCAATTAAAAACTGACACAAGGTCACCTCCCCTCCACAAGCTTCGCATAACGTGGATTCCCATGATACGTGGAATCTGCCGAATTTTTTAAAGAGTCTAGGCCACCCTCAAGAGGCTTGAAGACATTGTTTGGAACAGTAATTAAAAAAGATAAATAAATAACGTTTTATTTTTATATGGGAGCATTAAAGTTTTTGATGTGAAAAACACGTTGCTGCTTTGAGAATACACAAAATGGGCCTCTAATAATAACTAATAATGAAAGAAATTCTCCTGAAGTATGCGGCGCAACTGAAACCAACGAACTGAATAGCGCAACAATCAGACGACTACAATAGTGTCACTGTTCAAACAACGGTTACAGGGGTGCTATGCAGGAACGGCCGAGTTTCACGATACTCGGGATTTTCCCGAACTCTGGCGACACCCCCTTACAAACGAGCCAACAGTATGAAAAAGTGAAATATACCCCTCAGCGAGCTCCGCTTCATTGGTTACGATGGAACTAGTTATCGCGTCAAGGACGGTCGACTAATTTTGGCGGTGTTTTCAAACCAGAGCCATCTTCTTTCATTTGTTTTTCATTCAACTGAGTGCAGAAGTGCACCCATGCAATAAAAGTATCGAAAACATTTCATGAATATATTTCTAGAGGCACGGAGCGTTTAAAAGAATTTTAAAGCTTTTAATGCCTGCACTAAGTCTGTTTTAGAATAATCAGTGCGGTGGCCTCTGAGATCAGTACTGGCCGCGCATCTTACAACATCGCGACCGCAGCTAAACCTGAGGTCAAGTGTTAATCATCATGCTCAGCCTGTACACTCTACTGTGCTACTCAGTCAGTCCGCGTCGTCTTTGTTGTCATCGCCCGCTGGCACCCGAGCAAGTTCGGCCGGTATTTAGCTCTTAGGAGCGAAGCTCCTAAAGTCGTGGGTCTGTCCCTTCTAGCTCGTGGAACGTGACCGCCTAGTTGATGACTCACTCAGCATGTGTGGACGAATGGACAGACTGACAAAGAGACTGAGCGATGTTTCAGAGTTTATACCGGTAAGCGCTCCGAAGTTTCGCCCCACGGATCATCATTCACTCCATGGATATATGCTGCGTTTTTTTCGGCTGGGCGGTATACCTGGCTAGTTAGTCCAGGACATGTTATGCACAAGCTAATTATGCCAAGTCATGGTAATGCCGAGAAAATTAGGCCAGATCTTAAGAAGACCTTGCTAATGAAGCCATGTAAAGCTAAAACCGGGCTAACTAAACAATGCTGGCTGATGATCTAAGAGAACTATGCCAATTAACGCTACGTTAACCGTAAGGAAGCTAAGTAAAACCATGCTCATTAGCCCTACTATGATGAAGGCTTTTAGTATCCTGCTACTCCAGATTACACTAAATAGGTCAATATTGATCATGTCCTCGGTAATTGGGCCCAAGATAATTACCTTTTAATTGAAGCCTTATCAATGAAGACAAGACAGCTCACTTAACTGGTCGTTAAGCTTCTGGCAATAATAAAATCAAAATTAAGACAGAACTGATGTGGTATTCACTTTGAAGCTGACCACGTACATAAGTAGGCAACCCACTTAAAAGCTGCAAGAAGCTAGGTTATCACAAGCTCCTCTATGGCTCCTGCCTTGCACAAGTAGTGTAAGCTCACGAAATGATTTTATATGCAAAAAAGCTCCCGCTTAGCGTTCACCGCATCAAACGCTTCACATTCCCACCAGCACCAGCACAGTCATGAGTTGAATTCGGGCCTTCTCAGAGTCAACGAGTTTGTATCCGAGTTCACGCGTCCATCAGTTTGATTGAGATACGCCCATGGCGAATATCGGGTACGCTCACCACGTTTGCTCTTGCCGAGGAGCAGTACTCCCGTCAAGCAGCAGAATCATTTTATGAGCTTTATGGCGCAGTCTATGCACACACGCACGCAGAAGTAAAAGTGATACCACCACGCGGCTACGATGACTCGCATTCAATTTCACCGCGCTCACGGCATATCCAATGAGAGCCACGTTGGCACCAAGATGCGAGCGCCCGTGACGACTACCAGTCCTTGTGCTGCAATACTTGATAGAAGCAAAACGAGCAGCACGAGAGTACCGCGTGTGCACTCTTGCTGCCTTCAAGAGAACGAAAGAACTTGTGCGAAAAAGGACATACGCCCACGAACAGGCCCGTGGGAGGCACGTGTTTAGTTGGCAAAAATACAGCACGACAATCACGCAGACGTCGCTGCACTGCTAAAATGTTGAATGAGTGACGGCGCGGACGTGCTCGCACGCGGAGTTTGTTTGATAAGCATCAGAGATGTAGCACATGCGTTTTTATTACCACGCGCATTCGTGTAGCCATTTTTATCAACGCTGCTATCACGCGTTCAGTACAGTATTTATGCCACGGCCACCGCAAGCGAGCTCTGAGTAAACTCGGCTGCCCGACTAGCTTCGGCCATCCTGCACTGCACCCCAGGGCTGCAGTTCTTCCCCGTTCGATAACGTATGTGCCTCATGCGTGTTGTAATTGTTAGCGCAGCTCGCACGCCCACACAGCGAAGTCTGTCGATGGTTGAAATAACAACGCTTTCTCATTTCAGTTCGCTTTCTAGTTTCGGTTTCGCCGCAGAATTGGAAGAAGTTTATCAATTCGTAGTAATTACTACAGCCGTCTTTTACAAAATCTCAAAGCGACAATCGGTTTTCGCACGAAGGACTTCAGTTTTTCCATTTCAATTAACTGCCTATAACTCCACTTATAAAAGGTATTATTTTACATTCCTTGTTTCCGTTCCAAACAACATCATCATCCCTCTTAAGATGCCTGCCACTATGTGAAAAGGAACTGCAAAGACAGGGAGAAAATTACTCCTCTTCCTCATTGGAAGAATATTGAACCCATTTCTTGAAACATCCTGTATATTATGAGACGAGAATAATATGGTGATAATTATGGTGTTGTAGTGTACTCGCCCCACGGAGGCGCGAAAAGAAGGCACCTACACTCCTTGAAGTTTGGGACGAGACTAGTTTATTTTCCAAGAAAAACAGGCTTCGAAGCCCCGCCGCGGTGGTCTAGTGGCTAAGGTACTCGGCTGCTGACCCGCAAGGCGCGGGTTCGAATCCCGGCTGCGGCGGCTGCATTTCCGATGGAGGCGGAAATGTTGTAGGCCCGTGTGCTCAGATTTGGGTGCACGTTAAAGAACCCCAGGTGGTCTAAATTTCCGGAGCCCTCCACTACGGCGTCTCTCATAATCATATAGTGGTTTTGGGACGTTAAACCTCACATATCAATAAATCAAAACAGGCTTCGAAAGCAAAAACAAAAAGGGGCGTGGCTGCACATCTTCCGTGGCCCTGCGGAGATAACGTGAGGCCTGTTGACCGTGTCTGCGCCGTGCGCCTCGGCATACGAATCGGTATGCGCACACAAATAAAGTTATCGCGATCACCGGCGTCATCGCCCGCTACAATGTTAACGTATTTTTCAGGCGTTTCAAATTTATCTTAACCATATTTTAAAATAATTTACTGTTCTACTTCATCACGTTGTGACAATAACGGACATGAGGTTATGCTCAGTTTTGCCTGTAAATATATGTAAAATATTTGTTGAGTCTATCTCTGGCAATATGGGTGATCTGGATGAAAGCCCTGTATGTTTTTGTTTTCTGCCCAATATGTGCCCAAAATTATATTCTTTTTGTGCAGTGGTTTATCTGTACACAGTGTTTCAAATTAGTTTTTTATTTTCTTTTTGCCCCTTTTTTGCATGCTTTTTATTTCGATATGAATCTTATATTTGCATAGTCAGCCTCAGCACAGCTTACATATATATGTTTTTCACATATGATCATAGCAAAGCACTAAGGTCTTGGTGTTTCTTTATAAACTCTGCTCTTAAGTTTCAAATGAAAGAACTTATTTGGATCGTACTGATCCAGATTCTAGCAGTGCAGCGTCCGGTGAGGCAAAACGCCATGACTGTGTAACTCCCCTTTATGAACGTGCTTCTTACAGTTTCATTTTCGAGACGTATCGATTCACTTAAGTCGTTTGCCCCGCCGTGTTGGTCTAGTGGCTAAGGTCAGCAGCCCGCGGGTCAGCAGCCCGCGGTGCTGCGGGTTTGATTCCCGGCTGCGGCGGCTGCATTTCAGATGGAGGCGGAAATGTTGTAGGCCCGTGTGCTCAGATTTGGGTGCACGTTAAAGAACCCCAGGTGGTCTAAATTTCCGGAGCCCTCCACTACGGCGTCTCTCATAATCATATAGTGGTTTTGGGACGTTAAACCTCACATATCAATCAATCAAAACAGGCTTCGAAAGCAAAAACAAAAAGGGGCGTGGCTGCATATCTTCCGTGGCCCTGCGGAGATAACGTGAGGCATGTTGACCGTGTCTGCGCCGTGCGCCTCGGCATACGAATCGGTATGCGCACACAAATAAAGTTATCGCGATCACCGGCGTCATCGCCCGCTACAATGTTAACGTATTTTTCAGGCGTTTCAAATTTATCTTAACCATATTTTAAAATAATTTACTGTTCTACTTCATCACGTTGTGACAATAACGGACATGAGGTTATGCTCAGTTTTGCCTGTAAATATATGTAAAATATTTGTTGAGTCTATCTCTGGCAATATGGGTGATCTGGATGAAAGCCCTGTATGTTTTTGTTTTCTGCCCAATATGTGCCCAAAATTATATTCTTTTTGTGCAGTGGTTTATCTGTACACAGTGTTTCAAATTAGATTTTTATTTTCTTTTTGCCCCTTTTTTGCATGCTTTTTATTTCGATATGAATCTTATATTTGCATAGTCAGCCTCAGCACAGCTTACATATATATGTTTTTCACATATGATCATAGCAAAGCACTAAGGTCTTGGTGTTTCTTTATAAACTCTGCTCTAAAGTTTCAAATGAAAGAACTTATTTGGATCGTACTGATCCAGATTCTAGCAGTGCAGCGTCCGGTGAGGCAAAACGCCATGACTGTGTAACTCCCCTTTATGAACGTGCTTCTTACAGTTTCATTTTCGAGACGTATCGATTCACTTAAGTCGTTTGCCCCGCCGTGTTGGTCTAGTGGCTAAGGTCAGCAGCCCGCGGGTCAGCAGCCCGCGGTGCTGCGGGTTTGATTCCCGGCTGCGGCGGCTGCATTTCAGATGGAGGCGGAAATGTTGTAGGCCCGTGTGCTCAGATTTGGGTGCACGTTAAAGAACCCCAGGTGGTCTAAATTTCCGGAGCCCTCCACTACGGCGTCTCTCATAATCATATAGTGGTTTTGGGACGTTAAACCTCACATATCAATCAATCAAAACAGGCTTCGAAAGCAAAAACAAAAAGGGGCGTGGCTGCATATCTTCCGTGGCCCTGCGGAGATAACGTGAGGCATGTTGACCGTGTCTGCGCCGTGCGCCTCGGCATACGAATCGGTATGCGCACACAAATAAAGTTATCGCGATCACCGGCGTCATCGCCCGCTACAATGTTAACGTATTTTTCAGGCGTTTCAAATTTATCTTAACCATGTTTTAAAATAATTTACTGTTCTACTTCATCACGTTGTGACAATAACGGACATGAGGTTATGCTCAGTTTTGCCTGTAAATATATGTAAAATATTTGTTGAGTCTATCTCTGGCAATATGGGTGATCTGGATGAAAGCCCTGTATGTTTTTGTTTTCTGCCCAATATGTGCCCAAAATTATATTCTTTTTGTGCAGTGGTTTATCTGTACACAGTGTTTCAAATTAGTTTTTTATTTTCTTTTTGCCCCTTTTTTGCATGCTTTTTATTTCGATATGAATCTTATATTTGCATAGTCAGCCTCAGCACAGCTTACATATATATGTTTTTCACATATGATCATAGCAAAGCACTAAGGTCTTGGTGTTTCTTTATAAACTCTGCTCTAAAGTTTCAAATGAAAGAACTTATTTGGATCGTACTGATCCAGATTCTAGCAGTGCAGCGTCCGGTGAGGCAAAACGCCATGACTGTGTAACTCCCCTTTATGAACGTGCTTCTTACAGTTTCATTTTCGAGACGTATCGATTCACTTAAGTCGTTTGCCCCGCCGTGTTGGTCTAGTGGCTAAGGTCAGCAGCCCGCGGGTCAGCAGCCCGCAGTGCTGCGGGTTTGATTCCCGGCTGCGGCGGCTGCATTTCAGATGGAGGCGGAAATGTTGTAGGCCCGTGTGCTCAGATTTGGGTGCACGTTAAAGAACGCCAGGTGGTCGAAATTTCCGGAGCCCTCCACGACGGCGTCTCTCATAATCATATGGTGGTTTTATGACGTTAAACCCCACAAATCAATCAATCAATCACTTAAGTCGTTTACTTATTGTCAGTGGAACTATACGTAAAGATTTTAGGGGCGAAGCTCGTGAGGGCTGACCGTTGTTGTTCCGCAAAATCAAACTGCAAAATCAAACCGCAAAATCCACAAAATCAAACCACGTTTCGAAAAATCAAACCGAAACAGCGTGCACAACAAAATAAAAAGTTGCAGCACATCTACGGAGTGAATGATGATAACTGGGCGAAGTGTTCGGGGGTTTCATCGCTAAACCATGAACCATCAACGAATATTGTTCACTACATAGTCAAAGACGTGACAAACACTGCATATATTTGTTTAAAAATTATTATTCGTGAGTGCTAGCTATAAATCGCTTCCGTTCTGCCTTCATTATAGCGGCGTTATGGTTCGTTAAGCGGTGGATCACTGATGGGGCGTAGTGGGATGTTTGCAAGGGCGAAGTGATGGGCAGTTGGAAAAGGTGGAGCTATAGGTGGTCACGTATATACATACAAAAGATGAACAGACCCACGCCTTCAGGAGCTACGCTCGTAAGACTAAAACATCTGTGTGAAAAACCAACATTATTTGTATGAACATCAATCAAATATATAATAGGACAATACGTGAGCAGCTGCGCCGTCCGTTCATGCATATGTCCATCCATACGTGCATCCACCAGTCAGTTCGCGCGTGCGTTCATCCTTCCATCCATCCAACTACTCGTCCGTTCATTCGAGCATCCGTCCGGGCATGCGTGTCCGTCCATCCATATGTCCGTCCTTTATAATAGTTGGCGACTTCAACGCAGGCATTATGGTTCTTAGGACCTAGCGGCGCCCACTCATCATCATTCATTTCGTAAGAGCTTTTTAACTAGGCCATAGTCGTCGAGTGAAACAGAGGTAAGGCGAGGAAAGACAATTTATGCTACCTGTTCTGCTTCTCTGTCATGCGTGTTTAGACGCCATGCTAGCTTATACGATCAACCTTTCAAACTATGTCCTACCACTGTTTTAAGCAAAGAAAAAAATGGTCGCTATCATTTGATAAGTGGAATGAATTTCTTTCCCGCTTCTGCCGCTACGCTCTTGTATAACGATATGCTTGGCAATGTTACAGATCGGGCTATAGCTGGTATCACGATGTATCTTAGCAGCGCGAAGAAAAAGAACCAGTCAAAAAGCGAACGAGACAGCGCTTGACGTTTCCGTAATGTCTCTTTATATCCTCTCGTGCTATGAAAGTACATCACAATAAAAGGCGCACAGTCGCATCGGTGACTAGAATAAACCGCGCTCAGAAGCCGACTGTCAAACACACCGCTGTGCAGGTATGCTTACGAATGGTCTCTGGGAATATATTACAAGGCTCAAAGAGGGACTGCGCTATGTCGCTGCAACGAGAAAGAAGAGACGGAAAATTGTATTATACGGAAATCAAATAACAGGAACGCCGGACGGCCAACGGCAGTAAAACGCTTAAAACAGTGAGTCGTCTTCAAAGAGAACTTTGCTCAAAGCGGACATTCGAATTTCCCAACCGTTGGCTGCGCACAAAGAAACAGAAGCCAGATTGGCTTGTGGCCCTATATACTGTAATAAAAGAAAGAAAGAGAAGTTAGAATATAGAGAAAATTTCAAAGTGTGCGTGAAGACTGCAGGAACATCTTAAAACGATCGGGAAACCTAAGCTGGGTAAGAAATTTATTCTGCTCCGTTAAATGCCGAATCTTCTCCTGCCTTCAAGGCGGGTTCGCTTAGTGTGATAGCGCCGAAAGATACGGGAGCCTATGTGTACTCGACTTTTTCTGATATCGTTGTCTGTCGTGAAATATTTCGACGCATGTGTTGGCCAGCGAACGAGTGGTTCCAGCGTGTTTAAAAAGCCGTGTATATGTGGAACATAAACGCCGCCAAAACAGAGTATAGGAGCACAGTTGATGGCGCGGTATTTTTGAAACTTAATTTACAAGGTTTGTTTTGTAGGTCGACCTCTAGCTTCCAAATGCGCCAGTTAAAAGGAAGGTGTCGATTGCAGTCCTTGTAAAAATTTCGATATCATGAAGCGCTGTATACAATTAGTGCTCTTACTGCTGCGCAGATGTAATGACCATGTTGGCGGAGCTATTTGATTTTGTAAAATATTAATTAGCCCTTTCCCCTACACGTTATTGTTTCTCGAGAAAAGCAATACTGTATATAGTGTAGAAAAACAAGCACAATAATGATTTTCACCTCCTCATCGCTGTTTTAAAGCTTTGCGTTGTTCCTATCGTTTGGTCTTGTTGGTACTTTCAGTGATCAAGTAATAACATCAGATAGCTTCTTTAAAACACAATTTGAGAGTGCCAAACTTTTCTTTCGGTAAGCCACTTTTGTTTAAAATTTTTGTGTTGAACTACTTTTTAATGCAAAGAATTTATTCGCGAACAAGTAAACTTAGGTATCTATCTATCTATCTATCTATCTATCTATCTATCTATCTATCTATCTATCTATCTATCTATCTATCTATCTATCTATCTATCTATCTATCTATCTATCCGCATGCGTATGCGTGCTCGCGAGGTCGGCTCTTTCACTTTGTACTTAAGAAACATGAAATGTGAGAACATGAGTGCATGACAGACATGATTTGTACGTTATGTCTTGCGCGTATGCGGGTACTCCACACCGGAAACTCGGAGTATATCAAGCGAGGATGTGTAATAAAAAAGTCTTAAAAGAAAGCGTTAAGCTCCTGCCGCTGAATTGTAGTGCCGGAATAGATGCTATTGTTCAAGAGCAAGAAGTCTCGATTGAAACCAAGAAAGAAAATAACGACTGAAATCGGAAGCGAAAACAACCACTCTGCACACAAGTAAAGACTTTTATCACTTTCCACATAGTCGCACAAGTGCTTCAAATTGCTATAATCTTAGCAAACGACCACTTGAAATAAGCATATAAGGCGGAAAGTTTCAACGCCTATATATGGCGTTTCAAGCGGCTATTTATACGACTTTTTTATGAGGCTTTTGGCTGCGTGGCCTTTGTCATGTGGCCACTGGCTAAGCGGCTCTTCTTTAGGCAGCCTAAGTTTACGCGGTTCTTGCATATGCAAGGGCTGCCTTCAAGCAGTTTTAAAACTGACCTTTAAAGTAAGGCATACCTTCGATTTAGTCAAGCGGTATGTCAGGTCGCATTTGTACCGCTTCTATACGGCACAATATACGGCTGAATTATACAGTGTACGTTTTCGCAAAGTTTTTGAAAAAAAAACACAATTTCTAATTTTTGTGTGTTCGTTTGTCTTCCTTTTTCTTTCGTTCTTTTTAGCCCTTTACCTTATGAATATGCATTTCACATAATCTCACAGAGAGTCACGTATCATGCACTACAAACCCACTCACCCACTGGGATTAGGACCAAGGCAAACCGCGTGACAAGAAAACACTGTATCCACTACACCCTTGGGCCACACGATGTGGGTGAGCTCATGAGGCTTTACATATGCACTGAATGTTATCAAAAGGGATTTCATTATTTTTTTCCAGTTAACGCTGAAACTTTCCATGTGTGCACGACCTTCAGCGAATCCTCTTGACCTGAAGTCAGTGAGTTTGTGTTTCTCGTTCACCAGTTTAGAGACGGAGGTGAAGGAGACAGAGGCGATGGATGAACAATGCAGTTCCGAGTGAATTTTCATTTGCCGGCTTCATACAGCAGCGGAACGTGCCGTGATTTGTAACCAGCTGCCAAATAAGTTTGCGGCGATGTTTGGTGAAGTAGAAGTCAGCTGATCAGTATTTCTTTACATATCACTTGGCGAAGCACGCATTACAGTCTTCCGCATCTTTTGCGAGCACCATGTGGATGTCGGTGCTTTTATACAGACAATATTTTGTAGCATTTGATCTCTGGGAGTTCGATTAAAACACATAAATGCTTATTCGTGAAAATTGCGAGTTTGATGAGTAGTACGTACGGGGTAGCGGGCCAGGTTTTTTTCTCTAAAATGCAAGGATAGGCAGGATAAATGTTGTTGAGTCTAAAGTACAACGAACCTTCGCGAAAATAGAATGCAGGCTCCCGAGCTCGAGGCTGACCACATTTAATTTATATGTGAGGTTTCGCGTCCCAATCCCCCATATGATTATGAGAGATGCCGTAGTTGAGGGCTCTAAAAATTTCGACAACCGGGGGTTCTTTTATGTGCTTCCAAATCCAAGCACAAAGGCAAACAGAATTTTCGCCTACATATAAATTCCAGCCGCCACAGCTGGCATTCAATCCCGCGACCTGCGGGTAAGCAGCCAACCACCTTAACCACTAGAGCACCACGGCAAGGCAAGGCTGACGACATCTACAAGTGATGCCGTAAAATGATCATGGTGAGGAGAACGGCACGTTGAAGGTTGCTCGTTCTCACGTTCGCCTATTGTTGACAGTAGAAACACATGCTCTCCATAGCTTCGAAAAACGATGAAACGCAGAACAGGACTTGTGCGTAACCAGCGCGAAATAATTCACTTGCAACATTCCGTCAGACATATGGTTTCTGCCAAGCGGCGCACGCGTAAAAAAATGCTTCAAATCAAATGAACTGATATTGTGATTCTGCTTTCAAGAATAAAATAACGGCTACTTTTTAAAATACAAATGATCGGTACCATAAGCATGGGCAGCGTTCTTTTTCAAAGGCGGGGAAGGCTCATAGTGTCCCTCCCTACTATATCGATGTAGGGGGTTCATTTTGCACTTCCCCTGCCCGAGTCGCAGTGCCCCCCTCTCCCTATGTCGAATGGCGCTGGCTTTGCACCCCCCCTCTGCCCCTTCCTGTGTGCACACTTACGTGCCTTACCATTCTAACGAGTCATGCAACAGTTAATGCAATAATTCAAAAGTTGAAGCATTTTCATAATCAATGGATGAATTTTAAGTGTAATTACCAGTACCAAAATAAATGGGCCCTTTTTTCGCAAGAGGAAGGTTCATGAAGGTTGAGCTCTACGATGCATCTCAGTTGATATTTTACGTATTTTTACGTGCCCCCCCCCCCCCCTCCCTAGGTGAAATGCAAACTCTCATGCAACATCCTTACATTTATTGACATTGCAATAGACACATTACTGAGCAGTTTAAACACAGAAGCCTCAAGTGTTTTCTTTAGAACTTTTCTATACAGAGCACCGATTTTCCTCACAGGGCTGTCGAGTCACAACTTCGCAATCTTGTCAGGCATCGAGTCCGCTGTTGACACTCTGCTAACTTCCAATTTGTTCAACACTCCTGATCGCCCCGCGGTGGTGTCTAGTAGTTGAGGTACTCGGCTGCTGACTCGCAGTTTGCGGGATCGTATCCCTGCTGCAGCGGCTGCATTTCGATGGACGCGGGAATGTTGTATGCTCGTGTGCTCAGATTTGGTTACACGTTAAAGAACCCCAGGTGGTCGAAACTTCCGGAGCCCTCCACTACGGCGTCTTTCTTAATCATAAGGTGGTTTTGGGTCGTTAAGTCCCAAATATCAATGAATCAACACTCCTTATCACCCAGACTATGCATATAAGGAATCACTGCTGGCACCTTGTTTTGTAATGTTGTCCAAAACTTTCCAATCATATCTCCAAAACTTTCCAATCAAGCCAGCACAGCCACTTCTCGTTCGCCTCGGCCTTCTGTGGACTGTCTTATTAGCTGGAACAGTTATATTGGCTTAAAGACAATCCCATAACAACATACGCCTCAACCAAAAGCTGATGCCCCGCCGCGGTGGTCTAGTGACTAAGGTACTCGGATGCTGACCCACAGGTCGCGGGTTCAAATCCCGGCTTCGGCGGCTGAATTTCCAATGGAGGCGGAAATGTCGTAGGCCCGTGTGCTCCGATTTGGGTGCACGTTAGAGAACCCCAGGTGGTCAAAATTTCCGGAGTCCTCCACTACGGCGCCTCTCATAATCATATGGTGGTTTTGGGACGTTACACCCCACAAATCAATCAATCATCAACCAAAAGCTGATGGCACATTTTCACACATTCACCCCAATTTACGGATAAAATCATGCGATCTCATCTGCATGCCAGACATCAGAACTCATCATGCATCCTCGGCATGTTTGCCAACAGCGTTGTTATGCTTACGTCACCCGAAATGCATCATTTCGTTCAAACAATAAGGAGGATTGACCCTGAAACTCTGAATTTGTAGCAAGCAGCCCTAACACTCCGGTATATACAATTTTGTTTACCAAACATTTGTCTACACGAATGGCAATGACCTAGACCAGCTTCACTGGCACAGTGGTCATTCCCGAGTGACATGTTAACGTCAGATATTAATTTCTCCCGTGACAGTAGTAACCACTTTTAGGCTTGTTGCTCCTCGAAGTGACGTCCAAACATAAGTCAACAACTGGCTAAGTGATTGGCTCTGTTCAGTTATTGAAAAGCAGCTTGAACGGTCTCTGATGGGTTCTTCGTCACGGATTCTACAAATAACCTGTGTCTGGCACAAAAAAAACGCACTACAGCGGGAAAGAAAAAAACACAATGTGTTGATTCAGTGGCCGCCAAGTCATTGCGGTATATTTAGTGACTATCTTGCCAATTAAGCTGCCCTGAAAATATGAAAAAAAGTTGGTTTGAAAATATGCAGCGCAACAACTATGCAAGGTGGCACACCGAGAAATATTCCAGAAGTTGATTACCTTTCAGCCCTGCTTGTTCTCTGGACCAAAATAGCTTTTTTATTCATCGTCATCAGCATTAGCAGCATCATCACCCTCCAGCTCACGTTCAGCTGTTTACACTCGGCCCCCTGAAACTGTAGCTGCTATCTAATCTTCACAGAGGTAAATAAACCTTGCTGCACTGTAAACACAAACTAGCTGAATTGGGCGTCTTAAGGGCGTGATATTACAGTTATTCACACTTTTACGCCCATAGCGTCTAACAAAAAAAAGAGTAGTATGGTTCTGCGACCCCATTTTACTTTCTTTGGAAATGATATGAATAAATGACAAGATAAAGGAGGTAAACTGACGATCCCACGTCATTCATCACGAACGATATTACCAACAAACTCCAATTTCACCTCCTCTCGCATCGATGCAGTGGTTGCGGCTTAAGGACTGCCCTAACTATCTTTTGTATATTTGTATAGATCTCGAGTGCATCTGATTCCTGGCGATATCTTTTGTTACTGTACTATCAAAAAGCACACGTGTAAAGTAGGCTACCCAAGTATCGCCATCGATACTTGGGAATCCCAACTTAGGACTCCCTAACTGTCTTTTGAAGCCTCTTGCGCTCCTCCCTAAACAAAGTTGTGCTAACGTGGACAACTGGTGTTGAATCAAGTTTTGGCGCCTCGTCGACTACTGCCAAGCAGCCTTCTGCGTCTGTGATGTCGTCAAAATAAGCGACGGCGATGTCTTTTGGATGGTGCAGGCGCTAACCACTAAAATTTGTCAGAAGGATGTACGTGCGTCCAGCGGCGACATTGACGATACCTCTTGCGACGGAAATGCTGTGTCTGAGGAAGAGCGAGCTAATTTGGTCTGCAACTCTTTCGCCGTCAAACTGGACAGCGGCTGCCTAAGAAATAAGCGTTAATGACCGAGGAGGAGAACCACATCGCCATCAGTTGGACGCAATTGGTTTGGTCGCACCTGTGGACAATCAGGCGCGCCCGAACTGTTGCAGAACGCAATCAAACTCTCTGGGATATTTATGACGGCGCCATATTCTCGTAAGAAGTCTATACAATAATTAGATCCTTGCAGCTTGCGGCGACAACGACGAACGACGCAACGAACGAAGAACCTCCTATGGTGATTCTCGCTGTGCATCTTCCAGAGGGCATCGATAACTGACCACCTGCCGTCCTTATTGGAAGGCCTGTCCACCGCGTCTTCACTTTCTTGAGGCGGACGGTGAGGTTCTGACTGATAATAGAAAAGTCGGAACCAGTGTCGACTCAGGCTATCACTATCTGGCCGTCAAGAAAAACACTAAGGTCGGCGGTCACAATGTCGTCGCTCTCGTTTTGCCGACTTTAGAGCGTCGTGTAATGGGGGCTTTTCATCGTCATCTTCACGGCCTGCAACCTTACCCCCGGATGTCGCCGCTCTGTTTTCTCGGCGTGGGCTGGGTGACCTTTCTGTGTTAAGGTCCGCGGAAGTACGTTGGTGTGACGAAGGCGAACGCGCTGGAGAAGGAGAGCGGGATCGACGTCTCAAACGCGGCTGGTGAGTAGGTAATAATTGCCTCCTTGTCAGGAGTAAGGTAGTTGTAAAAGTGAGAACGGGCTCCTTGGAAAGAGGCGTCTTTCCGGCGTGATATTTATCAACCCGGCGTGGTATATATTTGTCGTTCGCGTGTCCACCGTCAGACCATGTTCGAAGAGGGCGGAACAAATCACTGTGGTGCCAGCAATAACGGGCAATATGACCTGCCTCTCTGCAGTTGAAGTATAGTGGACGTTGATTGATTGTGCGTAATGTGTCTGTTCTTTGGAGCGGGGGACGTCCGAGCCTCTGTTCTCATACCAAATTTTCTTACCACCGTCAAGGTAGAAATAGGCGCGTAAGAGTTCTTTTGTTAAGACCAAAGGTTGATCTTGGAAACACGCTCATAGTGCTGAAGCTAGTCGTCAACGTCTTCATGGCTGCCGCCGCTAAAGTGATAAGGAGCCAGCCGTTAAAAGATGGTTACCTATGAAGGGTGTGTCGGTGGGGGGCTTCGGAAGCCTGTTGCGGACTGGCATTAGCCATTTGGTGAGGTAAGCGGCTCCTGCGACGTTCCGTGGAAGAAGTGAAATCTGGCGCGCGGCCTATCAGCCGCCGACTGAACCGGTTCACGGAGTTTGCAATAGGTGGCAATGCGTCCGGGCTAGATGAACGGCTCCCAGAGGGAGTATGGAGCATTAGGCAGGGTTGAGGTCCAGCACCTCCACCAGTGTCGCGGTACAACACGAACAAAATGCAGATAGACGTTGACACAGCGATTCTCAGCAGCCGAACAGCAAAATCACCTTCTTTGCCCTCGACCAGCCAGAGCTCCACTACATGGTGTCCGCCAAACCGTTATCGTCGTTTTTGTGCACCAGTACACACGCGTCAATATTATGAAGTGTTTATGTAAAACACAAACATAGACGTAGTCAAGCCCCGCATTGACAATTTTGATCCATCTCATATAAAATAAACTGCATACTTAATATCTACCAATCTTGCATATACAATGAACGTAAATTTTAGATCAGGCATACTCTCGTGTGGGCTTAAACAAGGACTTATCAATACCATTGCCAGCAAGAATGATCGCTCATGATTAAAGAAACATCTTTTCGTCAGTGTTCTACCTGCTCTTAGCAAAGTAATTTTCGAGCTACATAAAAACAGCTCAATTGTTACGTTAAAAAATGAAGTATTCTTTCACTTCACCATTTCAATACGCCATTCACCTATATCATTTGCCTAGACTTGATCTTGTGGCAGTTACCCAACAGCTTGGCGGTTGGTATTTGGCTTCTAGTTTTGTTGACTTTAGTAACGTCTTAGAGAAAAAATAAAAATCATGATATAATAATGCAAAGGGTTGAACTATATATTACAAACAATCAAGCCACTACAACAGCTTAAAATACAAAACACACATGATAAGCATTTCGTGTATTGATTTCATGAATACAAGGCACATGAGTAGTGGAGTTCCTGGGGGTTCATTCTAAAAGGTATACAGGTATTACCATGTTGTACTATATATGTTATAGATGCAATATATCTTAAGGACCTGTTTAACGGTCTTCAAACTTCTAATTTAAGCTGGTGGTACTACACGTATAGGCGCTCATAAATGCTTATTATCATCTCTAATATTTTACGACTTGCACAGCACGCTGAGAGGAACCCGTACAAACAAGGTTGAAACAAACTCATCCAAAAGAAACTTTGTTGTGTACTCTTAGCCCCAATTAGTATTCCTTCTGTCCCTCTTGAAGCTAGTATAATCTGTACCAATATCTCACGTAACCGTGTGGAGGCGCTAAGTTGGAATCCGAAATTTGCTCAACAAGCACCTCAAGAGACAACAAAAGATGAAGTGCAACATTTGGATACTTCTTAGAACTTGCACGAATCTAGCAGTCAAGGACTTTTATCTGATATTTCTAAGTCATGATTTCTCGAAGAATTTTGTAGATTGCTCGCTAAAGAAACACGTGTATCGCTATGCGTTTGCACACTCCGCAAGCCTTTAGGAGTCAGGCTATTAGGGTAATTGCATTTTGCTCCTGATAGCCACATTGACTCATTTACAATGTAACTATATTCCCTCAGTTCTCAAGTTCTTTGAATGTAACTATTAGAGCTTTAAATTGATACCAATCATATTGGTTTGATGCCACAATGCGCTTTAGTAAATAATTATAAATGTCAAGAGTGTTGTAATAATAGTAAGCGGCATCCTACCCAAGATGCTTATGCAGTAACTACGGCAAACAATAGCGCCCATTATCCATTAGTCCCTCTGGATCATACGGCCACTTGAACTGCTTTTGAGCTTGATTTCACATTCATACTAGTTGCAAGGGATTGTACAACGACATGAAAGGCAGGCATTTAATGAAGAACTAAAATGTAATGCTGTAGAAAATTATCGTGTTGGTAAGAGCCCTACCATAAACAGTACCGAAAAATCTGCATGTGCACGTGTCGGCAGGGAATTATGAGTATTCTCCTCTGGCATCAACGCTGCACCATCAAGCGTGAAAGCATGCTTATAGAAACTAGAGGACAAGAGATGAGATCACTGCAGTCAAATCATTCGCGTGTCAAGTTTTTATTGGTGCAGGGTGAGAGCAACTGATACTCCTCTTTCAAGGAGTTGTCGAGTTAACCCTTCCTGCTGGAAGGAATATCTAAACTGGGAATTGTTTGATTGCTGGTTTTTTAATACTAAACTGTTATGGAGTTATGACCGAGGGCATTTATGCTGTTAATACAGTCCGTAAAAAGCAGTGTAGCATAAAAGGTGAAAAAAAATTGTGACCGATAAGCATTTAGGGCTCACGCTACAATAACACGAGCAAACTGTGTATACGGGTTGTCTAAAAAAATAAAATGAAAGAAATAAAAATATGTTCTTTCATCGCTGATGACGACAACAACCACAATAGCAACAACAAGAAAATTGTACCACCTATAAACGATCAAAGGCGTCGCAGCTGCGTGTTATAAAAATTGGAGCACTGGCCTTGGCAGCCTTAGAATGACATACAAAGCGTGTTTAAGAAAATGTGTCTAATATTGTTTAAGAATCAGCCTAAGACGCTATCTGCTCTTTTTCTTCATGGTTGCTTTTTTGCGGCGGCAGACATCTCAAGGGAGAGGAAGGCCTTAAAATAGCACACTGTTTTAAAACAAAGCTGTCTTTCAAAAATTGCAATGTGAGGTTTCTATAGTCGAAAGTCTGTTCTGAAAATTATTATACTATGACTAAATACAATTTCTCTTGGTAAAAAGCCCAATAGAAGAAATTACAACTATTTTTTAAAATAAAACGTAATTTTCTTGAAATTATTAGCTTTATGAAGTGAATCTGCCTTAGGAGTGTTTTGAGCAAGTTTCTGTGGAAATTCTAAACACACTTGGTATCATTAGTTTTGGCAGCACTTGAACTACAGGCTAAAACTTTTCTATTTCTTTAAACACTGATAGCATTGTAAATATATATTATATACCAGCACATTACTAAAACCCAATTTTTATCTTCCAAATTGAAAACTTATTTTCGATCAAAGAAATGAAAGTTTTGTCGTCCAGTGTGGTTTAGCCTATGAGATGAACCTTTTACAGGAAACATGTAGTTTTCAAAACCAATTTTTTTGCGAGTTATCCTAACTACCCGCTAGAGATTACCTGAATATATAGTGGAAGTCTGTTTTATCCTTTTTTAAATGAGATAATTGAAATCTATTGGCAGATTTCAAAGATCCGTTTAATGGTATGCATGCATGATAACTTTCATGACAATGAGATAATAAATAAACAAAATTTTTTAAAGCGAAGTATTTCTTAGCGAGCTTTGGCAACTTTTAGCGTATCTATCTATCTATCTATCTATCTATCTATCTATCTATCTATCTATCTATCTATCTATCTATCTATCTATCTATCTATCTATCTATCTATCTATTCTATCTATCTATCTATCTATCTATCTATCTATCTATCTATCTATCTATCTATCTATCTATCTATCTAGCCGCTCACGTTTGGGTGCTCTCGTGGTTATCACCTTAACTTGGCGTGAACCAAAATTGGAATGGCAGGTAAGATGGTTTGACGAATATGACGCACTGGTCAAGACATCAATAATGTCACAATCTCGTCACGTACGTCGTAAAACAATTCCGGCCACACCCTGACACATACCCAAGGGCATGTGCCACTGATATGCGTATATGTACCACAGATGATTGCCTCTGAGCATCTACCGAGCAACGACGAGAACACACGGACAGTTTTAACGCGCGAGCGTTAAGAAATACCTGAAATTGGTAGCCTAGACCTGACGAATGCAAAGCACGAATGTGAGGGTGTCATCTTGAATCAAACCCAAGCGTCCTGCGTGGCAATGAAGCATTTTACCACAGTGCTACACCAGGTCTCGGAACTACTTATAAAATTGACGCTAGTCTTCGTGACACGTCAATAGTGGCTGCAGTGCTTCCAAGCCGATTTTATAAACATTACATGTGCACTCCTTTGATACAACCGTCACGTCGAGTTAACGCCAATTGTGGTTAGTTCTCATGTGCTGAAGTTCATTTATATAGCAGTATCCAGGGCCAGTATCCTCGCGAGCATCAGCACTTCATATCGGCTTCCGGTGTGTCTAATGCGCATGTTCTAGTTGGCATCGTTGCACAAGTGCAAACAACTGGTTATATAAACATCTGCAACTTTTCAACATGTCTGTGCGTGCAACATCTGTGCATATATTTAGCGTCATTTCATGACGTTTAGATCAATTAAAAACTGACACAAGGTCACCTCCCCTCCACAAGCTTCGCATAACGTGGATTCCCATGATACGTGGAATCTGCCGAATTTTTTAAAGAGTCTAGGCCACCCTCAAGAGGCTTGAAGACATTGTTTGGAACAGTAATTAAAAAAGATAAATAAATAACGTTTTATTTTTATATGGGAGCATTAAAGTTTTTGATGTGAAAAACACGTTGCTGCTTTGAGAATACACAAAATGGGCCTCTAATAATAACTAATAATGAAAGAAATTCTCCTGAAGTATGCGGCGCAACTGAAACCAACGAACTGAATAGCGCAACAATCAGACGACTACAATAGTGTCACTGTTCAAACAACGGTTACAGGGGTGCTATGCAGGAACGGCCGAGTTTCACGATACTCGGGATTTTCCCGAACTCTGGCGACACCCCCTTACAAACGAGCCAACAGTATGAAAAAGTGAAATATACCCCTCAGCGAGCTCCGCTTCATTGGTTACGATGGAACTAGTTATCGCGTCAAGGACGGTCGACTAATTTTGGCGGTGTTTTCAAACCAGAGCCATCTTCTTTCATTTGTTTTTCATTCAACTGAGTGCAGAAGTGCACCCATGCAATAAAAGTATCGAAAACATTTCATGAATATATTTCTAGAGGCACGGAGCGTTTAAAAGAATTTTAAAGCTTTTAATGCCTGCACTAAGTCTGTTTTAGAATAATCAGTGCGGTGGCCTCTGAGATCAGTACTGGCCGCGCATCTTACAACATCGCGACCGCAGCTAAACCTGAGGTCAAGTGTTAATCATCATGCTCAGCCTGTACACTCTACTGTGCTACTCAGTCAGTCCGCGTCGTCTTTGTTGTCATCGCCCGCTGGCACCCGAGCAAGTTCGGCCGGTATTTAGCTCTTAGGAGCGAAGCTCCTAAAGTCGTGGGTCTGTCCCTTCTAGCTCGTGGAACGTGACCGCCTAGTTGATGACTCACTCAGCATGTGTGGACGAATGGACAGACTGACAAAGAGACTGAGCGATGTTTCAGAGTTTATACCGGTAAGCGCTCCGAAGTTTCGCCCCACGGATCATCATTCACTCCATGGATATATGCTGCGTTTTTTTCGGCTGGGCGGTATACCTGGCTAGTTAGTCCAGGACATGTTATGCACAAGCTAATTATGCCAAGTCATGGTAATGCCGAGAAAATTAGGCCAGATCTTAAGAAGACCTTGCTAATGAAGCCATGTAAAGCTAAAACCGGGCTAACTAAACAATGCTGGCTGATGATCTAAGAGAACTATGCCAATTAACGCTACGTTAACCGTAAGGAAGCTAAGTAAAACCATGCTCATTAGCCCTACTATGATGAAGGCTTTTAGTATCCTGCTACTCCAGATTACACTAAATAGGTCAATATTGATCATGTCCTCGGTAATTGGGCCCAAGATAATTACCTTTTAATTGAAGCCTTATCAATGAAGACAAGACAGCTCACTTAACTGGTCGTTAAGCTTCTGGCAATAATAAAATCAAAATTAAGACAGAACTGATGTGGTATTCACTTTGAAGCTGACCACGTACATAAGTAGGCAACCCACTTAAAAGCTGCAAGAAGCTAGGTTATCACAAGCTCCTCTATGGCTCCTGCCTTGCACAAGTAGTGTAAGCTCACGAAATGATTTTATATGCAAAAAAGCTCCCGCTTAGCGTTCACCGCATCAAACGCTTCACATTCCCACCAGCACCAGCACAGTCATGAGTTGAATTCGGGCCTTCTCAGAGTCAACGAGTTTGTATCCGAGTTCACGCGTCCATCAGTTGATTGAGATACGCCCATGGCGAATATCGGGTACGCTCACCACGTTTGCTCTTGCCGAGGAGCAGTACTCCCGTCAAGCAGCAGAATCATTTTATGAGCTTTATGGCGCAGTCTATGCACACACGCACGCAGAAGTAAAAGTGATACCACCACGCGGCTACGATGACTCGCATTCAATTTCACCGCGCTCACGGCATATCCAATGAGAGCCACGTTGGCACCAAGATGCGAGCGCCCGTGACGACTACCAGTCCTTGTGCTGCAATACTTGATAGAAGCAAAACGAGCAGCACGAGAGTACCGCGTGTGCACTCTTGCTGCCTTCAAGAGAACGAAAGAACTTGTGCGAAAAAGGACATACGCCCACGAACAGGCCCGTGGGAGGCACGTGTTTAGTTGGCAAAAATACAGCACGACAATCACGCAGACGTCGCTGCACTGCTAAAATGTTGAATGAGTGACGGCGCGGACGTGCTCGCACGCGGAGTTTGTTTGATAAGCATCAGAGATGTAGCACATGCGTTTTTATTACCACGCGCATTCGTGTAGCCATTTTTATCAACGCTGCTATCACGCGTTCAGTACAGTATTTATGCCACGGCCACCGCAAGCGAGCTCTGAGTAAACTCGGCTGCCCGACTAGCTTCGGCCATCCTGCACTGCACCCCAGGGCTGCAGTTCTTCCCCGTTCGATAACGTATGTGCCTCATGCGTGTTGTAATTGTTAGCGCAGCTCGCACGCCCACACAGCGAAGTCTGTCGATGGTTGAAATAACAACGCTTTCTCATTTCAGTTCGCTTTCTAGTTTCGGTTTCGCCGCAGAATTGGAAGAAGTTTATCAATTCGTAGTAATTACTACAGCCGTCTTTTACAAAATCTCAAAGC
Organism: Rhipicephalus annulatus; assembly: GCA_013436015.1. Classification (NCBI taxonomy): domain Eukaryota; kingdom Metazoa; phylum Arthropoda; class Arachnida; order Ixodida; family Ixodidae; genus Rhipicephalus; species Rhipicephalus annulatus. The sequence goes on along the minus strand of WOVY01003315.1, from coordinate 555,466 downwards.
GACAATCGGTTTTCGCACGAAGGACTTCAGTTTTTCCATTTCAATTAACTGCCTATAACTCCACTTATAAAAGGTATTATTTTACATTCCTTGTTTCCGTTCCAAACAACATCATCATCCCTCTTAAGATGCCTGCCACTATGTGAAAAGGAACTGCAAAGACAGGGAGAAAATTACTCCTCTTCCTCATTGGAAGAATATTGAACCCATTTCTTGAAACATCCTGTATATTATGAGACGAGAATAATATGGTGATAATTATGGTGTTGTAGTGTACTCGCCCCACGGAGGCGCGAAAAGAAGGCACCTACACTCCTTGAAGTTTGGGACGAGACTAGTTTATTTTCCAAGAAAAACAGGCTTCGAAGCCCCGCCGCGGTGGTCTAGTGGCTAAGGTACTCGGCTGCTGACCCGCAAGGCGCGGGTTCGAATCCCGGCTGCGGCGGCTGCATTTCCGATGGAGGCGGAAATGTTGTAGGCCCGTGTGCTCAGATTTGGGTGCACGTTAAAGAACCCCAGGTGGTCTAAATTTCCGGAGCCCTCCACTACGGCGTCTCTCATAATCATATAGTGGTTTTGGGACGTTAAACCTCACATATCAATAAATCAAAACAGGCTTCGAAAGCAAAAACAAAAAGGGGCGTGGCTGCACATCTTCCGTGGCCCTGCGGAGATAACGTGAGGCCTGTTGACCGTGTCTGCGCCGTGCGCCTCGGCATACGAATCGGTATGCGCACACAAATAAAGTTATCGCGATCACCGGCGTCATCGCCCGCTACAATGTTAACGTATTTTTCAGGCGTTTCAAATTTATCTTAACCATATTTTAAAATAATTTACTGTTCTACTTCATCACGTTGTGACAATAACGGACATGAGGTTATGCTCAGTTTTGCCTGTAAATATATGTAAAATATTTGTTGAGTCTATCTCTGGCAATATGGGTGATCTGGATGAAAGCCCTGTATGTTTTTGTTTTCTGCCCAATATGTGCCCAAAATTATATTCTTTTTGTGCAGTGGTTTATCTGTACACAGTGTTTCAAATTAGTTTTTATTTTCTTTTTGCCCCTTTTTTGCATGCTTTTTATTTCGATATGAATCTTATATTTGCATAGTCAGCCTCAGCACAGCTTACATATATATGTTTTTCACATATGATCATAGCAAAGCACTAAGGTCTTGGTGTTTCTTTATAAACTCTGCTCTTAAGTTTCAAATGAAAGAACTTATTTGGATCGTACTGATCCAGATTCTAGCAGTGCAGCGTCCGGTGAGGCAAAACGCCATGACTGTGTAACTCCCCTTTATGAACGTGCTTCTTACAGTTTCATTTTCGAGACGTATCGATTCACTTAAGTCGTTTGCCCCGCCGTGTTGGTCTAGTGGCTAAGGTCAGCAGCCCGCGGGTCAGCAGCCCGCGGTGCTGCGGGTTTGATTCCCGGCTGCGGCGGCTGCATTTCAGATGGAGGCGGAAATGTTGTAGGCCCGTGTGCTCAGATTTGGGTGCACGTTAAAGAACCCCAGGTGGTCTAAATTTCCGGAGCCCTCCACTACGGCGTCTCTCATAATCATATAGTGGTTTTGGGACGTTAAACCTCACATATCAATCAATCAAAACAGGCTTCGAAAGCAAAAACAAAAAGGGGCGTGGCTGCATATCTTCCGTGGCCCTGCGGAGATAACGTGAGGCATGTTGACCGTGTCTGCGCCGTGCGCCTCGGCATACGAATCGGTATGCGCACACAAATAAAGTTATCGCGATCACCGGCGTCATCGCCCGCTACAATGTTAACGTATTTTTCAGGCGTTTCAAATTTATCTTAACCATAGTTTTAAAATAATTTACTGTTCTACTTCATCACGTTGTGACAATAACGGACATGAGGTTATGCTCAGTTTTGCCTGTAAATATATGTAAAATATTTGTTGAGTCTATCTCTGGCAATATGGGTGATCTGGATGAAAGCCCTGTATGTTTTTGTTTTCTGCCCAATATGTGCCCAAAATTATATTCTTTTTGTGCAGTGGTTTATCTGTACACAGTGTTTCAAATTAGATTTTTATTTTCTTTTTGCCCCTTTTTTGCATGCTTTTTATTTCGATATGAATCTTATATTTGCATAGTCAGCCTCAGCACAGCTTACATATATATGTTTTTCACATATGATCATAGCAAAGCACTAAGGTCTTGGTGTTTCTTTATAAACTCTGCTCTAAAGTTTCAAATGAAAGAACTTATTTGGATCGTACTGATCCAGATTCTAGCAGTGCAGCGTCCGGTGAGGCAAAACGCCATGACTGTGTAACTCCCCTTTATGAACGTGCTTCTTACAGTTTCATTTTCGAGACGTATCGATTCACTTAAGTCGTTTGCCCCGCCGTGTTGGTCTAGTGGCTAAGGTCAGCAGCCCGCGGGTCAGCAGCCCGCAGTGCTGCGGGTTTGATTCCCGGCTGCGGCGGCTGCATTTCAGATGGAGGCGGAAATGTTGTAGGCCCGTGTGCTCAGATTTGGGTGCACGTTAAAGAACGCCAGGTGGTCGAAATTTCCGGAGCCCTCCACGACGGCGTCTCTCATAATCATATGGTGGTTTTATGACGTTAAACCCACAAATCAATCAATCAATCAATCACTTAAGTCGTTTACTTATTGTCAGTGGAACTATACGTAAAGATTTTAGGGGCGAAGCTCGTGAGGGCTGACCGTTGTTGTTCCGCAAAATCAAACTGCAAAATCAAACCGCAAAATCCACAAAATCAAACCACGTTTCGAAAAATCAAACCGAAACAGCGTGCACAACAAAATAAAAAGTTGCAGCACATCTACGGAGTGAATGATGATAACTGGGCGAAGTGTTCGGGGGTTTCATCGCTAAACCATGAACCATCAACGAATATTGTTCACTACATAGTCAAAGACGTGACAAACACTGCATATATTTGTTTAAAAATTATTATTCGTGAGTGCTAGCTATAAATCGCTTCCGTTCTGCCTTCATTATAGCGGCGTTATGGTTCGTTAAGCGGTGGATCACTGATGGGGCGTAGTGGGATGTTTGCAAGGGCGAAGTGATGGGCAGTTGGAAAAGGTGGAGCTATAGGTGGTCACGTATATACATACAAAAGATGAACAGACCCACGCCTTCAGGAGCTACGCTCGTAAGACTAAAACATCTGTGTGAAAAACCAACATTATTTGTATGAACATCAATCAAATATATAATAGGACAATACGTGAGCAGCTGCGCCGTCCGTTCATGCATATGTCCATCCATACGTGCATCCACCAGTCAGTTCGCGCGTGCGTTCATCCTTCCATCCATCCAACTACTCGTCCGTTCATTCGAGCATCCGTCCGGGCATGCGTGTCCGTCCATCCATATGTCCGTCCTTTATAATAGTTGGCGACTTCAACGCAGGCATTATGGTTCTTAGGACCTAGCGGCGCCCACTCATCATCATTCATTTCGTAAGAGCTTTTTAACTAGGCCATAGTCGTCGAGTGAAACAGAGGTAAGGCGAGGAAAGACAATTTATGCTACCTGTTCTGCTTCTCTGTCATGCGTGTTTAGACGCCATGCTAGCTTATACGATCAACCTTTCAAACTATGTCCTACCACTGTTTTAAGCAAAGAAAAAAATGGTCGCTATCATTTGATAAGTGGAATGAATTTCTTTCCCGCTTCTGCCGCTACGCTCTTGTATAACGATATGCTTGGCAATGTTACAGATCGGGCTATAGCTGGTATCACGATGTATCTTAGCAGCGCGAAGAAAAAGAACCAGTCAAAAAGCGAACGAGACAGCGCTTGACGTTTCCGTAATGTCTCTTTATATCCTCTCGTGCTATGAAAGTACATCACAATAAAAGGCGCACAGTCGCATCGGTGACTAGAATAAACCGCGCTCAGAAGCCGACTGTCAAACACACCGCTGTGCAGGTATGCTTACGAATGGTCTCTGGGAATATATTACAAGGCTCAAAGAGGGACTGCGCTATGTCGCTGCAACGAGAAAGAAGAGACGGAAAATTGTATTATACGGAAATCAAATAACAGGAACGCCGGACGGCCAACGGCAGTAAAACGCTTAAAACAGTGAGTCGTCTTCAAAGAGAACTTTGCTCAAAGCGGACATTCGAATTTCCCAACCGTTGGCTGCGCACAAAGAAACAGAAGCCAGATTGGCTTGTGGCCCTATATACTGTAATAAAAGAAAGAAAGAGAAGTTAGAATATAGAGAAAATTTCAAAGTGTGCGTGAAGACTGCAGGAACATCTTAAAACGATCGGGAAACCTAAGCTGGGTAAGAAATTTATTCTGCTCCGTTAAATGCCGAATCTTCTCCTGCCTTCAAGGCGGGTTCGCTTAGTGTGATAGCGCCGAAAGATACGGGAGCCTATGTGTACTCGACTTTTTCTGATATCGTTGTCTGTCGTGAAATATTTCGACGCATGTGTTGGCCAGCGAACGAGTGGTTCCAGCGTGTTTAAAAAGCCGTGTATATGTGGAACATAAACGCCGCCAAAACAGAGTATAGGAGCACAGTTGATGGCGCGGTATTTTTGAAACTTAATTTACAAGGTTTGTTTTGTAGGTCGACCTCTAGCTTCCAAATGCGCCAGTTAAAAGGAAGGTGTCGATTGCAGTCCTTGTAAAAATTTCGATATCATGAAGCGCTGTATACAATTAGTGCTCTTACTGCTGCGCAGATGTAATGACCATGTTGGCGGAGCTATTTGATTTTGTAAAATATTAATTAGCCCTTTCCCCTACACGTTATTGTTTCTCGAGAAAAGCAATACTGTATATAGTGTAGAAAAACAAGCACAATAATGATTTTCACCTCCTCATCGCTGTTTTAAAGCTTTGCGTTGTTCCTATCGTTTGGTCTTGTTGGTACTTTCAGTGATCAAGTAATAACATCAGATAGCTTCTTTAAAACACAATTTGAGAGTGCCAAACTTTTCTTTCGGTAAGCCACTTTTGTTTAAAATTTTTGTGTTGAACTACTTTTTAATGCAAAGAATTTATTCGCGAACAAGTAAACTTAGGTATCTATCTATCTATCTATCTATCTATCTATCTATCTATCTATCTATCTATCTATCTATCTATCTATCTATCTATCTATCTATCTATCTATCTATCTATCCGCATGCGTATGCGTGCTCGCGAGGTCGGCTCTTTCACTTTGTACTTAAGAAACATGAAATGTGAGAACATGAGTGCATGACAGACATGATTTGTACGTTATGTCTTGCGCGTATGCGGGTACTCCACACCGGAAACTCGGAGTATATCAAGCGAGGATGTGTAATAAAAAAGTCTTAAAAGAAAGCGTTAAGCTCCTGCCGCTGAATTGTAGTGCCGGAATAGATGCTATTGTTCAAGAGCAAGAAGTCTCGATTGAAACCAAGAAAGAAAATAACGACTGAAATCGGAAGCGAAAACAACCACTCTGCACACAAGTAAAGACTTTTATCACTTTCCACATAGTCGCACAAGTGCTTCAAATTGCTATAATCTTAGCAAACGACCACTTGAAATAAGCATATAAGGCGGAAAGTTTCAACGCCTATATATGGCGTTTCAAGCGGCTATTTATACGACTTTTTTATGAGGCTTTTGGCTGCGTGGCCTTTGTCATGTGGCCACTGGCTAAGCGGCTCTTCTTTAGGCAGCCTAAGTTTACGCGGTTCTTGCATATGCAAGGGCTGCCTTCAAGCAGTTTTAAAACTGACCTTTAAAGTAAGGCATACCTTCGATTTAGTCAAGCGGTATGTCAGGTCGCATTTGTACCGCTTCTATACGGCACAATATACGGCTGAATTATACAGTGTACGTTTTCGCAAAGTTTTTGAAAAAAAAACACAATTTCTAATTTTTGTGTGTTCGTTTGTCTTCCTTTTTCTTTCGTTCTTTTTAGCCCTTTACCTTATGAATATGCATTTCACATAATCTCACAGAGAGTCACGTATCATGCACTACAAACCCACTCACCCACTGGGATTAGGACCAAGGCAAACCGCGTGACAAGAAAACACTGTATCCACTACACCCTTGGGCCACACGATGTGGGTGAGCTCATGAGGCTTTACATATGCACTGAATGTTATCAAAAGGGATTTCATTATTTTTTTCCAGTTAACGCTGAAACTTTCCATGTGTGCACGACCTTCAGCGAATCCTCTTGACCTGAAGTCAGTGAGTTTGTGTTTCTCGTTCACCAGTTTAGAGACGGAGGTGAAGGAGACAGAGGCGATGGATGAACAATGCAGTTCCGAGTGAATTTTCATTTGCCGGCTTCATACAGCAGCGGAACGTGCCGTGATTTGTAACCAGCTGCCAAATAAGTTTGCGGCGATGTTTGGTGAAGTAGAAGTCAGCTGATCAGTATTTCTTTACATATCACTTGGCGAAGCACGCATTACAGTCTTCCGCATCTTTTGCGAGCACCATGTGGATGTCGGTGCTTTTATACAGACAATATTTTGTAGCATTTGATCTCTGGGAGTTCGATTAAAACACATAAATGCTTATTCGTGAAAATTGCGAGTTTGATGAGTAGTACGTACGGGGTAGCGGGCCAGGTTTTTTTCTCTAAAATGCAAGGATAGGCAGGATAAATGTTGTTGAGTCGAAAGTACAACGAACCTTCGCGAAAATAGAATGCAGGCTCCCGAGCTCGAGGCTGACCACATTTAATTTATATGTGAGGTTTCGCGTCCCAATCCCCCATATGATTATGAGAGATGCCGTAGTTGAGGGCTCTAAAAATTTCGACAACCGGGGGTTCTTTTATGTGCTTCCAAATCCAAGCACAAAGGCAAACAGAATTTTCGCCTACATATAAATTCCAGCCGCCACAGCTGGCATTCAATCCCGCGACCTGCGGGTAAGCAGCCAACCACCTTAACCACTAGAGCACCACGGCAAGGCAAGGCTGACGACATCTACAAGTGATGCCGTAAAATGATCATGGTGAGGAGAACGGCACGTTGAAGGTTGCTCGTTCTCACGTTCGCCTATTGTTGACAGTAGAAACACATGCTCTCCATAGCTTCGAAAAACGATGAAACGCAGAACAGGACTTGTGCGTAACCAGCGCGAAATAATTCACTTGCAACATTCCGTCAGACATATGGTTTCTGCCAAGCGGCGCACGCGTAAAAAAATGCTTCAAATCAAATGAACTGATATTGTGATTCTGCTTTCAAGAATAAAATAACGGCTACTTTTTAAAATACAAATGATCGGTACCATAAGCATGGGCAGCGTTCTTTTTCAAAGGCGGGGAAGGCTCATAGTGTCCCTCCCTACTATATCGATGTAGGGGGTTCATTTTGCACTTCCCCTGCCCGAGTCGCAGTGCCCCCCTCTCCCTATGTCGAATGGCGCTGGCTTTGCACCCCCCCTCTGCCCCTTCCTGTGTGCACACTTACGTGCCTTACCATTCTAACGAGTCATGCAACAGTTAATGCAATAATTCAAAAGTTGAAGCATTTTCATAATCAATGGATGAATTTTAAGTGTAATTACCAGTACCAAAATAAATGGGCCCTTTTTTCGCAAGAGGAAGGTTCATGAAGGTTGAGCTCTACGATGCATCTCAGTTGATATTTTACGTATTTTTACGTGCCCCCCCCCCCTCCCTAGGTGAAATGCAAACTCTCATGCAACATCCTTACATTTATTGACATTGCAATAGACACATTACTGAGCAGTTTAAACACAGAAGCCTCAAGTGTTTTCTTTAGAACTTTTCTATACAGAGCACCGATTTTCCTCACAGGGCTGTCGAGTCACAACTTCGCAATCTTGTCAGGCATCGAGTCCGCTGTTGACACTCTGCTAACTTCCAATTTGTTCAACACTCCTGATCGCCCCGCGGTGGTGTCTAGTAGTTGAGGTACTCGGCTGCTGACTCGCAGTTTGCGGGATCGTATCCCTGCTGCAGCGGCTGCATTTCGATGGACGCGGGAATGTTGTATGCTCGTGTGCTCAGATTTGGTTACACGTTAAAGAACCCCAGGTGCTCGAAACTTCCGGAGCCCTCCACTACGGCGTCTTTCTTAATCATAAGGTGGTTTTGGGTCGTTAAGTCCCAAATATCAATGAATCAACACTCCTTATCACCCAGACTATGCATATAAGGAATCACTGCTGGCACCTTGTTTTGTAATGTTGTCCAAAACTTTCCAATCATATCTCCAAAACTTTCCAATCAAGCCAGCACAGCCACTTCTCGTTCGCCTCGGCCTTCTGTGGACTGTCTTATTAGCTGGAACAGTTATATTGGCTTAAAGACAATCCCATAACAACATACGCCTCAACCAAAAGCTGATGCCCCGCCGCGGTGGTCTAGTGACTAAGGTACTCGGATGCTGACCCACAGGTCGCGGGTTCAAATCCCGGCTTCGGCGGCTGAATTTCCAATGGAGGCGGAAATGTCGTAGGCCCGTGTGCTCCGATTTGGGTGCACGTTAGAGAACCCCAGGTGGTCAAAATTTCCGGAGTCCTCCACTACGGCGCCTCTCATAATCATATGGTGGTTTTGGGACGTTACACCCCACAAATCAATCAATCATCAACCAAAAGCTGATGGCACATTTTCACACATTCACCCCAATTCACGGATAAAATCATGCGATCTCATCTGCATGCCAGACATCAGAACTCATCATGCATCCTCGGCATGTTTGCCAACAGCGTTGTTATGCTTACGTCACCCGAAATGCATCATTTCGTTCAAACAATAAGGAGGATTGACCCTGAAACTCTGAATTTGTAGCAAGCAGCCCTAACACTCCGGTATATACAATTTTGTTTACCAAACATTTGTCTACACGAATGGCAATGACCTAGACCAGCTTCACTGGCACAGTGGTCATTCCCGAGTGACATGTTAACGTCAGATATTAATTTCTCCCGTGACAGTAGTAACCACTTTTAGGCTTGTTGCTCCTCGAAGTGACGTCCAAACATAAGTCAACAACTGGCTAAGTGATTGGCTCTGTTCAGTTATTGAAAAGCAGCTTGAACGGTCTCTGATGGGTTCTTCGTCACGGATTCTACAAATAACCTGTGTCTGGCACAAAAAAAACGCACTACAGCGGGAAAGAAAAAAACACAATGTGTTGATTCAGTGGCCGCCAAGTCATTGCGGTATATTTAGTGACTATCTTGCCAATTAAGCTGCCCTGAAAATATGAAAAAAAGTTGGTTTGAAAATATGCAGCGCAACAACTATGCAAGGTGGCACACCGAGAAATATTCCAGAAGTTGATTACCTTTCAGCCCTGCTTGTTCTCTGGACCAAAATAGCTTTTTTATTCATCGTCATCAGCATTAGCAGCATCATCACCCTCCAGCTCACGTTCAGCTGTTTACACTCGGCCCCCTGAAACTGTAGCTGCTATCTAATCTTCACAGAGGTAAATAAACCTTGCTGCACTGTAAACACAAACTAGCTGAATTGGGCGTCTTAAGGGCGTGATATTACAGTTATTCACACTTTTACGCCCATAGCGTCTAACAAAAAAAAGAGTAGTATGGTTCTGCGACCCCATTTTACTTTCTTTGGAAATGATATGAATAAATGACAAGATAAAGGAGGTAAACTGACGATCCCACGTCATTCATCACGAACGATATTACCAACAAACTCCAATTTCACCTCCTCTCGCATCGATGCAGTGGTTGCGGCTTAAGGACTGCCCTAACTATCTTTTGTATATTTGTATAGATCTCGAGTGCATCTGATTCCTGGCGATATCTTTTGTTACTGTACTATCAAAAAGCACACGTGTAAAGTAGGCTACCCAAGTATCGCCATCGATACTTGGGAATCCCAACTTAGGACTCCCTAACTGTCTTTTGTAAATTTGAACAGGTTAGTGCCAATAAATTTTTTCTATATAGCTCATAAGTTACCGCGGCTAGCCCTGCTGCCATTTTTATTGTGCCCTGTGTATAATCTGTGTAATTCTGCAAGATGCCAGCCAATTTCGTGTTGTCAAAACAGCTTGACCTTCTCCGTTCTGAAGTCACAGAAATGCGCCGATGTCTGAGCGTATTTAATGAATTGTATAAGTCTATAAAACCAAGAAGCGAGAGCCTTTTAAAGAAACCAAAAGCCCCGCCGCGGTGGTCTAGTGGCTAAGGTACTCGGCTGCTCACCCGCAGGTCGCGGGTTCGATTCCCGGCTGCGGCGGCTGCATTTCCGATGGAGGCGGAAATGTTGTAGGCCCGTGTACTCAGATTTGGGTGCACGTTAAAGAACCCCAGGTGGTCAAAATTTCCGGAGTCCTCCACTACGGCGTCTCTCATAATCAAATGGTGGTTTTGGGACGTTAAACCCCACAAATCAATCAATTTAAGAAACCAAATCCTTGAAAGACGAAAACAAGGTTTTGTTTGAGAGTAACAAGAGCCTTACACAACGAGCAGCTGACCTTGAGAAGAATTCGCGCCAAAATACTGTAGAAATATACGCATCCCTAAAACGGAAGACGAAAGTTGTTTGGAAATTATGCAGGCTTTAGTTGACAAGATTGGATGCCCACTCGCTGCTGGTGACGTTAACATTGTTCACTGCGTACCTGCGAAGCAAGAAACAAACATTATAGCGCACTTCTGCTCGCGAACAAAAAAAAGCTGACTTCGCTTCCAAAGCTCGCTGGTCAAGGCTCACAACAACTGCAACACGGCTAAAACAAAAGCCAGCGACTTCCATATTCGTGAATGATCACCTCACCCCAACAACAAGCAGCTCTTTGCGCAGGCGCTAGAACTGAAGAAGTCTAATCATTGGAAGTTTTTGTGCCCCGATAACTGTACCATTAAGGCCAGAAAGTGAGAAGATATCTGTGTTCATCGCATATCTAGTGTGAATGATGTGTCAGTGTTCAAGTGGGGAAATATATACGTTCCGTGCTTGATTTACTAACTTCTGAATCATCACGGATGAACCTGTATTTACTCTCGATGAAACGAAAACTCTACTTAGGAAAAGACAATCCACATTATCAATATTAAATTTAAACAAACGCAGTGTTCGTAAGCATCATGACGATCTCATCACTATTTTTGTGTTTTGGATCATGCCTTTCCTTTTGTATGCCTTTCTGACGTGGTTATCATCCCATGACGGAAATTTATACGGTCTTTCTGGTTACACGCCTGAATATTGTCACCACGAAGGTTGTCCTAGAAGTGGTTCAGCCACTTTAGTAAAATCAACATTGTCATATAAACGTCATCATGACCTTTTTTTTCGTCACTGTCTGTGCGAATCAGTATGGTTAGAAGTTGACAGTAATAGCCTGCAGCTTCCTTCTAAACGTAACCTCATAATTGCGTGCATCTATCGTTCACTCTCATCCTCATACATTTAGTTCTGTAGAAAATTTGAGCAGGTACTGAACCTACTAGTGGATGAAAACAAAGATATGGTTATATATGGGGATATCAACATCAACATTATCGACCCTAACAACCAATCATTTCCCGAGTACTTACGCACTTACCTTAGCTGCGGTCTCTCATCACTAATTTCAGTTCAAACTAGGTGCCAGATAGGTGGTCCCAATACTTTATTTGACCGTGTGCTTTCTAGCTTACCTGCAGATCTTAGCACAGCTGAAATAGTGAAATATCCCTACTCTTTTTTTCATAGGTCATTCATCACATTTTCAGTCAGAAAAGTATGTAAGAACATTATTTGACTCCAAGAAATTTATACGTATGATTCGCGCGATTGACTGGACTAACGTGCTTGAAGAACAATGAAGCGTCATGCTTTTTTTGAAGGTTTTTTTTTGAAAAAAGAAAATCAGAATGCTCTATTTATGCACATGTAACACAACCATCACTCGATGGTTTAGCCGATGGAGGTGGAAATGTTGTAGGCCCGTGTGCTCAGATTTGGGTGCACGTTAAAGAACCCTAGGTGGTCAAAATTTCCGGAGTCCTCCACTACGGCTACTCTCATAATCATATGGTGGTTTTAGGACGTTAAACCCCACATATCAATCAATCAACTCGATGGTTTAGATCGCCAAGAAAGCCTTCGATCAGTGATTCTTTATTGCGATATATTACAGGGAGTGATAATCTTCGTAAGATGCTGAAAGCCGAGCCCTTTATTATTGCTTTGCGGTCGCGCTTTAACATGTACCGAAATATTCTAACGGCCACTTTGAAAGATGCCGAGCGTATATACTACGATAATAAAATAAAAAGAAACGGAAGCGACACTAGATGGAACTGGCAGGTAATTAAAAATTCTTGAACGTCAGTACAACCAGAAACCACATATAATGTATATACTACAATTCTGCTATCATTACTGACCCCGAAGATATTGTTAATGCTTTGAGTGATCGTTTCAGCTTCACAGACAGTGATCAGGCTAATTTGATGCAACTCACTTTTCAGCACTGTCCTCATTCTTTCTACTCATTTGTAAGGACGCCGGAAGGAGTATACATTATTATCAACTCCCTTAGATCACCCCGTCCAGGTCTTGATCTTATAAACCCCTAAGGCATTAAACTTGTGTCTAAAGAGATCTCGCCTGCGTTTGCACATGTAAGAAACAAGTTATTTAAAAATGGGATCTTTCCTAATAGACTCAAAACTGATAAATATTCCCAGTATTTAAAAAAGGTGACCACTAGTGCATGAGTAATTATCGTCCTATCTGCATTTTGCCTTTCGTCAGCAAGGTGATAGAAAAATTATTATGCCATTGCCTATGTAAATACTTGCCCAAGTTTAATATTTTAACTCGTGACCAATTTGGTTATCACGAGAATCTGTCTACTGAATTAGCTCTTATTAGCTTCATTGAAAACGACGAATTTCACATGCTCGTGGTTAAGAACCCGCAAAAGGTAGCGAACTTAGTTCAACTTTGTCAGAGTGACGACGAGCTCTGCAAGCAGCGTGAATCTACTCGTCGCACTAGCGGTTCATGCGCCCCGATTTCAGCTTTAACGTCATCTAGCACTTCGGACGACCACACTGCCTTGCTCTTCGAAATCAAGCAATTTGTACGTGAAGAGGTCTCTCAACAAAACTTCTATTCGTTTATCATGGCCCCTACCCTGTAGTGAAACAAACATTACCTGTAAATTACAATGTGGAACCACTTGTGCAATCCTCTTATCAACGACGCCATGGATATGAGACCATTCTTACAGACAGCATGAAATCATATTACGACCCGTTTCTCGTCTCCTGCCTGTAAGTCACCAGTGTGGCTTTTTTCCGGAGGGAAAGAAAATATAGTGAGGAAGATGACTGCTACTCAAAGGAGCAGCGTGTACTTGCCAGAACGAGAATAAGAGGACGTTTCATTGTCTCGATGCTTAGGCTGGATTTGCCATTACGACACCAATTGCTGAGACTGCGATTCTGTTTCATAAGCAAGGTCTTTTCCCAAACGCCTTATAATAAAAAACTAAGAATATATTGGAAAGATTCCCAACATGGCCAACTGCGCACAACATATGCGATTACTAGACTCAGGGCCCGCCCACAATACATCATATGATGACGAACGAGAAATGGAACTAATGTCCATTATCAAGGCCCGTACACCAGCACAAAATAGCTGAAACCACCATTGACTGGAAAGATAACAAGTGCACATAATTCTCATTTTTATTAGATCCACGTGTGAATGCTGTACTTCTTAAAAAAATACGACGAACATTACGAAAAGACATATACAGCTCCTATGTACTTGATAACAATGCCACACGATAAACTTGAAAAAAAGAGATTTCAAGTTCCAATGTACTTGACAACAAGCAATGTCACACGACTAACTGGAAAAAAAAAGATTTACAGCTCTAATGTACTCGGCAACAAACAATGCCACTACATATGCATTTATTGTAAAATCTTGAGCAAGCCCCCTCCCCTCTCTCTCTCCTCTGTGGTACATGATGCAACAAGATTTGGCGAGGGTGCCCTCGCTCGGTCGCAGAAAGATTTTCAAGGTGGTGGCAAAACAGTCACTAAAATAAAAAAATGTACACACATCTATTGAAATGAATTATTGAATACGCACTCATTAAATGACGAAGGCCAATTTGCCACCAATGAGCAAATAAAAACGGTAAAAATGATGGGTCATTGCTGCATATTTCAAATGTTCCGAATAAAGTAGGCGAGTGCTTGCTTCAGATTTTATGGTGTGCCAAACCTAAATAGACCCTAGCCTCACAGATTGATTGCAGAAAAAGGTAGAAAAAATTGGCTTCATATATGTGCACAATCTCTACACCGTGAATACTCTTGCAGTCTCAATCAGGTGAACTTAAAGTGGCAATAAATGAATGGTTTGTTTCCGTATTAAACAACCTAATGAAAACATCAGACAATGAAGCCAAGGAGAGTACAGGAACTATTTGTAGGCTCCTGACTGTATAGTGTATCAGTTATGGCAGAAATAGGAAGGAACTTCAATGAACAAAAACAACCCCATCTCCCGCTAAACAGAACCATTTGTAGGTGCGAATCGGCAGGCGCTATTCCTTGCATTGGTGGTGACGTTTACGGTAGCGCTCATCGCGGCATTGCGCAGAAGCGAAACCAAAGGAGGTGCAAAGCACGCGTTGATGGACTGGTTTTTCCTATTGGAACATGCCCATTGCTTCTAATGCACAGTAATAAGAGAGACAGGACTCTGATTGGACACAGATCCCCGTAGTTCTCTTTTATTTTTTTAGCAGCAGTGGTTGCGGCTGTGTACGAGCATTGACCCTTGTGATCGCTCTGTCCAGGTGGGGAATCTTATCTGCACGGCTCACTGGACAGCTCTGCTTAGCTGCTGTTGCTGTATCCTCGGCACGTGCAACTACGTCACTGAACTTTAGCCGCTACGTTCGCCATCTACCGGACAAGGAGCCCTACAAATAGACCATCGTTTGCCATTGCTCGTCATTTTGGCAGCAGTGGTTGCAGCTGTGTACAAGCATGACCCTTGTGTTCGCTCTGTCCAGGTTCATTGCTTCTCGGTGCACTTCTTTCTGTTTTGCGTTTTTTCTCGCTTCTTCTGCTGCCTTTAATAGAGTTTATTCTAGTTTATTTTCTTTTTCATTTTGTGTCTTTTGTTCCGTATTTTGAGTTTACTTATCTTCATTACGCATCTTGAGAATGCAGACTCTCGCGGAACTAGCAAAGGAATTACAGACTCTTCGGCAGGAGGTCGCAGAGATGAAAACAAGCCTTGTGATGTTCAATGACCTCTATGAACGTGTAAAGAATGACAGTGAGGCACTAAATAAAGAAAACAAGGTCCTGATGGACGAGAATAAGAAGCTCAGTAAACAAATGTGTGATATCAAACCATACTCGCGACTTAATAATGTTGAACTGTGGTGAATCCCTGAGACAAAGGGCGAAGACTGCTTGGCAGTCATCCAGGTTATTGGTGAGAAGATTGGTTGTCCAATTGCCGATACAGGTATAGGCACCACGTACCTGGTGCCCGCACAGAATGGAAGCAACATTAATGCACGATTCTGTTCGAGAAACAAGAAGGCTGAATTCGCTAAGAAAGCAAGAAAGGCACGCCTGTCGGCCACAGATATAGGGTTTTCTCAGAGCACAGGCCGTAAACCTGTGTATGTGAATGACCATCTCACACAAGAGCGAAAGCACCTTTTTGCACAGAAACTTGCGCTTGAGAAAACCAACCAGTGGAAGCATCTCTGGACGGACAATTGTACAATCAAAGCCAGAAAGGCGGATGACAGTCACGTGTTTCGAATCGCATGTGCAGAAGATCTCCGAGTATTCCCTTTGATATTTTATCAGTCCCCATTTTAAACCGACCTTAGATCAACATGGCTGCGTTCTCGTGCCAGCAAACATCAGAATTGCTACTCGAGAAGTCACCAGCCCTATCATTACTTCACTTAAACATTCGCAGTCTTAGAAAGCACCAGGATGATCTTGTTGCGTTGATTTCCTTGCTTAAACAATCCTTCTCTGTCATATGTTTATCTGAAACTTGGTTGTCTGGTAATGAGGGTAACTTGGACGGATTGCCAGGTTATTATTCTGAATACTGTAATCGGGAGCTCTGTTGTGGTGGCGGTAGTGCCATACTTGTCAACTCATCCTTAACCTACACACGCCGTAGTGACATAATCTTCAACAATATTTTATGTGAATCTGTTGGGCTTGAATTCTACCATAGTGTTACACCATTGAATAGCCGTAGTACTACTATAGCTTCCATTTATCGGTCACCTTCATCATCGTATTCCGATTTTTGTAATCAGTTAAGCATCATACTTAATAACCTAGTGAGGGATAATAAAACGTTGTCTTATGTGGTGATTTTATTATAAACATTATTAATGCTGATAGTGCATCGTGCTTAGAATGTATGAACTGTTTATACTGATTTGGGTTTACGTCGCATATTTCAGCACCAACTAGAAACGATTTACAAGGGTTTGAATACGCTAATAGATCATATCACCTCCAACCTTTCCACTGAACACGTTGCAGGTGTAATAGATCATAGCATTACAGATCCTAATCCCGGATTTTTCATTCTGGGCTCCGAAAATACCAAGGCCGGTAACATCTTTACGAAACGCCGATTGGATGCGGACAATTTTGTGCAAATCATTAGCATAGTAGACTGGACATTGGTGACTAATCTTGACTGCGCAGAAAAGGCTTTTGGGTCTTTCTCAGAAGTAATAGCTTCAGCTATAGAAGCATGCGCCACTTCCACTACTTTCACAAAGTGGTATCGATCCCCTAGAAATTGAAGGATAAGCAACTCGTTGTGGAAGTCAATTAATAAAAAGAATAACCTTCATAAGAAACTAAAGCCGCAGCCCTGTAACCTCACATTAAAATCCCGCTTTCACAAATACTAAGGAACATTATCTTCCTTACTTAGGCGTTCTAAGCGCAATTACTACCGTAATCTCATTGTGAAAAACATAGGTAACGTGAGACGCTGCTGGCAAACCATTAAAGAATTTTTGAACATAAAGAACTGCCCAGAGCCCACAATAAAAATTCCGCCATATCCACGAAGTGAACGATGTTGAGTGGGCGAAGTTCCGGAGGTAAACCTGGTAAACCATGAATCCTCTGTACATTTTACCCACTCGAATTTATTACATCGCTCCCACTAGCGTACGTCGCCGCACTAAATCGAACGATTGCCTTCAACCAATGACACGCGCCATATGTGACATCATTCCTATTTTATAAGATCTCGCGTCTTTCATCAACTACAAGTACCGCTTTCTAGTTTATAACATCTTGCATCTTTTAGTCATCAGCTACAAGTACCACCATCTAGTAAACACTACAAGAACTAAACGAGAGGTGGCTACATACAGGACACGGTACCGCCATCTAGTGAACACTGCAAGAACTAAACTAGAGATGGCTAGAAACAGGGGACAGTACCGCCATCTAGTGAACACTGCAAGAACTAAACTAGAGGTGGCTACATACAGGCTACAGGGGACGCACAGCCCACGCCCTAAGGAGCTTCACCCCTAAAATAAAGCAAGGCGACGAAAGGTATACCGACCCTGTAAGAGTGGCCACCACGTTCAGTGAGCATTTCTGCGCATCTGCGGATATGCAGCAATCACCAGATCATTTACGCGATATACCACGGTGTACTCATTCTTTTTATCTTCATTCGATGTCTGCAGATGAAGTCCTTCATGTCATCACATCACTAAAGACCACAACTGCTGGTTTAGATCATATTGATCCTCTTAAAGTAGAACTAGTTTTAAATTTATTATCACCACCTTTGGCAGTATTTATTAACAAGCTGTTTTCAGCGGGTGTGTTTCCGAGCTGCCTTAAGGCTGGTAAAATAGTTCCAGTTTTTAAGAAGGGTGATAAGACTTATGTACAGAATTATAGGCCAATTTGGATCCTGCCTTTCTTTGGTAAGGTAATTGATAAGTTATTCCACATTAGATTAATGCGTTATCGAACAAATTTAATCTTTATCTCCACAATAATTCGAATTTTGTCAACAATATTCAACTGAGCTGGCACTAATTACCTTAATGGAGGAAATTAAACAAGCTATTGATAGAGGGTTACTTGTGGGATCTGTGTTTATCGATTTGACGAAGGCTTTTGACACTATAAATCATCACGTACAATTGCTAAACTCGAATTATATGGTATGTGTGGTCCGCCACTAAATTTTATTAAGAGCTACGTCAGTAACCGGTCTGAAATGGTTCATGTTATTGGCCATCTTTCAACGCCCAAGTTAATTAACGTTGGTGTTCCACAGGGATCAATTTCAGGCCCACTTTTATTTTGATGTTTATTAATGACCTACCTACTATTCTTAGAAGGACCAAGTGCATACTTTACGCTGACGACACAAACATCTTTCAGTCATCTAAATCAGTTTCTTCACTCCAGTCTGACCTCAACACAGATTTACATAACATAACTTTATGGTGCCCGGTCAATTATCTTCAGATCAATGCTACTAAAACCTTGTTAATGTTGTTCCATTTCCCGCGCATTTCACTTGACATACAACCTTCCCTTCACGTTGGTAATACCGTCATAAACATTTCCAGTGAAGCGCGGTTTCTTGGCGTCATCTTAGATAGCGAACTAAAATTTCATAAACATGCAGCATCACTCGTTAAAAAGATTGCATTTGGTATTCATGTTATCATCATGACACGAACTTATTTTCCGCCTCACATCAGACGTACTTTGTATTTTGCTTATATTCATAGCCATATTTTGTATTGCGTATCATCTTGGGCCAACACACTTCACGCACATTAAACGTTTGCAGTGACTTCAGAATCAAGCAGTTAGATTAATGACTTTCGGCCCATTTTACTTGTAGCTCGTTGTTTCCTCAGCTTAATATACTCCCATTGAGACAATTATTTTGTCATAGAATGTCCATTGTCGCCTTTACTCATCACGCATTACATTTTTATCGCATGTATTTATCATTGTCGCTCAACTAATAGTAACATCACCCGGTTTTCCCAGTGCCGTATTCTTCTTTTGCCGGCGGTAAGGACAAGCTACGGCAAGTTCTCAACCTTATTCACTAGCATAGCCATTTGGAATTCATTGCCTTTCGAATTGAAATCATCGCATAACATTCATATTTTCACTTCGCGCAGCCAGAAATATTACGTTCAGGAAATAATCAACTCATTCGATTTGATTGATTGATTGATATGTGGGGTTTAACGTCCCAAAACCACTATATGATTATGAGAGACGCCGTAGTGGAGGGCTCCGGAAATTTAGACCACCTGGGGTTCTTTACCGTGCACCCAAATCTGAGTACACGGGCCTACAACATTTCCGCCTCCATCGGAAATGCAGCCGCCGCAGCCGGGATTCGAACCCGCGCCCTGCGGGTCAGCAGCCGAGTACCTTAGCCACTAGACCACCGCGGCGGGGCCCGATTTGTGTAATTAACTGTTAATAGCTCTCCACATTCCTGTGCTATGTTACTACTTCAATTTGCCTTTGTATAACTGATAACACTGATAATGAAATGTGCTGCATTTGTCACTTGAGTTGTTCAAAATATTGTTTTTTGTCTTCACTTGCTTTTGACTATTTCCATTTTATTTTTCAATAAAGAGTATTATCAATATGTTCTGTATTGATCGTATTTTTATTGTTAATTAAGCTTATCCATTATTACTTATATGTTCGTATACCATTGCTGTCTTTTTTGTAATTACCCCATCCATGTAGCCATAGGAGGTCCCCCTGTCAGTTTCTCTGAAACTTGACGTCCTGCTGTAAAACGCTAACCATGTAGCTCAACTGAACTACTTAATAAACTTAACTTGACTTCACTTAACAATTTAATGCGCACGCTGCGACCTGTTATGGTTCTACAATGCACAGGAGAATTCTCCCCCTGGCACTACTTTAGAGGTCAAGATGCAGTGCCCATATATGGATGGTGGTCAGTTAATGTTTGTGCAACACGAGTAGTCGTTTTTTTAATCAAGGAATTCGCTAGCACAAGCTGCCAGTGTCGGCGTTGCGAGGTGAGAGAGGGGAGCGTTGGAGAGTAAGTGCGTGCGCAATGGAGTAGTCAACGTCGCGGGGAGGATTTCCTGGAGGAGTGGAGGAGCGAGCGTAGGTAAACAGATGCTCTCTGAGTGATTGTTGCGAGGTAAGAGAGGGGGAGGCTAGGAGAGGAAAGGAAGGAGGGTATGATCATGCGCAATAGAGGTGTTATTGATCGGGCAGAAAGATTTCAAATCGGCTTCTACGAAGAAGGAATGATAAACATGACTGTTTTGAAAGCTGCTACCGAGAAATAGTGGTCCTTGATGCCCTTCTAAAATATCAAAGACGACATATGCTTGTCTCTAGTGAACACGCATGCAGAATCCCAAACGATGACGTTTTTATCACATGAATACTACCCTCACCATCGATTAGGATTCGGGGAGCGTAATCATTGGAAGAGAAGCACCTGCCACCATTACTACTTTACTTTCTTAGGCTAAGTTGCAAGTTACAGTTGTCACTTAGCCTAACAGATTGTTTAAAGACTGCAAGGAAAATAAGGTGTGTTGTATGCTGTAGTTGACGTATTCAAGTACTCATCAATCATGGGAAGTTGTTAGAAACACAGCTTGTTACAATCTGTAATAGCTACTGGTCACCCAGTTTTTTTCATTTCAGACAATGTGGCGGCATATTAGGCCCCAGAGGACGTGTTGTCCTCGCCTCCAGACTCACCAGGCTAAGCTGGACCACTACACCACGTTGGAGTATTTGCTGGAAACTTCCATCAGCAAATGCAGAAAAAACATGCGAACAAAAGCCTAGAACACATTGCCCTGCTAGATAAAGTCGCAACCCCCGAAAAAAAACTCTCAGCACTTCAGGCCAAGCCAAACCTTGGACACGAAGATGCCGCTTCATGGCGATATTTTGGGCAATCGATATCTTGGGCGGTATCTTGGACAATTTGGGAAAACGTGCACACCATAGTGGCCTACATATTAAGGAGACATTGAAATGGGTTGTCTACCTTTTCTGAAATTTCGGCATTTCTGCAGAGACCCTAAGTAACAAAGACCAAGTACTGTTTGTTTTGATCACCCGCCGGGGCGTCTGCGTAAGTAGGCGTTTGGTGCGTAGCGACACCACGGACCCGAGCTGATGGGGGAGTTTTGACTTCCTCCCACGCCTTGCCGTGCGTGGCTTTGCCATTTCCGGGGAAAAGGGAATCCTGAGGGTTGAGGCGATGCCGGGTGATTGGCCCTTTAAGGCCCCCCGGCAGAGGCAACACCCCTTTGGCCCCGGCTTCACGTAGACGGCACCCCTGGGCGGAACCACCCAGGTGAAATCAGCAGTCGTCCTTTTCTATCTCTCTCCCCTACAACTTCGTCTTTATCTCTCACTTTTAGTCTGTTCTGTCTATTTATCCCTTCTGTTTACTTCCAAATTTTCTGGAGGCAAGGGTTAACCCTGTGCAAATAGCCTACCTTGGTCTAGGCGCATTGGGTTATGGCAGTGTTGTACAGCTGACGTCTGCAAGCTTTCAGCACCTGCAAACTTGCAGCATCCCCTTGTTGAACTCCGTGGTGGGTGGCCGCCAACGCTGCTGAACCAAAATAAGACCGGCATGCATGGAGCATTCCCACTACTGTCTGATCGTATCGGCCTAAAGCGGGTACGCACCGATGACATAAATTTCTTCAACGAGCCAATAGAAACATTTCCGCACTTCCACGTCATTCACTGTGAAAACACCGGAAAGCAATCCAGGACCGTATCTCCTTTCGTAGTTGCCAGGTGTCTTACTGAAACTCTCGGGGCTGGATACAAAGTAACCAAAATGGCTAGTGGAGACCTTCTCCTCGAAATTCGGGACAAAGTACATTTTGTAAATCTAGAGAGCCTCTCAACGTTTGGTGATGTACCGATCACTGTAACACCACACAGATCTATGAACATCACTCGCGGAGGGGTATCTGATGCAAACTTACTTGACCTGACCGAAAGTGAACTTTTTGAGGGGGTGGAAGAGCCAAAATGTCACTAATGTACAGATAATTATCGTCAGAAGAGATAATAAGGAAACACCGACGAAATACTTAATACTCAGGTTTGCATCAAGTAAACTACCAGAATCTATTCAAACAGGGTACACGAAGACATATATCAGGCCGTAGATACCAAACCCTCATCGTTGCTTCCAATGCCAGAGCTATGGCCATGGCTCTAAAACCTGTCGTGGTCGCCAGACTTGTGCACAATGTGGAGTCCTAGACCACGTGTCTGAGAACTGCAAACAACCGCCACACTGTGTAAACTGCAAAGGAAACCGTGCCGCATATTCACGCTACTGCACTTACTGGAAAAAAAAGAAATACATACATTGAAGGTCAAAAAGAACATTTCATTTAAGGAAGCACGGCAAAGAATAGTACCATTCTATGGACCTACATACGCTGATGCGGCGCGTCAGGGGGCACCGCTCCAGCAGCCCTCGCCACTCCTTCGGCCCGCGCATACCGAGCCGGCGGTTGTGGCACCTGCCCTCAAGGTGGCTGTAGTCCAGGCTACACCGCCTACTTCCAAACAGAGACCGGAGACTCCAGAGTTCTCAGGTCTCAAGGCCTGCACCTTACCAGGCGAGGCCCGAAATTCGAACAGCCCGTACGTGCGGGCATCCAGTGCCTCCGAGGAGGCAATGGATACGTCGGTACCCTTGGTGCCGAAGAGTGGCGTGGCTTCTTGGAGCGCGCCAAGAAAAGAAAAAGCAGATAACAGGGCCTGGTGACGGCCCTGTTACGTGAACTCAAACTCCCTGACTAAACAGCCACTCGCTGTTCGTACACACAGCACTATTTTACATTCACCATGAACACTCAAATTATACAATGCAACATCAGCAGCCCTGTCATAAACCTTGACGACATCCAAGAACTTTTACACGAACACTCACCAAAAGTGCTGTGTGTACAAGAACACACCTTAATAAAAACACACAAATTTTCCTCGTAAATACGTTATTTTCCGAAAGGACCGTGATGATGTTATGACACCATCCGGAGGTGTTGCCATCATAGGAAATCAAGGAATTGCATGCACACACTTACAACTCCAAACGTCCCTTGAGGCAGTGGCTATTCGAGTGGTTCTTTCTAATAAACTGATCACAATCTCCACTATATACATTCATCCTAGCTATCAGCTGCAAAAACGTGATTTACACTCTTTAATTGATGAACTTCCGGTGTGTTATGTTCTCCTTGGAGACTTTATTGCGCATATAAGACTATGGGGTGCCTCTCGTTGCGTCGCGTGAGGTCGACTAATTGAACAGTTCCTTCTCTCGTGAAGTGCGTGTCTCCTAAATCGAAAAGAACCAACCTAATATGATCTCGCTAATAACACCTACTCCTCCATAGACCTAAGCATAGTATCTCCATCTGTTGTGCCTCCACTCCAGTGGAAAGTCGTCTGTAATCTGTACAGAAGTGACCACTTCCCCGAAGTTTTGAGCACAACTACATCAACTGAGTGTCCACCACGTGTTCCCAAATGGTTCATAAACAGAGCCGACTGGGAACAGTTTTATACCATCGCTCGTCTAGGTTGGAGTGACATATGTACTTTCAACATTGATGTTGCTGTGAACTACTTCACAACCTTTTTCATTGATGCTGCAACAAAATTCATCCCACAAACAAATGGACACCCTGGAAAACGGCATGTGCCATGGTTGAACTCTGAATGCCGAAACGCCCGCAAACAGCAAAACAGAGCGTGGAGGTTGTTTCAGAACTCACTGACAGCCGCATATCTTGACACCTTGAAGAACATAAAGTCTCAAGGCAGGAGAACGCGTTTGCAGGCCAGAAGAGAAAGCTGGCAGAAGTTTTTATCAGGGATTCATTATACACACAGGAGCCTAAAGTCTGGAACATGGTCGGTAGGATAGCAGGAAAACAAGTACCCACACTTCCACTCGTAAACACTCAGTGTGATACCTTGGAAGATCAGGCAAAGTTCCTCGGTGCACACTTTGAACGGGTGTCCAGCTCGTCCCACTATACTGACACTTTCCGAAAATACAGAACAAAAATAGAAAAGCAGAAACTCGAACACAAATGCACTAGATACAAAGCATATAACCAAGCTTTCAGTCTAGCGGAGCTCCGAATATCTCTAAACTCCTGCAGTACTTCTGCCCCAGGTGATGACCATGTTGTGTATGGAATGATAAAAAACCTAGTAATAGAAACACGAAAAACCTTACTTTGTTTGTACAATGCTATCCGGTTTTCTGGCACTATTACTACCTCCTGGAAAAAGGCTATTTTTATTCCCATTTTGAAAGAGGGCAAGGACACTTCTTTAGCTTCGAGTTATAGGCCTCCCTACTGAAACGTTCCGTATGAAATTATACGGAAAATATATGGACTCCGTAACATTTCCTTATGCTACATACGGAAAAAATATGGAGTTTTATGGAAATATACGGAAGTTGTATGGCATATACGGAAGGCTTCTTATGGAGTATATGGAAAGATAAGGAAATTGTATGGCGTATACGGAACGGTTTTTATGGAGTATACGGAAGGATAAGGAAAATGGTTGGCATATATGGAACGCTTTTTATGGAGTATATGGAAGGATAAGGAAGTTTTATGGCGTGGATGGAGTAAGTTTTATGGAAAATATGGAAAGATAAGGAAACTTATGGAGCATACGGAGAGCTCATGATAGAAGATATGGAAGGATAAGGAAAGTGCATGGAGTGTACAGAAGCTTTCAAGAGGAAAATGCGGAACGTAAGGTCTTACGGAAATATACAGATTTTGTAAGGTGCTTACGACAATGTGCAATGGTGTATGAAAGGCATTTGGATTGTTGCAAAAATGTGGAAAGTCTGCATTTCTTGTCACATTTTAAGCAGGAAATCCGAGCTCTATATAGTTATAAATTAATGCACAGTGACATATATAGTACAAAAGAATAACGCAGGCTGGTCTGTGTTGTCAGTCACCGCTGTTCGCCCCTTTCCAGAATGAATACAACTTCTGCAGATGACCAGGTGCTAAAGTCTGTCACACGGAAATTGTGTCATTCACAAGGAATGACAATAACTGTCCTTTTACTTGCATGCTGTCACAAGAAAACAAATCAAGCAAAAAAGCATAACTTTAAGGGGTCGTTTTTTGGTAGAAACAATATTAATGAGAACTAAATTCAATGCGAATGAACTTGTCAATATTAATGAAACTGTTCTCATTACCATTGGCAAAGAGAAATGTCATTTTAAAATATCGACCATGAGCTTAGCTCTCCTGAGCACTGACAATAGAAATGATAATCTATGAAAACTATTTGCATGTCGCCTAAAAATAATTTTTTATTGATAGAATGTGCTCCTACAATATATTTAGAGCTATACACAACTTGCCACAGCTTTACAACAGAAACGAGGTAGGGGTAGAGGGAGTGGTCAGAAAAATAATTAAGTATGAGAGCACATCTGATATGTACCAACACATAATGGTGCTTATCATGGATGCTCAGATGGTCGTGTATAGAGCTGGGTCGTTTTGAGATTTTCGCTAGCATTGTTTCAGACCACCATGCAGATTACGCTTCAATTGTAGTGCTACATAAGACACAACTTATGGGCCAGCTTTCATGAATAAGAAGATCATAGGTGAAACAAATGCTTTAAAATATATCATGGCTGCATGGACGCATACAAGCTATGTAAAACGCAATAAAGTGAGGACGCTTGAGCTTCTTTTGATGCTTCAGTTCTACATAGATGCTTCAACTGTGTTGCAAAAAATTTATTCAATGTCTGTGTGTGCAACATTGTCCATTTTAAACTATCTATATGTACATATAAAACTCCTACTGTGAGTTAAGCTACGTAGCACTCCATAACTCTTCCTTTCATTAAGGACAATTTTTCAAACAATGAACATTACTCATTTTCTGTCTCATGACTTCGTGCCCGCAATTCTTGGTTTGGCTCGATCACAATTGTGCAGCCCTTATTTTGGAGGAATCAAAAACATCAAACAAAATATATTTCGGAACTGCTTCTCGGTGATATTGCCTTCCCTCAACTGCCACAGCTTGAGATGAGTCACATAGCAAGTATCGCGCATACCTAGGGCCTACCCTTGAAGAAGCTGGTCCGGCTGTGAAATGCTCAGTTTTTTCTCAAATAAACTTTTTAGTTTGAGTTTTCTCACTTCTCGAGTCCCTTCACAATCAAGCAGACCTAATGTTCCCCATAGTCCTTAATTTTCATTATATTATGAAATAAATAAAAAAATATAATAATGAAAATAAAGATACTAATAACTATTGCGCAAAAAACACAGTCCCACATACGTACTTGAACGCAATATTACTTTCATTTTGTTTTAGTACCTAACCCATTAGAAAAGGTAGCAGTACATGAAAAACATTGAAAAAAAAACTAAAAAACTTGATATGTTGCGGGATTCGAACCTGCGTCACTTAGTTGGGCTCGCGTAGGTGAATTGAGTGCGTTAGCTTGCTGAGCTATTCGCGCAGATGTGTGTAAGGTTTAAGTTATATACATAAATTTGCTATTTACACGCTATGTGTTCGCATATTCATTTACGATATGCGATGGTATCTATTGTTGTGTGCATATTTTTTGTGATTGTATATACGTTACGTGCTTTTCGCATGTCTTTCATCTATAGATTGCCGCCCCGTTACGGATGAAAACAAGTATTTGTACACCCACATACAAGCTTGATCAGTTGAAGGTAGTTTCCCGGGGCTCTCTTGCGATTGAGTCGGCCACCACAGGAAATTAGAGTGATACGCCATTAATCCCTGCATATAGCTGTATTCCACTCAGTAGCTCTCTCGCTTAATGACAAATCGAGCGCGGGGCGCGACGCTATTGCGCACGGCCATGCCTCGCGTAGCGGCGACATCAGCTGATTGTGCCGGCCGGCTTGCTTCGATTTGCTTCAGAGCAAAGAAATGTCATACCTTGAAAGATTGCGTACTGCACTATGTCAAAGTGTTACTGCTTTGTAGTCATCCTATGATTCATTTAGAATTGATAACACTGATATGACTGCTATAGAGCTTTGCGTCGTCGACACGCACCAAACTTAAACCACACTACGTTTGTCGTAGAAGCAGTAGGAGGCTGTCGTCTGCTAAAACAAAAAGAAAACAAAGACCTGCAAAAATACTCATATGTTGTGACTTGTTTTTTGAATAACTGTTTATCACTTTTAAAGTATTTTGCCAGATAACGTACATTTTCTTTATCAGTTTATAGCAGCGACAGATGTTTTTTTTCCTCACACAGATATCCAAGTCAAATCCATTCACGGCTAAAGCCACACGTTGTTTGTCTTTGTTTCTGTGGGCATGCCGTTTCGGTGCGTCTCTCATGTGTTCGCGCTACTACACACGAGAGCACGAAATGTTAAATTTACGCAAGGAAGCGCCGTTCCTCGTTCGTGTGATGTGCTAAGATTGCGCCCTATTCCCGCGGTTGTTCGAAAGCGGATCAAGTGCGAGTCGTCCGAGGAATCGGCGGGTTGTGCGGGTGCTCGAAGGACACCGAGGTGACGGCTGACGCCCGTGGTCGCTTCCCTCAGGACAGTGTGAAAGAAACTAAAGGTAAGGGGGACACTTTTTTATGCAGACTAAGTATGCCACTCAGTGCAAGTGTGTTTTGCCGCACTCGAACGAGGCGTCGTGAAACGGCAACCTTACGCGCCTTTGCGAGTGCGGTTGCCGATTTGCTTTGACAATGCTAACCCCAGCGGAGCCATGGCACATCGGCGCGGCCTTACTGGAGCTAATTCGCAACAACTGTGGCAACATGCATGTGTATGGTGATCGATTTTTTCATAAGTGCAATGTAGTGAGGAGGACGCACACGGCGCTCGCTACGTTGTTGATTAAACAAAGCATGCGGTGCCATTTGATGCAAAGCAGCATCTTCTTCACGTTCGCGGGCGATACAATTTGTAACTTGGCTCAATTCACCTAGCCAACCGCCTAAGTGGGTTGAAAAGCATACGTTCACAGTAGAGCGTTTTTATACCCCTAAACAGTGGCGTATGCTTATTAAAAGATATAATGTGTGTGTCTAGTGTAGAGAGAGAGGTGTTTGTGCAATCTGTATGTGTACCTGCAAGACGCCTTTGCTTGTAACTAATAATGTACTGGTTAGCACCTACATTGTACGCCTAACTTTGAAGAAAACACGCATGCACAATGTGAGATTTTGTAATCTGACAGAGTTGCTTTTTATAAAATATTACTATGCCAGCATGTTCAAAATATGTTTCGCTGCTGTGTGGCAGGGGTGCGGTTATCACGCTGAAGTGTTGTTGCTGATGAAAGCACTTATAGTTTTCATGCGTTAATATTTCTCATCTAACTCATCAGGTGTTTGGCTGTTTCAGCACAAACAAGGCAAAGAGAGAAGGAAGACGGGTAATGACAGGACCAGTGCCGAATTTTGTTTGCAGGAGAATACACATGTTGGTGTATTTATTCTGACAGCCTTTCTGTGTTGCTTTTATGCCCAATTTATGCAACGACACAGTTGTCAGCAATATGAGAGAGAACACTGCAATTAGTTTTTAAAGATTATGATGGCTAAATGCCTAGTAATTCACAGTACAATGTAAGAACAAAAGACATCAGTATGATCAATGTGGGACGAGTACAGTCTTGCATATAAAAAATGTATTGTGCAAAATGTTGCCTAAGTAAAAAACCTCTCTATATTTGCAAATAGTGTGACGTCACTTCGAACACCGTGCCAGCCATTCTCTCCCTCTGTGCAAGGGCTGGTTTGCAAAGAAGTTGTTGGGGGCGTTCCTGATACACCACTGATATGTATGCGATTCTAAACCTGTAGCCTAATATATACGTAATCTTTTGTGCAGTTACATCTCTGCATCTGACACCTACAACTTATTTGCATATTTACATTGCTCCTTTAGGATCTAACACACAAACTTATAGTGTGCATTGTCACTTCATGAATATCGAGCGGTAAAGGTACTGAGTATATGTGAAACAAGAATCTCTGCTTTTTACATGAAGACATATGAGGCCTTCGATAAACCGAGTTATACCTGTATTGGAATTTCGTACTCATCGGGGTGATTCATACATGAAGCTTCAGCAAATGGTATCTTCCAGCCCAGTGACCATGCAATTTTGTTCTGCACACAGCGCAAACACTGAGCTGTACCCACTCGCAGATGGTTGCGTCAAGTGCATACTTACCTTGACTAAAATGTCCAATCAAGTTTTTTTCAACAACCGGTCCCTGCCACGAGTGCTAACGTCTTCGCAAACAAGACACATTGTTATTGACACTGCACACACAACACACAATATTCTCAGTTGAACCGATATTCTCAATACCTTTCAATGCACTCTACATGCCGCAATCAACAGTGCACATTTTGAAGACTGTGCCGCTGTTCCTCACACAGGTCACCACGTGTGTTCACTTCTTTAAGATAAACAGACAGCGTGGCAAATATTTTACCACACAGCTATATGTTTGCTGACACATACTACAGCTAGTGTCGACATTGTAACATGAAGTGTAAGCTTTGAAAAATTAAAACTTGCCCCAAACACCGCACGCTTGTACCTGGCTGAGCCACAAGTGAGAGTGTTTTTCCAGCCACATCTTTTACGTGTGCCAGTGACATCATGCTGTGACGTACGTCGGTAGGAGTCTATTGCTGCATACTTCATGTGAATGAGGGTCCTGTTAGAGAAAGCAGGCATTGTTGATTTCGTAACTTGTTCATTTCCAACTGGACCTCCAATTACACGAGTTGTCTGACTGACATTCAGGTGAACGTTTGAGCAATAAATTATACAGTTGGCAGTCTATGCTTGCCCCATACTGTTGTTACTGGTTTTTCTCGTTGTTACTTTGCACTGTTCATTACTGCTCACTTACAGAAACTAGCTTAGCTTGCCGCTGTTTTGGACAAGATGCAGCTGGCAAGTGCGGTAGTGATCATAACTTGAAATGCTCAAGCAAAAATTATAATTTCATATTCAGTTAGTTGCATTCATATCAGTACAATATAAGTAATCATTGATTAAACATGAATTCGTGTTCTTTCACATAATGCTCACAACTTTTATATCAAATTGAATGGTGTTCATAAAAAACATGGGTTTTAGCTAAACTTCATGCTGTTTTCTTGAACAGCTGACAAAGCGCTATTGCATGCTTACTTGCCATGAATAGGATTGTGTTTGAAATGCATTGAAATTCTTCACCGGACTGCCAGTACACTTCACAATGGGGGAACATTTATTAACCATGGATTGATTAACTTTTAGGAACGGAAAGTAAGAAGCGGCAGGCCGGGATACTTGATATTGGCATGCGTTTTGCTACCCAGCGCATTATCATGCAAACTTCCTATAGAGTGGTTATGCGTCTTGCATGTGTGTCTGTAAACCAAGAACTTTGGGTAGAACTATATTTGTCTTACAAATGGTTGCAGGACTATGGAGGCTGTAGGGCTGCTTAGGAATGGTGGAATCCCTGGACATGTGTTCAACCTTGCTGCATCAGCTCCTTGGTGTTTTCACGGCATCTTTACAGATGTGTTGGGTGAGTAAAGCAAGCAGGTTTCAACACCAGGAAAAGTATAATATGGCAGCACATCTTGTGCGTGCCTAACATACCAAGTATATCAAATATTTATCTTGCACCTTGTGGCCTGTAATTTTTTTAAAGAGACACTTGGCCCGTGTGCTCAGATTTGGGCGCACATTAAAGAACCCCAGGTGGTCGAAATTTCGGGATCCCTCCACTACGGCGTCTCTCATAATCACATGGTGGTTTTGGGACGTTAAACCCCACAAATCAATCAATCAATTAATTAAATAGACTGTTTTTTTCTTTTTATTTGAGTCTTGATGCTTCGACAGCAATGTAATTGTGTTTGACAGCAAGTGTTCTTGAAAAAATAACTGATCTCAATAATGACAAAACAACCTTCATACTTGGTCCTTAGCATAAGCTTGCACATATCTATAGCAGATTCATTTGTTCATTTTTTGCTGTGATGATAATGGGCAAGTAGCAAAGGCAAGTTCAAATTGGAGTGGTCGGTGACGTCTGTTTAGGCTGTGCCATATTGCTTTGCAACCAGAGTTACTTGTGGCCACATATACAGTGAAGCCATATGACGTGCATTCTAAATGAGATTATCATATCACATTTCACTGCATCTTAATATGTGTCAAACAAATGCAGATATCTTTACCTTGCCACTATAAAGGGATCCTAAACCAACACAGGGTTGAAATTTAGTCGTGGTGTGTATGAATGCAGCTGTGTATGACTCTGCAATGAATGCATAGCCGTGATAATTTTTGTATATGTTGTCGCAATAGTAATGTTACACCCATTGGACGATACAAAAGAGGTCCTCGCTTATTTCGCTTTTTTTCGCCATGCTTCTTTCTTGTCTCTTCTTGCTATGAGCTCCTCCTCACTGTGAAAGGAGCAAGAACAGTGGCCACACAAACACGTATTTAAAAAAATGTTGTAAGGTGAGCACTGAGGGGCTGAACACTTCCAAAAGGCTCAAAGAGGTAAACGTATTGTTTCTAGCCATGTTTTGGGCACCCATAGCTAGTTGTGCTGCTGCAGTTGTCATTGTTCATCAGGACACTATTCTGAAGTCGTTGCACACATTTTCTTGAAGTGTTAAAAAATATTTTGAAGTGGTTTGGCACCCTTTATTGCAGTTACATATAGAACTAGGTTTCAATGTGTAAGCAAAATCTGTTCACTGTAAACCAATCTTAATGATATCTGAAATTCAGTAAATATTCACAGAAAAGCTCAGGAAAAGGCTAAGTGGTTGCCCCTTGAACGTGAAGGAGATACCCTTCTCCTAAAAGGTCAATAGACAGTCTAGTAGTCTCGATATTACATGCACTATAAATATTCTTTATGCATGTCATAATGAGAGGGGTTTTTAATAGAACTGTTGTCACTTTGCCCTGCATTGATGACATCGTTCGCATGCTTATAATACATGAATCATTTTATGCCTTTTGATTTTATGCAAATGGTTTGCTTACCCAGTCGTTATAACTTGATTTGGATAAAATCATAAATGCTCTAAAATCTTTTTTACTATACAGCAGGTTTATTTTTAAAATATGCGACCATAGATGTGAACGCAGTTGGTGTTGTGCTTGATTAATGCTTAACTATCACCACTCTAACTACACCTGCTACAGTGCAGAGTGTGACAAAAGTAATGGTACTTAACATTACTGGCAGCAAACACTTTTTTGTCTCAAAATGTGTTAGAAAGCCTGGTTAAAATGTGTGTACGGTTTTTTTCGCTCCAACTAATTATTCTGGTCTACTCAAAGCAGTTTCCGCTCTTTTAAGGTCTTCAAACTATTAGGTGTTCAAAAGAAGCATCAATGCTATATCCTTTCTTTGTCAGCCTAATCACCACTCTAATAATAAGAATTACCCGACAACATTACCCAGGAAAATATAGGGATGTTATCAAAAGTAATGTCATTTCAATTGCCAAAAAATGTCAACCCATTAGTAACTTGCCGCCAAGTTACGTTTTCGTTCACTTTTCTTTTCACAATTTTGTTAAAGTTATTTTTAATAACATCACCTATAGTTTGTTTGGCATCATTGTCTGCTAGTTCTCATTTTAATGTGTTCAACAAAGACAACGAACCCTTAAATTTATAGTTCTTTACTTCACTCATGAATCTGAAACAGTGAATCTCAGTAATCTTAGCGGTGGGTGACTTGTTTTTTTGATCAGTTGTGCGTGTGTTCAAGTACATGCGTTTAGGTGGGAGGGCGAACCATTGCCACCTCCTGTGACTAGCAGATTTTTCGACAACTTACAGATGCATAATGCTGCCAAAGAAGTACAGGGATATTGGAAATAATCGTAATGCGATTGCGAGTAGGCAAAAAAAGGTGTCCCACACTCGCCATAATGGTAACAGGCAGCGCTGACTGACTCTTCCATGAATAAATGCACATATAAACCGTACAAAATGGAAGGGGGATAACCGCCATGGTAGCTCAGTTGATCGAGCATCGGACATGTTATTCGAAGTTCGCAGGCTCGGTCCCCGTCAAGGGTAGGTTATCTTTTTTCCTTTTACTTTTCTTTCTTTACAATTACAACACTTCTATTCTTCTTGCAGATTTTCTGGTGTAAAAAAGGTACCTTATAATCTGAAGAAACAAACAGAATGTGCCACTGTATGAGTTAGCTCATGTAGTGGTTACAAGTAAGATATGTTTTGAAGAATAAATCAATCTGCCACTTGCCTAAAAATGGCTACAGGACATGGTGCTGGATGCACTTAATTTTTTTAATTGAATCGAGCTATCTTGCCCCGCCGCGGTGGTCTAGTGGCTAAGGTACTCGGCTGATGACCCGCAGGTTGCGGGTTCAAATCCCGGCTGCTGCGGCTGCATTTCCGATGGAGGCGGAAATGTTGTAGGCCCGTGTGCTCAGATTTGTGTGCACGTTAAAGAACCCCAGGTGGTCAAAATTTCCGGAGCCCTCCGCTACGGCGTCTCTCATAATCATATGGTGGTTTTGGGACGCTAAACCCCACAAATCAATCAGTCAAATCAATCAATGAATCGAGCTATCTTGAATTCTATTTTTAAAAATTACATGGGCTACTCATGAAGATATCACACACTTTAATCCCACAAGGAATATGCAGCGATAAATGTTATAAATGCGAAATTGCATAAAGATAAGGTGAAAACTGCACCCTCAACGAGGATGTACAGGGAGCACAAGGTGTAGGCCTCATTGCTTCTGCCCGTGCTTTTCAAGTGCGAGCTGTTTTCACTTCGTTCTGATCAACTAACTAGATTGAGATGTGTTGTTATAGTGCATAAGGATGCTCCACGGGAAACTAGGTTTGTCTCAAACTCTGTGTGTCTTTCAACCTATATGGTGCCAGGTTCAAGAGTTCATGCAGACAAGATTGTGTGAAGCAGGACACCCGTTTAACATGATAACATGGCTTGAAGCATTAAGCAGTTAATGGGACCGAATATCAATTTTCATAGTAGCTGTTTTTTTCTGCAATAGAAAGCTTACTGGTCTGATCGTATAAACTTGAAAAGAAAGAAGAGAATTTTCGAGGCTTGTTTCTTTTTGTTTGACATGGCTTTCATGAGTATATCTAGTGGTAACACAGAAAGTGCTGGAAATATTTTAAGAATTTTCGGGTCTCTGACTGCTATGAAGTGTGACACAACACAGGCAGCAAACAATGGGAGGTCAGCATAACAGCTTTATATGTTTGTGCATTGCAGTTTGCTGCGAAAGCATGCATTTCAAGTGCGTGTGAAATGCACATATTTCGCACTGTTTGCCACAATGACAGTGCTGCTTTTTGAGGGTTGACTCCTCTGCGTAGGCAGCACAGAATAATGTTGGCACAGGTAATATGGATATATGCTGTAACTTTGACCACTAATCTTTTTGCATGTTAAAGCATCAAATAATTTGCAGTAAACAAACAGGCTGCATGACATACTGATTTTTAGGCTTTTTAAGCGCAATCTTAAAAGGAAATGCCACTGAAGTTGCAAAAAGAATGCCGTTCAATTCACATTTCTTGATTTCCTCCTCTAATCACACACTCTGGTGACTTGTAAGTCTCTTTCATGAAGAAATACTAATCAAAATTTTTAACTGAATGGGTTGGTACTGATGTTGAATTTTGTGCACTGCTCATGAGTAGAATGATAGATTCGTGCCCTAACCTTCAGTACTGCCTGAAATCAATCAGGCAATCTGCATATTTTTAGTATCGCTGGACGATCAGTGTCAGCTTAAGCTATGCCATGAAAGCGGCCCACAGCGACCAGCTAATGTTGTTTTCGTGTGCAACTGTAGTTGTGGTTCTGCTGAATGACCTTTCTTTATATACACTACCTAGCAAACTTACTCCTTTAGAGTCAAGTGCATCTTCAGATCGATTGTAAATGTTTTCATATGCGAGGCCTTAAGTTTTATAAGTTCCTCAGTGTGCCACGAGAAAATGTGTGTTCAGCATAAATTTGTATGTCATTATATACAACTCTTGAAGCCTCGTCTACAACTTTGTGCAGGTTGACCTTGAGCAGAAAACGAGGAGCGGCAGCAGCCCCCAGAAAAGAGCAAGCACCCTCCAAGCTCCCCAAGCTCTCTTCGACAGGAACAGCAAGGTCACTGTGTGGCATTGCAAACCATTGCAAGGAATGCCTTATTAGGACACTGTGCTGCTCTTTCATCGCAGAACACGAAGTTGATCACTCCAGAGGAACTTCACGCTGTGTATTGTGAGTGCGTCAGTGGTTTTGTTTTGTCCAGCCAGCAGTCAAAAAGTCATGTGTCAGATTCAGCCGGGATGGCTAGAGGGAGTCGGGAAGGCATGTTTGGACATTTGTCTAGCCAAGTAGTGCCAATTTTCGCGCTGGTCCTGTTGGAGTTACTGCCACAAATGACAGAAGCTTCGTCACCTCTCTAAATGTACAGATGTGTCGGGGAAGATTAGCTGCATTATTTTTTCTATAACTGATAGCTGCCAATATTTTTCATTGTACAGGAGTTTTGTTCCTCACTTATGGGTGTAAAGCCCTCCACAGACAAAATGCTACACGTATATTTACAGAAGGCCCCAAGGCCCTGCTTGTAGGTTTTTTCGGCTTGTATGATAAGCACCTTATTTGGGTGTACATGAACATTTTATAAACATGTACAGCAAGAAATTTGGGTGGCTGGTCATTTTGTCATTATCATGTTTCTCGCAATATTTTTGAGCATGTTGTGCATTACGTTGTCAATCTGGTTCATGTGCATAGAAGACATTACGCAGTTTCAGGCTACTTCAAGCACTGTTAGTATAAAAAGCCAGGAAGCAAGCTATCAATAATGTTTTTGACACAGTTGTTCAATCTGATGATTGATACATCACTAAACTTTTGTGCGTATTAATCAATGTAAGCTCGTCTTGGTGTTATCAAAAATGAAGATGCGAGTCGACAGATAGAAGCATCTAGTCGGGTAATCAGGGTGAACAGTGGAAGTGCCTCAGACAGGCTGGCCGATGTTGCGATAGGAGGACCTATTTTTTAGAAGTAACCATGTCATCCTTGGCGTGTTAGTTTATATGGGGTTAGTAATGACATCATCTTTTGGTGTAGGCGTGTGTGCCTGTTGGAAATGTTTGTCTGAAAAAAATCTTATAACGCAGAAGAGTGCAGCCCTTGCTTCCTTTCAAGTTAGGTTGCGATGATACAAAGTGTTCTCCTGTCGGAGGTTGGGGGTAAGAGAAGCAAAAAAAATGTAAAAGAAACAAAAGGAAAAAGAAGAAAAGGGGGATGCAAACTAAAAGTAGTGTGCTACACTGTTCCTACTTTGCATCCCCCCTTTTCTTCTTTTTTTGTTTTGCATTGTCCCATCTAGTGCATGAATCAATGACACATGGCTTTGCTGTAGCAAAGATGCCTATGTTTTGTTGGATTGAACAGTGCATTGTACTTCATTCAGTTAATACAGGCTGATAAGTTTTGGAATAAGCACTTCCTGTCTATCACCACACATGATCAAATGAAAAGTTTGCGCTTGGCTCTTAGTATACTGGTATATAGCTTGTGTCTTGGACTACTCAAAATGAATGTTATTTTGCTGCTCTTAATGGTAATGAATTTATCCAACATGAAAATATCTTGCCTTGTGAATCTTGTCAGACCTGCCCTTCTTTTTTTTCCTATGCAGGGATTGTATGTAGGGAAGGCAGTAACAGAGAGGTGATAGATTGAGCTTCGAAGAATAAATGCTGGCAGTGAGGCAATTCCACATCAAACATCCCAGCCATTTTGACAACCATCATAAATGTGTTTTGAAAAAAAAAGTTGTGCACGTTTACTGCATTGAAAACAGCAAAATGCTAAAATCTATCGCAGAGAACAAGATATTAGGCCACCTTGGTGCTTTCTGGACTGCCCAGGATGTCGTCTGGTTGTTGTTTGTAAAAAGTAAAAATAAGTGTTTCAAAAATACTGCCTCTTCTACACCAAATTTGGTCTAGGTATTAAGTAAAGGTGATTGTGTGTAGTGCATGCAGCTCAGTAATATTAGTGCAATTTTTTGCCACATCAAAAGCAAGGAAGCAGTTCTCTTTATATGGCCAGTTATATGATTACACTTTGTCTTAAAGTAGAAATGAATTTTTGAAGTTTTCTTATGATGGCTGTTTTCTTCAGTTGATATACGACAGCTTCCGTTCCGAAGTTCCCCATGGCCCTCAATAGGAGAATTCAAAAATAATTTTCCTCATTTAAACAAAAATTATAATGATAACATTTGCCATATAACAAGAACTGTTTATTTGCTTTCAACTTACACATAAAAGTAATTTTCCATTTGACAAACACATTGTTCAAACTGCATCTCAATGTGGACAAAAACGATTATACAATGATAATTGTAATCTTAACCTAACATTATTTGTTTCGTGAAATATAACTTCTGTGGAGTGAGTATTTGTGGCTCAAATATTCATACAAAATGCAGTATTGCCAAACAAGAAATGCAAACGATAAATCGTTTGGCTGAATTCTTCAAAGTCCATGTAGCGGATAAATTGCACTAATGTTACTCGGCTTCAAATACTTTAAAGAAGCACCTTCACTTAATATGTAGATCAAATTTGATAAGGCAAGAAAAAGCGGTACTTCTAAATTTTTCTCACAAATAACACCCGCACGACATTCTGCGAAATTCTGAAGCTACCCTCGTGACCACTACTTTTTTTCTCTTCAACATAACTCTGCAAATAACTATTTTCATAACAGGAAATTACCATCATTTTTAAAACTATATATCTGTGATAGTCACCAGGTAGTATGGTTTGGATGTTTGGTATAGAATAGCCCAGTGGGAAAACAACAAATGTCTGAGCATCCTTTGACGCTCGGGCAATTTCGAAAGCATTTGTTTGTTAGCAGCAATTCAATTAAGCCCTTGACTTCATGCTTAGGCCCAGAAACAAAACACAAGTAACGAAAATAGTCCTAAGAGTCATGTACTCTCGCTGTTCAAAGGCGTGTGGAGCCTAATTTAGTGCAAGCTTGACCAATTTTTAAAAATTCAGATTCAACCAACAGGCTTTAGAGGCACAGTGCATTTTCAGCTAGATTGTTTCACACCAGTTACTTAGATAAAAAGCGGCAAGTAGAGGTAAAAATTTCATTTTAAAAGCATTGTAGGTAATAACAAAAAGGTCTGCTTTCTTTTTTTGTATGGTGCTTTGCCTGAACGCTCTGCTTTTTGTGGTATAGTTCATTGTCTAGTGAGCATAGGCCTTAGAAACTAACATTAGCCATGTTGAGGTCGATTTCTTGGTTATAGTCATAGTAGCCATATTAAAAATTATGACTTCACACTTGATTGTTCTTTTGAAGATTTTTTCTTGCATAATGATATTTCAGTCATAGTCAATTTTATTATAAGAAAACGTGATGTCAGAATAGGGTCACTTTCTATAGAGTCATTCTGTTTTACCTTACCTTTTACATTCCTGATAGAGCAGTTATTTTCAATATCGGTATTCAAAATGAAATGAGCTTGCTGTATGTAGTAAGGTGTAAGCACTTACAGATAGCACATGCACCCAACTCTTCTGTTGGCAGTTGATTTCCATTATTCTTGATTGATATGTGGGGTTTCACGTCCCAAAACCACTATATGATTATGAGAGATGCTGTAGTGGAGCGCTCTGGAAATTTCGACTACATGGGGTTCCTTAACGTGCTCCCAAATCGGAGCACACGTGCCCACAGCATTTCTTCCTCCATCGGAAATGCAGCCGGGATTTGACACCCCGACCTTCGGGTCAGCAGCTCAATTTCTGTTACTCTTGCTCCCCTATTTCTGTGCAGTTCGGTTATAGTTGTCTGGCTTGCACAGATTTTTAATGGCACCTGCCTGATCCTGCTTGCTTTCATGGTGATTTTAACCTTCATTATTTGCATAGGTTTACCTCTCAAAAATGTTCAAGATGCCAATTTTGTGCACAAACTGTATAGTATAAAGGCAGCAGATGTACATGCACACACTGTTAAATGTACATTGAGAGCTTTCACTGCAAGTTCCTAAAGTTTTACTGTGAAGGAAGCATTTAAATCTTAATTCTGTAAGGACTTATCAATAGATTATCTCTACCATTGAAAATCGTGATAACCTAGTTATTTTCACTGTGATAAGCATGCTGTTTTCTTTAATGTGGCAGAACTAATATATACACTTATTTCTTCTATTATTCACATATGCATAACATAAAGGATTGTGTGCCTTACATTTTCAGTTTCATTCTGTGTGGTATATTTCTTGTGCATGTGAACTAAGGTGCTAACATGTGTATCTGACATTATTTGTGCCAATTATTTACATTTCCAGGTGCCTATGAAGGCCACATAAGTTCTGTGGCAGTGACCTCCCAAATCTACAGTGGTGCCGGAGCCTCAAGCAGCATTTCGCCAATCTCCACAAGGCATTCATGAGATAAACACAGCGCCACACTTTCACAGTGCTATGATTATTATTTATGTTCAAAGATTTCATTCCAAAATGGCTGTTACATTGTGTTTTGTGCCACCATCCTGTAGCTTAGGTGGAGCTTGTGAAAAAACGGTGTAGTCACCTCATTTGTATACCATAACCACAGCAATGTCGCTATTCACAGCTGAAGCATACAGACAAATAAAAAAATATATTGATTGTAGCAGGGCTGATGTGTACATTAATGTTTCTCTATTGCAAATAATAACTTCATAAGTTCTTTAAGTCTTGCATAGAACACTGCATTAATGTGTTGCAATGTAACCACCATTTATGATTGCTGGCATGTTAATTGAGTAGCTTTGTAACGTATTTTAGTT
The DNA here is from genome assembly GCA_013436015.1 of Rhipicephalus annulatus. NCBI lineage: Eukaryota > Metazoa > Arthropoda > Arachnida > Ixodida > Ixodidae > Rhipicephalus > Rhipicephalus annulatus. The sequence goes on along the minus strand of WOVY01003315.1, from coordinate 515,420 downwards.
AATAGCTAGTTTTGCATCCGCAACACGACAATTAGAAAGATGCCGATGATTCATTCCCTCATAATGCATATTTAAGAAATATTGTGATTTGTACGCAGTATTGCATGTACTCAAAATGTGGGCGTCTATTCAATTTACACTTTATATTGCTTTGCACTAGATTCGGACGTAACATGCACACATTTCAATTTTTCTGCATAATACGTCTTTCCATAAAATGCGGAGTCCGCATCATGCGTGTCTCCATAAAATGCGGAGTCCGCATCATAGTCCTTCCATAAGATGCGGAGTCCGCATCATACGTCTTCCATATTCCATTAATTCTATACTTGAGGTCTCCGCATCATACGGATCGTTTCAGTAGGGCTATTGCAGTTACAAGCTGCTTGTGCAAAGTCTTCGAAAAAATGATAAACTGCCAACTTGCACATTTCCTTGAACCAAACGATTTGCTCGACCCATTGCAGTGTAGGTTTCGAGAGAGTAGATCAACCACAGACCACCTTGTTCGTATCGAGGGACAGATCAGAGACGCCTTCGTCGATAAACAATATTTTCTCTCAGTGTTCCTCGATATCGAAAAAGCTTGAAACAACCTGGCGCTTTATAATTCTAAGAGAGCTGTCCCACCTTGGCGTGCGTGGATGAATGTTTCACATAATCGAAAGTTACCTGTCAAACCGGACATTCCGTGTCCGAGTGGGCATCGTACTTTCCCAAACATTTGTCCAGGGAACAGGCGCGCCGCAAGGTAGTGTACTTAGCTGCACACTTTTTCTCATCATAATGAATTCCTTGCGCTTGTCCATCCCTCGCAATATGTTTTATTGTACATATGTCGATGACGTCCAGCTTGGCTTTAGATCTTGCAATCTGGCAATGTGTGAGCGGCAAGTTCAGTTAGGTTTAAATAGGGTCTCCAAATAGGCAGAGGAAAACGGATTCCAACTGAACCCACAAAAAAGCACGTGTGTCTTGTTCTCCCGAAAGAGAGGCATGCACTCAGAACCCGACATTGAACTGAACGGTGAACGTCTGTCTGTTAATGCGGAGCATAAATTATTGAGCTTAATCTTGGACAACAAGTTCGTACCAGACATCAGGTATTTAAAAACAAAATGTTTAAAAACCACGAATATTTTGAATGTGTTGTCACGTACTACGTGGGATAGTGACAGGCAACGTACGTCTCATAAATCTGTACAGAAGCCTCATTCGCACCCACTTAGATTTAGGGGCCGTTGTTTATCAGTCTGCGACTCAAAGTGCTTGGAATTTGCTGGACCCCGTGCACAATTTTGGCATCCGCCTTTTTACGGGTGCTTTTCGCACCAGCCCCGTAAAAGCCTTTACGTTAAGTCAAATGAGTGGTCGCTTCATCGGCAGAGAACACACATGTCCTTTGTATATTTCCTTAGGGTGAAAGCAGACAAGAAGCACCCCTCGTACTCTACTGTTATTGACTTGTCGAGCTCCAATCTGTTGCAAAACAGGCCTTCGATGAGGTAGCCCTGCTCAGTTCGCCTGAAGGGTCTACCTGAGGAAACTGGAGTGTTACTTGAACACAGTTTAATGGTTCCTGTAGCATACCTGCCACCGTGGCAGTGGCAGACTATAGACTGCGATGTGTCCTTTCTAGAAGTTACAAAGCATGCGCCCATTGCCCATATCTGAACATACTTCCTGGAACTTCAACACAAACAAACACGTACTGAGTTCTTTGCAGATGCCTCGAAGTCTAGCTCCCCTGTGTCCTACCCTGCTGTCGGCCCATCCTTTTCGGATGCTGGCCCTCTACATCTAGGCACAAGTATCTTCACAAAGGAAGCTTATGCGATACTTGTGGCGGCTAAACACATCAAGCAATTACAAATACAAAAAGCAGTAATTTATACGGACTCTCTCAGTGTGGTAACGGCTCTGCACACTCTTAAAAACAAAAAAACCCTCTCCTCGTCTCTCTTTACTTCATTTTATGCACACTCTATACACTCAAACAACATGTTGTAGTGTGCTGTGTGCCAGGGCACCGTGAGATCCAGGGCAACGTGAGGGCGGATCAGCTTGCTGCATCTGTCCACGAAAGCACTGCCACTACACCCATATGAATCCCGCCCATGATCCTAAGCCGTCTCTCAAAGGAAACCTCAGGGACTATTGGCAGAGCAAGTGGGATAGACACACAAAACAAACTACACACTATTAGGGCACATCTTGGCCATTGGCGGCCAGTATCAAAATCGCGTCATACAGAGGTAATACTAACGAGGCTCAGGATAGGACACACATACACGACACACACATATCTTTTGTTCGGTCATGATCCACAATCGTGTGACAGATGTGGTGAAGCATTAACAGGTCTTCACATGTTAATCCAGTGCAAGCAGTTAGAAACTCTAAGAAGACAACACTTTTCATTACCCTACCGACAACATATAACCTTACACCCTGCTATGTTCGTTGGTAGGAAACCGCTTTTTAGTCATGAATAATTGTTAGCGTTTTTAAAAGAAATTCGTAGTTTTCATATCCTATACCCAGACATTTCGTAGCACGACCTTTCGAGAGAGGTTTTTGCTGCGGTGGCTACACAACAAAACTTGCCTCACGGCCCTTGGACGCCAGGGTGTAAACGAGTGAGGCACTTGTGCTAATGCCATACATGTCCACCATCATTTTTTATTATCGCCAACTTTTGACATCTATTCACACCACACACACCTTCGACGACATGGTCATGATTTTATTACTTGTATGTTTTTACCCGCCTCACCATGAGGACTTTTATGGCCCTTATACAGCCGCTTATCACAATTATTGTCCATATCTTTAGTGGGATGAACTGGCGCTCTTTGGCCTTGAATTGTCCCTTGCGCCATAAAACATCAAACATCATCATCTGCTTGTTTTGATCAGGCTTGGCCTCGACATCCACCTTTGTCTTTTGGTAGACCTCTTCAAAATATCAAGAATTCTTGCTTCCGAAATATTTGACTGTGCTCTCCTAAGATTTATGTGACGACGATGCATTTTATGCGTGGCAGCCGAAAATATTGAAGTGAAGATGGTTCCACCATTTTCGTGGAATTATTGACAGCCCGGAGATTCGTGTCGAAAGAGCAAGTGCATTAACAGCACAAAACAGTACGTGGTCAACATACAAGACCTCCAACACTCCTAAAGTGCTGGTGCGAATCGCACCAGATAATCTCATCGCTTATATTTCAGTGTTGGGGCGGCAAAGCCAGCGACAAAGCAGCCGGTTCTCCAAACAGACCTAACCAATAAGCTACTATATGATGATGAAGTGATGGCAGACAGAGGCTTTACTGTTACTGAAGGGCTGGCAGTACTTCGGGTAACACTGGTTGTTACTGTCTACAAAAAAGGAAAAAAAAACAGCTCTAGCAAAAGGAACTGACTGTGTCTGATGTTCTTTCATGAATTTTATAAAGACTTTCGGGTGATTCGGCCAAAGCCTCGTATTTATCAGCCCTGTCACTGTCTTCATTTCTTGTGGCATACTTTGAATACACTGTGAAAACAGCTGAATGGGGCAATATACGCTGTAGATGCTCGAGCACAGCGCGGAAGGTGACCCACGGAGCTTGTGTTATGCTGCGTTTTGTCCTTGATCCTCGCAGACTCCACCTAAACACTATACACAAATCCTCTATTAGTCACATTGGAGTTACATTTGGCCAAAGAAAAATCAAAAAGCATTAAGCAAACGAACCATTGCTACCAATACCTCCTGCATGAACATTGGCAGGAACTCTGAGAGTATATCTGGGAACTATAATGCATTATCCTATAATATAACCACACAACTTACGTACAGCTTGCGCAAGCGTGAATAGTCATGGTCTTCAAAATGTTTTCTGTGGAATGGACTAGTGACGTCTGTAAACGTAGTGATGCCGGTCGAAGTAGGAGACTCATTCTACTTGAACTCACACGAAATAAATCTAAAGTATATGCATGTGCCCAATTTATACAGTTCGGTGTGCTCAGACAGAAAAGCTTCAGAATAAGACATCAAACTGAGTATAAGCAGCATTCTGAGAATATTAGTAACCCATTCCATTGGTACGACTGTGCAACAAAGTGCGGACAATTGTACCACTCTGCAAGTTAACATAAATTTTGCAATGCGAGTCATACTAGAAGTTTTGTCATTTGTTCGAGATAAACCTTTCACAAAAAGCTTCCCAGAGGCTTAAAAGAAAAAAAAACTGCCAAGGCTTCTCCTTCATTAGGGTGCTGAAACTCTGTAAATGATTTGGAATTGGTCTCGTAGCGAGGCTTTAATAAAACGCCCTGCAATTTTAAGAAGAAAATGAAAACGAAAAAAAACATAGCTTGGTATTGCCAACCGGCACGCAGCTGTTGCATCAATAGAGTGAGCGCTCACGTAGAAATCCCGTGCAGAAAATGTGAAAATCATTTTTTCACGTTTTAATGCTAACATTCCGCAACACATACGAAGCTGAAAGAAGCCTTACGGAATCAGCGATCCTGTAGCAAAACATAATACTTGTTCGTCGCACATCCTCAATGGTCGAGTAGTGCTGCGGCTACTATGAAAAATTTATTACAAGATTGCGCGCGACACGTGAACGCATGAATCGAGCGTTTTCTTGAAAGCGGCTATGAAGCGCTCACTACGCCTACGATTTCATGACTTCAGCTTGCATGCACAAGTTTCAATACACAGTAGGATACGCTTATAACAAAGCTTGAATACGAAAAACAAAACAAACGGTGGCTACAAAAGCTCACCTAGCCATTGCAAAGGGCTCGAAGGTTGATGACAGTTACGACGAAATCTTTATGGTAGCAGGCTCCCTGCCGTCGTCCACGTGGCCGATCTTCACCAGTGAGGAGACACGTTAATAGAAATATAACGAAGGTTTATTTACATGATAGTTAAAAGATGGAACTGTACAGAGAAGCAGCTCCTATTTAAAAAAGGCTTCGGCTTTTATAGCTCGTTGGTTATTTACACGGCAGTCCGAAGAAGGCGGTGACTACTGTTGCCGCGAATCAGGTGAAGTGATGTCTCAGTGATCCACTCACCAGAAAGGGTGCAGAAGTTGGGTCACTCGTGAGAATAAGAACGTGGATGCGAATTTCTTATGGTCATCATGAGTGCACCACACAAAGACGTACCCAGCCCACGCCTTGAAGGCACCGCCGGGCGATGAGGTAGAGTCCGGAGAATGAAAGTTGAACCCCAACGAGGTAGAGGGCCTCTCACACGAACGTGATCAGTGGTCCAAGGGAGCGTTCTGCTACAGTGTTGCCAGAAGTTTCCCAAACAAGGCAGGCCAGCTACTCAATTCCTGAGAACTGCGACTGCGACGTCTTTCCACGCTTCCAGACTGTCGGAGCTTTTGTGACGATTTCGCGTCGGTGACGACAGCCAAGTTGAAAGGTTGACTCCATGAGTACTGCCACATTGGCGCTGTCCCATGCAGTTCTAACCCGTTCAACAAAAGCGTTTTCTCGCGAAGCTGATGTTGAGACCCGACCACTACCAGGAACACAAACAGGACAGTGTCTAGCTGACTGGGTGCCGATAAGGTTGAAACATCCTAGCAGACCGGCTTACGCAGAGTGGCGTCTGCCCATACGCGCTGCCGGGCGAAACGTAACAGCTCCTCCACCGCCCGGAAAATCTCGGCTGGCCAGAGTCCCAACCACTGAACACGAAGAGAATATCTGGTGAAGAAGACGTTGTCCTCGCCAGAAACCTCCAGCTGCAAACTTGCAACCAACTCTCCAAACCACCTCACAATGGTTGACAACAGCAAAACGAACCACACAACACAATACCATGCTGCAGTCAAGTTCATTGGACTTGCTTCAAACCCTCCAGGCTTCTCAAGAAACACAAAAAAATCAAAAACCCGCCACACTAGAATTTTGACAGAATTTTGTGCCACCAAAGTTACAACAATCATGGATATAGAGATACGTACTGAAGATGAATCAATTTGCCGCTGAAGAAAAGCACCCAAAAGCAACTACAATTTTGCCCCAGATAACCAAAACCAATCTCTTTCAAAAGTAGTGTTTTCCCACCATACGAACTACTACACTGTCACAAATCTGCTAAATCATGACTGACTTCATAAAACACAAGCAACTACATGGTTTTCACTCGAATGCTGCCTAGAACCTAAATAAAATATCTGGGCGCATTGATTCTCTCAAAGCACACATTGAACACGTAGCCGTGAGTACCTTCTTATAGGACACCCTGACGCCAACGAAAACTCTCTCACAACAAACCTAACTATGTCTCTGCACTCCTTGCAAAGTATTCCTAAACTTAACGTTCGGTAAAGTGCAACGCTAACCTCAAGAGGTCACGTGATTCCTAAGCACTCCCTAAAACAACAGAAGGGAATAAACCTCGTATACGAACACGCTCATTTGTTGAATGTAGCCTCATGTCAGCCCATGTTTTTAAATAACGCACAGAACTATGCTATGCGCCCTAGCACGACATTTTACTCTCCTCCAAAGAGTGCTAGGATACTCACAAACATCTAACCATAGGTCATATCCCCTAACTAAGGCACCACTAAACAAGCGTCTGAACGTAAATATTGACAAAGAACAACACGGGAAGAAAATAACATTTGATGTCATACACGTCAAGAGAACGTAACAAAACCTGCGTAGGTTTTGTGCTGAAAACCATGTAACAAATCATTTCAAACATGAGCATTTTAAAAATCACTTCTGAGTTTGTTAGAAAACATTTATTAACAATGCTCATTTACTCTCTTCGTACGGTCTACATTTTTGCCCTACACACACCAAGAAAAGGCACGAAGTACCCAAACGTCGGCTCCGCTCAACAACGCTACCACGCTTTCAGAACTAGCAGGCGTACATATTTTCATTCACGACCCAGCATGTTCTCACATAAAATAAAAACTCATTGCACGCAGAGCACTGATTGATGCGGCTAACTGCTTCCGCATAACGCCTAACAGCTCAGTTAACAGCTTAACTAAAACCTCTTACACTGCCTAAACTACCATGGAGATGACACAGGAATACAATTTTAAAACTAAATATAGGCAAACAAACATGCTTCTAAGAAAGTTCCTGTGCGCCACTCTGCAGCTTAGAGCTGTCCCTCACTTTTCAAGCGTACACGGGGCGGTCGAGGTCTTGGCGGACTTCGAAAAGCCTGAGACTACGCCGTGTTCATGGTACCAAGGGAAGTGTAGCGTTACGCTTCATTCACGATTTCGGCTGACATCTGTCAATCTGGCGGAGGGGACCCGAGCAATACGTGGGAAAGAGTGGCCATGCTCTCTTTGGACTCGCTCCCGTGCAGTGCTTAGCTACTGTGGTCTTTCTTCTAGGGCCCTTTTGACACTCCTGTCCCTGCAAAGCTTTAAATCTCCGGGGTACATTCCGTCGCGAAGACGCACGCTGTGGCCTACCCTTTCGCCGCGAACGCCTTACTTCACGCCACAAAGGCCTCTTCGCTGAACTGGCCGATGAGCGACCCTAATTTTTTTCTTCCGGTTGCTTGCCTCTTCCTCTTTGCCTTCGCTTCGTCGCACGCGTACGCTTCATTCTTTTACGGAGACGTTTGCGACCGACTTTTTCCTCACTACAAGGAAGTTCGCCTCGGGTTGCTTCATCGCTGTAATCACAACGCGAAAGCGCTTCTGCACAGCTTTCCACACCTTCTCGGCACCTTGATTTTTTTTTCGCTGTCGTCATGTCAGGTCGAATCATCTGTGCTAAGCCTGCACTCCCGCGCACCCTGAAACGTGCTGTGGATAGAACAGGAAGACTTGCTCTTCTCACGTGATTGCATTCCCGCTTTTTTTTTACTTTTCGTCCAGGGGCTCAGACGTATGCCAACCAACTGTGACGCCGATGCAGAAATCCTTGTCTCGCTATTTAGGCTCAAACAATTGGAGCATTTCTTTACATGCGCAGTGCTTTTCGTCCTTCTCGCGGCTCTCCGACGTCTCTTGCGTCTGCGCCGCTTCTTGGGGCTCGTTTCCGAGATTCGCGGTCGCTTGTTAGGCTTGCCAACCCTCTCACCGCTTGCATCAGCTGTCTCACCTGCACAGTTTAAATGATTTTCTATAGAAACCTCTCGTTCAGATTCTAGACTGGCGGACAGAGTAACCCACTTAAGAACAATGCCGCTGTTTCTTTCGGAAAAAACTCGCTCGCCTTGCTAGGAGCTGTCTGCAACTGCACTGTTACTGCCATTCTCTAAATTCACTGCTTCTGAGCTTTGTCCAGTATTCTTTATAAGTTCGCCCTCATTTGCAAGACCCACCGTCGCGACAACCACAGTTCAAGTCTGTAACAGCTTTTGTACAGCTATCCTAGCTGGTTAACTAGCATTTAACTGGCACAGCAACTCGTCGCATTCGCTCTGACCTTCACTGGCCTCTCCCAATAGAGCAGCATCTTTCGCAGCTCTCGCATTCGGTTCTTCTTCGAACCTGCTGCTGCGTTCACGCGTGCTAGTCTTTGCTACAGCTCTGAGCTGCACCGCACTTATTTTTTTCTCGCACTTCTGGTGCGCTAGAATTACAGATGGGTGAATCTTCCGTCTCATTGCCTTGACATTCTGTTCCAATAGTTGAATCTCTAGGTCGAATGCTCGCTCACGCTCTTCGCTATCTCGCTCATGTTTTTTCTTTCCCTTCTTTCCTTTTCTTTCTTTTCTTTTTTTCTGTTTCGCGAAAGTCTCTACCACGTTTTTTCATTTCCTCCTCACTGGATTTTTGCAAGATCAGCTTCACAATCGGTGTCTTGCCCGTTCTTTCCACTACTTCAATACCTAGATGCTAACTCACAGACAAAAGTTCTCTCAGCATTGACCTCCACACGATGATTGCTGCCTTACTTTGGTCCTGCGTCTTACATATAATTAGGTGACCTTTTCAACTCAATACTCAAACTAGGTGATCCCCCTACCTCACAATCAGTCCAGCTTCTATTCAACTTACTCACAAAATGAAGCCTGGAAAGTGAAAGCAAAGACCAAGTACTTACCACAACACAGCACCATGTCGCGAGGTCCATCTCACCACTGCTATTCAGTTGTAAATGGTATGAGGTTGATGATGGCGTCCTACCGCTGTCACCAGATGCAAAGGTTTGAGGTTGCTGATTGCATGCCACCGCTGCCACCAGTTTTTAAGGGTAGGAGGTTGATGGTAGGTACGGCGGGTTTCTTCACGGTAGCTGGCTCCCGCCGTCGTCTGCATAGCCGAGCTTCGCCAGTAAGGAGACGCTTTGTTAGAAAGATAGAAGGAAGGTTTATTTACATGATAGTTGAAAGATGGAACTGCACCGTGATTCCACAGAGAATCAGCTATATGTACATAGATTAAGCCCATGACTCCGCTCATGATTCAGCTTATTAACAAAATGTCTTCAGCTTTTATAGCCCGTCGTCTCTTTACACGGAGGTCCGAAGAAAGTGGTGACCACTCTTGCCAGAAATACGATGACGACGTCTCAGTGGTCCATCCACCAGAAAGGGTGCAGATATTGCGCCACTCAGCTGGGCGAAAAGGTCCAACGCTAGCACGAGCGCACCACACAATGACGCACCGGGCGCGTGTCCTGAAGGCACCGCAGGGCGAGGAGGTAGTGTCCGGAGAGGGAACGTTGAGCTCCTCCGGAAAGATGGCCGCTGACACGAACGTCAGTTGCAGTCGCTGATTTCTGCTACAGGCTTCCAGAGCTCTCTCAAACACGGCAGTGCAAACGCTCGATCCCTGACAACGGCTTCTTCGGCGCGTCCCATGCTTCCGGGCTGTCGATGCTTTTGTGGCGATTTCTCGTCGGTGACGACAGCCGAGTGGAGAGGGTGAATTCAAGAGTACCACCACAATGCCGCCGTCCTACGCTGTTCGAACTCGTTCAACAAAAGGGTTGTCTCACGAACCTTTCGTTGTGACCCGACCACTACCTGGAACATCTACAGAACAGCGTCTTGCAGACTGGGTGCCGATGGGGTTGAAAGCACCCTAGCAGACCAGCTTACGCAGAATGGCGTCTGTCCAGACGAATTGCCGGGTCAAACGTAACAGTACGAGCGCTGACAGTACAAAGCTTGTACTTCGTTCTTTGTTCTCCTGCGCCGTCCTTTTGCGCTGCACCTTGTAGAAGCTGCATCAAACCCAACTCGCCAACGTCTCTACCTTGCTTACGATGCAGAACACAAAGGCTAACAGCTAAATATGGCTGCTTTCAAACCCTTCTGTAAAATAGCCTTTAAAGGGTAATGCTTGCTCTTTTTTTAGTATCCGTTCAATTGTATTTCTTTCTCGCTCTTGCTTTTCTTTCTCACTCGCTATTGCCCACTCAATCTTTCATTCTATCTCATTTCTCTCTCTATTTCAATCTTTGACTGATTTATCTTACTCTCTACATTTCTCTTCTCTCTTCTGAACCTTAAAACTCTCCTTTTCTCCTTCAGTTTCTTTTCCCACTTGGTATTCCTCATCAACATCATCATCATCACCAGCCTGACTACGTCCACTGCAGGACCAAGGCCTCTCCCATGTTCCGCCAGTCAACCTGGTCCTGTGCTTGCTGCTGCAAGTTTATACCAGCAAACTTCTTAATTTCGTCGGCCCACCTAACCTTCTGTCTCCCTCTAGCTCGCCTGCCTTCTCTGGGAATCGAGTTAATTACCCTTAATGACCAGTGGTTATCCTGTCTACGCGCTACACGCCCGGCCCATGTCCATTTTCTCTTCTTCATTTCAACTATAATATCCTTTACCCCCGTTTGTTCCCTAATCCACTGTTCTCTCTTCTTGCCTCTTAAGTAAACACCTACCATGTTTCTTTCCATCGCTCGCGGCGTCGTCCTCAATTTAAGTTGAACCCTCTATATAAGTCTACAGGTTTCTGCTCCATAGCTAAGTACCGGCAAGATACAGCTGTTATATACCTTCCTCTTAAGGGATAGTGGCAATCTACCTGTCAAAATTTGAGAGTGCTTGCCAAATGTGCTCTACCCCATTCTTCTTCTTCTAATTACTTCAATCTCGTGGTTCGGCTCCGCGGTTATAACCTGCCCTAAGTAGACATAGTCTTTTACAACTTGAAGTGCACTATTACCTATCTCGAAGCGCTCCTCTCTTCCGAGGTTGTTGTACATTACTTTCGTTTTCTGCAGATTAATTTGAAGACTCACCTTTCTGCTCTCCTTGTCTAACTCCGTAATCATGAGTTGCACTTTGTCCCCTGAGAGTCTTAGCAATGCAATGTCATCGGCAAAGTGCAGGTTATAAGGTACTCTCCATTAACTCTTATCCCTAACTGTTCCCATTCTAGGCTTCTGTAAACCTCATGTAAGCACGCGGTAAATAGCATCGGGGAGATTGTGTCCCCCTGCCTTACACCATTCTTGATTGGTATTCTGTTTCTTTCTTTATGAAGCACTATAGTAGCAGTTGATCCCCTCTAGATTTCTTTCATGATGTTTATATATACTTCATCGACGCCCTGATTTCGCAGTGTCTGCATGACGACCGATACTTCTACTGAATCAAACGCCTTCTCATAATCTATGAAGGCTATGTATAGTGATTAGTTATTTCTGAGAATTTCTCTATTACCTGATTGATAGTATGATTGTGGTCGATTGTTCATTAGCCTGTTCTAAATCCTGCTTGTTTGTATGGTTGATTGAATTCTAATGTTTTCTTTGCTATGTTCCATATCACCTTTGTAAGTAGCTTGTATACTACAGAGAGCAAGCTGGTATTCACTACTACCCCATGCTACGCTATGCTTGCTAGCGTGCATGCATCTCCGAATGGCGACGACGGGCACCTTGGTATCCTTCATACGCCGGTTCTAATGTCGCCAAACATTTCTTCCTTTCACCTTGATTCTATATATACTCCTTCTGTTGCCCACCAAAGATATTGCATCCCACAGAGTAAAAATCGGCGCACTTGTTCTGCGAGGGAAATAGAGGATAAAGACGAGGATGACGACATTGCGGAGGCTTCCCGACGCACTCTGTTCGGAGGCACTTTGCAGCTGCTGTGCTGGCTGTTACGCGATCCTAGAGGGCAGTGGTTAGCTTTAGGTTGGGCGGAGCTCACGTGCTACGATGCTGCTACAAGCATCTGAGTAAGTCGACGGCCCCTACGCCTGTTTACAAACATCGAATTGGTTGGCACGCAGTCTTGCTACTGACCAGATGGAACAATTTTTTCGAAGATGAAAAGCGCCATCATCACAAAATTCATGCACCTCGCCAAGGTCCGAGATAGTAGAAAAATAAAAAAAGAAAGGTGTTCAAGAAGTCTCGCGAACAATTTGTACAAAGTGAGTGATAACGACGCTATTTATCAGGTTCTCCACAGCCAAAACAACTGAATCCAGTGGAACTGAAGCACGCATATAATGTAGAGGACAGCTTTGCCTCTTTCTACTCGCCGTACCGATGCTTGACTCAGCGAAGGGGACGGGAAAGAGGGTCTTCAACTACCATGTTCATTACAAAGCGTCTCGACTCCAGGTAGACCACAACGGTGCGATCGATTCCAGCTTGACGTGCGAAACACGCAGATACCAAATTTTGATGAGTCCGCCTGATTTTGCGAATTTTACGACCGATTTTCGTCGGCCAGTGTGGCGAGACAGCTGAGCCTAACCGATCCATCAGGCCTAGCGACGGCTTGGGCCGCCTCGGACCGTGCCTGCGGCCCCGCCGCGAGCGAAATGACGCCGCTGGGCACCTCATCCATGGAGATCTCCCCACCGGGAGACTTTCAAGTGATTGTCGACCGGACTTTGGCATGAATGGCCATTGCCATCGCCGGAACTTCAATCGACGAGACGCCGGACGGCATCGCCGGCTGGGTGGTGAACACCCAGCGCGGCAAGAAGACCTCGAGCAGTGCAGAAACTCCGCTTCAAGTTTCGTCGCCGACACTTGGAAAGAGGGCAGCCCAGCCAATCCGGGCGAAGATTATCAAGAGAGTCAATATGAACTTCGCGAAGGCGGCACGCATGCCTTTCGTGCCGAGAGGCGAGTACAAGATCGTGGTCAAGCCCCGCGGGGGAGTACTTGTCGGCAAACTAATGATGCCGGAACTCGTGAGAGCCAAAGCGAGCGTGGCAAAGGTGAACAGTGAAGAAATCAAAGGGTACACGGTCTGCCCGAACGTGGCCCAGAATATTATCGTAATAAGGACACCAGAACAGGCACGGGTCAGCCAATATGCGAGCGTCCGAGCCCTGGGAATGGGCGGGCAGGCATATGAGGTGTCCGCTTATGTGTCACTGGAAAACACGGTAAAGGGCGTTATTAGAGGCATCCCTCTCAGCGAGACGCCCGAAATGATCCGAGTGAACGTCGTCAATAACTACAACGGCACGGCGCTTGAAGCGCACCGCATTGAAACCTCACACGCGGTGATCGTGCTATTCAACGGTAACAAGCTCCCAGCCTACGTATAGTACTGCGGAGCCTTAATCCGGTGCAGGATCTACCGGCAACACAAGGAAGTGTGTAAAACGTGTGGCCAACTCGGACACCGCAGGTACGTGTGTCCCTGGCCAACCGTAAAGATATGCTTCGCGCGCGGTTAGACGAACCCCAGCGAAGACCACGAGAAAGAGGGCAAGCCCCGCTGCAAACTATGTGGCGGATCGCACCCCACGGGCACAGGAAACTGTGCGAACAAGTTCAAGACGCCATTTCTGCTGCGCAAACGCGAGCGAGAACGCAAGACGGCGACTGAAAGGGCGGGAAAATTCTGCCAGAGCAAGGTCAGATTCTCCAGAAAAGATGACTTTCCCACGCTTCCCAAGAGCACACAGAGGGAGTGTAGTAACAGCCGCAGTGAGAGTACGGAGAGTGCGCGCAGCCGCGAGCATGCGATCGCGCGTGGACTGACCTCATCAAAGGCGGAGAGGAGCGAAAAGGACGCGAAAACGCGCCAACGCTCGCGCACTCCGGCGAGGAAACCGCAGAACGACGCACTAACAGCCAAGATGTTGCAGCTCGAGAGCACTATCACGCTGATGCACGAATTCATGAGGCAGCAGCAAGAAACCATAAGACAACAAGCCGAAGTTGCGAGACTCACCTCGCAACAGCCCCGGTGGAGCACGCAGTGGAATGTAGGTGCTCCACCAACAGCGATGCTCACCCTATCGGATGTGACTGCCATGCCGCCGCCACCGCCGCTGCCCCAAGGGACGAACAAGACCCCCAGGCGAAAGAAAGCCCGTCGCAGCTCGGTGAACGAGTCGGACGAGGAAGAGCACCTGAACATGGACAACGACGCAGACGAAACCGCATCCATCTCGTCGATCTCAACGTTGCCTTGCAGAACCATAGAGGGCCAGGAAGGGCTGAACTGCAGAGCCAGATTCAGAAAAATCTAGAACCGACTAAACAGGCAAGACTATTGTATTAACGATATCTCCCAGAAGGTAGACAACGGGGCGTCGGCAATGACCAAGTTCGAAGCAAGAGTAGAAGCCCGTATAACCACGGGCTTCGAAGAGATGAAACACTTCATGGTTCAACTACTCAACGAAGAGCTGAGCTCCCTCTGCCGTGGTAATCTCAACACACCCGGATCCTCACCCAACCATGAACAGAGCAACTAATGAAGCCAAACTCAGTTTGGCACTGGAACGCCAACGGCCTCCGGTGTTGCAAGGCAATACTGCAACAGTATATTTAACTCATGGACGCGCAGCCGGACTTAATTATGGTCCAAGAAACGCACATAGAAGAGCTGCCAAAACTTCCGAGGTATTCCGTTCACGCCTCGCCTCCCAGCGCACGCAGCAGCAACGTCGGTGCGGCGCAGGGGGTCTGCACATTCGTCCGCGAGGGTCTCACCCTGATTAAGCTCGACCGCTTCCTCCACTGCGACACAGCCCTAGAGCTGTGCCTAGTCGAGGCCATGATCGGAAGGAAGAAGCAGGAATCCGTCTTCCTGGTGAACGCCTACAGCAACCCGCAACATCGCGACCAGCGCTTCAAGACGCTGTTTTACGAAGCCAGGTAGAAAGCCGTCGACGCATCGGTGCTCGTGGTATGAAACTTCAACTCGTCACACAAGAAACTGGGCTACCCTCGCACGACTACCAAGGGACGAAGTCTACTAGAAGAGGCCGATGAGGCGGAGTTAGAGCTCCTCTCGGATCCGCAACAGCCGTCATGCATCAGCACCTCGAATACTAGGGACACCACCTCGGACATTGTCTTCGCACACCTTCCCGACGACAGACCGGTGAGCTGGCGGAACACGGGACCCAATCTGAGCAGTGACTATTATATCATAGAAGTGAAAATCCTCCTGAAGATTCGGAGCAAACTGCCCCTGACTCGGAAACAGAAACTCACGGACTGGAACGCGTTCCGCCAACAAGAGATCATGCCCACAATCGAAGACCTCGAATAGTGGACGCGAAGCCTGGTAGACGCCGCAGAACGTGCGAGCACAGCAATAAAGACGGACGGCATGACCTCACCGATGGACCCCTAGTTGGCACACCTGATCAAACCACGCGAATGCCTTCAACGCCGATAGAAACGAATGCGTTACAACAGGACGCTGCGAAAACGCATCGCCCAGCTAGGCAGGGAAATCAAAAAATACAGTCAACAGCACTGCGCGTAGCAGTGGCACGCCATCTGCATCGAGGCGGACGGCCAACTCTACACCAGCCGCACTTGGAAGCTGCTGCGACACCTGCACGACGAGACGCAAAGTAAATCGTACCAGCAACATAGGCTGGCGCAGATCCTGCGCACAGCGATGAGGGAGCACGAAAAAGACGAGGTGGCCAGATGCCTCCACGACCAATACCTCTCAACCAGCACGCAGACCCGACACCCGGACTACACGGGACCGAGAAATCTCACACTCGACGCGGACATAGTAGAGTGGGAAGTCCACCACGCAGGGCAGGCGCTCAACTGCAAGTCCGCGGCGAGACTAAACCTGATACACAACAAGGCCCTGCGCAACCTAAACGATGCGGCTATCACGGCCCTTACCGGATACTACAACAAGGTCTGGCGTTCAGACATGCTGCCTGAATGCCAGCAACTGCGACTGTGACAACATTGCACGCTTCCAGACTGTCGGAGCTTTTGTGACGATTTCGCGTCGGCGACAACAGCCGAGTTGGGAGGTTGACTCAATGAGAACTGCCACAGTGACGCCATCCCATGGTGTTCAAACCCGTTCAACAAAAGCGTTTTCACACGAAGCTTTCATTGAGACCCGACCACTACCTGGAACACCTACAGGACAGTGTCTAGCAGACTGGACGCCGATGGGGTTGAAAGCATACTAGCAGACCGGCTTACGCACAACGCGTCTGCCCAGACGAACAGCCGGGCCAAACGTAACACCACGCAGGTACAGTGCGCCGTACAGACCCTGCCATCTCTGTTTACACGCACCTAGGACACGTAGGACATTGCCATGGTTCTATGCGATGGCGTCACATCTGCTTAGAGAAAACAGCATTCCATGCACTGGTTGTGTCGGAGATGAGGACATCAATTACGCATAAGCCTCTTTATTTCAAGACCTTAAGCCTTCAGTGAGATAATATGATTTCATGCATCGGCATTGTATGACCCACGTGTATTGACGAGGTACACATAAATGTCGCCAAACCGGACGTTTGGCCTTGGTCTAGGATCATTTATTCACGCAGAAATGGTGAGGAGATCGTTATACTT
This sequence comes from Rhipicephalus annulatus, assembly GCA_013436015.1. Taxonomy (NCBI): domain Eukaryota; kingdom Metazoa; phylum Arthropoda; class Arachnida; order Ixodida; family Ixodidae; genus Rhipicephalus; species Rhipicephalus annulatus. Next base: position 498,662 of record WOVY01003315.1, on the reverse strand, counting down.
TGTACCGTTAACGTGAAGCTTTTCAACGTATTGCTGGCACGCAATTTCACGAACAGATCGCACTAATTCCGGAAGCTACATTTTCCTCTCCCTACATTTTCTTCTCCCTAAGAAGCCTTGCCGAAGGAGTTTGGCGGAAGTGCGCAACGACTTCACATCGCCTGATACTTTACATTTTTTCACGTAGCTTGACTGAGGTGTTCACCGCGAAACTGCATTTTGAAGCGAAAAAACGATTGGAACCGTTGGTCGCCGGCAGTATCAGCTGCTGGTGGCGGAGGCAAAGACAATGCTCGTGCGCATGTCACGCGGCTTTTGGACCATGCATATATAAACGGACCACTCGCCGGGTGATCTTCCAGTTTGGCGGCAGTGCGTAACGACTTCACATCGCGTTGTTCTACTTGTGTTAAAACTATTAGAGTTGATTGTTGCACTGCTGCTAAGCTACTGTGTCTGTGTTCCCGGACATGACGAAGGATATTAGCATAGCGTTTGAGGATTTTAAGAGAGAAATTCAGCCCGAGCTTCGTGGTTTCTAACAGCAATTGATCACCGTAAAGCGACTTGTGACAATGTCAATTCGCTCTAACAAGATATGAAGGCTTTGCGCGAAGAACTAGCAACAACACGGGAGGCAAACGAGCAACTTGTGGCAGAAAATATACAGCTACAAACTAAAGTGAAAGAGCTTAAACAATATACTCGCGGCAACAACCTTGTAAATAAAAGTGCGCCAAATGAAGGAGAGCCACTTGACATTGTGAAAAAAATATGGTCCGCAATGCAGGAACCAATCACGGAATCTGATATTTACACCTGTCACAGGATGGGCAAATCTAAGGAAGAAACTAGAAACATTGTCATACGTTTTGTGCCACGTGACAAATAAAATGCCGTTCTCATGAAAACCAGGAAAGTAAAGCCCTCGGCTAAGGAAATTGGTTTTAAGACATCAGCGCCAATCTTTGTCAATGAAACCTTAACCCTTCAGGGTAAAGAGCTGCTTGGTGCTGCCGTGGCTGAGAAACGAGAACTTGGCTGGTGATTTGTTTGGACACAAAGAAATAAAATCTTTGCGAGGAAATCGGAAACAACGGAGAAGCTTGCAATCTGCTGTCGGGGAGCTGTAGATAAGATGCTATAATATTTAACTGAGAATTCGGGCTTTTTATATACCAGAAAATTGACTATGCTTCAGATTGCCAACAACATGATCAAGATAAACTTTTCCACGCCGCCAAAAGGTTGTCTAAACAATTCACTGCCTTACATAATGATCTCGGAGCATTAGAAATGATTAGGATGACATTGCTCTGTTAATGAATAAATTTTAGAGCAACTTTCATGCTTTGTGTATTTCGAAATCTTGGCTGACTCCGAAATACAGCCGATCACAGTTCGCGAAATATGTTCACAATGGCATTATTTGTTCTTCAAATTGGGGGGGCATCAGTATGTGTAATAAAGATACACTCTCAAATAACGTAATCGACAACTTCACTTGTATCACGGCTCATATCAAGTGTCTCACAATAAGTGTGCTAAACATGATAGTTGCGTCTGTTTATCGACTTTCCACTGGGTAGAAGTCTAAATTTTCACTTTTATAGAAAAGCTATTGCCTGCACTTCCTTCGATGCGCTGTTCATTCCTTATCATGGGCGATGTAAATGTTGACACGCTCAGTGGGTACGCATCTTGCGAGTAGCTGAAAACTATTCTGAACTCCTATGCTTGTTCCAATGTCATCACACAACCTACACGTCTCACCGACAACAGCGCAACTTTGCTCGATATTATTATCACAAACGCCCCCAGTAATAATTGTACCAGCGGTATATTATCACTCGACGTCAGCGATCACCTGCCTATTTTCACGATTTTGCCACTTGACAGTGGAAGGCGGGGTTCTAATGAAAAGCCATGTTATCGTACAATAAACTCTGACCAGCTTAACAAATTTTATCACGTGCTTGAAACTACAAACTGCAAGTTTGTTTACGCAGAAAAAGGCCGCGATAAAGCATACCATCTATTTTATGAAGCACTTAGGGTTGTCTATGACCAAAACTTCCCACTTTTTTTATTCCGTAGGAAGAATAGAATTCGCAAGCCTTGGATTAGTGGGTATTCGTACCAAAGGATTAAACACAAAAACAGAATGTACGACGCATTTGTACAGACACGTGGCGCTGTTCTACTCAGTGAATTAAAAAAAATTACCGTAATAGGCTAAATGCAGACCTGAAAAAGCTAGGACCTGCAACTATCAAACCCCTTTTTTCTAATATACTTCATGAACTTAGAAAGCTGTGAAACGACATAAACAATTTATCTAACAACTATAAAGTGAAACGCCACATTAGCATTACAAATTTCGCCCATAGTAGTACGGAATTAGAAGCACTCACCGAATTGAATGAGTACTTTACCAATGTGGATGCACTACAAACAAATCTCAGTTCTGAGGCCTGTCATGTCATATATGAACGCGCAAGCTAGCTGCACACAATTAGCTTATTCCCGATCATTCAACAAGAGGTGGAAAAATTAGTAGATAAAAGTAGAACCAATATTTCTGCAGAAATTGATGAATTGTGCGTGTTACCCATTAAATATGTATCGGCTCTTATATCTTTACCACTAACACATATTATTAATAGAATGCTTGAAACTGGCATCTTCCCCTCAGATCTAAACCTTGCTCGCATAAGCCCAGAATATAAGGTTGGCGCTGGTAATGCTATATTTATTCGCAGGCCAATTTCTGTGCCACCCGTTTTATTTCAGGTATTTCAAAATTTCATAAACTTGCGTCTCGTCAGTTTCATAAATAAGTACCACATAATGAATGACGCACAGTATGGCTTCTAGAAAAATAAAACCACTGAGCTAGCTTTATTACATGTTAAGGATAAAGCATTGCAAGACTTTGAAAACAACCTTTACAGTGCAAGTCTTTTTGTTAATGTAAGAAAAGCATTTGATTGCGTTAATCACGACATTTCACTATTGAAACTCAATGATTATTGCTTTCGAGGCATTGCCTTAAATCTTTTTAAAAGTTGCCTTTCTTGGAGAAAACAGTCCATCAAAATTGATAATTTTACCTCCCCTACTAGCACCATAACAGAAGGAGTGCCAAAGGGGCCATTCCTGGGATTGTATATTAACGACCTATTTGGCATTCCACTCTCCAAAGTTAGTAATGTATGCTAAGGAAAGCAACGTGTTTTTTTTCAGCGGCCACACTTATTCAGCTTGAGAGAATGATAAACAAATATCTTGTTCAGCTGGACGGATGGCTTCATGCAAATAAATTAGCACTAAATATAAAGAAATCTAATTATGTCATCTTTAGGCCCCCTAATAAACCATGCAACACCCAGATTAAGCTAACGTTCCGAGAAACTGTTTTAGAGCACGTAAAATGTCAGAAATTATTAGGAGTGTGGTTTGAAGAAAGCATGTCCTGGAATACACACATCAATAAACTCACTTCAGAACTAAGCGAAGTTATCGGTGTTATATTCAAACTTTTGGATTTAGTTCCTTTAAATATAAAAAGGTGATATTTTATGCGCAATTCTACTCCCGGTTATCGTATTGCTGCGACATCTTGCCTGCATTCAAACAACGCGCCCATCACGAGGCACGCAGGGACATACATACGCGCCGTCTAGTGTTGCGCAGAGACGACGACGATGACACGAGCACCCAGCTGAATCCGGCTGATGTGCGCCACGCGCTCGGGACTTCTCTTGAAAATGAAGAAAAGTTGGGCATCTTTGGTGTTCGACTGACGCGTTCTACGACCATAGTATCTTTGAGTTGTGGGCACAGGTTCGCCTTTTAATAAATACGTTTTATTACACCCCCGAGTCCTTCAACATCGCTAAATTTCTGGTGGACGTACTGGGTAATGAATCAAAGTCCTACGAACGCAAGACAGCGCAGCCCCAATCACCAGCGAGCTGATCCTGTGAAGCTGACACCTATGCGTCAGAGGACCAGTCGCCGTCTTTGAGGTGATTCAGCAGAATTCAGTCCACTTCACATCACGCCGAGGGGAACTAAGCTAATGGACGCCACCACCGTGACAAGCCAGGTAACACCGGCACATGTGGTGATGAATCAGCCTCACCAGAAACCAGTATTTTATGGTGACTCGCATGAAGACGTAGAGGATCGACTGAACCTCTTTGAGAAAGTGGCAAGTTTGAACGGATTGAGACGAGAGAGAGAAACTCCACCGCGTATACTTTGCGTTGGAGTAGTTTGCAAAGATGTGCTATGTCCACCACGAAACCTCCTTTACTACCTGGGATGAATTTTGGCGACAAGCTTTGGCTACTTATGCCAGCACGGATCGCAAAGAAAAGGTGCAGGCTGCGCTTGAAACCAGAAACCAACTCACCAACGAAAGTGTCAATGTACATCGAGGACGTGATTCACCTGTTCAAGCGCGCAGATTCCCATATGGCTGAACATAAGAAGCTACGCCTCCTCATGCCTGGGGTGAAGCCAGAGCTATTCGCTGTTCTCGTCCTCAACCCACCACGAACAGTTCCGGAGTTTCATACGGAAGCGACAACCTTCGAGAAAACGCTACAACAGCGGGCTCGGCAGTACAATCGGGACATAAACTACGCACCTGCCAATGTGTTCTCTGGAGGCCAGCGAAGTGACATGGACGCCCTGCGAGAACTCATCAGGTCCGTGATCAGGGAAGAGCTCAGCAAGTTGCAAGCACCTCACACTACAACAACACTATCTGTCGTCGACGTAGTACGAGATGAACTGAGGCAGATAATACGCGAGCCGGAGAGTGAGCCATAGCCGATCCAACGCACCCAACGTACTGTGTAATACTCAGACAACCCGCGGCGCACAGCAATGCAGCAGTTGCGATGGCCACTCCTTGCACTCTAAAGCAAAAGGGTGTTAAGAGGGTGTGTGGTTCGTCCTTTTGAGGACTAATAGGGCTGCGACAACCATTATTTCTTTTAAGGACTAACGGCACCGGGTCTAACAGTTAGTCCTCACAGGCCAGTTCAGGGTACTAGCATTCAGTCCTCACATTTACACCTTAATGAGTAACCGTTGGTCCCACAAATCACCTCAAAGGACTAACATTTATTCCTCATATTTGCATCTTATAGGGCAACTGTTAATCCACACATTTACACCTTACCCTGCAACCGTTAGTCCTTACAGCTGCACCTCACCGGACAAACGGTTGATCCACTCAAATACTCCAATCGGATGAACTTTTCATCCCCAGTTGAAACGTCTTTCATTCATTTTCCGTCAAGCCAATTACTTTTTTCGCCTGTTTTTTGTGCTGTGAGCAAAAAATAGCGCAGAAAAGAACACGCGAAAAAGTAGCCACCTATGTGTAACTGCTTTCGCAGTCACCGCAACAATTACAGAGAAAAGTGAGAGATCAAAATCTTTTATTTTTCTACAAACACATAGAGTATCTCCATTCTTTTTTAAGTGAATTTACAGTGAAGTGTGCAAGTCCAGTCTTGTTGTCATAGCTTGTTCACTCCTTGTGAAGCTCCTCCGATGAAAGCGATAGATGACAGTCATTACAGACGCCAGTGCATGCAGCCTTCTGCCTATTGTGTTTCCACGGCTGTACGTACAATAAGATTACGAAAATAGTTAGACACACGTGACAGAAGATGAAGACGCACTCATATGACAAGTACGGGCAAGGTAATACAAAAACATGCGTGTAAAATATGACACACAAATAACTCTACCTTCACATGTTGTACAGTCCTTCTGAAGCTGCTTTAACGAAACATTTGAATGACAGGCATCGCAGACGCCAGCGCACAAAGACTTAAGCACAGTGTGTGCCCACGGCTGCACAATGTGTACGTAAAATAGTGAGTCACACGTGACAAATGATGAATACGAATACATATGAGAAATATGTGCAAGGTGAAATAAAAACGTACGTGAGATATGACATGCTACTAATTTCATCGTGATGTCACACATCGTGAAAGACTCATTTCCATCCCCTTAGCGCAACAGCTTAGGAGCGGCGGCCGCAGCCACTACTTCGCGAACTACTGTGCCGCCAACAAGTCAGCGAGTTCTAAGCGAGCGACGTCGTTCAGCTCGAGCAAGCGAACTCGAGACCAAACATGGTGCTGCACGCGGAGTGTCGGCTACCAGCGAACTTCGAACAGGAGAGCGAGCGTACGCTTGGCCACCACCACGAACAACCCCGAGCTGGTTTAAAGCTAGCGCCGAAGAAATCGACGGCAATGCAGCCCTTTTCTACAAACTCCAGCGAGTGCAGCGTGCAAGCGCGAGTCCACTGCCGCGAACAACGGACGGCGCCGAGCTGCTTGCGACCGACTGAGAGGGAAGCCAACTGTAATGGCGACAATTTTCACGGAGTTCCGATGCTAGCGAAATCCCCGCCAGCCCATGCTGGAGCACTTACAGCCCGCGACATACTACAACCAAGTTCGTAAACGAGAACCCGCAACGTGTTTTCGACGACTCCCAACACAGCGACGAGGTCTCAGCCCAATATTGTGAGCCCGGAGCTCATCGTGGCGGCGAAGACAGGCGAGCACTCGGTGAGCGAGCGTACGGTAGGCCGACGGCAAAGGCGGCCAATTTACAGGTGGTCGCAAAGCACAGAAGAACTGAAGACGCCCAAGCTGACCTTCTCGGTGCATTTCGTGCGTGCGATATACAACACAACCGAGGCCGTTGCCGGCAAGCGCGATCCGTGTCGCACATGCGACAAGTAGAGTAGAATAAAGAATGATCACCTATTTGTGAAAGAATTCAGTGCTGATTTCTGGCCTGAGTCAGACTGAAGTAATGTACCCGATAGGCCGGCTGTCTTTAGGCTGCCATGTCGGCCTTTCCAGCTGTCGCTTTCGTGTATTCGTCATGACTATATTGAATACAGAGATATACAGCACGGCGTGGTGACGTGTCGAGACCTTCACTCTTAAAAAAGTTAGTAAAAAGGTAGCAACTTGAAGCAAATAGGTAGTAACTGCAGCAGTTATTACCTTTCTTCGACCGTTACTCTCCTTTGCTACCTGTTTACTACTTATGTCAGTAAACAGTTACTACCTGCAACCATTACTAACTTTTTGCGACCGGTTTACTACCTACGTTAGTTAACAGCCAGTAAGTGGAATGAAACAGGTAGTAACGGCCGCCGTTACTACCTTTCTTGCCCCATTATTACCTCTTTGCTACCCGACTTTTCACTAGATAATGCAAAGTAGTGTGTATATGAGATTTTGATCATTTATGAGAGGAATCGTCTCGATGTATTATCATTAAACGGAAAAATGACGCAGAAGGTGTCCATAGATCAAGAAAATATTTTTTGTTTGAAATTATGCTACCGAGATATGTAATCATTGTTCTGATATTGTCGAAATGGAGAAGTATTAGTTAACAAACCATAGGCGAGAACTACATATGTTGTAATAGACAATTACATCAAACTTAGTAAATTCGATCACATAATAACAAGACCGGCAGATCAAAATAACCAGACGGTCGCAATTAGCCCTGAGGACAGTCACAGTTATTCAACTTCAGCGAGTCTCCAAATATCATAAATGTTTTGGCGCGTCAAACTCCAAAATGGTTATTACCTTTTAAACGCTGATATATTAGCTGTGTGAAGCATTCAAATGCACTGAGAACGAGTTCGGTACCTTGTTCCGGCAACTCTAAATAATGCCTTTGTGTGGCCCTTTTATATTATATAAATATAACAAATGTTTTTATTAATAATGCTAAATAAAACTCTTGTGGTACGTCACCAAACATACGTAACCAGATGGTATTTTATAGTGTTATATGTTTAAATTAGTTGTAATTCATCCTGAAACACAAGTGCTGCCCTGTGCCATGCATGCCCCTGCAAAGTAGGGGCTATATATACCCCACGCTTACATATTACATGCAAGTGGAAGGTCTTATGAAAGTGCGCGACGTGTATAAGACTACCGACTGTGTTGAAGATGGAATATGTTTGATGTGTTATCACACATGAAACACGTGTGATGGTGTTTGTCACATTAGCAATAGGTAATAAAGAGAGAAAAACAGTAAATAGTGAACTTGTTTCGTCTATGCATTCTTTGCATTCATAGCACACCACGCTTCCTTAACCAAAGTTCTCTAGTAATGACACATTGACACAACATTATCATTAAAGAAATAATATTTCAAAATGAATGAACGAGGTAGTATCTTTTACTATTTTTTTCTTGAAGCCTTTAAAAGTTTCTACCGATGGGTGGTATCGGTTAGGGTAGTAACAGTTATTAAATGCTGGTAGTAAAAGCAGAGGTAGTAACTGTTACCACCTTTGCCGTTACTAACTGTGCTTACAACCAGGGTTGTAACATATGTGACAAACCATTACTACCCCAAAGTTAGCAAGTACTACCACCTTTTTTTAAAAGTGTTCTCCAGACTTCATGGGTGCGGCGAAACCTAAAAGCAACAGCGCACGCTCATCCAAGCGTACACATATGCGCCAGTCGTAATTCCTAGATCGTCGAATCCAGGCGTCCGTGGCCTAGCACTCCGAGCGCGACGCAACGTGAACTGTCGCCAGCAAAATACGGGGAAAGACTAAGCCAGGAGAGGAGGAGGACAGCTATTGACTTTGGCAACGCAGCGTATCGATGAAACACTCGATCGACTACAGAGTGCAAAATACTTCTCCTCCCTTGATCTCAAGAGCGGATATTGGCAAATTGAAGTTGATGAGCGCGACCATGAAAAGACGGCATTCATAACTCCAGATGGCCTCTACGAATTCAAAATGCTTCCATTCGGTCTGTGCACAGAGCCAGCGGCGTTTCAGAGAATAATGGGCCCTTTCCTCGCGGGACTGAAATGGCAGTCCTGCTTGGTGTGCTTGGATGACGTTGTCGTATTTTCTGCTACATTTGACCAGCATCTAGAGCGACTCCGCATAGCATTAGAAGCTATTCGTTCAGCAGACTTGACTATCAAGCCAGAAAAATGCTACTTTGGATTTTAAGAGCTTTGGTTCCTCAGACACGTCGTCAGCTCCGAAGGCGTTTGTCCAGATCCCGAAAAGACAGCGGCTATCGTGAAGTTCCCAACATCCAAAGACGAGAGGTAAGTACGTCGCTTCCTGGGTTTATGCGCGTACTGTCGGCGATTAGTGGGAAATTTTTCGAACATTGCTGAACCACTCACTAATCTAACAAAATACGACGTGCCCTTTATATGGAAAAGTGAACAACAGCAAGCATTTGATGAGTTAAAAACACGCCTGAAAGCCTCCTTAATCCTCGCTCACTTCGATGAGACTGCCAAAACTGAAGTTCACACTGATGCGAGTATCGTCGGCCTCAAAGACGGCCAGAAAGGTTCTAGCGTATGCCAGCCGCAAGCTTTCGAAAGCTGAGACAAATTACTCTGCAACCGAAAAAAAGTGTCTCGTCGTCATCTCGGCCATAAGTGAATTTCGACTGTACCTCTTCGGTAGACCATTTCGAGCAGTCAGTGACCACAATTGCCTTTGTTGGCTGGTGAATCTTAAGGATCCCTCTGGTCGACAAGCAAGATGGAGTCTTAGACTTCAAGAGTGCAATATTACTGTGTTATGCAAATCTGGGAAAAAGCACAGCAATGCCGACTGCATGTCACGTGCACCAGTGGAGACAAGTGAGCCAGAGGAAGAAGACTTCCCGTTTCTAGGCGTGTTCCCGGCATCAAAAATCGCTCAACAACAACAAAATGACGCCAATTTGCTGCCGCCCATACGGCGTCTCCAAGGACTCAACGGTAAAGTCCCGCGCTGTTTATCCAGAAGGTTCCCTTTGTTCTGTCTTCGAGAAGGGGTCTTTCAGAAGAGAAACTTCGAGCCCCAACGTGAAAAGTTTTTACTCGTTTTACCTGCACCTTTACGAAACGAGATTCTGCATGCATGTCATAATGAGTCGACATCTGGACATATGGGTGTCAGCCGTACATTCACCAGAATTCATCTAAAATACTACTGGCCAAAACTGTTAGCATGAGTTCAACACTACGTGAAAACTTGCCGTGAGTGTCAAAGACGCAAATCTCCATCCGTGAAACCTGCAGGCCTCTTCCAGCCAATAGAACCGCCGGATGCCCCATTTTAACAAGTCGGCATAGATCTCCTAGGCCCGTTTCCGATATCGACTGCACGAAAGAAGTGAATAATCTTTGCGACCCAGCTGGACCCGGCTGATGTGCGCCACGCGCTCGGGACTTCTCTTGAAACGCCTGGCTCGCCGTTTGCTTGCTCTCGGGGTGTGGCCAAGAATAAAGTAGCTCTTGTTGGTTAATTGATCTTCCATCGTTTCTTACACTGCAATAGTTGTTTGATTAGTGTTTTTGTGCAGTTCAGACAAGACAAGATGGCCTTTTCTCCGCCAGGGCCAGGGACTTCTTTGGTCTTCTTTGGTCTGCTTCTACAGATCCAAAGGAGGTAACAGGGGATCTTTTCTTGCGCAATGGAATATTATTGGTTTCAGTGGCTCTAGTCCCCACCAATGACGGCGTCAGTCGGATGAAAAACCCGAAAATAATTCAGGTAGAATTACGGTTATTGACGGCCCTATTCCAGTCCATAACGGAGGTCCGCCAGTTTGGAAGAGGAGGAATACTGTGCTTTTCGCCAGACTAGTCTTGTATCCAAGATATACCGAAATGCTGAACGTTTGCATCCCAGCCGGTGAGCGCGTTCATGCCTTCACATTTAGCATGTATCCAAGGCCTAGTCCAGCGGTGCGTCGATGCCAACATGCCACCCTCCGAAGTAATAGAGCTGTTTTCGCCAGCAGGAGCTATTTCAGTCTATCGGTGTGGACGGGTGGTTGATAAGAATAAAATACCAACTGAGTCGGTAATTGACCTTTGCGGGATCAGTCCGACCATCCGAAATTATGGCTTAGCCTTTAATTTGTAGAGTAGAACATCTCTCCAGTGCATAAAGTGTTGGTGTTATGCTCACACAATGAAAGGTTTTAGGTCAGCGGTCAGGTGTAAGGTATGCGGGGAAGGTCACAGTTTTAGTGACTCTCAGAGTAATAAAAAAGTGTTGCCTATGTAACGAAGCTCATGCTGCCGATAGCTCTAGCTTTTCGGCGAAGGTACGTGAACTGCAAATTCTAGAGATAGTAGAACGAAGACGGTGTTTACGGAAGGAAGCAGCACCTGAAATACAAGCATGAACACAACGCCACGCCGGTGTTACAGCTCGTAATATGCCAACAATGGAAGCTCTCTCTGTCCCTATTGCGGAAGCGATTGAGAAGGCAGTGGAGAAGGCAATGGAGCGCATCGCTGGAAATCTTTGTGAGTCCTTGGCCCAGATTCTATTAAACCAGATGGCTCAAACGGGAGGTACAGCGGAAAACAATCTTAGTGTACCACCTAACATTAGTGACTCTTCGGAGTTTGCAAAGGAGTATGGCTCTTATACGCCACCGCAGGGTACGGAAGCCGTTCACATTCGTGACTCCCCTGAGATTTCAAAGGAGTATGGCTCCGATGCGCCACAGGAACCTACGATAACTGCAGATTCACTAGAAGAAGGTAGCGTAACTCAATGCGAACTTACCAGGAAAGTGGAGTACTCAGATGGAATGAAGACGGATCCCGGATCGCTAAGGAGACGCACGGTGGACTTTGGAGCGAGCGGACGCGCGTCGCATACGCTCCGCCGAACGTGTGCTCTCATTGACCGGATTACTCCAATATCGTCGCAGGCACTGTGTCGGATCATCAAGTTTTAACTGTCCGGGGAACCGCACACCCTTCCCGAGGCTGTAGAGCATCTTCATTTTTCTCTATCGCCTTCAGAAGAACCCGTGTGAGCGCTGAGCCGCTGGGCCTAATCGTCGACCCAGCTCGCCTGGGCGAGTACGGGTGACTAGGCCTAACGGCGGGACTCTTCCACAACAATATGGACGCTAGCACTACGCCCACTGCTGACGTGACTACTACCGGATGCGTTCAACTTGCATTCAGCCCCAACGACACCCATGTTGACACGGAATCTCTCGACCTCGACGAGCTCACTTCGGCAAGCGAAGATGAAGTTGCCGTGCACCAGCCTACATCGTCTGCATCGCTGGGACCGGCGAGTGACACCGACGCCAACTAGAAACTGGCGATTTCCCGTCGCCAGCGTCAACGCCAGAAAAAATTCGACAAAGCTCGAGCGGAATTGATGCAGCCGGCCGGTCCTGCAAGCAAAGCACTCCGCCCAGCCACGTCAACGCCGGGGCAGCTGCAGCTGCGGGCGCTCCTGCTGCGCAGGCAGACGCGGCCGGCGTCGCACCGATGCGAACACCACCACCCGTAAAGAAGCCGCGCCAGCTACAACGGAAGCTGCCGCCGCTTCCACGCACGGACATAAAGATCATCATGCGCCCGAAAAAGGGCCTGGCCATTCGGAACTTCACTACGCATCAAATCTCCCGAGCCGTAGCACTGGCGGGCAATTCTCGACAACATTGTACTGGTGATCATTTCATTATACGTACTCGCCCGGGGTCGAACATCATCATTGGCAGCACGCCACATGTTGAGACGGCCAAAATTCTTCGTCGGATCACCACACTCACGCTTGAGAGGAAGACCTACGAATTCAATACCTATGTGGCGGCCCCTCAGGGCACCATGCGGGGAGTTATTCATGGGATAGACCCTGGCACAACTCCGGAAGAACTCACCACCAACCTTCGCGTGCGCACGCAGGGAGTGACAGTGCACAGTGCACGAATGCTTGGGGCTACGAAATCTGCCGTGATCACTTTTGAGGACCCCCTTCTGCCCCGATATGTACTGTATTATGGTGGGGAGGTGGCTTGCCATTCGTACAAGCCGACGCGACAAGCCTGCCAAGTCTGCTTACAACCGGGGCACCGCTCAGACGTATGCCCCACGCCGAACACTCCCGTGTGTCGGCAGTGTGGTATCCTCAACCCCGTTGACGGTCACCCCTGTGCTCCCAAATGTCACTTGTGTGGAGATGCCCACTTAACGGGCGCCAAAGAGTGCCCTCAGAGACTGAAGGCCTCGCGCCCACGGCCACCTCCTCAACCAGCAGCACCAGCCAGGGGCCGCAACCCCCATTGTAACCCACCCACTCCAAGGCGCAGGTGGTTCAGCAAGGAAAACGAGACCTCATGCAGCCACTCCCGCTCACGCTCGAGGTCACAGTCCTTCCCGCCCCTCCCTTCTGTGGAACCTGGCCAACAGCAGCAGCCAAAGCAGCGACAGCATCCGAAGAACCAGATGACCAAGGGGCAGCAGCAGCAGCAGCAACCCACCTGTCAACAGTCCCAGCACGCCTCCAGCAAACATAATGAGAAGCCCAATCCCACTCCATCAGCCAGTGCCGACAATAAGGTGAGCAGGTCAGCAAATGTAGATCCTCCCATCGCTCCACTCAATACCCTGTCCACCGCATACGAACACCTTTTCGCGGAAAACATAAAACTCAAACAGGAGCTGGCGGCCGTCAGGGCACGTCAGGCCAAGGACAGTTCTCAACTTCATGCCCTAATGGCGCGTCTTGAATCGCCACCCGACTCCCCCGAAAAAAACCCACAACCTCCCCCAAGAGACAGAAAACCCCTAAAACGGCGCTATCAATTCTTGCTGCGTCAGGCACCACAGTCACACGCGAAGAGTTACGCGAAATGTTCTCAACGCTCGCGCAGCAGCTATCGCAACAATTCAGTGCCGTATTCACGCACTTCGGAGAACGTCTCGACTCTCTCGATACACGCTTCGAGGCGCAAATTGCTGAAACAGGCGAAAACATACGCAGGAAGAGGGCCACTCGTAGCTCGCATGCCACGACAGATCAATGTTACCATAGTGTAGGATTGGAATCACATGAATCCGAAATCCTCGGTACCCCCGCATTGACACCGAGTGCCCTCACCCTCACTCCTACATCGGCGTCGCAAGCCGAGATTCCCATACCCACGCCTTTCCACTCAACGAATTAACCATGGGCAGCACAGCCCCACTCATTGGCGAACATTTAGAAGTCTGGCAATGGAACTGCCGCGGCTTCCACAAAAAGCGGAGCCTCCTCCAACAGTACATTACCACACACCTTGCTCGGCCAGATGTCATAGCGCTTCAGGAGCCCGGAACGCCACCCATATTTTCAGGTTATGAGTCCTATAGTAGTCAAACAAAGGGCAAAGCAGCCATCCTGATTGACAAAGCGCTAACCGCAGTTGGCTTAGACAATATCCCAGACACCAACATACAACTAGTGATTGTGGAGCTAGTTCTCAGGCAAAAAAAGAAAGGAGAAAAGCGAAGTATCGTCATTGTCAACGTATATAGCGCCCCAAAGCAAAAAACCACTGATTTCCATGCCCTCGTCCAAGGTGCTTGCCGATTGGCCCAGGGAAAAGAACTCTTACTGCTCGGCGACTTCAACGCTCTCGACGAACGCTGGGGTTACAACCGTTGGGATGTCAAAGGACAAACAGCTTGCGGCGGCCATTGAAAATTTCAGCTTGAACTGCTTACGGATTCCGCGTTCCCTACCCGGATCGGCAACAGTGTGTGCAGGGACACTTGCCCCGATCTCACCTTCGCCCGTGGCCGTGCAAACTATAACTGGGAAAACCTGCAGGAATCCTTGGGCAGCGACCACTTCATTCTCCGCACAAAAGTTACAGAGAGCGCAGCGCGTCGGTCTATTGGAGAAGCACGCATCACAAACTGGGACGCCTTTCGTCGTGAGAGCGAATATTCACTTGACAGCCTCACAAGCCTCACCGACTGGTGCACCCAACTTCAAGAAATTCGAGAGCGTTGGACCACCACCATTAACAGAACACCTGCACTGCCGGAAGTGGACGGCCATCTGCTACATCTGTGGGAAGCCCGAAGGAGCCTCATCCGCAGATGGAGGACACAAAAACATAACTGACGCCTCAAGCTAAGGATCGCCACACTCACCACTCAGGCAGAGCAGTACGCTACAAAACTGGCGCGACTCAATTGGGCCCAGTTTAGCGACTCTCTTCGAGGCTCATTGGGCACGGCCCGCACGTGGCACAATTTGCGCGCTCTGATGGACGCCACTCGAACAAAAAATGAGACGAATAAGTCAGTTATGCGCCTCATACACGCCTCTCAGGGTACTGACGATGAGCTGCTGGATCAAGTCCGGCGAAAATGCTTTGGCGATTTATACCCACCCGCATCTCAGGCTGCGTATCGTGGACGTGCCAATGACACTCTCGACCGACCAATAACAGTGGACGAAGTTTACGCAGCCATTCGCAGCAGCAATCGCAACACAGCTGCTGGGGCAGACGGAATCACGTACTCTCCTTATCAGGAACCTCAACGACAGCGCCGTACAAGAAATCACTGCGTTTTTCAATGATCATTGGCAACGTGGCACGCTTCCTCCTGAATGGAAGCACGCGGAGGTCATAATGATACCGAAGCCGGGCAAAAAACTTCAGATTGAAAACCTCCGACCAATATCGCTGACTTCCTGCCTTGGTAAACTCTTCGAGCGCGTCATCACTAATCGCGTGCAAGATTACTTCGAGGACAATCACCTTTTCCCACACCCAATGTACGGGTTCCGGGCACATCTTTCAACGCAGGATGTACTCGTACAATTAAAAGAAGTCATTGATAACGCCCCTCAGAGAACAGAAAACATTATCTTGACTTTAGACATTAAGGGTGCATTTCATAACGTTAGCCACCAGGCCATATTTGAGGGCCTCGAGGACCTTCATTGTGGGCAGCGCGTCTACAGGTGTGTTCACGCCTTCTTGTCGGACCGCACTGCCACAGTCGGTCTCGGCTCCATCCGATCACATGTTATCAGGGTTCCGAACAAGGGCACCCCGCAGGGCTCAGTGATTTCCCCGCTACTCTTTAATGTAGCTATGATTGGCCTGGCACATGAACTCCACCGCATCGATGGCATCCATCACGCAATGTATGCGGACGATATCACCGTCTGGGCCACGCGGGGGTCCCTTGGAGAAAAAGAATATAACCTGCAGCAGGCAGCCACATGTGTCGAGCAATACGCGCAGGCATGAGGCCTGGCCTGTGCAACAGAAAAATCTGAGCTTCTACGAATTTATCGACGCAAGCTCCCACCATCGACGCAGAACAACCAAGGCTCCCGCCTCCAGGTCGTCCTTGCTGGAAACAAATCCCAGAGAAATCCACCATTCGAATATTAGGCATGTGGGTACAGTCGAACCGCCATGTGAATCACACAGTTTCCCTTCTCCGCACCACTACACTGCAAGTGGCCCGAATGATATCTCGGGTAGCCACTCGTCGCTATGGCATGCGCGAGGAGGACACCCTGAAACTCATACGTAGCCTCGTGGTCGGTAGGGTGACATACAGTTTGCTTTACCAACGCCTCACCAAGAGCGAACAGGCCCAAGTACACGCAATGCTCCGCAAGGCCTACAAAGCGGCACTCAAGCTACTACCAGGTACTCCTTCTAGCAAGCTCCTCGCATTGGGCCTACACAACACCTTTGAAGAACTTTGTGAAGCGCAACTCGCCACTCAACTACAACGGCTCACGCAAACACCTACAGGCCGTGACCTGCTCCTACGCCATGGCTACATCAGTCAGTTTCACGACGCAGCTCGTCGCAAGCCCATTCCCGACCAACTTCGTGCCACTTATAAGGTCGCTCCCATCCCCCGCAATATGGATCCCCAACTACATCAGGGCCGGAGCGAAGCCAGAGTGGAAGCCCTCGAGCGAACTTATGACCACAAGAATACTACGTACTATGTTGACGCCGCCAACTACGACCATGCAAACAATAAGGCTGTAGCCACAGTCGTGGACCACACACTCACAGAACGTACCAGCGCTTCCGTGCGGGGCCGCAACATCACCGATGCTGAAGAAACTGCCATCGCGCTCGCTCTTGCCCTCGGCTACAAACAACGAAGGTCGCTGACAGTTCTCACGGACTCTCAAGCAGCTTGCCGCAACTACCTACCGGGGCGCATCAGCCAACCCGCTCTCAACGTCAACATGAGCGTTACAGACACTGGCGAGCATTCCATTACACATCCGCTCAGAATTTAACATCAGATTATATGGACTCCGGGCCACATGGGACTAGAGGGGAATCAGGCAGCGGATAAGGTAGCTCGAGGTTATGCGAGCCGAGCACCTTCGAACTCCACTCCTGAGAAACTCGTTCCGGTCCCTTGCGACTATTCGGCCATCCTAAACCATTACAGAGGACTTAGGAAAGCTTATTCGCTACCACACCGAACACTAAATAAGGAGGAATCGGTCAGCTGGAGGCAAATTCAAACCGGCACGTTTCCAAATTTGCACATCCTGAGTAAAATGCACCCCTCGGCATACTCTCCTCTCTGCCCATGGTGTTCAGCTAAAGCCACTCTGTACCACGTCACGTGGGAGTGTCAGGCCATTACAGCCTTACAACGAGTACAAAATCCAACAGCGGAGCGATGGGAAGAGCTGCTGGCCAGCGAGAACCTGGAAGATCAGTTGAGTCTGATCAACCAGGCCCGCAGAGCGGCTGCTGCAAGCGGAGCCCTGAACTAAGCCCCCCCCCCCCCCTCACCGCAAGCCAAGCATCTTCGACTACTCGGAGCTTCTCCGCAGACGATTTCATGTAAATAAATAAATAAATACGTTTTCACCACCACCACCGAATCGCTAAAGCGCTCGAGATCCCCTTTGTACAAAAAAGGCATCGTACCTGTCAAATCAAAAACCAAAAAGTATAGAAAAACACCCTGTCTAAAGCTGATTTTCTTAAGGGAAATATTCTAAACAAGGCCATCACTGAAGCTATTTTAGAGCAACAATAGGGTCAATTGAAATACTTCATTGGAATTACCGATCAATTCACTCTGCAGTAACTGATCTAATATATTTGGCACCGAAAATTTATCCAGATATTATTGCACTACAAGAAACTTGGCTTTTAATGCATCAGCCTTTACAAATAAATAAATACAGATCTTTCCGTCTAGACCATTCATCAGAAGGTGGAGGTTTGGCATTTTTTATTAAAGAGAGAACAAGTCTCAAGGCGAAAATTGCGTATAAGCTCATGTCACGTGGCAGTGAAATTCTCGCTTTAGAAATAACTTTACCAGGCTGCATGCATTTTTTAGTGTAAAATGCATACTTTGCTAAAGATGTAATAGATACTCGATGTTTAGACGCTGCAATGACTTCTCGTTGTCAAAATGAAATTCTGATCGCCAATTTCAATTCTCATCATACGTGCTGGGGTTTCCGAACTGATCGATGCGGTAAGAGATTGTGGGAGTGAATAGCGGTTATCAACTCGTGTGGCCTGAATTAAAGAGCACCTTCTTATATTAGTGTTAGGTCTCGCTCAGCCTTATATTTAGATTTTGTAAGTTCATCACTCACTAGTTTGTAGTGGAGTGCCTATGATCGGGCAACTAACAGTGATCATTTGCCTATATTATTCGACATTGCTTGCCAAGTTTTAATGTCAGGCTCTCAGACTCGAGAATTTATTATTTACACCAAAATGAGGAGACTTAGAATCTGCTCTGACAACTCATACTGAAAAGCAAAAAGATACAAAAGCCATGAGACCAGGTGCACTGATCAAAAGAATATATAAAAAGGCAGAATTTGCTGTGGAATCCGCAAAAACCACAACCCATAGTCCGTGGTGGAACTCGGACTGTGCCCGTGATTTCCGACGAAGAGAGGCAGTTTGGAAAAAAAACTTAGGCGTAAACAGTGTCCCCAAAACTGGTCTGATTACAAGTGTCATGCTGCAAGTTTTAAACGCACAGTCTGTTTAGCTACGGAACAATACTATGGAAAACATTATGATCACCTTTCAAAACCTAGTAACAAAAAGGCGCAGTTCAGGTTCATGAGATCATCTTCAAATAATATAGGATTTGAGATTATGTCCTCAGAAGAAATAAAGAAATTGTTTGAAATCATAGATAAAGGCCTAGAGTGTATATTTACATCAACTAAGCCTTACTATCTACAAAAACCAGCGTTAACAATTGAAGTTACTGATGTTACAGAGGAACAGTTGACGCAAGTGATACAAGATTTGCCCTCGTCAGCTCCTGGTTGAAATTTTAAAAATATATTATTTTTGCAATTTTAATAATAACGATTTATTCAATATTATTGGGTTGATGTGGCGCAACCAAAACAGGAAAGCAGGTATCGTCATACTGCTGCAGGCATTTTCTAGAGTTACTGCACACGATAGGTCATTGCCCTGCTGGTCAGACGTCTTGTAAACTGCTTCACAAGGCACCTGAGCGTAAAGTTAAATGTTCATGAATTAGTTTGCAGGCTCACTATGGTCCTTTTACGATGCCAGTAAGTTTTGTTTGTGCAATTTGACATAAATAGCCTGTTGTAAAACGAAAGATTCAAGCATCTTGCGATATTTTTATTCAAGTAGGCGTAGAAATGAAACACAGAGTTGTCGTACCTCAGGTTTTCGATGCAGCGAGTAAATTACTGTATGTATTGCAGATTGGTTATTTCCTACATGCATGCATATCTGCAGCCCTAGCCATCCTGAGTTAGTTTTTAGAAAGTCTTTGCCGAATGCCAATCTAAAAGTCGTTGATTACATCTGCACATTAAATAAATTCTCAAAGAACATTCTTGGCACAGTAAAAGCTCGTTGATTCAAACTCGAAGGCAGCTGCAATACCATCCAAATTAAGCAAAGTTCAAATAAGCAGGCATACAGTTGAATAGACACTGCACCAAAACGCGCAGACATGACCCCATAGAAGCCGCCTCGGCCCTCGTTATCGCAACTTAAGCAATAGTACACGCATTAAGCAGGTGATTTAGTCTATCAAGTTTATTCAGCTTTAAAACCAAACAGAATTACCTAACCAGTACTTTCATTTACATGCCAGAGTTAATGCAATCGAAATGAAATGTTATCAGTCATTTGCATTTGGTTGCGTTTATGTCGCAGAACAGGGACAGTAGTTGGACTGCTATGTCTGAGTACTGCTCTAGTACAGCATTGGAATTGTTTTCTGACGAGAAATCCTGCGGTTTTAGTGATTTTCATATTTATCAAAATCGGTTTGGCTGTGCAACATAATTTGATTGCTATGGACAGAGTTCTATATTAAGCGATAAAAACAAGGGACTCCTTGTTTGAATTAACGAGCCTTTAGTGCACTAATATTCGTATAACATTGATAAGCACCTGTTATATTCGAGAGACAGTTTAATTCACTGTACTGCTGTCTGCGTGGGTGCCTGTGCAGGCGGCATGTGTGTGTGTGTGTGTGTATGTGTGCACGCACGCACGCTCTTTGATGCATCCCCTTTATTAAAGCGGGACTTCAAGCTTAGACTTCGCTACAATGAGGCTAATATCACAAATTTTCATAGACCGTTTGTTCTACTAATGTATGTGTCTCAAGGTTGCGTCCCCATCTCTTTCTTCTGTTTTAACTGTTTTGCTGTGGATAGGTTGAGGAGCATCTCTTTCTTGAATTTACATGGAGGTTCTTGTCACAGCAATGAAAGCCATTTTGTATATTTGGACGTATGTACCGTGTAAATGTAGTGATTACAAAATGCCTCTGTGCTGCATTATGCGAATCGACAATCGGTTTTAAAGTATTTGCCACCGGTCCAAAATTTTCAACAAAGTCGTTTTAAAAACCTTTAGCTTACTACATCAAAAGACGTTGTCGAATCGTGACATAACTTTAGTCCTAATTAACCCTAATGCGAAGTATAGTGCGTTAATTAGTGCGTCTTGGAGCTGGAAACTGCATGCATACACAAAATGCATACACAGGGAAACAAAATGCTGAGATAGCACGTAGTTAGACCATACTACATCCCCAAAATCTTTACTTCTAGTAGTTATTGTTAAAATAATGGCTGCTGAATCCAACGAGGGTCGGCGTGGTGGTTATAAAATGCGCATAAAGGCTCATTACCACTTATTTTCTCCAAGTATGAAGAGCACCTTCAAGAGAAAGCCTGTGTCACAGGGCACTCTCGATTAGGAGATTGCGCCCAATACACAAATGCTTTTGATCGACATTGCCTACTGATGCAATCCGCACAATGCCGACACAGGCCATCGGTGGTAAAAGTGCTTGCTGCAGAAATTCAACCAACGCCTGCATCGACTAAAACGGGTTCATTGCAGGTAAAGCATGATGTGAACTCTCATGAACGTTAGAGCGACATTATCATTTAGAACTTCAATTCAACACCAAATTTGTTGCCGAAGTTGCCTAGAAAAACGACTTATTCACTCCCGTGTATTTAAATAGGCGTGGCCACGCTGAAGCATCATTTGACACCAGTTAGAAACGGTGTTATGCTTAGAAATGGCACACCGCCAGAATCGAAATCAACACATCCAGTCGGACGTGGTTTCATGCCTGCAGTTTACGCATGCCACCGTGAGCAGAATCACGCTCAGACGAGTTCCCGTGGTTGCAGGGTTGCATCATAATCATCATCATAATGATTATCATCATCATCAGCCTGACTGCACCCGCTGCAGGGCAAAGGCCTCTGCGATGATCGACCAAGCCTTGTGCTTTCTGCTTTCATGTTATACCTTCTCACGTTTTAACCTCATAAGCCCACATAACTTTCTGTCTCCCCCTCTTGCGTTTGCATTTTCTGGGAATCTAGTCAGTTACTCTTGATGGCTAGTGGTTATTCTGCCCACGCGCTACGTACCTGATCCCTCTCCATTTCTTCTTCTTGATTTTAGTAATGACATCCTTAACCACTGTTTCTTCCCTTACCCACTCTGCTCTCTTCTGAATACATATAGTTACACCAATCATTTTTATTTCCATCACTCGCTGCGTCATTCTCAATTTAGGCTGAGCCCTCTTTGCAAGCTTCCAGGTTTCTGCTCTATGGATAAGTACCAGCAAGATGCAGCTGTTATATACCGTACTCTTGAGGGTCAGTGGTACTTTACCATTCCTAATTTAAGAGTGCTTGCTGATTGTGATCCTCTTCATTCTTATTATTCCAGTTATTTCATTCTCATGGTTCAGCTTCGTGGTTACTACCTGTTCTAAGTAGACATACTTCTTTACAACTTCTAGCGTCTCAGCGCTGTTTTCTGCCGAGACTGTTGCAGTCTATACGTTGTTTTTATGCATAGTATTTTCAGACCTACGTTTTTTTGTGAACAGCTTAGTTATCATGAGCTGGAATTTGTCTCCTGAGTTAATCATTAACGCAATGTCATCAGCGAACCGCATGTTGCTAGAATACTCTCCATTACTTATTATCTCTAACTCTTCCGATTCTAGATCTCTGAGAACTTCCTCTAAACACGCGGTGAATAGAATTGGAGATATTGTGTCTCCTTACCTCACACTCTTTATTGACATTATCTCTCTTTCTTTATGAAAAACTATGGTGGATGAAGATCAACTGTAGATTTCTTTCTATATGTTTATGTAGGGTTCGTCGATGTTCTGATTTCATAGTGCCTGCATCACTACTGATGTGTTGACCGAGTGAAACTGCTTCTCGTATTCTACGAAGGCTTGTATAAAAGTTGAGCCCCGCTCCAATCGATCTTTACGTCGGTAGAAGTGTGTATATTGATGCAAAAGAAACTCACAAAAATATTTAACGCCCTTGCTTGACGGAAACAGGGAAGAACGTCAACGAAGACTAGCGAAGCATAGGAAGAAAGGCAACACGAAATTGAACTAAACCTTATCCACCACGCAGATCACATCACGGTAGTGAGAGAGTTGAGAAGAGGGAAGGGTTTAGGGAATGCGCTCAGTAATATTGAGCCACATCCCCTCTTCTCACAGAGGCACCAGAATTTTTTTCTTTCGCAATGAAGAGTGCTATATATAAACGTTGCGTTAACTCGCACCCATTTATAGCAGGCCCATTCGGTCGAGATGGGATTGTCATGCATAATGGAGTGTGAAAAACTGCTTCATAGCTTCATATACAGTACTTTCCGCTGAATCAAAAATGTGCAGCTTATGTCCCGCACGTTATAAGGTACTTCAATGAAAGTGATAGCAAACAACCCCTATGTAAGCTTCATGTCAGGGTGCCAGGACAACGCTAACGATGCTTGGAGCACTAACTATCTGCTTTTATAACAATGTAATGAACATTGCTTACGCGAGCCCCGTCGAAGCCTCGCTTGAATGTTCCAAAGATGGCGATTTAAAAAGCTTCATTCGCTCACGCGAGGAATGTGTCAGTTGGAGAAACGGCAGATACGTGTGGAGTTTATAGGTTAGGATGGATAACTGGCCATCTCAGTTTAGCATGATCTGGCACGAAAGGCGGGAAGACGAAGAAAGACGCGACGAGCCGAAAAAAAACAAAATATAGTTAATGGGAAACAGCAAATCATTTCTTGTAATTATTTGAATACATTTGCTCGTACGATCTTGCACGCTGGGTCAATATACATCAGAGGTCTCAAAAGTGAATTCAGCTGGCGGGCCGCTGACATGAACTTTAGTGTCCCGGTAGGAGGGAAATATGTGATGAATAAAGCATGAAAGAGGGAGGGGAGTTTGAAGAGAATGAGAGCTGAAGTTTAAAATTGAAAGCAGGAATTTTTCATTTCTTATAAATATACGTCATTTTGAAGAGATTTAAACGCCCGGATTCGGAAAACATATCGATACTGATATTCAGGAAATCTGAATATGGATGCCGGAGTGAAATATAGTTTTACTTGCAGTTATGTGCCAAAACATGGTGACCGCTTAGTGTGCCTTGCTAAACAATGTTTACAAGTCATGCCTGTGGAGCTCACACATACACTTAAAAAAAAGAAAAAAAATGAACCCAAACCACTGTGTTCGAACCGGGCCACGTTTCAGATCTCTGCCGCAGATTTTCATGATAGCAGTGTTAGCACGTTCCTTTGGAGTAAAGCAAGAAAAACTACTCACATATTGGTGAGCTACACTCTAAATTACGTATCTTGATTGATACTTGCGTGATAAGTGGAGTTTAACGTCCCAACACCACCATATGATTATGAGAGACATTTCTGCCTCCATCGGAAATGCAGCCGCCGCAGCCGGGATTCATTCCCGCGACCTGCTGGTTAGCAGCCGAGAACCTTAGCCACTAAACCACCGCGGCGGGGCTAAATTCCAGATGCCTGCTTGTGGCAAAGGTTCGTGTACAGTGTCTAGAAATATACTGCTTAGTGTGCTGAGCGCGCGCTTTCCGTACGAGAGTGTGTGGCCGTGCATGTGATGACTGCACTCAGATGCCACAAGTGGCACTGCGTGTCGAGAGGGTGAACGAACGCGCGAAATTTCTCTCGTCCTGTTGCTGCCGGAGTCTCGCCACGTTTAAAATCATTGTGTGACAGCTGCCATCTGATTTACTATGAAGTTCGACGGCGCCATATGTACACTGCAACACCCTGATGTGTTAAAAGCTAAGCGGCAATGAAAAGAAAGGACGTGTATTGTGCCGCTGTGTCAAAGAATTTACCGGTCGAACAAAGAAAAGGTGTCTTGTTCCCCGCACTAAAGGATCCGACACGGCTTCCTGAATGAATAACTAGCATCAAGAGGACAGACAGAAGGCTGAATCCGAAGGCTGTCGTGTGAGAAAAGCATTCTGATAATGACTCCACCAAATTATCTTTTCGGATTAGGGTGAACGGTGTCGGGAACGAAATCGCCGTTTAGGCAGTTATTATGTATCTAAAAAATCAAAAATACCCTTTTGATTTTCATTCACACAGTTTTTTTCCCATGTCAACGTCGGACTCCCCTTCCAACAACGTTTTAAGTATCATATGCGGCGAGTGTCAGAATATTGATTGGCAAGTTATTATTTTTTGTTTTCACTCGAATCCTAATGAAATGAAGGCTAAGTGGGAAAGGTTTTAGGGTCTTCTGTACTAATTCTTGCTCTCAAGAACAAAGCAAAGTTTAAAAAAAAACTCTGGTGGTTATACTGTCAATGGTTTTTAAAATTAGTTTCTTTGCGTACTGCAACCACTTTGAGTATCTATCTATCTATCTATCTATCTATCTATCTATCTATCTATCTATCTATCTATCTATCTATCTATCTATCTATCTATCTATCTATCTATCTATCTATCTATCTATCTATCTATCTATTCATCTACCTATCTATTTGTCTACCAAATCGCCTACGTCTTGGTGCCCTCACGATCACCCTCTTAGGGTCTTCGAAATACTTCGCAAGAAGAGCCAAATGTTGGTGAAACGCCAATTCTGGTTCCAGTGTTGACTGTGCGATTTCTTGCATGTATTTAGCGCCACTTCATAATGTTTCACTTAATAAAAAAACAACAGTGTCACCTTGCATAGCATTAATTCCCAAGTTACGTGGGATCTGCGTGTTTTTTTTGGCGGGCAGTAGCGGATGGCGAAATATATGCCACGAAATGATCTTCATTTGGTATTGCAAAGCGCCGGTACTGTGAAAGCAATCGAGTATTTTTTATACAAAAAACATTGTGTAAAAAGCACTCCAAAAATGCTGAAACTATTAGGTGGCCTAGCGTGGCTCGCCCTCCTGAAGGCTTCGCAGCCCTTGCGGAGCGCAAGGATTGAACGAAAATGCACCCACTCACACAGCAGCGCACCATGCGAGCGCTGCCGGCAGTCATCAGCTGCGGGGCCATCTCCTAGCCCGCGCTCAGCACACTAGGCAGTATATTTCTAGACACTGTAGTGATAGAAAAAGAGGAAGATATTTGGCTACTTGGTGGCTGTTCACTAAGTAGCAAATTTCACCAAGTGTCCACATTGTTGCGCTAATTGCATCAGTTTGGACAGTTAAGAAGGCAAAAAAATTTTATCACCACATTTTGTCCCCATTATGTATTTAGCGCAAGAATCCATGAATGTAAGAGGTGTTTGGAGGTAAGCTACAAATATGGAACAGCACTGACAGTGCGAGTCAACTGAGAAAGTCGCAAATGTATCACAATATACGAATCTATATGAGCAGTATCATATCTGCGGCATTTATTCTACTAGCATCTTGTATATCCTTTATACATCGTTACTACTGCAAAGTAAGTTTGCACAGCCTTGACGTGTACAATGCGAATTATAACCGACAAGTACAATATGTCAGACATTTCCTCTGGTAGTACCTTAATTTTATGTAAAACACAAATACTTACCGTCTCGGTATCCTCTATCATTGGTCAATAATACCACTAAGCATCTGTGCTAGCCTTGCAGTGCACACAGCGAAGTATAAACTATAAGTTAGTCTACATCATTTATTTTTAAAAGCCAGCAGCCATTACTGAGTATACTTCTACTTTCAGAATACAAGTTCAAAGTGACATACAAGTTGAACTCTCATGATCGGAATGATCATCGGAGCTATAGCTATGCTTATAATGTAAAGCAGTGGTATACGTCTCAGCCAAAAGAAAAGAACAGTTTATTTTTTCTAGGTTATAAGCCGAAAACAATAAACAGATCGAGCAGCATATCGACATTATAAGTCTACACTTCATCAGGTACCTAAGCCCCTTCTATGTATGTTCCTCTTTCCTTCCTGAAAACAGAGAAGCGTAGGCTCAATTGATTTTTCGTTTTGGTTAAACGCCAACGTAAACGTGTAACGCCACCGACGTTGCGCTCTTCACCGCATTAAGAGAGGTGGATAACGCGGCTTCTTGATCGGGTGGGGCAGCTTCGGTTTCTTCTGACGCAGAATCTCCCTGGTTTTCCGGCGCTTGGCGAGCAGCTCCGGAAGCCTCTCGGCGTTCTTGGCCAAAATCCCAACCTGGAACCAAACTTCGGAACGGTAACTGCAACCCTACAGGTTCATGCTGGTGAACACCTGTGACAGGCTGATCAACGCAACCATTGAACAAGAAATAAAGAAAATGGGTATGTCTTTTTGAGGTGACCTTGACGCATTCTCGAGTTGGCTATCTCTGAGAAGGTACGCAAATTGTAACACTGCAACGTTCAAATCAGTGAAGGCAGAAATAAATAAAAATGTTTCGCCGACAGATTGGGCTAATGAGGGAGCTGTTCCTTTTCGTGTCTAAGTATACACAGCCTGCCAAGTACTTCCGACGCCTTGTTCGAAAGCGTTTGACCATACAGCCTCGCCTTACCATGTGTACACTCAACTTGCCGACATTCGTGGAGGCGTGTACGCTCACCAGTACTTTCCAACGCTCACCCACGCTGAGGCTAACGTCTAAATCGCACCACGAAGCATTTAACAACTGATGCCGTGAGATATTATGAAGCTGCCTGAATAGAGCAAATAACAAGGCCTCACTTCCTCGACTCTGTCATCGTTCGCAGTGATGAACTTGCGACGAATCTCCCAGATTTTACCACTTTCCCGTGGTTGCCGATAAGAATCGATGGGATGCAGCATCTTGTCGAATCAGTTCCTGCGCCACTGGCACTGCAGAGCCAATCAGCTTCCTTATCTGCTCTAAGGGAGACCTCAGGGGTGATTTTAGATCGAGCGATACGAGAAGTGGCTTTCATACTAGATTATGATGATGACTATTGAGCTTTTTGCTATGGCCCATGCCCACTGCGTACTATGAACCTTAGGTAGAAGGCTAGTTGGGCTGCCAAAAAAAAGAAAGTTTGCAGTACTAGACTAAAAAAAACGCGCACTTGATTGCCAACATAAGTTGGGAAAAAATGTAATATTAACGGAACAAATATTATGAAAATTTTAAGATGCATACAGAGCCCGTAGATAAAAGGTGGTGTACAGATGACCTGTTTAAAAAATATATGGAGAACTAGTTTATTAAAACTTATGTCATGCTTGTAGAAAAAATGAAGCCTCGTCTTATAATGATGAAAAAGGGGAGACCTCATTGCCTGGCACACAGTTACAACACATCCATTGCTAGCTGTTCCAAATTAGTCTAATTTGAGCCACGAGTGGTTAGCTACATGCGCTGGTTCATCATCGTCGATTTCTTCAAATACAAAACAATGTGTTTTTCACCAGTTGGATATAATTGCACTGTTTCATATATTTCTGCATGACTCTGCAAGGGACTTACTTTACTTTATCACTCTAAAGACCCCTTAGTAGGGGTATTACATAAGGGGTGGAAATACATTAGTACGCAGTTTGTATAAACATATTTGAAAATGAAAAAAAAAACAGAAAAATACAAGCACTGTACACTTGCATATTACATACTAGAACACCAAAGAGAAAAAAATACACATAAGTGCATGTGGTGGTGTCTCAATTACGTCAGCACAAAAAGGTATATACCAAAACAATACAAAATAGAAATAAAACGACGCTTTTATTGCGAAAAGTATGCTGTGACGCTCTTCGTAAACGCACACGGGCAAGCGATGACAACGATCTTGTGACGCAGGTTGTTCCACTCTGTAGATGCATGACAAACGATTGAGGCGGAAAAAGTTGTAGTGCGCATGCGAGGGCGGCACACTTGAAAAACGTGTCGTGTTCGATGAGGTGTTCTGGCCGCTGGGATAATATAGGTGGTTGAATAAGCGGGGTGTAATAGAACTTGTGAAAAAGTTAAGGGGTTGCAGTGCACCAGCGCGTGCAAAGAGAAAACAAATATACTCATTCTTTAGGTAAGATAGAAGGAAAATGGCGCCTTAGGTAATAAAACTTACCTGTGGCCCCATCTGGCCAATCTTCTACGGTAAATAAAGGCTCAGATGCGTTATGGTTTCCGACTGGTTGAGCTTTTTATGTATAGCTCCCGCTAGCACTCATTCATAAGCTTACCTTGTATGTGCCACGTACGTGGATCAAATGAGACTAAATATGATCTCTTAATTCCATCCGAGTCTAGGCTGGCCTATTCACAGTTAATGGGCATGAGTCATGCTTACCAGGGAAAAATTATCACAATTTCGACGCAAAGGCAAACCTACGAATTTGGTAATAACAAAATTTAAAGTTCCCCTAGTGAAACTATGAGCTTGCAATAGGCCCTCGCTACCACAATAGCTGGTGTGACGTTATGCAAAGCCGCGCATACGCCGAAGCAAGCAACGGAGAAGCCTCCGCCAAGACGCACTTGGCAACGGAGTCCACCGCTACAGGCTCCGACAGCTCATGTGACGTCTTGCTGTTGTGAGGTCATGACGCCTTAGCTACGGCTGCAGGGAAGTCATGTCGAAACTACCGAAATTGTCATGAATATTGCTATAACCACACGAGCCTTTGACACAAAGCCTTTGATGTTGTAAACTACACTAAACTGCTCTTTAAACTGAGTAAAATGGGATTCAGTGATGAAATTTTAAATTGGATTGGCGCCTACCTGAGTAAACGCGAGCAAGCAGTGAGGATTGATGGTTCTTTTTCAGCTACGCTAGATGTGTTTTCAGGTGTGCCTCAAGGGTCCGTGCTTGGCCCACTGTTGTTTTTGTTATACATAAATGATATAAGTACTATTGTAGAGCCACCTGTTAAGATGTAACTTTATGCTGATGATTGTTTCATTTATATGCCTGTAAGCTGTACTGATGATGAACTCGAGTTGAATAAGTGCCTTGAAGATTTGGAATTGTGGTGTTGCGAATTGGATATGCAAATTAACTTTAAAAAAACAACATATGTACACATTAACAACAAGAAAAATGTTCTCCATTTCCAGTACAACATCGGGAGCAACAAACTCTGTAAAACGTCCCATTTTAAATACTTAGGGGTGACAATTACGAACAACCTAACTTGGCACCGTCACATTGAATTGGTTTGTTCTGAGTCATTTAAAAAACTGTGTTTTCTACGAGCAAAGATGCATAAAACACCGAAACATGTAAAGCTGCTTGCATACCACACATATATTAGACCTAGACTGGAATACGCCTCTGTGGTTTGAAGCCCTCACCAGAAACACTTGGTCACCAAGTTGGAGCGTATTCAGAGGCGTGCAGCTCGGTTTGTGTGCTCTAGATATAGAAGGCGGGATTCAGTAACTGATATGCTAAATTCATGCAATATATAATCACTTGAAATTCGAAGACGGAAACAAAAACTTAAAACATTATTTCGTATAATCCAAGGGATATTCAAAATACCTAAAGACGAGTACATACACCTTCCTGGAAAACGTAGCACTAGATTGAATCATGATGCCCCCATTGAACCTTTTAGCACTCGCACTGACATCTTTCGGTGGTCATTTTTCCCGGACGCTATAGAACAATGCAATTCTTTACCCCAACATGTTATTAATAGTACCGATGTGAAAACTTTTGACAGAGAAATTGATGCTTATTTTGGTAATGGTTGAAGTACTGCCCATTCTGTTTTCCTGTGTTTATTGCTTAGTGGTGTTCTGTTTGTACTCATATTGTACTCCCTCCCTGTTATGACCCTCAAGCGAGGGTTGACAGTATTATTAAACAAAATAAAAAAATAAAAAGTAAAAATAAACAAAGTAGCCTATCAATCGTTCACGTCATTCCGTTCGTCATGTGTATACCTGCCACGCATATAAACATCTTCGGGATTGTTATAAGAGCGCTGCAACTGCTCGTGTTGCGGCAGTTTGTAGCATGGGTTGTCTTAAAAAGAATTGTACACCTCGAAAAAGCGCTGCCTATTGCGAGACTCTTTGTTCTGCAGAGAGATTACTAGATGAGGGGTGGTGATCCGACCTAGCCTACTTGAGCACGAAAGCGGCTGACATGAAGAGGTTGTCAATCTAGGGGCCATAAAAAGCTGAAAACCAGCCTTGCTTCAACCAAACTTTAAACCTATATGCCTAATTAAAAACGTATAGTGATTCAGCTATAACCGGTAAAGTCTCCTACTCGAATTAACTATAGCTTGGCTGTTGTAAAGTCTTATGCAGCACAGTGCAATAGTTGTTTTCTTTATTTTTTTCAGGCGTATGCCTTAGTTTGTTGACATTATAAGAGAATACATTTATTTATATGACTTTCGAAGGGCACCAGAAGTGATCGTTTGTTTGCCACGTGATGCTCCGCGGCCATGATCTGAGTACAGTGACGTAGAACTGAATTTTTTTCTCAAAGAAATCAACCCTACATGCTGTGCCCTCGACTCCACCGCATCTTTTCAAACTCTGCAATCCTAGCGTGGTGACCTTTGATATCCATCGTTGGACACGTGCGGCGACTATTGCGACGACTTGGTGCTGTGCACAAGTCGTCTAACGTCCTGCCTTCTTAGTCATTGTACCTTTATTTGAAGTACCTTAGCGTGAACCTAAGGTAAAACAAGAGCTGATTAGTCAATGTATAAAAAGGGTCCAACTTTCCCAGGGAACTCTCTCATGCATTCCTATGCCAGCGTCGCCTAGGAACTTTCTAACTCCCGCTACCCACTTCCTATACTTTGGCATGAACAACAGGTGCTTCACCGACCAGATAGTTGTAGCAAGATGATGGGCATATGCGCAACCCTGGCTCCCATTGAGAGTCATGCACACTATCTCGGCTTAATCGACTACAGGAGAGCGCTATCTTGCACTAAAGGTTCCTTCACACTGATCATTCTAGCCACCGAAAGTGCTCCGAATCAGATTCGGTGGCGGCGAGGTCCGCCGAAAGGGCCCTCTCCACACTGATCACTTTCGGACCGATTTTAGCGGCGTCTGCTGCCGAATCGGTCACCGCGAACCAATAGGAGCGCTCGTCAAAGAATTTTGAAAAATGGCTGCCCAGCTCTACTCACTCGTCATGTCACAGTGCACGTAATTGAAAGCTGCAACTAACGAGAGTTTAACCCACTTTGTGCCTACTTCACGTCCCTATTTTCTGGAAGAGGTGACCGAGCTTGTCGTTGGCGAGACCAAGCTTGTCACGGTCTTGCGGAGCAAGATGACGCTCCCTACGCTATTGGCGTCGTTTGTTTTTTTCTGCACTTCGTGCATTATTAGAAGACAGCGATTTGCCAGCAAGGTAAGCAGTACTGCTTCTTCTTACTTCCTACCTACGAGAATCATTGAAGTCCAGACCACCGGATAGTGTAGTGGCGTTTGCGAGCCGAGACAGCAACTGGGTGACAGCGCATCCATCCTGCGTTCGCCCGGTGGTAGATGGCATATTCGGTGGCGTGGGGTCCAGTGGGAACAACGCTGCGTTTCGGCGGCAGGCGAATTGCGCTCGCTGTAGAAAGCGGATTCTTCAGTGTGAACTAGGGGTAATTGCCCGATGCTTACGTTCTTATCGTAATATTTGCCACTTGGAGGAAACAAAAACTACGCACAGAGAACAAAAACCCCTCAATGGCATTCAGACGGCCTTTTTGTCTTTTGGGTGGTATTTTATCGCCAGCACGCGGAAGTACTGCTACGCCCTAGAGGTCCAAACAAAAAACCCGCATGATAGCTTTCGGTGTGCTTCATATAACTGAATTTCATTTATGTGGCGAGTGCTGCACCGCCGCGGTGGTCTCGTGGCTAAGGTACTCGGCTGCCGACCCGCAGGTCACGCGATCGAATCCTGGCTGCGGTGGCTGCATTTTCGATGGAGGCGGAAACGTTGTAGGCCCATGTGCTCACATTTGGGTGCATGTTAAAGAACTCCAGGTTGTCGAAATTTCCGGAGGCGTCTCTCCACGTCTCTCGCAATCATAAGGTGGTTTTGGAACGTTAAACTGCACAAATAAATTAATATGTGGCGAGTGTTCATTTAGTGCCAAAAGGAATGGCATACCCTGTGGTGGACAATATTTTGTCAAATCCTCGACTCTGATCTTTATCGTGTTCGCAGGTCCTTGCTCTGGAATGTCAAGAGCACGAGGCTTTTCACTCAAGTGGTTGCGTGGCTGGTCTTGCGGAACAATTACGTCGTAACTATTGTCGCGAGAGCAAGGTTTCCAGTTCCAGTATCTTCTCAGGAAATTTGTGCAAAACCAACTCCTCTGCTTCTTTTTCAAGTCTTTCTTTGTACTCTTCTACCTTTGGGTTTGTTTCTCTGGCCATTACAGAGCTTCGGCTTTTAACTCTAATGGAATGTGGGATAAATCGTGTTTTCCAGCCTGGGACAGGCGCCTACACGCTGCATTTACGGCTTACCAACGGAGCAGTCAAGGTCGCCCCCGTTCGGGATTAGAAGGGGAGAGCTTACCCGGAAAAGCGTCTAGCAAGAGGCCGGTCCGGCGCCACCGTCCGAGTTTAAGCCATTGTTAGCAGGCACGCGTGTCATTGAGAATGACATGGGGACGCGACCACTTAACCTGACCGAGACATAGTGGCGGCAGGTAAACGACCAAATTCTTCCGCGCTGTTGTTAGGATGTCCGGGCGCCTCGCCGTCGCATGTACACCTGGAAAGCGCACGGAGCCCAATGGTGTATCCATCGCTCTTAAGGACGCTTCTAGGAAGCAACAATTAACGAAAGAACTGACAGGGCCCGAGCGTGGGAACGGCCGCCGACTGAAGTCGGCCGATAGGGCCGGCACGAGTAATGTTGGACAGCACGGCCTGGCATGGGAGAGAGCGTCACGTGCGGAGAACCTCTCTCCCTTTGCGTGTTTCCTTCGGTGAAGACGTTTTTACAAATGTAGTGCCTTTTATGAAAGTGTTTCTGTGATTGGTTTTTGTGAAGACTCTTTGTGCGACCAAGGGTTAAAAAGAGGATGTTTGAATGTGAAAAGTGAGCGGAGTCGGGGTCAACAGCGGATCGCACCACCGGAGACCAGGCCATGCAGGCCGAGGGGTATGCCACCATTTTCTATGTTTTGTCTTTGTGACCCAGTGCATTTTGTAAATTGAAGTTGTGTTAGCTAAATAAACCCCCAATGAGTGCTCCCCGAAATCATCGTGTTGACGTCTCATCGATTGCCTCCGCGGAGTTTCACCCACACTTATTCGTCTCCCTGGTCGTCCGATGCGCCTAACTTGAACAACCCCGACGTTTCGCTACACTATGTTAACAGCTGAACCCTCCAGACTCAAGGCGAAGTCAGCTAAAATTTTGCAGAAAGAAATACGTGCTCAACGTCATGAAAGCCACGCCTAATATTATATGTAGTTCGTAACGTGATAACATAGGCTAATAACGGACTGAGGTAGCAGAAACTGTGGACTGATGTTTGCTAGCTTTTGGCAACTATAACATGCGAGTGCTACCGAAGGGCAGGCATGGAAGCTGTTAGACGGAGAAACGTGGGATTTGTGAAATTAGAGAACTCCGATAGGAAGGCTCGACAAGAAGATGGAAACATATTAAAGGTTATAGTAGTTGTTCTAAGTATAAGTAGTGGTCTATTCTACAACGAGTAGTGATCTAGTAAGCAAGGAAAAACGAGAGTATTCACTTCGTTGGATTTATATTGACACACGTATAAAAATGATGAAAAAGACGAAGTAAGAAGAATTTGTGGTAAACAGTCGAAAGGACAATATCAGGATAGGAAGAGCATTCACGAATCATACGAGAGCTGTTGGAAAAGCATTTCCAATAAGTGGTAATTTTTTGTGTGTTTAATTCAGTGACATGAATGTCCAAGTAGAATTTTCTATGATTAGAAAAATGATTGTTCGCACTTTCACAAATAACGGGCACTTATTGACGTTAAGCTGACATTCAGAAAAATGTCCCAGTGCAACGATTGATCGCGTTCTCACAAATTTACTTTATGGAACCCCAAACTGGCTTTTTGTTTCTTCCGAGTAACAAACGTAATCCGGAAGTAATTTATTGCATTTAAAGTGCTGAAAGAAATAGAAGAAAAAGTAAGCTAACGTGCTCCAAATCTTCAAGCTAGAAAAGCAAAAGAACAGAAAGACTGTGAAATCGCGCGAAAGAATTAAATGACAGGAAGCCACCTTTCCGCTTATCCCAGAAAAAGGATAAAACGAAACAAATAATAAAGCTTCCAAAAAGCATCGATGCTTCAGCCGGTGCCGCACGGAAGCGAAAATGCGTTATTTAGCGCGATGCTCATCCCCAATGTCCGGGGAGCTTGGACGCTCATGCGTCAACATAAGCGTTTATGGTGGGCCGAACGCGATAGAGGCGATTGAGAGAGATACATAAAAAGGTAGAAAAAGAGCTGAGCAAAAGATGACTATACTTTCCGTCTCTCATATTCCCTGAAGTTCCTGCTTTTTTGCTTCTTTGCCGAATATGCAGAACGCACGTCGAGGGAGGCAACCAAGGAGAAGGAAATGGGCGGGAGGTGCGAGAAGGACGCTTGAATGCCGCATTACTGCCGAGCGTTCTTCGATGCGCGGTTTATTATTCTTCGCTCCGCAGCAAGATTTGTGACCCACACCGCGCGTCTGTTTCTTGTGCTCGCACGACCACGGTGAACGGCGAAAAGCGGCCGCAGCGACGTCAGCCCCTTGATCGTCTCGTGGCGGCATCGGGGCGCGCGCTATCGCCATGTCACAGCCGAGGCGGAAAACGAGCGCGCCGCGTGGCGCGGATGACCGCGGATTACGGGAGGGCCATACACGCAAGCCACAGACTGTGCCTTCCTGCCTCTTTTTTTTCCCCCGCCCTTTCCCTCATCGCTATGGGTGGCGAAGTATACATAGGCGCCGGCCGTTGCAGCCTCTATATAACGCATAAATCAAGAGCCAGTGGACACCGATAAACGAAGAGCGCCGCTTCTTGACCCGCCGCCACCGCTCGCAAAAGCTGCTACTGGGAGAGCCAGCCATACTGTGAAGCCCCCTATCCAAGTCCACGAGTAGAAACGGGAAAAAAAGAGGGATGGGAGGAATAATATTGCAAGGAGCCGAAGGCCGCTGGGAGTGATGTGCGCCAACGGAACGGCCGCCCGCCAGTATGCGGTGCGAGCTTTCAACGGTGGAAGCACCCCCATGTTCCTCATTAAATGGATATTCAGGGGACAAGGCCTAAGTCAGGCCTCCTTCGGGGGCGTACTTAACTCGACGGGGAGAGGTCGCTCGCAGAGCTGCACGTGAGCGGTCACCATACGTTGTCGCTGTTAAGGTGAGAAAAGTTATGTCGTTGAAACGAATGTTGGTTTTGATTAAAAAATATAATTGTGGAGTGCCCCCATAAACTTACCTTTCTGACATTGAATCGCAGTTTTCAGACAAATTTCAGAGCTAATCTTTGTCGTCTTTAGATTCACGTTCTCGAGAAACTAGCCTGATTTGAAACTTCGCTGTTCTATGACAGCGCCATCAGGACAGCTTTATACAGGGTTTCCCACGTATATTTAGCGAGAGTTTAAAAATATGCAAAAACACGCGATTACGACGTGACCAAATGCATGAAGCTCACCGTTGCCTGGAGTCAGTCAGATTATTTATTGTGTGTCTTAAAGATTGTTTATTTAGATGTGAACGAAGATAAATAAAAATATTCAATTAGAAAGTTGTAGATCGGTTTACAAAACGTCTGATTAGACAGTTTTGAACTGTTTATCTGGTAAATATTAGTGTTTTTCTGCTAATTACATATGCCCGCGAAATACAAAAAAACATACCATGTGATAAACCCGCCCCGACGTCAGTGCGCACGATGATTCTAGTGCTTCTAACGTTCCGTGTACGAACGACACGCTACCCTCGCACCGGTTTATTGCAGCTAAGCGGTCCCAGAAATTATAGCTTTTGTGGCCGATAGCAAAAAGTGTTCATCATAAAGCCACCACGATCGTTGCGGCCCTGCCGAGACAGCACAATGGGGCAAATGCTATGGTCGTTCGTATGCGGAACGTTAGAGACAACTAGAATCATTGTGTGCACTGGCGCACGAGCGGGTATGTCACGTGGTATTTTTTCGTATTTCGTGGGCATTTGTAAATAGCCGTAAAATACTAAGAAGTAAGAGATATAAAGTTCAAAACTGTCTAATCAGACGTTTTGCAAACCGATCTTTCTCATTGAATTTTTTTATTTAACTTCGTTTCTTGAAAAGTTAGTTATTTAAACTGTTCTAATAAACAATATTTAGGAACACAATAAGTAGTCTGACTAAATCCAGGCAACGGTAAGCAACATGCATTTGTTCCTGTCGCAATCGTGTTTGCCGGCATATTTTTAAACTCTGGCTAAAGTTACCTTGGACACCCTGTATACGTACCAAGTGGATGGGCTTGAGCGCCTGTAATCATTACATGCTATCTTAATACTTATTATCGTAAAAACAATAAAGAATAAAATGATAACAATATATAACGTACGTACGAAAACCATGATATGATTATGATAGACACCGTAGTGGAGGGCTCCGTAAGGTTCCACCATATGGTGTTCTTTAACGTTGTTGCGACCGGGGTTTTGCAGGCACCGGAGGTCCGGTAGAAAGTTGTCGAAGCAGGAGAACGGGAAACTTGAAGAGGGTTTATTTTCATTATATACAAGATGAGTTCTCGTACACGACGAGCTCCTACTTACACGGCGAGCTTTCGAATCTGGTGTTCCTCCACATGGCGCTCCTTCGAATGAGCCGGGTAGCTCATTGTAAAGGGTATGTGCTCCCCAGATCCCTAGATCAGGGAACCCGTGCAGATGGTACTGTCCAATCACAGATCACACACAACTGGTGAGGGGGACCAGCTTGCACGGCCCGCGTGAACGTCCATTATTGAGGCGTGACTCTGCAGTCCAAGGTGGCACCAGCGGGGCTCTTCCTTACCATGTGCGTGCCGCTGGTTGAGGGGTCCCAAGCTCTTGACAGCATACTTT
Organism: Rhipicephalus annulatus; assembly: GCA_013436015.1. Classification (NCBI taxonomy): domain Eukaryota; kingdom Metazoa; phylum Arthropoda; class Arachnida; order Ixodida; family Ixodidae; genus Rhipicephalus; species Rhipicephalus annulatus. The sequence goes on along the minus strand of WOVY01003315.1, from coordinate 460,932 downwards.
AAAGGGCGCGGCGAACTGCTCGCTTAGTTAGCGGGGTGATTTGCGGCGGCTGCCGCGGTCTCTTCCAAGGAAGATGCTGCATTTGTTGTCCTCTCTCGAACGGCTTACGGCTTCATGGCGAAACGACGTCTCAATCTGCGGCAAGGAGCGACAATGCCTGGTGGGCATAGGCAGCTGGCCGGTCGGTTAGTTGTTTGAGGATCCAAAGAGCACCGCTCTCTCGTCAGATCTGGGGCCAGTCACAACAACGTGCTCTGACACCGCGCAGCACATAGGTCTCTACCATACCGCATCCACCAAAATGCTACCACCGCAGTCTAGCTCAAAGCCGTGACCTTCATATCAGCAGCAGATCACCGTAGCCACTAATCCACCGTGGTGGACAAAAGTACTTATTATCGTACTTTCTCTCTTGTACACTTCCTCCACAATTAATAAACTTGTCACATTAGTAGTTACGCAGATGAATAAAACTGTGAGGTTTCGAGATTGCAAGTTTCCTGCGAGTGATCTCTGTGATCTACACAAAGAGCTGTGTGCGAGAAGGCAGGAATTAAAACGCCGTAACCATAATAGATGATCGTACCCTCGTAATTTGAAGACGTATGAGACATACACAGCAGAAGCCTGGAATTTAGTCTGCACATTCAGAAGAACCAGTGCCTTCACCAGACTGCAAGTTATCTCGCATTTCTGCGCGACAGCAAGCCTAACTTAGCAATTTCTTTTGCTTGAAATCTCCGCGTATAATCACTACGAAACGAGCCACAAATATAGTGTTGGCCCTTTTGCAAATACTTATGACGAAGTTACGTCCATATGACACTAATTCAAGGAGGGGAGAACAGAAAAACGTGTATTAGTCCGCCCTAAATTGTCGCAATTTTTTGCACGTTATTAGTCACATTGTAGGTGCTGTGAATGGAATGAACAATATAGGCGTTGGGTGAAACATTGAGCAGCATGTTGGGTAAACTTTTGCAAGAAATGGATGTAAAAACAGCATCTGAAGACAGGTGGTAGGGGCAAGTAAAGTAACTAGTAATTGAAAAAAATACATTGGTGAAATCTCTCGGTTATTCTTAGATCGTAAATTGCAGCGTAATCACTGCGGCTGTCCTCAGTTTCTAAAGCACTGCAGACTTCCAAAAATTAATCTGGTTGTATTCACAGTCTTTTTTCATAGAACCGAAGTTTCATTTCATAATGTGTGCTGCTCGCCAGTGTCCACTCACCGTCAGCTGTGACGCTGCCCCACACTCGCACCAGCTCACTATCCTAGGATTTCCAGTAGCCGCTGAAATGATACTAAAAATGATCTATAACTTATTTTTTGTGCCTCTCTCCCTACATCACTACCTCGGCTTGCCTAACCTCAGCCCCTTCAAGGCAAATTGGACAAATGGAAAGGTATAGCTTTCGTTGTAGCCATTAGAATACAAAAACGCCTGCGTGAACATTGATTGAGGCGCTCCTTTAAAGCATCGCAGGTGGTCAAATTGATTTTGAAGACGGCGAGCTTCATTATCATAGGAGGCATCGCTTTGCACGTAGTTCACAAACACTCTGGTGTGTTCAGCAAACTTTAGAAGCGTTTCGCGCACACGGCTTATAAAAGTGCGTGATCAGCGCTATAGACAATTTTCTGAAGTTAGTTTGTCTGAGCAAAACTAGATGGCGCCACCATACCGAAACACCACGCTTTCTCCTCAACGGCGTGGTCGCGATGTGGTGTGTGGCGACAGTAGCCCCTGCAGCCTATGCCGAGAAGGGTGCGGCGCGGATGCGGACGCCCACGAGCGTTGTAAGAAAATATGTCTCGTTAGCTGTTTGCCGAGACCAGTGCGCTACCGGGCGACGATGTTGGAGTATGCTGAACATTGGTGAGACGTAAAGGAAATGTTTTTGCTGTGGTTGGGTGCAAAAACATTGCAAAGACATAAACCACTGTGTCCGCTTTGCTGGCCTTCCATCGAGCAGCGGCGGTAAATCGGCCAGCTGTTGGTGATGGTGAATGGAAAGTGGAAAGGAGGAGGGTATGAGATCACGTGTCCAAACGCGGCAGCGCGCGTTCATCGCTGTGGAAAGTAGTCTCTAGTACCTTTATTCCTTACACTGCTCGCAAAACAAACGTTCGAAACGTTGATGTGACGCTTTGTGAAACAGTGTGAATAATTCTAATTGCCAACTTGCGTGGCGCGTAAGTACGTAAATATGTCAGTGTGTGCAAAATGTTTAAACTTTACGATAATTGGTGGGCTCGATAAGTGGTGGGCTACTGGTGGGCTCGAGACCACTGGAAGAATGGCATGCTTATGGCCTTTGCTGTTTCAGGTCACTGTTACCTGGGCAACATGCTGTGGGCTGCTAAGCTCCTCCTGGCCTGCTTCGGTTGTTGCGCCTTGCTCCAGTCCAACTTAACCGTGTTCGACGCCTATTCCTGGCGCAGTGAATTATTTCAACTTCTCGCGAAGGGGAAACGCCTTTTGGCTGACCGACTTCAGCGATGCTGCGCTCAGCGGAGTTTCTGGCTTGTCTTGGCTGGCACCCAATTTCCGGCCTCTGGAATGGCGACCAGTAACGCTCGGTTTTCCAACCATAGATGGAAACGACCTTCTCGCCTGGCAACATGGCTCTTCCGTCTCGATAGCTGGACTGCGCAGTACTCTATATAAGCGTCAGTCTGTGACTTGCTGGTTTGGGCTCGACACCGCTACAAGGATGCCATGCTTATGGTCTTTGCTGTTTGATGTTGGTTACTTGAATAATGCTTTTTGCATAAGAAGTAGCAACCGTTTCTTCCTTGCACTGTCATGCCCACCAGAGCTTAGGAGTGTTTTGAAGCAATTATTATCTTGATATGTGGGGTTTAACGTCCCAAAACCACCATGTGATTATGAGAGACGCCGTAGTGGAGGGCTCCGGAAATTTAGACCACCTAAGCAATTATTATCTTGTATGTACGTCTGTAGTGCCATGCGTGAAATTTTATTATTCCTGGTCGGTGATGTGGAATCAAATCCCGGTCCTATGAATAAGAAGGAGGCCGACGCATTCGCTCTAGCCCTTACTGAAATACGCGATCTGAAGGAAAGTTGCGAAGCTTTGCCCTCAAAACATGCTACCGCCGAGATTGAAATTAAACAGCTAAAGCGCAAAGTAGACACGCTTGAAAAAGCCAACGCTGTATTGCTGACGGGGCTGGTGCGGATGCTGACGCCCTTCGTACCATGTCGGACAAAATGAAAGCAGCAGACAGCAAAATTAAAAGTTTAGGTACCAAGGCGAATTCACTAGAAGAAATCACCGCTACTCGGTCTGTGACCGCCCCTTCTGGCTCGTTTGACGCTTTGCGTGATGTGACGAACCAACTGTCAAAAATTACGAATAGGTGCGACGATGCAGAAATTAGATCACGTTGGTCTAAACTTTCATATTTTGGCACTGAAGATGACCCCAATGAGAACTGGGCAGTGCAGAAGATAAGAGTGAAGTTTTTTCTGACCACCTAGGCACTTTCATAACTAGTTCGCAATTAGAACGCGTGCACAGGATGGGCAGATTTAACACAAATAGAGAAAAGCCAATTATTGTAAAGTTCACATTTTTCAAGGTTAAAGCTAATTCTGTCAAATTCGCGTAAGCTTAAGGGAACTGATTTTTACATCCGCGAAGTTTTTTCCATGAAAACGCGACAAGCTTTCCAAAAGATTCTGGAATACGCAAAGACTCAAAACAAACGCTTTAAGCTATGCGTTGATAAACTTTGCATTAACACTAACATCTACGTTTTCGATCACTCTAGCAACGTAGTTGTGCCGTCTACGAGATAGCTAGAGGCTAACACGAGCACGCGTAAGCGGAGTCAGTTCAAGTCGCCATTTTTATCTGTGTATTTTACTAACATTCGAAGCCTACTTCCCAAAACGGATGAGTTGTGTTCTTACTTAGATATGATAGTGATGCCGACATATTATTACTCACGGAGGCTTGGCTCTATCCTGACGTAACCAACGGGTTACTGTTCCCAGATAAAGACAACTATAACATATATCGACGTGACCGTGTCGATAGATGAGGAGGAGGCGTCTTAATAGCAGTAAAAAAGACATTGTGATCAGTTCACCTTGATACTAACCTCTCTACAGAGATAAGTTGGACTGCATGCGTTAACTTATGCAAAAATACTTACAGAAGCATGTTATCGTCTACCGAATGCCCATTCCTCTTTCCCAACGATCAACGTGACAACATAGAACGAGCTAAGCAACTCTATATTCAGCTGACCTTATATCCATTTTTTGGCAATTGCAACTACCCGCTCATTGACTGGTCTACCATGACTACCACATGTCACGCCTCATCAAATTTTCTCGAAGTAACCCTCGACTACAACTTCTCACAAGTTGTTCACCAATCCATCCGTTGTACTAACATACTTGACCTTGTTTTCACTAATGCACCAGAAACCACTGGAGTAATTTCTTACATAGAAGGATTTAGCAACCACAAGCTTCTTAACTTCCAAATTAACCTACTTGCAACATTTACAGGCTCAGTGAGAAAAACAATCCAGGATTATAACCGTGATAATTTTCATTAATTAAGGATGGAGCTAGAAGATTTTTTTCAGGACCTTTTTCCGTTGTTTGCGTCACGAACAGTGAACGAAAACTGGATTCTTTTCAAAGAAAAAGTATTAGAGTTAGTTGACCAACTTGTGCCACTGATCTCTGCATCCAACTATAAAACTAACCCTTGGTTTACTAAATATCTTCGAACATTACGAATTAAAACAAAATGTTTCTATGATATACCGCAAAACAGATTGGTTCTGTGTCCTACTGGGATAAGTACAATGTCTTCGCACAAGACAATTGTAAAACCTTAGTAAGAAGAAATATTATTCGCAGGACTTGCCGTCACTTCTCAAAAATAACCCCGAAAAGTTCTTACAAACAATTTCACCCTACAACAAGTCTCCTAATCACATTACAATACACAATAATGAACTAACGCCGCTCTTTGGTGAAGCTTCCGCTATTGCTTTCAATGAGTACTTCGCCTCAGTTTTTACACAGGAAGATTGTTTCAATGTGCAATTCGTTCCAGATCACCATTACGCTTTAATTGCCCCAATCATTGTCACTGCCTAAAGTATAGCACAACTCATCACAAATCTTAAGCTTTCTACTTCATCAGGCATTAATAACATTAACTCTAAAATACTGAACACCACAGATATTTCCAGCCGCTTCCTCTGTCTCCTATTTAACCAATCGCTATCATCAGGTGAGCTGCCCAAAGATTGAAAGATTGGTCAGGTGATTCCGGCATTCAATTCCGGTGACCGGCACTCACCCCGTAATTATCGACCCACTCAACTGACGTGGATATCCTGCAAACTACTTGAACATATCGTGGCTTCTCGTGTCAACGATCACCCTGAATCAAACAACTTCTTCTTCTCTAATCAGCATGGCTTTCGAAAAGACTACTCATTTGACACCCAGTTATTCGAAGTCACGACTGACCTTCACTTTATTATGAACGCTAACGTACAAACCGATTGCCTCTTCCTTGATTTCGCCAAGGCATTCGATACTGTCCCTCATTGTCGTTTAATCTCAAAATTGGCTGCACTCCGTATTGATTCATTAATCCTGTCTTGACTACGAAGCTTCCTCTCTTCCCGTGAGCCACTAACGGTGATCAACGACATTTCATCTAACCTTTGCGACGTCCCATCCGGTATTCCCCAAGGAAGTGTAATAGATCCGATACTTTTTCTAAAATACAATAATGATTTGCCCAACAACCTTTCATCCACAGTTAGGTTGTCAGCCGACGATTGCACCTTACAGCGCAACAGAAAATGTTTGAATGATCATTCCGCTCTCCAAGATGTCCTTGACCTAATCTTCCGGTGGTGCGAAACTTGGCAGATGTTTCTTAACGCCTCTTAATGCAAGTTAATCTCGTTCACCCGTAAGCATGCCCATTTAGCATTTTACTAGAAGATTATTAACGCCGTTGTTTTAGCTACACCCTCTCACAAATATTTAGGCGTTCACCTAAAATCGGATCTATCCTGGACTACGCATATAGCAGCTTTCTCATCCAAAGTCTCTTAATCTCTCGGATGTCTCCGTAGAAAGTTGCGCAACACTACTTCTAACGTACGCGCATTTTCATATATTACTTATGTTCGCCTACAGCTAGAGCATGCATCATCCACATGGTCACCATATCAAGATTACCTGTTGCATATGTTGGAAGTCGTCCACAATAAGGCAGCGAAATTCATCTCTGGAAACTACGACTATCATTCAAGCATTACCCTAATAAAAGAAGACCTTGCATTTCAGTTACTGGAAATACGCCGCAACAGTGCTCTGTTATGTCTGTTTCATAGGTACATTTATTGTAACAAAATTCACTGTTTGCCACTTGTTTCTCCTGCGCGCACTTCCCAGCGCATTCGCAATGCACGTAGTTTCATGTGCATTCATGGTCACACGCAGGCATTCAACTTATCACTACCTCGAGCCATTGCATATTGGAACGATCTTCCGGATCATTCTGAATCCCTTTCTAACCGTGAAACTCTTCGTGATAACCTGATTTTGTTTCACTCTAATATTGTATACCGCTGTTGCACCTGGGCTTTCGTAATCATATATATATATATATATATATATATATATATATATATATAATGTCACGGCTAAAGGCCGGGAAAGAAGACAGAGGACGATGAAGTGATGAGCGTGGACAGCACCCACGGTTCCTCCGAGGAAGAAGAAGTCGAAGCGGCTGCTCTTTTGTTTTGTTAATACAAACCTCGTTTTCTCTGGTCGCACATTCATCCTGTATTCTGTTATTTTCACCTAGCGACATTGGTGGAGGTGCTGGACTTCTCTGACTAATGCTTGGGACAACTCCGCGCCCTAGCACATCGAGTCCACCACCACAATTCATTCCTGCAGTGGATACTCCTGTCCACCGCTACAGTCGCCGACAGCGAGGCCTTAGTCCCGAGGCGATCCCGCTCGAACTTCTCCAGCAACACACCGTACCAGGAGAAGTGGCTACCGGAGGACCTTCACAGCTTACTGTTGATCAGCCTCTAATTCCTTAGACCTTACACTGTGAGGTTTATGAAGACGTCGAGGACTGGTTAGCCCAATATGAGCAAGTGGCCAAAGTCAGCCGCTGGCCCACTGAACAAAAGATATCGCGCGTCTACTTTGCTTTGGCAGACAGCGCTCGTACGTGGTATGAGAACTACGAGTCAACGCTGTCTTCGTGGGAGGAATTTCGGCAGCAAATTCTCGGGACATTCGCAAACATCGACCACCGTGATTCTGCTCTACAGCACATCGAGGCACGCATACAGAAACCAAACGAGAGCGTCGCCATGTTTGCGGAAGACATGGTCCGCCTATTTCAGCGAGCCGAGCCCGAGATGCCTGAAGGTAAAAAACTCCGACATCTGATGAGGGGCGTCAAGGAAGAGCTGTTTGCCGGTCTCCTACGTAACCTACCAACAAGCGTAGTGGAATTCATCAAAGAGGCTACAAATAACGAGCGAGCACTACAGCAACGGTGCCGATACCAAGACCAACCAAAGAAAACATCTCCCAGCCTCTCTGCTTTGAGTGCCGGTAGTGAGTGTTCTCTGCGCGAACTCATTCGTGAGGTCGTTCGGGAGGAGATCCGAAACCTCCTTGTGACTCCGCAAGAAAATACCATGGCTTGCGTTGCAGAAGTTATGCTGTGAGATCTCCGCCAGGCATTTTCGTTGTCCGAATTGCTCTTAGACCAGCGGTCTGTAAGCTACGCATCGGTTCCGTCGACCCACTCCAGTGTCGTACAACTCGTCACCACTGGCTTATCGTGACGTGAGCCAAGGGCCTTACAACGAGCCGTGGGCCCCAGCTCCCAATCCGCCGCAGCCGTATCCACAGTCCAACGTGCCTATGCAAACGGCGCTGATGTACACTCCGCCGACATCTGCAACTTGGTCGCAAGGTATGCCCACCAGTCGACCATTCATCCATAAGACGGACTTGTGGCGCACCGTCGACCGTCAACCACTTTGCTTTCATTGCGGAGAAGCCGGCCATATTTTCTGCAATTGCCAGTACCGTGACCGTAGACATCATAACTTTGTACAAACCTCCCCTCGTGCCTATTTTGATAACCGCCGTGACAGCAGTGCTGGCCCGCAAGCACAGCAACCTGAAGTGCCATATCGTCGACCTCGCTCTCCTTCACCTGCACCGAACTCGCCGCCGCAGAGCAGTTACTCCGAGGTGGTCCAGGGCAGATCTCCTAGCCCTCGTCGGGGAAACTAACAGCTGCAACCTTTGGGGGGAAGGTTGCCGCCCGTCGAGATGCTATCACACCCCCAACATTTTCTCTACGACGCGATACGACGAATGCCCCGCAGGGGCGCCTGCGCAAGCAGGCGTTTGGTGTGTAGTGACACCACGGACCCGAGCTAACGGGGGGGAGTTTTGACTCTCTCCCACGCCTAGCCGTGCGTGGCTTTGCCGTGTCCGGGGAAAAGGGGATCCTGGGGGTTGAGCTGACGCCGGGTGATTGGAGCTTAAAGGCCCCCCCCCCCCCCGGCAGAGGCAACACACCCCTTTGGCCCTGGCTTCACGTAGACGGCACCTCTGGGCTGACCCACCCAGGGGAAATCGGCAGTCGCCTTTTCCTATCTGTCTCTCCCTGTATCTTCGTCTTTTGTTCTCACTTTACATCTTTCCTGTCTCCTCCTCACTTCATTTTACTTCCAATTTTTCCTGGCGGCAAGGGTTAACCTTGTGTGGCTATCCAAACTAGGGTAAACCATATTGGGTTATAGTAACTGCGTACTGCTGGCGTTGCGCAGACATGCCCACATGCTCTGCCACGTCCCCTTGTTGGACTCCATGGTGGGTGGTAGGCGCCGTTACCGAAAAATCCACATTTTCCCATGGAATCCTCGACCCCCTCTCTAACTGATCGTGCCTCGAAAAGGGTACGCACCGACGCAACTTTACTACTTTGGCCTAAAAATTGAGAAACTTTGCCAAAATACCATGTCCTTCACTGTGAACAATCATCTACAAAAGCTAGAGCAATCTCACCCTTCCTTGTAGCCAAGTGCTTGAGAGAGATCATTGGAACCGGTTATAAGGCCACGAAGATGGCAAGTGGTGATCTGCTTCTCGAAATAAAAGACAAAGAACAGTACAATAAACTCTCGCACCTTGTAGCCCGTCTCGGTGAGCGCACATCGTACCATGAATACAGTGAAGGGCGTGGTATCGGACGAAGATTTGATGACGCTGAGTGAAGAAGAGCTTCTTGATGGATGGAAGGACCAAGGTGTGATACATGTCCAGCGCATCAAAATCAGACGTAACAACAATGAAATAGCAACAAAGCACTTGATACTCACCTTCAATTCAACCACTTTACCTGAAACACTCGAAACTGGCTATGTAAAACTCCATGTCCGACCTTTCATTCCAAACCCGAGGCGTTGTTTCAAATGCCAGCGATTTGGTCATGCATCCCAGAGCTGCCGAGGGCAGCTGATCTGTGCTAAGTGTGGCACAACCGGCCACAGTGCTGATGAATGTAGACATGATGAGGTCCTCTGTGCTAACTGCGAAGGTAGTCACCTCGCATACTCCAGAGCGTGCCCAGCCTGGAAAATAGAAAAAGAAATAATAGCTATACAAGTAAAGGAAAATATCACATTCAGGGAAGCAAGACAACGGATGTCGTTAACATTGGCACTAAAAACACCTTTCGCCGAAGTGGTGCAACGAGGGGCGGCACCACAAAGGCCCTTGGCAGTTGCCCGGACCGCGCCTAGCGTGCCGAGGCCAACGCCACAAGCCCCTACGGCGGGAGCAGCCAGTGCTGCCCTGCCCACACTCAGCCTGTCCACACCAGTGACCTCTACAATCTCTGGCAGCAGCCAGGGCAATCACGTGGCCAAGGGGGCTTTATCAACCCCCAGCTCGGTGGGGACAAAGACTTCGTCGATCGAGGCGAAGTCTAAGCGACGCACAGATCGCTCTTTAGAGCGGGTGTCCAGTGCCTCGCAAGAGGCTATGGACACCAGTTCAAGCCAAACGGCGCAGGAAGCGCCGAAGGAGCGGCGAGCTTCGCTCGACCACCCTAAAAAGGACAGAACGCCGATTACAGGGCCTGACAAAGGCCCTGTAAAATGAGTTAATCCCCATCTTCTTTGCACACAGCACTTTTTCCTTTTTTTTCCACAATGGACAGAATCATACAGTGGAACGTAAGGGGAATGCTTAGAAATTTAGATGACGTCCAAGAGCTTCTGTGTACGTTTAACGCGAAAGTGCTATGTGTGCAAGAAACGCACTTAACTCCTAAGCACAAGGACTTTCTACGAAAATATATTATTTTCCGAAAAGACCGGGAGGATCCTGTCGTACCATCTGGCGGTGTAGCCATTATAGTCGATCGTAGTATAGCATGCCAGCATTTGAAGCTCCAAACGGCCCTGGAGGCAGTGGCCATTCGAGCTGTACTTTTTAACAAACTCATTACCATATGTTCTGTGTACATGCCACCACAACAACAGCTACACAGACGTGATATGGAATCATTATTAGATGAACTCCCAGAGCCATTTCTGGTTCTAGGTGATTTTAATGCACACAATGTCCTGTGGGGCGATGCTCACTGTGATGCGCGAGGACGTCTCATTGAGCAGCTCCTTTTCTCTTCTAGTTTATGTCTTTTAAATATGAAGGAGCCTACATATTTTAGCCTTGCAAACAACACATACTCCTCCATAGATCTTAGCACTTCATCACCGTCCCTTTTACCTGTTTTTAAGTGGAAAGTTCTTAAAAACTCTTATGGGAGTGATCACTTCCCAATCATCCTGAGTGCGCCGAACAAAGATCAACTACCCCCGCAGGTTCCTCGATGGAAGATTGACTCAGCTGATTGGGAAGGGTATAGAACTCTTACACACATGACATGGACTGAGCTGGCTGCCCTGACCATAGATGACGCTGTCACGTGTTTTACAGCTTTTATACTTAATGCCGCACCTAAATGTATTGCCAAAACGAGTGGCATGTGTTCTAAACGGCGAGTCCCATGGTGGAACGACGCATGCAGGAAAGCACGGACCACTCAGAACCAAGCATTGGCGTTGCTTCGCGATTCCCCTACAGCAGAAAACCTGGAAAATTTCAAGCGGGTCAAATCGCAGGCAAGAAGAACGCGTCGACAAGCTAGACGAGAGAGCTGGACAAAGTTTATATCGAGTATCAACTCGTACACAGACGAGGGAAAAGTGTGGAATAAGATAAAGAAAATTAAGGGCCAACAAACGTATTCTCTTCCACTAGTTAATAGCCTCGGGGAAAGCTTGGAGGATCAAGCCAACTTTCTTGGCACACATTTCGAACACATATCGAGCTCCTCACACTACTCCGACTCCTTCCAGAATTACAAGGCACGAACAGAAAAACAAAAGTTAGAAAGAAAATCCGCAAGAAATGAAGCATATAATGCACCATTCTGCTTAGCAGAACTGCGAACAGCACTCAGCTGCTGTAATACATCTACCCCAGGTTCTGACAACGTAATGTACGCGATGCTGAAGGAACTACCCTCCGAAACTAAAGAAACCCTCCTCTCTCTTTATAATCGCCTATGGTTTTCGGGTGTAATCCCCTCCTCCTGGCAGGGGGCTTTTATAATTCTAATTTCGAAGCAGGGAAAAGATCCCTCTACTGTATCAAGTTACAGACCTATAGCGTTAACAAGGTGCCTCTGCAAGCTATTTGAAAAAATGATTAATTTCCGCTTACTCCACTACTTAGAAACAAACATATTGCTCGACCCATACCAATGTGGGTTTCGAGAGGGTAGATCCACTACCGACCATCTGGTGCGAATCGAGGCACAGATCCGAGACGCTTTCGCCCACAAACAATACTTCCTCTCTATGTTTCTCGATATCGAGAAGGCCTACGACACAACATGGCGTTTCGGCATATTAAGAGACTTGTCTCACCTGGGTGTGCGCGGTAGAATGCTTTCCATAATCGAGAGTTACTTGTCCAATCGGAAATTCCGTGTCCGTGTGGGCAGTATTCTCTCCCGAACATTTGTGCAAGAAACGGGAGTACCACAAGGTGGTGTACTTAGTTGTACACTTTTTATTATCAAAATGAATTCCTTGCACCTGTCCATCCCCCGCAACACGTTCTATTCCACATATGTCGATGACGTCCAGCTTGGCTTTAAGTCATGCAACCTAGCAATGTGTGAGCGGCAGGTTCAGTTAGGTTTAAACAAGGTGTCCAAATGGGCAGAGGAAAACGGATTCCGGCTGAACCCAGAAAAAAGTACCTGTGTCTTGTTCTCCCGAAAGAGAGGCGTGCACTCAGAACCTGACATTGAACTGAACGGTGAACGTCTGTCTGTCAATGCGGAGCATAAATTCTTAGGATTAATCTTCGACAACAAGTTGACCTTCGTACCGCACATTAAGTATCTAAAAACAAAATGTTTAAAAGCCATGATTATTTTAAAAGTGTTGTCACGTACTAGGTGGGGTAGTGACAGGCAATGTCTCATGAACCTATATAGAAGCCTCATTCGCACCCGATTAGATTATGGGGCCGTTGTTTATCAGTCTGCGACTCAAAGTGCTTTGAAGATGCTGGACCCCGTGCACCATTTGGGCATCCGCCTTTCTACGGATGCTTTTCGCACCAGTCCCGTAAAAAGCCTTTATGTTGAGTCAAATGAGTGGTCGCCTCATCTGCAGAGAACTTACATGTCCTTTGTTTATTTCCTTAAGGTGAAAGCAGATAAGAAGCACCCCTCATATTCTACGATTTGTCGAGCTCAGTTTTGTTTCAAAACAGGCCTTCGATGAGGCAGCCCTTCTCCATTCGCCTGAAGAGTCTAGCTGAGGAAACTGGAGTCTCACTAGAACACAGTTTAATGGCTCCTGTAGCATACCCGCCACCGTGGCAATGGCAGACTATAGACTGCGATGTGTCTTTTCTAGAAGTTACAAAACATGCGCCTATTGCCCATATCCGAACATACTTCCTGGAACTTCAACACAAATACACACGTCCTGAGTTCTTTACAGATGCCTCCAAGTCTAACTCCTCTGTGTCCTACGCTGCTGTTGGTCCATCCTTTTCGGATGCTTGCCCTCTACATCCAGGCACAAGTATCTTCACAGCGGAAGCCTATGCGATACTTGTGGCGGCTAAACACATCAAGCAATTACAAATACAAAAAGCAGTAATTTATACAGACTCCCTCAGTGTAGTAAGGGCTCTGCACACTCTTAAAAAACACAAAAACCCAGTCCTTGTCTCACTTTGCTCCATTTTACTGCACACTCTACACACTCAAACAACATGTTGTAGTGTGCTGGGTGCCAGGGCACCGTGAGATTCAAGGCAACGTTAGGGCGGATCAGCTCGCTGCATCCGTCCACAAAAGCACTGCCCCTACACCCATATCAATCCCGGCCCTTGATCTTAAGCCGTCTCTCAAACGAAACCTCAGAGTATACTGGCAGAGCAAGTGGGATACACACACACAAAACAAACTACACGTTATTAAGCCACACCTTGGTCATTGGCTGCCCGTATCGAAATCGCGTCATACAGAGGTAATACTAACGAGACTCAGGATAGGACACACATACACGACACACACACACCTTTTGTCCGGTGGCAATCCACCATTGTGTGACAGATGTGGTGAAGCATTGACAGTCCTTCACATTTTAATTGAGTGCAAACAATTTGACACTGTAAGAAAACAACACTTTCCATTACCCTACCGACAACATATACCTTTACACCCTGCAATGTTTGTCGGTAGGGAACCGCTTTTTAGTCATTAATCATTGTTAGCCTTTTTAAAAGAAATTCATAGCTTTCATGTCATATACCCGGGCATACCGTAGCATGACCTCTCCAGAGAGGGTTTTGCTGCGGTGGCTACACAAGAAAACACAAGCCTCACGGCCCTTGGACGCAAGGGTATGAACGAGTGAGGCACTTGTGCTAATGCCATACATATCCACCATCGTCTTCTATTATCACCAACTTTTGTCACCTATTCACACCACACACACCTTTCACGGCATGGTCATGATTTTATTACTTGTATGTTTTTACCCGCCTTACCGCGAGGAATTTTATGGCCCTTATACAGCCGCTAATCACAATCATTGTCCACATTGCCTATCCTATGAACTGGCGCTCTTTGGCCATCAAATGGCCCTTGCGCCAAAAAAACACCATATATCATCATCAGCGATACGACGAATGATACCGCGGATCGTACGACGCACGATACCAAGGACGATACGACGTCACCGAAATCAACGGAAATCGTAAGCGCCAATCTAGACATTTGTATAGACGGACGCCCAATAACAGCACTGGTAGATACTGGTACGGACTTCTTTATTATGAGCCGTAAACTCGCCGACTGCCTAAAGAAAGTAAGAACAATATGAACGGGCCCAAATATAAGAACCACAGAAGGTCAATTGGTGACGCCGACGGGCAAATATACAGCTCGAATTAATATCGGCCGTTCAGATTTCGTCGCTACTTTCGTAATTTTGCCGGAGTGCTGCAAAGACCTGATATTGGGCATGGACTTCTTGCGTGAATACGGTGCCATTATCAACATTCCTGAGAGATCGGTTACGTTTTGGACGGCCCCAGATCAAGTTTCGGATGTGCCCTGTACAGACCAGCGACGTCAGCCTTTGTGCGTCTTCGAAGACGTGACCATCCCACCGCGGTCGAGTGCACTCGTGGCTGTGACATGTGACACGTCGGGCAATTCTGAAAACATCGCCGAGCGAATTCTAACCCTGCTATTCAGCCATAGTTTATCTATCGCAAGAGGCGTCGTAAGCATAAAATGCGGACATACGCACGTCCTTGTTTCGAATTTCAGCTCTGAACGCCGACATTTAAAGAGGGGCATAGCAGTCGCGTACGTGGAAGAGCTCGCCGAGATGACAGACTGCCTAACTCTTGAAAAAGATAATTCAACTGATCTGACCCCCGCACATCTATCTCTTGATATTGGCCCAAGTTTGCTGCCGGCGCAGAAGCAAAGTATCATGCAGCTTATTAACAAGTTTGAAAGATTGTTTCTCTTCGATTTCCAGGGTCCGTCAAACGCTGCTGACGAAACATCGAAATATAACGGACGACATGACCAGACCCATCAGGCAAAACCCGTTCCAGGTAGCTCCGCGAGAACGTGAAGCCATCGAAAAGCAGGTGCGACAGATGCTTGAAGACGACGTTATTCAGCTGTCGAAAAGCCCTTGGGCTTCGCCGGTTGTATTAGTGAATAAAAAAGACGGCACCTTACGTTTCTGCGTGGATCACCGCAAGCTGATTCAGGTGACAAAAAAAGACGTCTACCCACTTCCACGTATCGACGATGCACTCGATCGACTACGCCACGCGCGTTAATTCTCGTCGATGGATCTAAGAAGTGGGTATTGGCAGATAGAAGTCGATGAAAGAGACCGGGAGAAAACAGCTTTCCTGACACCTGATGGCCTTTTTGAATTTAAGGTACTTCCATTTGGCTTGAGGCAACACCGGCAACGTTTCAGCGGCTAATGGACACCGTACTATCAGGCCTCAAAGGGCAGACGTGCTTAGTGTATTTAGATGACGTCATCGTATTATCTGCCACATTCGACGAACACGTCAGGCGACTGCACTCAGTATTTCAAGCAATCCATTCCGCCAGATCAACACTTAAGCCGGCAAAATGCCATTTCGGCTTCGAAGAGCTTCTGTTCTTGGGGCATCTTGTCAGTAGTGAAGGTGTGCGGCCTGACCCTGAAAAAATAGCTGCCGTTACGAATTTTCCAGTGCCAACTGACAAAAAGGCGATCAGACGGTTTTTAGGACTGTGTGCTTACTACAGACGCTTCATTGAGAACTTCTTGCGCCTTGCCTCGCCGTTGACCCGCCTTACCAGAGAAGACGTTGCATTCGTATGGAAAGAAGAGCAGCAAAAATCATTCGACGAGCTGCGGCAACGCCTTCAGAAGCCACCTGTCCTTGCACACTTTGATGATGATGCACCGACAACACTGCACACCGACGCTAGCAATGTCGGCTTAGGAGCTGTACTCGTGCAGTGGCAGGATGGCGCCGAACGAGTAATTGCTTACGCGAGCAGAACTCTTTCACGCGCGGAAGAAAATTATTCCACTACGAAAAAAGAGTGCCTTGCGGTGATGTGGGCGGTTATAAAATTCCGCCCATACCTGTATGGTCATCCTTTGAATGTTGTCAGCGACCATCACTCCCTCTGCTGGCTGACGAATTTAAAAGACCCTTCAGGATGGTTGGCGCGCTGGAGCCTGAAGCTTCAAAAATTTGACCTGACGGTGGTCTACAGATCGGGGAAGCGACATTCAGACGCTGATTGCCTTTCTCGTGCGCCATACGAACCTGCGACGGCAGAAGATGACGATACAGCCTTTGTCGGAGTTGTAAACACGGCAACGGTCGCACAGCTGCAACGAGACGACCCCGAACTAGAACCCATAATACGTTTTTAGAGGGTCGCACTTCAGCTGTACCTGGACTGTTTGCGAGAGGAATTTCGTCATTTTGCTTGCGCAACGACGTCCTGTATAAGATGTACTTCACGCCACACGGAAATGACTACTTACTCGTCGTCCCAATATCTCTAAGGAGTGAAGTATTACAGGCATGCCACGATGAACCAACATCCGGCCACCTGGGTTACACGCGTACGTTGTGCAGAGTGAGGCAGAAATACTACTGGTCAAGACTGACGGCGACCGTTCAACACTATGTTCGGACGTGCCTTGATAGCCAGCGCAGAAAAGTTTCACCCGTCAAACCAGCAGGCCTCCTCCATCCTATTGACCTGCCTGTTACTCCATTCGCTCAAGTCAGAATGGATCTTTTGGGACCATTTCCAACCTCATCAGCAGGTCGCAGATGGATTATAGTAGCCACCGACTACCTCACTCGTTACGCCGAAACCAAGGCTTTGGAGAGGGGCACGGCAAGTGAAGTAGCCCGATTTTTTGTAGAGAATGTGGTGCTTAGGCCTGGTGCTCCATTAGTGGTAATAACTGACAGGGGAACTGCAATCGCAGCCGAACTATTACAGACAGTTTTAAAGCTTAGTGGCACATCCCACCGGCGAACAACGGCGTATCATCCGCAAGCGAATGGTCTTACGGAGCGTCTCAACTAGGCACTAGCGGATATGCTCTGCATGTACGTCGATGTGGAGCATAAAAACTGGGACGAGATCTTGCCGTATGTCACGTTCGCCTATAACACGGCTCATCAAGAAACAACAAGAACGCCATTCCGCCTTCTTCATGGTCGTGAAGTCACCACTATGCTGGATGCTATGCTGCCGCACGAGTGCAAAGACGCTGAAACGGATGCTGATTATATCACTCAGCTGGCCGAAGAAGCACGACAACTTGCACGCCTACGTATTAGTCGCCAGCAGGACTACGATTCAAGACGGTACAACCTGCGTCACTTTATTTATTTATTTATTTATTACAAGTACCTACATCGCCCATAGGGCATTGTTGTAGGGGGGTTACAGTAAAAAATAGAATACAAAACAGCAAAATTAAAGCCAAATAAATCGTGCCTTACAGTATACAGGAGAAATCAACACTTGTAGTACAGCATTATAACAAAAGTACAAAACACAGGATTATACAACGAAAGCAGTAATTATACTTATAAAAATTAACAACCAAGAGAAGTACAAAGTAAACGTAAATATATGGGTTATTTCAGCAGCTCAAAATGCTGTTTCAATGGCTGATAGTAAATTAGAATCAGAGTATTGGTATTTTTAGCGCATTCCAGTCACTAATAGAATTTGGAAAGAAAGAGTATTTAAGAACATTCAATCGACAGGTATATTCTCTAATTTTATATAAGTGATCTTTCCGTTCGAACATATAACTAGGCGTCTTTAAATACCGCTCTTTATTTAGCCCAGTCTTACCGTGATATATATTATAGAGAAATTTAAGTCTTTGAACTTTCCGTCGTCCACAAAGCGGTTCACATCCCAAGGCCTGAAGAATTCCAAAAAACCTTATTCTAAAATCGTAGTTTCCTGTAACAAACCTAGCAGCTCTTTTTTGCACCCTCTCCAACTTTTATTTTAGTACATTCGTGAAAGGGTCCCAAGAAACACAAGCATACTCTAAAATTGGCCGCACATTTGTAATATACAGGGTTTCCTTGAGTTTTTGCGGCGCGTCGCTGAAATTTCTCTGAAAAAAATGAATTAAACGCGAAGCCTTCGCTGTAATTAGATCTACGTGACTGGTCTAATCTAGTGTTGCCGTAAATGTTACGCCGAGATACTTAACTTGATCTACCTTTTGTACTGCGCAGGAATTTAAGTAATAAGACCTGGATATAACCTTTTTTTGTTATTAAATTGCACATGAAAGCATTTAGTTAGGTTCAAACTCATTTGCCACTGAGCACATCAAGACACAATCTAATCGAGGTCAAACTGAAGTATTGTGGTGTCATCAAAACACTTGACTGAGCAATACAAAAAACAATCATCAGCATAAAGCCTCACTGTTGATTTCAAACCCAGTGCAAAATCATTGATAAAAATCAAATACAGAAGCGGCCCCAGGTCCGACCCCTGTGGCACCCCGGACAGTACATCAGCTGTTTATGCAGACACACCATTTATCACAACACATTGCTTGCGGCCGCTGAGATAATCCTTAATCCAGTCTATGAGGGTTTTAGGAATACCAAGAAACGACAACTTATGAAGCAAAAGACTGTGGGGGACGACATCAAAAGCTTTTTGAAGTCCAAAAAAAACAGCCTCCAATTGAATGCCCTGGTCGAATGATGAAGCGATGTCATGTACGAATTCGGTTAGCTGTGTAACACACGAAAGGCCTGTGCGAAAGCCATGTTGAGGCGGAGTGAAAAAAGTATTATCTTGAAGGTGTTTTATAAGGCAAGAATAGACTTATGTGTTCCAGTGTCTTGCAACAAACGGGGGTTAGCGATACCGGTCTATAGTTAGATACATTATCACGGACGCCGGACTTGTGCAAAGGCGTGATATTGGCTAACTTCCACTCTTGTGGCAATTTTCCATACCTTATCGATACTTCATAGAAAGCAGCTAGAAATGGAGCTATATGATCAGCACAACGTTTTAGTATGTCGTTTGAAATACCGTCGGGACCATGCGCAGACTGAGGATTCAGCCTATTCAAATGTTTTCTTATACCTGATTCAGTTATTATGATATCATTCATAGCGGGTAACGATCTGAGTGTCGTAACGGGAGATATCGGGCTTGGCGGAGAAAAAAACGGATTGAAAATACGCATTGAAGCATTCTGCTCTACTCATATCATCTCTAAGTAGTTCGTCATTGTGCATGATAAAGGGAATTTCACTGATGTCTTTTTGTTACTTTTAACGTAACGCCAGACATCCTTTGGATTTGTTTTGATTTTGCTAATAAGGGATGATAAATATTCACGCTTCGCCAGCTTTATCTGTGTCTTCAGGCAAGAGCCTAATGATTTAACCTTACTAAATAAATTAGCACTGCGCGTGCGACAATAATTTGTGTACACTCAAGCCTTACGCTTAATTGACGCACGTATATCTTTAGTAATCCAAGGTTTATCACCACGACGATTGGTAGTTACAATTTTCGATGGGACTTAAATGTTTACCAGAGACAACAGTTTTTCGTTAAACAACCCCCACAATATTTCAATGTCATTGGACTGACAGCATTGGATAAACATCGGAAGGTATGCATCCAGTTCAAAATTGATGGCATCAAACCTGCCCTCTATCATATGCGAAAACTTTTCGTGAACGAAGACTACTGACTTCTATCTTTTTCCACTCTATGGTAGCCGCAACGACATTGTGGTCACTTATGCCTGGAATTAGAACAACCGACTTCATTAAATTGTTACGATTCATAAAAAAAAGGTCTAGCACACTATCACTTGCCGAACGCAGTCGTGTTGGAAACTGAACAAACTGGAAAAGGTCCTAAACTCTGGTAAGCTCGAAAAAGTCAGAATGAAGTGTTGACCGACTATTTTCAACTGGACGAAAATTGCACCATTCGACAATGGGCATGTTAAAATCACCCGCCAGCATAATTGATTCGGAGTAAAGAGCCGAAATGGTTTTAGACAAACTAAATAAAGATAACACACTAGAGTTAACAGGAGGCCAATAAAAGGACCCTAAAACTAAACCGTTCCCTTGCGAAAACGTTATTTTCACCAAACCGATCCGGAGCAACCGCACTGACCAGTCTCCTACGAGCCAGGAGAGAAAGTTTGGATACGGACACCTACTCGGCGCCATGGCTTCTCAGAAAAACTGTTAAGACGGTACTTCAGTCCCTATAAAGTTCTGCGACGTCTCAGTGACATTAATTATGAGGTTGTTCCTGATACTGCGCACTCTTCAAGGCGTCGAAGGTATGCTCCAGAAGTAGTGCACGTGGTACGCATGAAGCCTTATTTCTCCGAATGAACTCATGCGTTTCCAACGAGTACAAACCGCTTTGATTATAAAGCATCGGGACGATGCTTTCTTGAATAGGAGGCTAATGTCACGGCTAAAGGCCGCAAAATAAGACAGAGGACGATGAAGTGATGAGCGTGGACAGCACCCACGGTTCCTCCGAGGAAGAAGAAGTCGAAGCGGCTGCACTTTTGTTCTGTCAATACAGACCTTGTTTTCTCTGGTTCACAATATATATATATATATATATATATATATATATATATATATATATATATATTGTGAATGTTGACTATGTACTTCATCTTCATCTGTATGTATGACAATACCATTGTAGTGATCATCATCGTATGTCATGGGGGCTGGGTCTCTTTGGCTCGTGCATCTGGATAAAAGAGATAACCTGGTTACTGCCGTACCGGACGTGGTCTCATAAGTGGTGGAGCGTGCTTTGGTTCCCACGTCCTCTTGCTCTACCCGTCACCCTTGGAGCTCCGGTCTGGTTGACAGTTGTGCCCTCAAGCAACAGCGATGGCAGAACCCAACGCGTCTGCTTCTGCAACCGCTCCTTCTCAGCCACTTAGGCTTCACTACACAGTGAGTACCTCTCCCCGAGACCCTCCGGTATTTTCCGGCCTTCGCGGCGAAGACGTCGAAGAATGGCTGGACAGTTAGGATCGAACCAGCGTGTGTGATTCTTAAAACGAGGCGCACAAACTGCGCTACCTTCCTTTTTACCTTGATGGCGTCTCTAAAACCTGGTATTACAACCACGAGAGCGATTTCTCCAATTCGTCGGCCTTAACAGGGCATCTCCGTCAGGTATTTGGTACATCTGCATGATGCTCTGCGGTAGCAAAACAGAAGCTCGCAACCCGCGTACAAGGGGCACGACGAATCATATACGTCCTACATTGAAGATATTCTGGCTCTCGGTCGCCGAGCACCAAATGACATGACGGAGGCGGAGCGCATCCGACACCTACCGAAAGGAATCAACTCTGTGGCTTTCAATGCTCTCGTTATCCAGAATCCACCTACCTTCTGCGACGTCACCACCATATGCCAACGCCTGGACAGGCTTTATTCCATGCGCCTTCCACACGACTCCTGCGACGCTCTCCTTACCGGACAGCATGAATTGCGAGCCCTTATCCGCACAATTGTCAGAGAGGAACTCCACGGCCTTAATCCAGGCAACCAAACCATTGCGTCTGTCCGCCCACCTCCTCCAACCTGCGTGAGATAATCAAGGACGAACTTGCAGCAATGACAAGCGCTGCACTTGCCCCGTCTCCTGTGTGCTTTCCGGCGCCTTCGTACGCAGAAGTTGCATCACGGGCCCTGGCACCAGTTCAAACCGTGCCTGCGGACATCGGATGCGACCATTTGGCTGCGATGGCAACGCAAGTGCCAAGGCCAGCCCACTATTCTACATGGCGCCCTCCACGCCCCGTCTGCTTCTACTGTGGCATATGGGGTCATATATCTCGTTTCTGCCACCGCCGCCAGCAGGATGAACGTCGTGGCTATCAAGCTTACGAAAGAGACTTTGCCCCGAGACCCGAAGAATACAATCCCGCACCGTATCCGTCCACACCCCATCGGTCGCCGACCCCTCCACGGTCTCATGCTGGCCCTCATCCTTCTCGTTCATCTCGCCGCCGTTCTCCATAACCGTTTCGGCGTACGTCATCACCCCTGCGTCCCGCGCCGATATCTCTGGACTCGGAAAACTAGAAGGTGCAGTTTCTGGAGGGGAAACTGCTTGTTGTCAAAACGTTACAACTCCTCCGTCTCGCCCAGCTAATTTACTGCCTGTTTGTGTGGAAGGTGTTTTTGTTGATATCCTTATAGACACTAGAGCCGCGATTTCAGTAATTGATCGTGAATTGTATTTTAGCCAGCGTAAAGTGCAAGCTTCTTATTTCGGTTTCATGTTATGCGGCGCTAATGACAGTCCGATTTGCCCGACCGGACTGTGTACTGCTCGTGTTCTCATCGATGGAATCCGTCATCACGCACAATTGACTGTGCTGTCTTCGTGCGCTCATCAGATAATCATAGGCTGGGACTTCTTGTCAGCTGCATCGGCTGTAATTTCGTGTGGTCGGCCCCTCATTCGTATTAGGGACACTGAGCTTTCTTCTGCTGCAGTCCTTTCGTCGTCCAACCTTGTCACAGCTGCGGATTTCCTCCTGCCTCTCGGACAAGAACGTGTCCTTACGATCAAGTTACGAGACAATCTAGATGGTGACGCTGTGGTTGTTCCTTGCCAGCGGTGTATTTTTTGAGGGATGACCATCGCATCTTGCTTAGTGTGGTTCTCACGTGGCCATGCAAGCACCACCGCCTGCAACACGACGCCAGAACCACTACTTCTGCCAGAGGGGACCACTGTTGCCAGAATCACTGAAGAAGCCCCCGTTTTTGTCGTCACTGGTTCATCTGCTTCGTCAATCTCAAAGTGTATGCCAGCTGAAGATCCATCGCCCGCTCTCAAGGCCACTTTGTGTGAACATCTTCACCCAACGCAAACTGATGCCTTACTATCGTTATTAATGAAGCACAAAACTTGCCTTGACGTTTGTTCCGATGGTTTGGGTCAAACAACGGTGGCCGCTCATCGTATCGACACCGACTGATCCCGTGTCATCCGCCGCCACCCTTACCTGTGTCGGCTTCTGAACGCAAGCTTATAAAAGAACAAGTCAACGACATGCTCGCGCGCAACGTCATCAGGCCTTTAACAAGCGCAGGGTCTTCTGTCGTACTAGTAAAAAAAGGATGGCTCGGTACGGTTTTGTATTGATTATAGATCACTCAACCAAATTACTCGTAAGGATGTCTACCCAATGCCTCGAATTGACGACGCTCTTGATACTTTACAGGGTGCCGAGTACTTTTCAAGTCTCGACTTTCGCTCTGATTATTGCAGATTCCGATGCACGAGTTTGATAAAGAGAAGACTGCGTTTGCTACGCCAGATGGGCTCTGCGGGGACTAAAATAGAATACGTGGCTTTGCTACCTGGACGACGTTGTCATGTTTTCGTCCAGCTTCTCACAGCACCTGGAACGGCTAGACGAAGTCCACACGTGTTAAGCTAAGGCCGGTCTCCAGCTCAACACTAAGAAGTGTCGGTTCGCCAGTCACAGCATCAAGGTGTTAGGTCACGTCGTCAGTAAACATGGCGTTGAGTCCGATCCCATTATTGTTGCCGCGGTGCTGCAATTTCCTACACCAACCACACCCGAAGACCTCCGCAGCTTTCTTGGCTTGGCGTCGTATTTCCGCCGCTTTGTGCGCAATTTCGCTATTATTGCGGCTCCTCTGAACAAACGTCTGACCAAGAGCGCACCCTTTGTCTGGTCGGATGACTTCGAAGCAGCTTTTCACACCCTCAAGCGATGGCTCACATCACGGCCAGTGCTTCGCCATTTCGACCCTGCTGCACCTACTCTGCTATACACTGACGCAAGTGGACTCGGCATCGGTGCTGTCTTTCGTCAGCGGAACCACGCTTTCGAAGAACAAGTCGTGGCCTACGCGAGCCGTACTCTTTCACCTGCTGAGCAAAATTACAGCAGTACTGAGCAAGATTCTCGCCATCGTGTGGTCCATACAAAAGTTTTGCCCTTATTTGTACGGCCGGCATTTCAGAATAGTGACTGATCATCATGCTCTGTGTTGGTTATCGTCTCTCAAAAACTTGTCGAGACGTCTTGGTCGTTGGGTACTACGATTGCAAGAGTATGAATACAGTGTCACATATAGGTCGGGTCGACAGCAACAAGATGCCGATGCTTTGTCACGTTGCCCGCTCTTGCAAAGCGCCGAAGTGTCAGCTTCTATCTGTTTGTCACCACCGACCAAAGTGACCAAGCGGACAGCTGCTAGTTCGAAAGAGTTCATTGCTTCGGCGGACCTTCTTTCGTCCACAGATCTTGCTTCGCTCCAACATGCCTGATACCTACTGCCGCACAATCATCGATCGGCTCACTGGCTTATTGCGTGCTCCAAACAGCCGCCTAAGACGACAACTTGCCCGTTTCAAGCTTCAAGATGGAACATTATGTCGGCAAATTTACCATCCTCTCGGTAACCAATGGGTTCCTGTCATTCCTCGCTCACTTAGTCTGGAAGTCTTACAGGCGTTTCATGACGACGCGACAGCTTGGCACTTAGGGTTCCACAAGATTTATGACCGCCTCAAGACTCGCTGCTTTTGGCCTGGCCTCTCCACTTCTATCGCCAAGTACGTCGCTTCCTGTGCGTCATGCCAGCACAAAAAACGTACCACGTGTCTTCTCGCCGGACCATTGCAACCGCTGCCATGCCCGTCCACTCCCTTTGAATTGGTGGGCATAGACTTATACGGACCTCTTCCGCTTACGCCAGCCCGTCACCGTTGGATATTTACTGCCGGGGACCACCTTACCCGCTACGCGGAGATGGCAGCTCTTCCACCTGGTGCTACCTCTGAAGTCACCAATTTTTTCTTCGCGCCATCATTTTACGACATGGCGCACCGCGTGTGCTTCTTAGTGACCATCGCAGGACATTTTTTCACACGTTTTTGCTGAAGTCCTCCAGGCCTCTAACACCATCCACAAGACCACATCAGCGTATCACCTAGAAACTAATGGTCTGACTGGGGGTTTTCAGCGAACTTTGTCCGACATGAGTTTCATGTACGTTCAACCGGATCACAAAAAATGGGACACTATACTTCCTTTTGTCACGTTCGCATATAATACTGTGATACAGCGTATGACAAATTACAGCCCTTTTTTCTCGTTTATGGCCGTGTACCGACTTTTGTTCTGGACACCACCTTTTGTCCACATCTTCCGTTCCATGTTCATCTCTTCCGGAAGACTTCGGCGCTCGCGTCGCCCGCTGCTGTGAAATCGCCCGCGCCAACACTGCTACCATTCAGGAGAAGAGAAAAATCGACATTGATGCAAAGCGTCGAGTTGTTCTGTTCCACCGAGGTAACGAAGTGCTTTTTCAGACATCTGTTCGTGCACCTGGGCTCTGCGAAAAGTTCCTTCACTGATATCTTGGTCCATAAACCGTTCTGGAACGAACATCCGAAGTCAACTATTGCGTTGCTCCTGTCAAAGCGGCTCCTCATCGTCGTCACCGCCACACCGAGATCGTCCACGTCTCTCGCCTCAAACCATATATTCGGCGTTCCAACCCTTTCTAACTTGCTGCTCTCTTTCGCGAAG
This sequence comes from Rhipicephalus annulatus, assembly GCA_013436015.1. Taxonomy (NCBI): domain Eukaryota; kingdom Metazoa; phylum Arthropoda; class Arachnida; order Ixodida; family Ixodidae; genus Rhipicephalus; species Rhipicephalus annulatus. The sequence continues at coordinate 435,047 of WOVY01003315.1, read as the reverse complement.
GGGGGAAAATAGTGTGAGCGCTGACTACGTACTTCATCTTCATCTGTATGATAATACCATTGTAGTGATCATCATCGTATGTCACGGGGGCTGGGTCTCTTTGGCTCGTGACCCTGATAAATGAGATAACCTGGTTAATGCCGTACCGGACGTGGTCTCATACTATATATATATATATATATAATATATATATATATATATATATATATATATATATATATATATACCAAAAACAAAAGTGATGCTGGGTCCTCTTCTGATGCTGAGTCCTCGTCTGGGTCCTCGTCTTCTCTCCTATACGAATATATATATATATATCTATATATGGACATCGATGTCCACATATATATAAGTGGACATTGCTTAATTGGTGAATCTTTGCGGTGTATCTAGAACGATACAAGTTCTTCATTCTTCCCATATCGTTTTGCACACAGTGTTCTCACTATTTTATTGCGATATCATCATCATTACCAGTCTCAATAATATAATGTCACGTACTCATGACGTAGACGAAGGGAGCCGCCGGCGTGTTCTCATTTGGCCGAAACTGTGCCCGGAAAAAGAAAATACAACGAGCAAGTGATTCGCACTGTACACTGACAGTTGGCTGAACAGTCGCCGGCCGTCGAGTTTTCGGTTGACTGGCGCAACGTGTCGCCTTTTGTAGAATAGTCATGCAAGTTTCCGGCGTTAGAGGGAAGACGGGCTCAAGTTTCCGCGGCGCCGTTCGCCGCCCTAGCTGAGAGAGGGCAAAGCTCCGGTCGCTCGGACGGGCCGCGCTTGCTTAATGTTCCCACTAAGCGCTCGGAAAACGTGTTTTTTGGGGGTTTTATCTCGCATTTCGCCCGCTATGTGAGCCGCTCCTTCGTCATGCTAAAAAGCAGGCATGCGTTGTATTGACATTAGGGAGCTGCTACAAATGTTTAAAAATGACTACGAGCTGAAAACTGCCAGTGAAGTTCTACTGTTTGCAATGCAAGCAGTGCGAGTAGCAAATGCATGAAGATTGGATTATGGCAGTTTGTCAATACTTCCGCGGTCTTGTCTCTTTGAAGAAAGAAGCTTTCGTCATGCGTTCTGTTACCAAATATTAACGGGAATAAACGTTATGGCCGGACTCATATGAAACGAAGTACGTTTGTAAACTGAAGCTGGAGCAAATACACAGTCGCTGTACATTCTGAGATTGTGCACCGGCTTTCCGAGAAAGCCATTTTTATTGTAAAAGTGGCTCAGCTTGGTAGCTTAATTCAGCTTTGTTAAAGGGGTACTGATACCAATTTCGGGGCCGAGAGAGCTTGCGGACGCAATTCTCGTGAACATTCGTTTATCATCTGCAAAATAACATCAGCGAATGTAGCTTGAAAGGTGTTTTAAATTAATTTTGAGTGTTGCGTGAGCGAGCGACTCTGTAGCGCTATAGAAACCCTTGAAGGTGATCCCGAAGTGACCCCCTACTTCCCTCACGTCACAACGCTATGGTCAACAAAACAAGTTATGATGATGCCATAGCAACCATTTTTCTTTTGATGCATTAGTTCCCGAAGCGTATATTTCTCGGCGGCTAGTTGCGAGTGCGTGGCCGTGGCACACGCTTAGAAAGTTTTGTGTTTAGTGACATTTCAGTGCCATTTCTATTCGAAGGTAAATTATTTCTTGATGCAGATCGCACAGAAGTGCGTCACAGTTGTGTGTGCTGACGTCGTCAAGAGTTGCACAGGCTAAGTGGCGACAGTTGCACGCAGTTTTTGGAACTCTCTCAAACCGAAACTGAAATTGATCGATAACGAGGGGCCTGCAAATAATTATCTATCACATGCTGCAGCAGAACAATGTGTCGTGTCATGACTAACAGCCCTACAGCAACGCATTGCAGCAGAAAAACTCGAGGCCAAATTTTTTGTGTCAGTAACCCTTTAAAGTACCGTACCATGAGCCCTGCAAGTGATTTATTCAGGTGTTGGCTGTAGACTTATTGTCGCCGCTCAGTGTCAACACAATTTGCTACGTGTTCGCGCTCAGCGTTTATGCGTACAGGTCTTTCAAGCAACACCCACTGAGAAGTCGATAGATTGATATGTGGGGTTTAACGTCTCTAAACCACTATATAATTATTAGAGACACCGTAGTAGAGGGCTCCGTAAATTTTGGCCACCTGGGGTTCTTTACCGTCCTCCCAAATCTGAGCACACGGTCCTACAACATTTCCGCCTCCATCGGGAATGCAGACGCCGCAGCCGGGATTCAATCCCGCGACCTGTGGGTCAGCAGCTGAGTACCTTTGCCACTAGAACACCGTGGCAGAGCAGAAGAAACTGTGTCGCCACTCACATTGTTATGTTTTCTTTGTGCAGCTATATGTATTCAAATTCAATGCATGATTGAGATTCCGTGAAACTTGCAGATATGCTCCGTATCGTTATATGCGCCATTCGCCAATTGCTTGAAGCTCGAACGAGTGTAATAAGAGAAGTGGTGAATCTATAAAAATGTTTAGTAGCTAAAACTATGACGTAATCCTTCAGTTAACACTCCTGTCTCATTAACGGCTTGCATGGCACCTAAAATTGCTTTGTTTTTGTGGTGACAACTGCTTGTGGCTGTTTTTCGTAAAAGAGCGATGTGAAGTGTGCAAAATAAAATTCGTGCGAAGGCGAGAATGAAAACGTAGCCAACATTTTTCTTTTCTTTTTTCGGTTCATTTCGGAATCAAGTGCTGAGGCAACTACTTCCGTGTCACGTTGTGCACTGTAGGTGTAGCTGTTTGCGTTTATTGCAGTTTTATGTTGCTTATATGTTTATTTCTTGTGTGTAGTTTATAATCATAATATGAGAGCTGTATTTTGGCTTCTCGCAGCGCAATGAGCCACTCTTTATGCCTGCGTTTATGATACATTAGCAAAGTGGGCATGTGCTCAACAAAAATATCACTTGAAAATAAAAGTTATCGCTCCTCCAATGATTCTCATGCTTTAATTAAACTCTGTGCATAGACACAGATTGACATCGTGTGCTTGCTGCTTTAGCAGTGCAGCTTACACAAAGCTCATCAATGCATGCAAACGACAAGTTAAAAAATTGAAGTATGACCTCAGAGATGAGCACGGACGTAGCAGTGGTCTCGGAGGCTGAATATTAATCTTATTCACTACAAAATGGCCTTCGAGACAGTATTTTTTACGGTCTGCTATCTCTGAGACGGCAAAGTTTTACCACGCCCTAGAACTGTGGCAGCTTGGGCTAGTTGATGTCTCATGAAGATAGTTATAGCGCGAGAACAAATCGACGACACAGAGACAAGAAGGACTTTTGTGTCCTTCTTGTCTCTGTGTTATCGTTTTGTTCTCGCGCTATAACTATCGTCTTACCACACCCGTCTGGTGCAGCGAATCCAAATCAGCCACAGGGGCCTATAGAAGTGACCCTTTATATTATTCTATGATCTGAGGGCGCTTGTGCAATGAGTAGCTGAAGTGGCTGAAGTGGCAATGAGTGGTAAGTGGCAGCACCGGTGTGATGCTGATTGTCTCTGATGTAATAGGGATCGCAAGTGACTGCGCAACGCGAAGGGGCACGCTGCAGGACCAAAGCACCTCAGCTGGTAGCGTTAATCTAACGCATCATGGACCTGAGCACTGTCGAATCCTAGAAAATATCCCATTACTAGCTTGACACTGTGGGCTGCAAGTCCCGAAGCCAGAAGGCATTTTGGTTTCTCTAGGACGCATGCAAAAAAGAGGCGTCACAAAGATTTTGTTTGTATCGTAGTAGATTATATAGTAGTTATATATATATATATATAGTAGATATATATATATAGTATATATATATATATATATATATATATATATATATATATATATATATATAAATATATATATATATATATATATATATATATATATATATATAGATATTACGTGCAAGCTTCGAGGGAGTCGCGCTGCTGGCACACCACACGAGGATGCAGCTGCGATGGACGTCGGCGCCATGGAGATCGGCGGCAATCGCTTGCACGGACAACTCCAGTGCCAAGCCCCCTCAACAACAAGGAGCCGAGCGACACACAGAGCCATCCAGGGCACCAGCAGTGACGATGTCGCCACTACCACCAGCGAGGCCAGCGAGCCAGCGAGTCCCACCAGTGAGTCAGAGATCGGCGGCAACGGCTTGCACGGCAAACTCCAGTGCCAAACCCACTCAACAACAGGGAGCCGAGGGACACAAAGAGCCATCCAGGGTCCCAGCAGTGACGCGTCGCCACTCCCACCAGCGAGGCCTTACAACACCAGGCGGACGAATGCGGCGAAGACCAGGGCGGCGGCTTCCAAATGACACGGGGAAACAAAAGGTACGGGCTGTCTTAAACACGCAGGGTCCCACTCATTTCTATCGATTAGGAAAATCATAGAAAAGCGGGTGCAATACGAAAAACACGCGGAAAACTAACCAAATATTTATTTCACGAAACTGCACCTAAGGGCCTCCGCCTAGCCTGCAACCCCTCAATGTCTACTCTAAGTGAAGCAGAAAGGGGGAAGTGGGAAAAAATATTACTAGAAGCGTCCTTGCAACTGACTCGGGTCATTGCGGACCATAGTGAGCGTAAGGCCGCCGATTACAGTGTCACGGAGGCCACGCAGGAATTGGTATCTAATCTTGGAGAGCATGAGGCAAGAGAACTGGATAGATATGAACTAAAGAAGAGAGGCGAAATTTCAGTAGTAAAAGATAGAAAATTCAACTGCAGTAGCTCCACTGCTCTGCAACAAGAAAATAGGAATGAGGCCGTACAAGAACGCCAGGGACCACCCGTACCACAACCTAACTTTGAGGAGAAAAATGGGAACTCAAAACTACAGTGCAATCCTAATCAAAACATCCTTACTCTCGAATATGACGCTGACACTCCTGTGCCACGTGATAGCCAAGAGCAGCCGAAGACTTATGAGAAAAATGTCCTCAATCTGTCAAACACAAAACTCACATCCGCTCAGCTTCAACTTTTGTCGAGAGGCTTGACCTTTTGTCCATCATCTGGTAGATTCAATGAATTTGAACTGTACCAAGACCTCGATAACTTTGCGCGTAATCTCCGCCTTTGTGAATACGTTCATGATCGCAAGGACTGTAAGGACGAGAATAGAGTGATTGGTGGTGACAAATCATGGTGTCCGGGTGAGCAGAGGGACAAACACCTCGATATGTATATATCAGCAGTTCAAAAAGATATCATCAGAGCGTATGAAAAAAATTGGCCATTTCGAAACAACATATCAAATTCAGAACGAAGGGCACTCGAAGAACTACAAAAAGCACTGGAATTACTATCAAACCGGCTGATAAAGGGGGCTGCATAGTAATTCTAAACACGTCGGACTACTTAAAAGAAGGGGAATGACAGCAATCAGACACAAAATTCTACAAAGAACTTCCAATGGACCCGACTCCCGAATTTGAAATGGAGATGAAAGTAACCTAAACAATCTCCGCCGGGACGAGAAAATTACCGGCAAAATGTTAAAAGCAATGTTACCGGCCCATTCTGTTCCCGGTCGATTCTATTTGCTCCCCAAAATACACAAGGCAGGTAATCCGGGACGTCCGATAGTATCCAGTAACAGCACATCAACAGAAAATATATCAAAATTCATCAATTCCTTAATAAAAAAACATCCCCCCAAGTTTTCCCTATTACCTAGAGGACACAAACCACTTCATCTGCGAAACTTCAAGTCTCGACATCCGAGGCGGCAGTTTTCTGGTGACCATGGACGTCTGCTCACTGTACACCAACATACCCCACCATGACGGAATAGCGGCTATAGTTTATGAATATGTAAAATCTGACTCATCAACTAGTGTAAATGGCGAGGTAATGTTTACACTTCTTGAACTTGTACTAAATTATAACCCTTTTGAGTTCAACGGCAAGCATTTCCTTCAGGTCAGTGGCACTGCAATGGGCATGAAAATGGCCCCAACTTCGCGAGCACCTTTATGGCTTCACTTGCAATCCCATTCATTGAGGGACGCACCTTGAAACCTTTCTACTACAGAAGATACTTAGACAATTTTTTATGATATGGAACCACGATGAGGGAAGTCTTTTCCGCTTCATAGAGGATTTTAACAAATGCCACCCGTCAATAAAATTCACGCACAAAATTTCCAAAACTAGCATTAACTTTTTGGACGTCACTGTCATGATCGAAAATGACCGCTTGTCAACAAACCTTTACAAAAAGCCTACAGACCGTCAAATGTACCTACATTTCAACAGCAGCCACCCAAAGCATTGCAAAATGGCTATTCCATATTCTCAGGCCTACCGGTACCGAAGAATATGCACCGATATGCGGGAATTTGACAGACACGCGGAACACCTAAACCATTCCTTATTGAAACAAAATTATCCGCAAGACATTATTGACGATGCCATACTACGTGCTCGCAACGTGAACAGGAATGATATAATTAAGGGACCAAACAGAGTATCTAAAACGACTTCTCAAACGAACCTTGTACTAACTTACTCCTCATCAGCGCCACGAATTAACAACATACTTTCCCGCCATTTCAACATAATCAGGCAAAGCAAACGACTAACTTCTATTTTCGTGAAGCCACCTCACGTGGTGTACCGCCGGGATAAAATTCTGAAGGACATTCTTGTCAGAGCAAAAACAAACACCCCCAAAATTCAATCAGGGTGCCATCCCTGCGGAAAAGCTTGATGCAAGGTATGCCCACAGATGGTCACAACATGTGAATCCAAAGAGAACTTCTCGGATTTCAAATTCTGCATAACTGAAAGCCTTAATTGTGACTCCAGTAACGTAATATACATGCTACATTGCAACATCTGCGGACAAGAATATATCGGCCAAACAGACACGCCATTTCAGCTGCGGTTCAATAATCACCGGTACCACGCCACTTCACTGCCGAGGCTACCTTCATCTAGACATCTGCGCCTGCCAAACCACAGTTTTGAAAATATCACCGTAACTCTTTTGCAGTCCCGTTTCTCAAACAGACGCGAGCGCGAACAGCGTGAGGCATATTTTATTTTCAAATTTCGTACATTAGTAGCCGGCATCAACGAGGACCCCGGAAAACTCAACTGCCTCCGAGAAGCAAGCCAGGAGAAAATTGGCGACAAAGATTGATAGCTGGAGACCATGCTTTTTTCTGACTGACTCGTACGTGTACTGTCCTTTTTTCCCTTTTTTTCTTTTTTCTTCCTTTTTATTTTTTGCACATGCACATACAAAGTGTTTACGTTCGCCTACCAACCACTTCATGACCATTGAAGGGAAACGGACGAAGATTAAAGGTAAATAGCCGACCGACCCATTAACGAGAAACCCTTCCTTTACGCACGCCGCCCGCCGCCCGCCGACAGACCCATTACGAGGAATCCCCTTTCTTTACGCACGCCGTCACGGACCCTCCCGGCACCACGGCGACAATCTTGGGTGGCCCGACACACGTCAAGAATTGAACAGCACGTGATATGAACTGTATATGGATGTAGACGGACAGTTGGCTTCGTTCTCAGTGTTGACAGTGGTTCTTCCTCTTTTTTACTTTCTTTCTTTTCTTTCTTTTTTTCGCCTTTTTTCTCCCGCTTTTTTTCCTTTTTTTAGTTCCCTCTCACTCTCGCAAACATCTTTCAAGGCGAGAGGGACGCGGCAGCAACGAAGTTTGGAAGCTCATGTCAGTATAACTCATCCCCTGATGAAGGGAGGACCCCTCCCGAAACTGTTGGGAAATAAATATAATTATCCTTGTTGACAACTCTCCCGTTGTGCCATATCCCATATATATATATATATATATATATATATATAACTCATCTCCTGATGATGGGAGGACCCCTCCCGGAACTTTTGGGAAATAAATATATTTATCCTTGTTGACAACGCTCCCGTTGGGCCATATCCCATACCTTTATATATATAAATATATATATATATATATATATATGGGTTAAGATATTTATCCTTGTTGACAACGCTCCCGTTGGGCCATATCCCATACCTTTATATATATATATATATATATATATATATATATGGGTTAAGGCACAACGGAAGCGTTGTCAACAAGGATAAATATATTTATTTCCCAACAGTTTCGGGAGGGGTCCTCCGTTCATCAGGGGATGAGTTCTCTTCCCCTGATCATCCCCTGATGAAGGGAGGACCCCTCCCGAAACTGTTGGGAAATAAATATATTTATCCTTGTTGACAACGCTCCCGCTGTGCCATATCCCATACCTTCACGAAGAATAAAGAATAACTTGCCCATTAAATTATTACTCCCACTATATATATATATATATATATATATATAGAATCTAACACACAACAATGACAAGGAATGTATAGGGGAAGTTATTAGACCAATTGTAATGCAAATGTGAAGAAAGAAATGTGGGTGAAAACATAACTTGCCGTGAGCAGAAACCGAAGCTGTGACCTTCGAATAACGCGTTCGATGCTCTACCAATGAGCTACCACGGCGGCTACCCCCCCCCGCTACAATATTGGGTCAGTATGTGAATTTATTTGTGGGTTTGTCAGTCAGCGCCACCTGTAGCCATGAAGGCCAGCGTGGCACACTCTTTATGAGCCTGTCTGGCGTCACGTAGCACATTAACTTATTACAAGTTGGCAGCTGACAAGTAGTTCTTCGTATACAACCTTACGGCACCAAGTCTATGAATAAGGGAAAGAAGTGCATATACTTAAAATATACACCACAAAAACAAGCCCTTAGGTATACACTTCTTTCTCTTATATATATATATATATATATATATATATATATATATATATATATATATATATATATGCGCGTGTGTGTACTATAACGGGACAACGCATGCCATCAGAGCTCGGAAGCAGAATTCCATATACAGGCATCATGCAGCTGCGGCGTATAACGAGCGATACCCCTACGTTAAACAATTCGTATAACTTAACTGCTTCTCCAAGGACGGCTCCAAGATATGGGCTCCTACCTTCTATTCAGAAGTGCTTTCCTCCGAAAGCAGGGTTGTGTCGTTTTCGCCATTCTTTTTTTACTGGTTTGTTTAGTGGTTTTAGATGGTGGATTCTGCTGACTCAGTCACCGAAATTCGAAAATGCGGAGCGCGCTTCCAACAAAGGCAAAGTATGCGAAGTGGGTGCTTCGAATGGGAAGGAAAAAAAATAGAAGATACGAAAGACATCAGATTGCCGAATTTCAAGAGAGAATGGCCCACACATAAATCAGAAGAGGGTTACATCACATGCCAACCCCAAAATGATGGCACACCGATAAGCAATGCGAAAGCGGCGTCGGTACCCTTGACTACCTACAAGAGTCGAACCGCACGGTCCAGCCCACGTATATATTACACAACATGAAGTCTTTTATTACCCTATATGGCATGGATATATATATATATATATATATATATATATATATATATATATATATATATGCACTTGTGGGAGCCACGTGTTTTGGATTGACCGCAGAGTGGTGTGCAGTGAGCCATTTTTTCCTTCCCCAAAAGAGGCGGGGAAACAAAACGGAGGTCATTCTTTTGGCGAAGATGAAATATGTCGGCCCCGCAAAGGGGCTCGGCGCGAGAATATCGCACCATTTACTGTTTGCTCGACCAGCCGATGTCCGACGGCCATTCTTCAAGCTTATGCGCAATACGGGACGCTTTGCGACCGCACTTTTTGAGGCACATGTTCTGGAAAGGCAGCGAAACTCGTCTTTATTTTTTTCTCCTTCTTTTCAGCCCGCGCATATTGTCAGCCTGAAGCGGTATTTTTTTTTCTGAAGAAAGTGATGTTCGCTTAGCAACTCAGGCTTTTCTTTTTTACTTCAAAATATTTTTGAAACTTTTGCAACTGGTGGCTCACCCACCGTCAATTTATAAAGTCCTACTTGACTATATACCTTGAGAACAAAGTTGTGTGATTGCATGTGTGCGCAATTTTTGTCTGTTCTTTGCAACATACACCAACAAAAGCAGCGCTCATAAGAAAGTGAGATTTGGGTCAGTAGAGCTCTTTCATTCATGATTGCCAATGACTTCCTTTTGTTTCCATGTTGCCCATTATCTTTACCCACAACCATTTAGATGAGGACCGCGCACCGTATTTAGTGAGTTTTTGTGATCTACCATTGTTCTACTTGTGGTGGAGAAAAAAAGCTCTTTAGGACTTTCACACTTCATCTCGATCTAACTGACAGCTAACCATCCTACTTTTTTGCTAAGCTGCACGCCACCGCATACAATATTTTACAGGGTTACACCCAATAGTTTACGTAATAAATATGCTTGAAGCTTTGCAGCCTTTCCCGATTGTCGAAATGAAGGAAAGCGAAGCTTCGCGTATTTGTGCTTGATCTGCACTTTTTTTCTTTCTTTCTTTCTATCTTTTTTCTTTCTTTCTTTCTTTCGTTTTTTTGTTCTTTCTTTCTATCTTATTAGGTAATGCTTCCTTTAAAATATTATCTTCTACCATGCCAAAAATCGTACCCGCGTTTTTAAGGTCAAAAACGATGGTCATGCGTGAAACAAAAAAATGCAGAATTGGCAGGCATCGATAAATCGTGCCAGTATAAAATACATATCGCCATTAAGTGTGGATGTTCTACAAAAGATCAAATTTCCAGTTTGTAAATTGCTAATTGCGGGATACACATAATCGAAACAACGTCCGCTTTTCTTTGAAAATGGTGCACACAAAGAGACACGGTTCTGGCGCTCTTAGGAAGACGTATACTTTTCGCGAATTATGCCGCCACTGCAACCGAAATCCGTAATGCATTTAAGCTTCAGTTATAGCAACGCCTCCTTTATTTTATCAATGCCAGTCACAAGCGCCCGATTCCTCTCTTCAGCAGCCTCTTCTCTAGTCCTTTCCGGGTCTTTCGCATCACCTAGCCTTCGCGTGTGCTTTGCGGTCATGGGTAAGAGTAACCCTTGATGCAGTGCCTCATGGCGGAAATCATATGAGGTAATTTTCGTCAAGTTTTGTACAGATCCGTGGAGTCGTGTCTTGCATTCCTCGAGTTCAGAATATTGGCAGTCACTCTTCTATGTGAAATATACGGTGTTTTGAGGTAGTGCGTCGCCATTGGCGGCGTTAAGGGGGCAACCATCAGGGAAGCATCACTGCAACATTTCTGAATGCGCTGCTGTGTGACGCGGCAGCAGCATTGTCTCGAGCCACTAAGCAGCAGCACAAAGGAACGAATCTGACAGACGTATGATATAGAGTGGGAAATCAAACGGAAAGGAGTGTTAGAACTACTCCCAAGCCTAGACGGGAAAAAAATCTACTGGGCCTGACGAGATCTGTTCAAAATTTTTGAAGCGCTACGCTGAATGGATATGGTATTACCTTATAGTAATATTATAGAAGTCGCCAATTATACACTCCTTGCCCTTGGTCTGGCACAGGGTAGTTGTCATACCGGTACACAAAGGAGGTGATCGCAGACTTGTAAATAATGACCGCCCCATTTCACTTACATGTATTAGTTGCAAAATTTTGCAGCGCATCATCGCCAAACACATTTCACAATTTTTTAAACAGAACATCTTATTATACTCATTCCAGCATGGCTTTCGAGCTGGACAATCGACAATTACACAATTATTCAAAGTTGTTCATGATTTTGTGGCTGCTTTAGACAATAAGCAACAAATTGACGTCATTTGTATATACTTTGCAAAGGCTTTTGATAAAGTGAGTCATGATGAGCTAATTTTTAAGCTTCAAGAAATTGGTATTGGTAGAACACTAGTGACTTGCATAAAAGAATGCTTGGTTAGAAGAACGCAGACAGTACATTTAAATGACAGCTCGTCACGTCCACTCAAAGTTTTCTCGGGTGTTCCGCAGGGTTCGGTATTGGGCCCTTTGTTATTTCTGATATAAATCTACAATATCTTTTCAGTGGTTTAACAACCACTACGAGTAAAACTTTTTGCAGATTACTGCTTAATTTATTCTACTGTAATGAGCCAGCACGATCAAGTTAGCGTTAGTCATTGCTTGGAAAAATTCAGCCATTGGTGTAATTTATGGGATATGAAAGTAAACTACAAGCAATCAACATATACACATATGAATAAAAAAACAGGAGTTATACCTTTTCAATTTTCTATTGACGGAAACTTACTCCACCATACTAACCAATTTATATACTTAGGAGTTACTCATACTCTAAATTTGGCATGGCATGCACACATAGACAATAGGTGCTTGAAAGCGAACAAGAAACCAGGTTTCTCAAGACAAAAACTACATCAAGCTAGGCGAGATATAAAACTTGTAGCTTACGAAACCTTCGTTAGACCACTATAAAAATATGCCTCAGCCATGTGGAGTCCTCATAATGACAGCCTGAAAACAAAACTAGAAAAAGTTCAACACCGTGCCACTCGCTTTATATACACGAATTACCACCGGTTGGATTTTGTCATGCAGATGTTGGAGTCCTGTGAACTGGAATCGCTTGACGCACGAAAACAAAATAACTGGTTGAAAGCTCTTTTCAGGATACTGCAAGGAGCACTAAAAGTATCAAAGATTTGTACTTAAAAGTGCCAGGAAAACGAAGCAGTCGGGTTAATCACGACTGTTTTTCATTGATGTGTTTTTTGCAGCTGCGATTGAGCTTTGGAATGCATTGCCAGGCAATGAAGTAAATGCAAGCGATCTTTCCCTATTCAAAAAATTGCCTTCCGTGTATTTGGTAGATGGAGCTGCCAGATGATAAGCCTGCATGTTTCATTGGTTGGAGTTTCTGTGTTTTCTTCATCCCAGCTGTGTTTAAGCCTTGTATAGTGTAGGCTGGCATTGCTGTAAATGCAGGCAGTGTTTGCCTATTTGAAAAGTGTTACACATGTAATATTTGATTGCGCTACTACCTGACATAGATGTATATTGGTTTGTACTTGGTTGTACCCTCCCTGTAAGAGTCCTGAAGAGAGGGCTGACAGTATTATGAAATAAATAAATAAATTAATAAATGCACAAATAAACAAACAAATATATAAATGCGTCTATCGCATTTTTAGGGAAAGCACTTAGACGCGCGTGTGACTCGAGCAGCGTGATCCTTCATATAGCGCTGCATCACGACCACTTCCTGAACTAAGACAGACTGACATCTTCCGTTGAGAAGCGCGCGTTTGCGCTGACATTGAAATACAGGAGGCGTTGGTTATAACAGGTGCAGCGGTTTTACTTGCCAGAACATCAGTATTATTGCGAAGTATGCAATCGCATTGATATCCAGACTATCTTCGGCCACATAGAGTTGTGCCACGAAGTCTAAACACGCGGGCGCTCTTTGATATCTCCTTCATTGAGACGCCACTTCCGTAGCCGGCAATAAAATCCGTGACATGACCTTAGAAGCGTGGCACCTTACATGCGTACTAAGCTACCACGGTGGGGAGGGACTAGCAGCTTCGTTGGCGTTTGTTTTCTGTAGGTTGTGAAACAACAAGTAAAGAAGACCTCTGGACTTGTACATTTAAGTACAACAGGAGGATGGTTAATTATGTGACAAAATAAAACGGAAATATATATCACGCTATAATTTTGAATAATCTGGCGGAAGTGCCACAGTGTCCTGGAACAAGTATCAGTTCTTATTACCAGTCGTAGCCGGCTCATTATATATTGTAATTGAGGAGTTCATGTTTACTTTACGTTGAAATTCCACTGGCGGCGTCTTGGCTTCGCTTGAGACAAGCACAACGTTATACTGTTGTTGAATGTGATGTAAGTACGACCAATAATAAAATATAACACATGAAAATAATGCATACCTTCCCTTCATGTGAATTGTATCATAAAGCTGCAGGAATGATGTAGTTGACAACAAAAATTGTTAAGTGAAGGCTTCGCACTTTTATCTTAACAACAATAAGACTTCCGGGTGAGACATCTCAGCCGTACATAGTAAGCAGTAGCTGAGACGTAGTAAAGTTTCCTGGCAGGATCAATGTGCCCGCCTCGACTCACGGCCGTGTTTTCAGCGTTCTATTAAGCATAATATGCAACTACACTCACGGCCAACCACGACCACTGAACATAATTGTAGTTCAGCAGGCTGATAAGACTTTTACGGCTAAATGAATGAATGAATGAATAAAAACATTGGCTCGGTATCTGCATGTTACAGCACAATTGTCGTCAAAAGACGATAGTCTCGCGTCCGAAGAGAGTGAACAAAATGTTTATTTGATGTTCTGTGCAAGGAAATTGGTGAATGGTATTCTATAGGCGCTGCGTTATGCTTGAGCGTGCAGTGGAGCCGAACGAGCGCATCTAGTCACGTCACACGTGAGACAAGAGCGCTATCTGGCAGTTATCTTGGAAAACGAAACGCGCGGCGTGTGCGCCCGTCTCGGAGGCGATAAGGTGTAGAACGCAAGGCGACGGGTAGGTGCCACCACCGTGTCGTCCTAAGAAAGCATTGAAAACACTTGACTTTGCTTGCAAGCGTTGCATCGTCAGTGCAGTGTGATAAGCGCTACGGTCCTTAGAATTACTTCTGTATGCCATTTCTAGTAAAAGACTTACATAGAGAAAATTTAAGTGTTGTTATAGTGCCTCAGATATGCGCAATAATTGCTTGTTAAATGACAATCGCACAAGTATGAACGCTCGACTTAGAGCAATATTGGTGGGCGCTGCGGATGAAGTCGGCCGTTTGAAGTATCGTTAGGTGCGTTTAAGGTATCGTTAAGGGCGGACAAACAGGCAACTGTGCAGACAGACAGACAGACAGACAAACAGACAGAGAAAAATTTTTGCGTCGATGGTCCCCAAAAAAGACTATCTTCTTTAAAATAATTAATACCTTAACCCCTGACTTACAGGTCTCGTGGTAGCACTCTCAGGTCAGCATTCGTGTGCCCAGATGCAATTTTTGCGTTAACTTTGTGTATGTTCACGCAACAACAGCGGGTCACAGAGAAGGTGATTCTTAAGAGAGAAAGGAAGAGAAAAGTGAGCCCCGTCACTGTCTGTTTCAGTGAGCGACACCTCAACAGTAGCTCACAAGAGATGGGGGTGAGGAGGGATAAAAGGGGTAGGAGTAAAGTTGTAGAAAAGAGGAAGAGACGTGAGGTGGTAAGGCAGAAGGAGCGAACACAAACTGAGGGGATAGGAGAGATAGGAAAGATGAAAACACGGTCACAGGAGTCCGAGCATGGGGCACCACTTGCGAGAGCTCTTGTCGGCGTAGGTAGATGGCGTAGAGCAAGTCCAGTCGGTCAGAGCTACACTGTCGTTAAAGGTCGTCGGCATCAGGAGGTGACGTAGGGCGAGCCCAGTCGGTCAGAGCTACGCTGACGCCGGAGATCGCGAGGGCACTACCGGTCGGCACGGAATCCAGCAAGCGAGACGCCGGTCACAGAGGCCACGCAAGAAGAACGCGTGGTTGAGATCTGCTTCGTAAGGTGCCGCAACAGTGCAAGCTACTGTAAGGCCCCTCTATTTTCAAAGGTAGCGTGAGCCATTAATAGGAAAAAATAGGAAAAAGGCGAATTCCCTCTTCGTCTCTCAGTCTCTCCCCTCTTCGTCTTTTGTGCTCTCCTATTAGGCCAGTCCCCACACGTGACTAGTTATTCCTGATGACCTCTCTGCTGTTGCCTCTGCTCTCCTTCGTCACTTGCCTTCTCGCCGGAAAACGAAGTCATCATTGGGCGTAGAAGCACCGAAACACGTGCGCGCTGTACTTTAGCTCAGGCTACTTACAGCTTTTTAAAGTTTTCAAGACACCACCGATTGCATCCGATGCCAAAATGTTGCGCTGTTGGCTGCTTGAACAGCGTTGCCAAGGTGGGCAAGCTTTTTTTTTGTTTTCCCCTTGGAAATGAAAACCTCACACGGCGAGCAATATTGGAAGAACGAACTTCAATTGCCGCGAAGGGAAGCTCTTTGAGACATGTCGATCTATACTTAATACTTTTTTGCTTGTTTTGCAATCAAAATCAGTTAGATGAAGCTGAGATAATGGCTTCAAGTTAGATAATGGCTTGAAGTTAAAAAAAAAGAAAACGGCATGAAGTTATCGGTCACGTTTTTTCACAAACAGTGACAACATTGCATTTTCGGAGTGGACAATTTACCAATTCTTCTGAAAACAATTAATACAACGAAGTTCAATTAAGTGGAATGCTGGGCCAGTTGGTAAAACTTAATGTGGAAATATTATGAGCGTCTTTCCTGTCAAGTGTTTTTGCTGCTACCTTGTGCACTCATATATTTTCACATAATACAACGTTTCAGAAAAAAAAAATTGGAAGAGCTTCATTTCCTCGCTCAGCTCTGATACGACCCGTAATACTTAAGAAATCGCTCCGCCTCGGTGGCCTGGTGGCTAAGGTACTCAGCTGCTGACCCGCAGATTGTGGGATTGATGCCCGGCTATGGTGGCTACATTTTGGATGGAGGCTAAAATGTTGGAGGCCCGTGGGCTGAGATTTGAGTGCACGTTATAGAACCCCAGGTGGTCAAAATTTCCGGAGCTCTACTCTCCAATGTGGCGTCTCTCATAATCATATGCTGCTTTTGGAACGCTAACCCAACATATCATCAAAACGCACGAAATCGAATTGTGACTAGTCCTTAAAACTTACTCGAGAAAGTTGGCAGTTTCTTTCAAGTGGTATGTTTCTCAAATTGCATAACTAGAGAGGGTGATGAGGTGTGCTCGATAAAGAAAGGGACATCGCAACTAAGTAGCATCATATGATGGGCACACTTAGCACTGCTACAAAACGGTCCGTATGCAAACTATAATTTCGAATGCATATTTGTTCTTAATCTGTCATTATTTTTATAATGATATATACGCTTATTTCAGGTGGGTACATGTAAGAGATCTATTTTTGTGATGTCAATTTTTATATCCTCACGTTTATTTATATTTCTCAGTTTTCTTATAATCGAAATTTTGTGTTGGATAAGAATTATTGTAAAACAGTTGCTGTATTGTTGCCCTTCGATGCGCTTTATTATTTTGTTGCATGTTTAAAGTGCACCTTGTAAATACACATGAACCTATCTAGAGCAAGGACACCATACGGTTTTCGTTTGCATTTTTTTACGCAGGATGCTAAATGTTTGCAGAATACTTCGCCGGTATTCCGCTAGGCCCAATGCAGATGGTGCAATCGAGAATGTCTGTATTGTTCAGGAACAATTCATGAACGATCAGTTCGAGCCAGTGATTCTTGAGACAACTGGCCGCAAGAAGCTAAAGCCTGATGTGGTTCCCTGTTTATGTAGTTGTATGTATGTAGTTGTGATTACGAAGGAGTACCTTTACACTTATAGCAAAGATTAGAAATGTGCGATGACTAAATGTACATTGATTGTTTTCTTGGAAGGTTTCATTTAATATGAAAATTTGTCAACGATAAAGTCTTTTCGATTCACGACACTAGTTTGTTTGCTTTGTTTCATATAGCTATAACTGTGTGATCGATGGAATTTTAGAGAATTATTTGCATTTGGAGGCTACAATACCGAATAATGGAATTGTCAGCTGTACTCATCCAATTGCTCATGAAAGTTGGAAGTTGTGTTCATGAGCTCACCATTAGCCAACTAACGAAAACAAATTATTTACGCTCTCTTTTGAACAACAGAGCATAATTTAGCAATAGGAGTGCAAACATAAGATCTCATAAACTGAGTACACTGTAAGAGCCACCAATTAAAGAGCTACGTGCACGAGGCATGCATGATAACATCAAGAATATTTACCTGAGGGGGAGAATGAGCGCCCGCGAAAGAATGTATGCGGGGGGTACATAAGTGTCTCCGCCTTATTGCGAGTACATATATTGATGTAGCGTTTGATTTTGTGAAAGGTGTCTTGTAAACAGACACCTCGGAATCCGAAAAGAAAAACGGAAGCCGTAAAGACTGTTTGCGTTTGCATTTAACCTATTCTGCCTCTTTTCTTTCCTGGTGCGAGTGACCTATTTCCCACTGACGAAGTTAAGTACAATGCCCGAATGCTAGGTTTTTTCATGTTGTCAGAACAGGTCCAAGGTACAGAAATCTGTTCGCGCGTAAGGTGCCGCAAAAGGACGTCATATAGGTCATAGCTAGCTGGTGCCAGGATATATAACACGAGACGAGACCCTTAGGTACCACCTAACCACAAACTCTGCCTACTACGCATCTTACGTACGAGCAGCCTGGTGAATCTGTTTCAACAGTTGTCACGTTTCCAACCAAGTGATAACAAACGCTTCGACGTGTAGAACACAGTCTGGGCGCGCCGTGTGAGTCTCGCCCAATAGTGGTGGCTGGCAATCACGGGTAGGAGGAAACGGCGCTGAGAGGAGGAGTTCGCACTACCTTTGAAAAATAAAGCGAGCTCAAGCTGATGACAAAAAGATCGTCAGCTACTTCACCCAAACTATTTATTTTTATTCATACCGACACTTGAATGGCCATTATATTAGGTTAATATGTACCCATAACATACGTATTCAATATAAATCTTAACTTGAGCAATAACCCTCGATTTTGTCCAACTTTCGCTTTGCACAAGACTTATTCTCAATATTCAAAAAACCTAAATTGCTTGACGTGGAGACCTTGGAAGTGAAATTATGTCTCTTGAGGCTCGTGAAAACAAAAAAAAATTTTGAACATGGGAGTGTCACTGGAGTCAGTGTGTCGACGAGGAGTCTTGTCTCTTTCGAGGCTGCCACTGTAGAAGACGAAGCAGCAGCTTTGGAGAAGACAAGATCGTTTTTCGAGACATTGGCTGCAGCGCCAACACCATTTTAAAGACATTTTTCATCTCTTCAAGGTTCAATCTGCTGCCGAACGTCATCCGTTTCTTTACTCGATGCTCGGGTCAATATTTGACAAATTAACAAATATAAAGTGCATATCACACATGCACAAACACACAGTCATTTACATATACAAGTACACAAATATGTGAGAACAGTGGACAGTTATATTCCCATTGGCCACCTGTATAGCTTTCGACAACTTAAATGTGTGGATCTCCTGTCCTGCTCGTGCATTCAAGAGCTTCAACAAAGGATAAATTCAAAAGAAAAGTGTAGACCAGTATAGCACAAGTGGTAGACAAGTATAGTATAACACACAAACATGCAAAAAGTTACATGTTCATCACGCTCGCGTGGTATGGGACATGGCGGTTACACTCACTTGTCCAAGCTAGTTGTTCTGAAAAACTTTCAAGATTTCAAGAGTGCCTCGGAGTTCCTTCAGGAGTTGATCACACCAGGCGCTGTTTGAGTCCGTCATTATAGAACCACACAATCTTGTTAAAATGGCAACAGACGTATAATCTGTGCCTACATAGTAAAGTAAACGCCATCCTTTACTGAATAAACCAAAGGGTGGTCGAAACTCAAAAATTGGACCACGTGAGAGATCGTACAGGCATTTCACATTCATAAATCTAGTGGCATGTGTGTGGCAAGGCCATCGGCGAACTTTCATAGGCTGCAGAATGACTATTTAACTGCCAATTCGTAGTCTTAACTACGTGTCTTGCATTTTCTATGCATGTGCGTATTTCTGACGATAAACATTTAGTTGTTAGTTTGTGCTTGTCCCATAGTTCTCGCCTTCGTGTTTCTGTTCTTGCGCAAATGCCACTTTTGTGTTGGTTCAGGTTCTTCTGCAAAGCGATAGTCACATCAAGATGAAGGTGATCGGATGCACGCGAAAAAAAAAAACAGAATAAAAATGAAAACAATGCACTCCTGCGCCTGCATCAAATATATTTACGTATTTTGGTGGAACTTATGCAGTCTATAGTTGATATAACCATCAGGTGACGTTAGGATAACAAAGAACTTCGATAGTGGTAAACATGAATACGCAGTGTTCCAGCACTGCACGCACTAATCTACATTGTCCCCCATTTAGAAGCTAAAACTACACAATTCGATCATAATTTTTTAAAAGTTTGCAAAATAGGTGCAAAACCTTAACTCAACCCTTTTGCTTAAAACACCGAGAAGAAAACCAGAGCGAAATTACCTAAAATAATTAAGGCCAGCTACACACGTCTCAAGTCTGAGAAAATATCGGAACCATGCGCTCTCACTTGGGAGACGCAGATTGTGTGCTTCACCTTCACTTTTATTTGTTCTTTATAATTCTGCTTTAGCTCTTTTTATTACGTCTAGCTTCTATGACACTTTCGGTTTCACTCTTTATTTCATTTTTAGTGTCCTCTCTGCTCAGTTTGCTTTCCTTAACTGGCACATCGCTCGTCCCCATCCCCACTTCTCTTTCAAACCCCCTGATATGCTACAGTGTACGGGGCAATGTTATGTACTACCCTCTATACTAATCTTTTTAGAGGCAAAGCTCTTAAAGCTCTGGGTCTCTCTCTCCTAGCTCATCGTGGTACGTGATCGCCTAGTTTGACGAATCACTCAGGAGGTGCGGGCGGGTAGAGAGACGGACGAATAGACAGACGGATAGACAGCTGGAACGACAGACAGACGGGCGGATAGATCGAGAGACAGACAGACGGACGGAAGGATGGATGAACCGAAAGTCGAATGAACGGATAGAGAGACAGACAGACGCAAATACATAGAGACATACAAATAAACTGACGGACGGATGGACCGATGGATCAATAGAAAGAGAGACGGACAGACAAACAGACGGACGCATGGTTTCACGAACGGGTGAATGGACGGACGGATCGGCGGATGGATGAAAAGAGACACCGACAAACATACAGATAGACGGATGGATGGATAGACAGAAAGACTAATGGATGAATAGAGAGACTGATAGACAGACATACAGACAGACACACAGACAGACAGACAGACAGACAATACACGGTTTACCGAGAAAACCCTCTGAAGCTTACGCAATCGCCCCTCTCATCATCACTCACTTCTTGGATATGCTGACTTTTTTAAAGGCAATAGTGGGATTTTCGATGCAAAAAATTTGGTCTGTGTATTTTTTCGGCCCTTAACGGTACCCTAAACGGCACCAAAGTGGCCACACAATACTCAAAACGGCTGACCCCATTCGCAGCACCCACCAATATTGCTCAAGGTTCAGCGTACATAGTTGTGCGATTGTCTCTAATAAAAAGCAATTATTACGCATATCTTAGGCACCATAACAACACGACAATATCCTGTATGTGGGTATCATACTAAAAAATGCATACATAAGTAATTATAGGGACTGTAGCGTTTATCACGTTGCGCTGACCAGGCAACGCTTGCACGAAAAAGCAAGTGTTTTGAACGCTTTGCTAAGACGACACGGTGGTGGCACTTACCCGTCGTCTTGCGTTCTACACCTTATCACCTCCGAGACGGGCAAGCAGGGTGCGCACGCTTCGTTTTCCAAGATAACGGGCAGATGGTGCTCACGTCTCACGTGTGGCGTGACTTGATCCACTCGTTCGCCTCTGCTGCGCACTCGAGGCACTCTAGCACAGCGCCTCCAGCATACCATTCACCAATTTTTATGCGCAGGACATTAAATAGACGTTTTGTTCACTCTCTCAAGACACAAGACTGTTGTCTTTCGATGACATATACAGTGTAACATGCAGATACGGGGCCAATTTTTTCTCTTGCTTTCCATCCTCATTACCTTACCATCAATCATCCTCACCCGCGCACTTCCTTTTCCAATCCCCTTGATCAGCTATACTCTTCGTGGCTATATATATACAGGCTGTTTGAACAAGTGTGTCCAATATTGTTTAAAAATAATCAAAAGATGCTATTTGCTCGATGGCCTCACAGTCGCTTTTTGTGTAACGACAAACATCTTAAAAAGGTTGAAGACATCATATAGAACAATATTTAGGAATGTTAAATTACTTAATTTTTTAATTTGTAGAGTTAATAAGTTTGGTCAAGCAAGAGAATTGAAGTCATTGATGCGCAAAACCCATTGCCACATTGCGATTTTGAAAAAGCGGCCTCTAGTAATACCTGAAAGAATAATGAAATTCTCTTAAATGCTGCAGCGATACCGAAACCAAACGACCGGTGAGCGCAACAAGCGGACGATTACAATTACGTCACTGTTCATAACAAAGGTTACAGGGGGGCACACTTTCCCCGTGCCTTATCGTATGTGAGACATGCCTGCTATAATTGCGAGAGCAGCCCACACATCCACACAACTCAGTCGGTTGATGGTTAATATAACAACGTTCCCTTATATCAGTTGCGCTCTTTTGTGTTTTGGTTTCTTCACAGACCTTGGGAGAGTTTTAATACTTCGCAGTTATTACTAGAGGCCGCTTTTCCGAAACCTCAAAGCGGCAATCGATTCTTCGCATGAAAGACTGCAATTATATCATTTGACTTCAATGCCGAATTCCCCTAATTAAAAAGTGAATTATTCCAGCCTTCATAAGTAGTGTTTCTAATGATGCATTTAACCCTCTTGAGATGGGTGCCTCTACAGAAAAATCAAATGCGAAAACAGCGAGCAAATAGCGTCTTTTGGTAATTTTTGAATGGTATTGGAGACATTTTTTGAATATATATATATATATATATATATATATATATATATATATATATATATATATATAAAGACGGGGAGAACAACAGTGAATTTTCCTATGTTTTTCTGATCTTCACCACCATGCATTCATCATCAGCGAGTGGGAATCGTTAGATGACTGGGCCGCTTCCACTGGAGTGTCATGCATGAGATCTAAAGAAAGGACAAGAAATAACCAATGCGTGCAAGATAACTAAATTGGAAAGGCAAACTTCCGAAGTATCCAGGGTTGAGGCGAAGGCAGGGGCCCGCAAGAAACAGCGGGGAGACCCGCGGATGCAGTATCCAACCGTGGCAGAACCCGCGGGTAAACAGTGGCAGATCGGGATGGCGGCGTGTCTTCGTGAGCGAGCGTGATGATACGCAGCTGGGTGCGGCAGTGCGCAGGCAAGAGCAAGTCGGTTCTTCGGCACAGGGTTACCACCCTCCTACATGTATGGGAAGCGCTCCACTCCGCGTTTATAATCGTACGAGTGTGTGAGGCTGCCTGAGATAGTTCCCTTTTATCTGTCATTATTTGGCATCCATCCGCTTTCTCGCAGCACTGACTCCAAAACGAAACGCATCGCTGCCCCCCCCCCCCCCGCGAGCACAAATTCGCGAGTACCCGCGTCGGGAACTTCCCCTGTTTTTATACACGTTTGCCTCATCTGCACAGCCGTTTACTGCAATTTTTGTATACTTTGTACTTCGTTTTTGCCACCGTTTGCACGCGGAAAACACTTTTTTTAGCTTCATGCCGTTGGAATGCACCAATTTAGACACTGCCTCGGTCTGTCTCAGCGCTGCATTCTCCGCACGCTATCATCTGCCATCTCTCCCGCTTACGCTGATAACGGATGTGAACCTCCTACACAATTCTTTCCCGTCTCTTTTGTTGCTTTTATTTATTTATTCACTTATTTGTAATTTTTAAGGGAGCTATGTGAGTGGGAATGGGTGTATAAGACACAGAGAATTCGTCTGCTTTGCGGAGACGGCGAGAACCCGTGTTTTTTGCCGAGTAGCACTCCCTGAGAGGGAAAAGGCCAAACGCGAGTTGCTTTTAAAAAAAAAATCACCTTAGTCTTTTATGACACTACAGTCCTTGTTGAAGTTATGAATATTAATAATAAAATTAGTATTACCATGGTGTTTTTCTTAAAGATGATGAAAATACTTAGGATACTGTGCGGGTACTACAAACTGCTGTTGTACAAAACAACGGTCTATGATTGCACCGAGAGAATGAATAAAAGGCAGACACACGTACACATTGTTCGCGCATACCTCTTATGCTAAAAAAAGGACAGCGCAGAAATAGATGCGTATTCCTTATTTGCATCGTTGCCAGTAAACACACTTTGGTGACATTTCTGCAATGTAAAGTGATAAGCGACGAATGCAGTGAAACTGAGAAATATCTACTCGAAGATATAGGTACACCATAGTAAAGCTTCACCAACCAACAGGTCCATTACAGCTGAAAAAACGTGGCCGCTTCTCGAGCTTGAGCGCGAAAAATGCACGAGGATATGCAGCAGCGGGGGCCCTGAATAGAAAGGACGTTGTTCCTTTCACAGAGACGGAACGCTCTTTTCTAGACGACGATATCTCCTCACGTTCGCTATTGTAGACACATATACATGCACGCAGCAGCACTCTACTTTATTTTTGTCTCTTATTCGCTCTTTCACCGGGAAAAAGACAAGTTCCCAGCTTGCCTCCGCATCGCACTGCGCGTTCGAGCGCAAATGCATGAGCTCAGCTGTACGCGTGATGATGCAAATTCGTTGGAACCGGATTCATCGCGTTCAGCACTACTCCATCGGGCGGCGCTTTCTGTATACATCCGGTTCTCGCCCACGATCAACGCATGACTTCTCTCGCGCACAGTTGGCCCTCCAATCTCGTGCTCTGGATGAACCCTCTAACTCTCTCCTGGTTTCGCCTGTTTCCCGTCTATAATGAAGCATGTTCATGTAGCACTGTCTTTGCGTGGACTACAGTAGGAAGAGAAAGTTGCGGAGCAGTAAGTGTGCGACAAGATCGTGAATGCAATACATTTGGCCATGATGGTCCTAAAGAACATTGCGCGGAGACTCACTCTAGCTTTCTATCTCTAAGCCATTGCAGTTGCTACTCGCGTCTTAGGAGGTACACGTAAAAAGATGGACAGAGGTACGGCGAGCTGCTCGACGCAACGAGGCTGTCAAAAAGAAGGCTTGACGTGAACTCTGGGACAGTGCACATTCTGTAAACAGATGAGTTGTGGACGCAGTGAGAGGGAGGGGGAGCAGGAAGGCTGTTTTTTTTTTCTAAAAAACAATGGACATGGTGAGACTAGGTGCGCAAAATATATGTAGGTATGCATATTATGAGGAGCTGCCGCGACCATGACATGCCGCCGGTGCCACTTTGAAGACGAGCGTTCGGTATATCACGAGCCGCTCGTGCGGCAGCGTCTGATTTCAAAGCGTTGATGTATTTGCATGAAAGCTTACTCATATTCAATTCAAACTGTCTCTACGATAAGGTTATGTTAATGTGGGAGCTTGTGCAATATGCAGTTGGAGAAACTAAGAAACCATGTGCAAACCACAGAATTAACGATTATACACATGGGAAGACTCTCACTAAGGACTACCCACCTACCGAAATCTCAGTATAGCTGAGTTGCGTTTCACACGTATGTCGTCTTTTGCATATGTATATCTACATAGTGCTTCATAGAGAAAGCAATAAAATACCGATCAAGAAGGATGTAAGGCAGAGGAATACAATCTCACCAATGCTATTTACCGTGTGCTTACTGGAGGTTTTCGGAGTTCTAGTGTGGGAAGAGTTAGGGATAATAGGTAATGGAGAGTGCTTTACTAACCTGCACTTTCCCGGTGACATTGCATTGCTGAGTAACTCAGGGGACGATTTGCAACTCATGATTACGGAGTTGGACAAGGAGAGCAGAAAGGTAGGTCCTAAAATTAGTCTGCAGAAAACGAAAGTGTTGTAAAACAACCTCGGAAGAGAACAGCGCTTCGAGATAGGTAATAATGCACTTGAAGGTGTAAAAGACTAGGTCTACTTAGGACAGGTAATAACCGCGGAGCAGAACCACGACATCGAAGTAACAAGAATAATAAGAATGGGGTAAAGCACATTTGGCAAGCACTTTCAAATCATGACTGGTATAGATTGCCATTATCCCTTAAGAGGAAGATATGTAACAGCTGAATCTTGCCGGTGCTTACCTACATAGCAGAAACATAGAGACTTACAAAAAGCCTCCAGCTTAAATAGAGGACGACGCAGCGAGCGATGGAAAGGAAAATGGTAGGTGTACCCTTAAAACACAAGAAGAGAGCAGAGTGGATCAGGGAGTAAACCAGAATTAAGGATATCATAGTTGAAATCAAGAAGAGGAAATTGACATGGGCCGGGCATTGTAGAGGACAGAAAGACTGACGTGCGCTCGGTAACGGTTTATTGAGGAAGCGCCACTTCCTCCTTCTTGCCTTCTAGTGGCTCTATACTAAGCATGCGTAGCACGCACACTGCGCCACACCGTCCTATTCAGTTTTTGTTACACTCCCACGGACGCGTTGCTTGATTGCGCCTCCAGGAGGTAAAGTCGCTAAACATTCAGTCGAACTTGCTGACCATCCGACAGTCGTATCCGGAAGGAACGCGCAGTACCGTCTTTACCCGGAAATGCTTTAACGACACGACCCATCTTCCATTCTAGAGGCGGAGTATTTATATCTCAACAAAACGAGATCATCGGGATTTACTGTAGATGACGACGTCGGCTTGTTGTGGTGAGCAGCGTACAGTAACAGAAGATACGCTTTTTTTCCACCGCTTCCACTGGTTCCGAAGTAGCTGTTCATGGTACCGTGCTCTTCGTCGCAGGTCAGACGCAGATGCTTCGAGAGGAAGAATCTTCCGTAGTGTACGCAGGGTGACGAGACGCTTTCCGACTGAAAAAAACTGAATATGATAATGAGGCACAGTGCGCGTTCTACGCGGGCAGGGTCAGAGCCACTAGAAAAGAAGGAAGAAATGGCGTTCCATCAATAAACCGTTGCCGAGCGCACATCATTCTCTCTGTCCTCTACATAGTTTTCTGCCGTGAAACCCCGGAGAAGACTGACGTCCTGCACCACAGATGGACCGTCTACGATGTATCAGAGGAATAGTTCGAGCCGCTGCTACAAGGCTCATCACATCCGCTACCAACGCTCTACAAGCAGTGAATCCTTTTGCGGCCGATCTGCAAGTCATCTTGGATGACCTCCAAGACAAAGACACAACGTTTGCGGATTTCAACGAAAGGATTGCTGACCTCATAATCGACGACGCCGAGCATGACGACGAATTCACGGTAGCTCTCGAATATCACGACAATATCCACAACATTATGAGCCGTGTCCACCACCTTCTTACCTGTGTTTCAATGTCCGCTGACAGCAGTGCACTTGTCGTCACTGCCGCAACCAAGCAGTCTCCACTCACGGAAGTTCCCGATCACCATTGCGAGTTGCCCTACCGAAGTTACAGGTGTGTGTTTTCTCTGAGGAACTACGCGAGTGGAAGGGATTCTGGGAGCATTTTGAGGCCATGATTCACAACAACCGCGAGCTTTCGCACATTGAAAAGTTCGCTTACTTGAAGTCCTATGTAACCGTACCAGCAAAACGTGTGATCGAAGGTGTTCGACTGGAGCAAGTGAATTACGGGGTAGCTGTCAAGGTGCTTTGGTTGGGTAGTGCAAGGCATCTACCAAGTAGACACTGCTAACGGCTTGCGACACGAGAACAGCACTTTGGCTCTTTTCCTTCCGTGTGAGCGCCATAGTTAAGCCACATCATTCATGGCTGACTCGACTGAGACCTGGCGACTCGGTGCGAGAGGTATCACCGACCCTCTAGAAGCCAATATTGCACTGATGCGCAAATCACTGTGGTGTACCGAGTAGAGTATGGGGGTCTTGCAGGTTTTTCCCCATTCGGCTCGCGTCGCGAGGCGGATTTCCAGTAATGCCCTTGAGCGTTGCATTCTGTTGCCGTGTTCTGGCGACCACCAAAGAAGTGACAGTGGTAGAGAAACGGACAGTGTTTCCGAACCGAAGTGAATGCGCGTGAACAGTGTGTGCAAGTGGGGTGAATGTGTTCCAATTTGGTTTTACCCTAATAAATTGATAAGGTTCTTGCCTTTTCATACGTGTGTGTACTTCAGCTGCTGTTGGCTCTTGTACCGTTAGATCTACGCATGTACCCACGTACAACTGCAGAGATTCTGAGATAATTTTTCAAAGAAATGAGAAGGCTAATAAAACGGAAGAAGTGTTTATGACAGGTGAGCACCGTTTTGGCATATTCTTGATTTCGGGCATCGAAGACAGTGGCAAATTGTCGAGTATTGCTGAAGCTCGATCCTTCATAATTGTTCAAAATATGTCTCAATGGTGCAAGATTCGTGGCCTTCTCACGCGTGATATGTGCCCTCGATGGAAATGGACAAGTGTGATAGATCACATAATGCTTTTGAGCTTTTTATCATAATTATTAGTATAGTGGTGGATGTCGTTCTTTGTGCGCAAGTACGCACATTGTCATGCAGGGCTATCCCTAGTTACTTCGAAAGCTGCCTTGCAGGTATCTACATTCGTAGATTTTTCTAAAGGCAGCTGGTGGAGATAAATTCTTCAAACGTACACCTTAAGGAGCCGAGGAAGTAAGACTAAATGTATATGATCTAGCGAGTACATCTTTGGATTGCGCCAGTGCATCATAATCGACGGTGCACATCCGAGCAACCCATGCACTCGCGTTAGATTAGGTCACTTGTAACTGTGGAGCGCAGCACTCTGGATAAATAGACATCATCTTTTTGATTTTTAGGCGAATCATGTTGGCGACGCAAAACCTCATTTTAGGAGAGTTCCACTATGTCGCTTATGTTTTATCCGATTAGTTAGGCCGTGTTTTTAAGTAGCATGACCACTCATTGATTCAGAATTGAACTTTTGCCACTTCCATTTTCATTGAAGAGGAATACCTGTACGTGCGCGCTGATAACTGCTGCGCAAAGTACGACATATAAAGTTGTATCACAACAAATCCAAGATTTTTTCCTATAAGTACTGCACGTCACAAATACAGCTGATCACCAGACAATCGTAATATGTAAAGTACGTGCCAATCGAAACTGGCTCGTTATCATGTGTTATTATCACATCTGGTGCACCAAGCACCCACCCAGCACATCTCCATGTATGCTACCATCACCCACTTTGCCCACCACGTCTCTCACAAAACACGTGCGCGGTGGGATACATGGCGGGCATCCACCTACCACGCCCACTACATCTCTCGACATCCGCCATTCCTGCGCGTCCACCAAGTACCCATTATTCCCAACGTGTGTCCACCAACCCACCTACTTTCCCAGCATCAACCCGGCACTCCCACCAAGTGTCCCACGATGCCCACCATCATTCCTACCATGTACACCCCATTTTCCGTCATACCCACCAGAATTTCTATTTCCGCCATTATTTTCATAGTGGGCGATGCTGGGATCTTCAATAGGGCGGTGTTTCATTGTCGCAATATTATTGTCAAGGAACTTCGAAGATTTCGTTCATTCCCTCAACAGACGCCATTATTGGGGCTACCAGGGAAGTGACATCAACCTGCCCCACCACCGTGATGATGACTTCTACTCACCCCTGTGAGCCTCTACGCCCCACTTAGAACATGAGACTCTACTGTAATGCCTCGTCGGAGGAGCCGTCTCTACCAGGACTGAACGCTTCAGAGTTGAACGAGGTAGAGATGTCTTAGTTGAAGTTTGTCAAATACACGACATTCGCAAGCGATATTATGGCCTTAGAAAATGGACTACGAGATCCGAAAGCATCCATAATATTGGCTTCAGAACGATTTCTCGACCGTCCCCTACTACTTCTTTTAGGAGGCAGACTTCAGCAGTTGGACGACGTCAAGGAGAAGCTGTATCTAGTCTTGCTTCCTGCCGATCACTGGTTCACCGAGTTTTTGGTTGACGCAGCGCACGAACGCCTGCTTTATGATGCCATTCAGCTCAGCATGCTGGGCGAAGCTGATCAGTTAAATGTCGTCCGCTCACGTACTGAGAGGTCATATCAATAGACGCTCCGACACTGTCTTACTCGTTAGTCAACAGTCATCCCACAGAACGTAAATATCTTCCTGCCAGGGTCGCCGCTTCTGACCTCCGAAAACGAGCGTGGCATCACGCACATCAACTGCGGAACCTGTGGAAGCTGCAAAAGAAGGAATATTTTTGTTTCTGCGTGCTCGCTTACGCCGTCTCATAGTGCAAGGCCTGGTGAACTTGTCCTGGTAGACAGAAACGCGCTGCCTCCCACGTGAAAGACGGGTCGTGTCATTAAGCCATTCCCGAGTAAAGACGGTAGTGCGCGTTCCTTCCTCATACGAATGTCGGACGAACAGCAAGTGCAACCTCCTGTACAGGGACTTTACCTCCTGGAGGAGCTCTCAAGCAACACGGCCACGGCAGTGTGATAAAAACTAAATAGGACGATGCGGCGCAGTGCGCGTGCGACACTTGCTGGGTCAGAGCCACTAGAAGAGAAGAAAGAAGTGGGGTTCCATCAACAAACCGTTACCGAGCGCAAGTCAGCCTCTCTGTCATCTACACCGACTAAAAAGTGGGATGGTGTCAGAGCTTCTGTTGATGCGACGTCATCTTCTAAGTGCGTTATCAGTCAGCAGCTAACAGTCACTCCAACTTCCATGAGCATGGTGAGCAGCTCGTTGTAACGCAAACTGCTGCGTCCGAGGCAATGCTTGAGTGCTTTTCTAATAGTGCAAATGACGCGTTCCCGAAAGCCACCCCACCACGGCGCACATTTGACTATAAAGCACCACTGGAATCTGTGAGCACGGCTATGGTGTAACATCATTTTCGAAGAGTGAGCATGGCATTAGTGCTTGGCACTGCAATGAAAAACTTTCGCATTGTCCGAGTTTACGATCGCAGGTATTCCGCGTCATGCGGCGAAACGCTTGAAAGCGAGGATAACCGCTTACGCGGTCAAATCACTTGTCATTTCCAGGTGCACTGCCCTAGTCACCATGCAAAAAAAGACAACGATGTACATGTTTCTTGCTGAAGCTAATTCTTCAGGCAATACAGTGGCCCGCAGAAATAAATTTCCACCACTTCAAATTGTGTTGCTTCACTAATTCTTTCCTTTGGCAGGGGTGGTGCCAGGGAAGATTCTGGAAGTAGGCAGCATTAGCGGCAGGGTAAGCACGCTTTTAAAACGTTCTTCACTGTACGGCGTCCTTTGATTGTCCAAAAGGGATTTCGAAGGTCTACGAGGGTGATATGGATCTTACCATGCAGCAGTTGTCTGTGCGCTGCATCAACCAAGAGATAGGTGAATTGATGGCCAGCAGGAAGCAAGATCGAATGCTTCAGATCCTCTGTGTTGTCAAGCTTCTGAAGCTTGCCTCCTACACGAAGTAGTTGGTGCTAGTCGAGAAACGGTTTGTAAGTCAGTACACTGGATGACTTTGAACGCGTGATCCTTTTCCAAGGCCATAATTTTGCTTGAAAGTAAGTTGTATTGGACAAAATTGAACCAATACCTTTCTGCCTCGCTCAACTTTGAAGCCATCAGTGGTCCTGTTAAAGATGCTTCCTTCGATGAGGCGTTGCGGCGGAATCTTATGATTCAAGCAGTAACCCTGAGTAATTGTGAAAGACGTTCATACCTTGAAACTTCAAGCATAGACTCACAGGTGTGCGTAGAGAGCATCACCATGGCGGTGGGGCAGGCTGATATCACTTCAATGGTTTCGGTGGGAGTAGCATAATATGTAGTGGCAGTGAGCGAATTTTTCGAAGGCCATTGAGAATGATGCAGCGACCACCACGAAGGACCAGTACACTAAAGCAGCTTGCGGGTCAATGTCTCGGCTGAAACTCCACGCGTGAGCGAATCCACTGGATTGTCGTTGCCTGCACAGTGACGCCAAAAACACCCAGAAGTGATTGATTGATTGATTTGTGGGTATAACGTCACAAAACCACCATATGATTATGAGAGACGCCGTAGTGGAGGGCTCCGGAAATTTTGACCACCTGGGGTTCTTTAACGTGCACCCAAATCTGAGTACACGGGCCTACAACATTTCCGCCTCCATCAGAAATGCAGCCGCCGCAGCCGAGAATCGAACCCGCGAACTGCAGGTCAGCAGCCGAGTACCTTAGCCACTAGACCATCGCGGCGGGCCACCCAGAATTGAGCCGTTGTATTTCGAGAACACGGTTTCTCACGAAAGCCTCCAATCATTTACCTTCAGCCACAGTCCACTGGATGGCTATCGACAATTTGCTCAAGAAAAAACTCCGGCGCTTGGCCGTTTCTACAATTCCTCGTAAGTAGATCCACAGCCTGGCAGCCAACACACATGCAAGCAGCCCTAGACGTGGCGGAGTAGTTTTCTTGTGCGGTGCGACCCTGCTCTTGCTCATGAGCAACTAAGCCTTGAACGTTTCCCCTTCGGTCTTTTAATGCGTGTAGACGGCAACAATGTGTGCCAGTGGGCTTGCATCACAGAACAAGTGCAGTTCAAAAGGCGTAACCTACAGGAAGTTGAACCAGCGGCGCAACATGGGACGCTCTATGAGGAGAGCGTCGGTAATTCGGATGTCCAACTTTCCCACTGCGTCTGAGTATCATTCGGGAATGAATCGTCCCAGGGCGAATTCAGTGACGACCGCTGTTGCAACAATAATTTCGCTCGAATGGCGAACAGAGCAATGAGCCCTAACGGATCGTAAAGTCTAGCGAATGGCTGTAGAAAGGTGTGTTTTGTGGCTGAATGCGCACATAGGTACGCAGAAATGGCGCTGGCACTGATTGCGGTATTGCCGTCATTGCGGTTTTATACTATGCCGAACACTTTTGTTCTTTCTTTGGCTTCTCCAATTATGTCGATTGAGTTGTTGTCTTTGAACAATTCTCGACAAAGAAGGCTCGATTTAGAGCACCATTTCCTCAGCTCTATACCGTCCTCAGCTAATATAGTCAGTACAGCATGGTAGATTTCGAAAGCCTCTTCGTCAGTAGAAGCTGCTATGACGAGGTTATCGACATAGAATGCATTCTGTAGACGCGTAGTCATTACTGGCTCTGTCTTCTTCCATTCTTCGATATGATGCTGCAATATAGCGGCCAGGAGGAATGAACTTGAGGACGCTCCAAAGGGCACACGAGTCATGCACCATTCAACGATGAAACGTGGTATCCTCTTTTTGTCATCAATTCGGTTGACCGATAAAAAGTGGAGGCCGTCGCAGTCTTCTTCTCGGATGGAAATTTGTAATAAAACCTTCCGTATAACTGCTCTCAAAATAATTTGGTTCAGTCTGAACTGTACCAGGTGTTGCAAGAGCTGAGCACCAAGGTTGACCCCCATGTTTAAGCATGTTTAAGATATTGTTGAGGGATGACTCTCCACGTTTGTGCGAAGAAGCGTCGAACACTACGCGGATCTTTGTAGTGATAGCCTTTCGGCGGACTGTGGCGTGGTGGGGAAGGTAATAAACGGTTGCTCCTGGCCCTGCAGAAGTGTCGGCACGTTCGGTGTGATTTTCGGTAAAATATTCACGGATGGTATGCGGTCATACTCTTTCAACAACTTCGGCTGCCCTTGGAAGCGCGGAAGTTCGCGCTTGAGTCAGTTCTCTGCGACACTTCGGCTTGTGCTAGCCAGCTTTCTCTGGTACTTAATCATAAGTGGAACCACATACCAACTGGCATTCTTGTGCACGTACTGCCTTATCAGACTAATTCATTCTTGGTCACAAACGCTGGCTGCTTCCAGAGGGTCGGTGATACCTATCGCATCGAGTCGCCATTTCTATGTCGGATCAGTGAGGCATCATGTGACTCAAACGACAGGAAAATAGCCGACGCGCTGCAGTTCACTTGAAGCAGGTCGTTAGCGGTATCTGTTTGGTAGATGCCCTGCACCAGCCAACCGAAGATTGTCTCAATGGCGCATAGGTCCCTACTCAGGTGTTCGATGGTCCCCGTCACTATACGCCCTTAGTTGTCCGTTCCAATAATATCATTGATGGTTTAGATCGGTTCTGGCTGTTGTTCATCAGCTACAAGCATCTTTCAGTCGCGCAACTGCATCGGTAGACCTTGCCCGAGAGTTGGCGTGTTCACGGTCAAGATTTCTAGCACTTCCACAGCATCTAGCGTGAATTCGCGTGCATCCAAACGACTCTGCAGTTTGAGTGGCACGGTTCGGTATCGGTAGGTGTGGGAACGTTTTGATTTGCCAAACGATAGCAGAAAGAGTTCCTCTGTGCTGACGGAAGGTAGATCAAGTCTCGTGGACAAGTCAAGCCGTATAAATGTCCTTTGGTTGCCAGTGTCAAGCAGAATACGAACTAGAACAAATTCATGTCTTCACAACGCCCATACTGTGGCCGTTCGCATAAGAACTGCTGGTGATGGCGGTGCAGAACTGCTTGCAGTTGCACTGGTGATCACTGGCGCGCCGTCGGTTTGCGTTTTAGATGCGGAAGCATCTTATACTCGCGCCTTGTAGTGCGCCGTCCGCGCCGTCCGCGCCGTCCGCACCGCTTCTCGAACATTCGACAGCTGACGCGCGCGCATGCGCCGTCGCGCCGTCGCCCACCATCTGTGCCGCGCGCCCTTCTCCTTCGAGAACATTCGACAGCTGACAGCGCATGCGCCGTCGCGCTGTATATATACTCAAGGTCGGCGCTCGCTCGCTCAGTTGCCGCTCGTCGGTTGGTTTGTACGGCGCGTCGACGTTCAAGGTCGCGGTGAAATGAATTCCAACGAATCCACAAACACAATGATCGTCGTCCCTTCAACCAGCGCCGCCCTTTCGCATTCGCGTGTACGTGTTCACTCATTTAACACCCCCTCCTACAACCACGTTAACCAATTTAGCCATGGACCCAAGTAAGTCGCAATTTAACACCCCATTTCAAAACCACGTTAACCAATTTAGCCATCGACCCAAGTAAGTCACACTTTAACACCCCGTTAACCAATTATATGCTCCGCATCCTTTTCAGTGTTCCCCCGAAGGAAGCTGCGGGCAATTTTTTTTCGCTGCCGGCGGCACCAGTGTGGTTAACTCGTTTCCATATCTTGCTAAGAATGGTGAGATGATGCTTCGAGCAGTGCTTGCACCTAAGCCCTTTCGGACACACTTGAAGCAGCAGTCGTTCTCTATTAGCTTCATCCGAATTTTAACAGCTGCAATGTTAGTCTGACAATGATTTACGGTGTGCTCACGGTGTCTGCATAGTACGCAGCAGGCATGGCCGTTCGCTGCAGATCGTGCGGCCAGCGCAGATGCTGATGGTACCGGTGGCTCAAAGTGATTGATTGATTGATATGTGGGGTTTAACGTCCCGAAACCACTGCCAGACGGCTAGAAACTTGCAGTATTTAAACCCGAATTATGTGCGACGCTGGTTGTGCTTGTTGATGCTGCAAGCCACACTAAACATCTAGGCTTAGAAGGTTCAGAAGATGCCCAATTGCTACAATTGGTCAGCAAGTTACTTGACCAAAGCGAACGTCATACACTGCTCTACGTTCTATCTAAGCACTCGAAAGTGTTTGATTTTCCTAAAAACAGCCAAAGGCCCTTAATCCCAGCGTCCCAGATACGTCTTCAGATCCACACCGAGTCGGCGCATCCCATTAGGCAGGAACCTTATTGAGTGGCACCATCGGAGCGCAAGATCAACAAGCCAGTACAAGAAATGCTGGAAAAGGGAATAATACAGGAATCGCCAAGTCCGTGGTCTGCTACTGTGAGGAAGAAAGATGGTAGGTTGAAATTTTGCGTTGACTACCGCCGACTGAATTCTGTTGCCAAGAAAGACGTCTATAAACTGCAGCGCATCGATGACGCTCTAGACTGCCTGCATTCCGCGTCCTACTTTTCATCTGTCGACATGAGATCAGGTTACTGACAAATTCCGATGCACGCAGCTGACACAAAAAAAGACGGCATTCGTTACGACCGACGGACTTTACGAGTTCAACGTTATGCCATTCGGGATATGTAACGCTACTGCGACATTCTGAAGATTTATGGACTCTATATTGCGTGGTTTAAAATGGCATGTATGCATGTGTTACCTTGATGATGTCATAATTTTTGGACATACGTTTGAGGAGCACAACACTCGCCTAGACCTCGTGCTCAGCTGCATTGAAAAAGCTGGCCTTGTATTGAATTGAAAAAAATGCCACTTTGGCGAGCGACAGACATTGGTGTTAGGACATCTCGTCGACAAAGATGGCATTAGACCTGACCCACAAAAGACAGTGGCCGTTGAATCGTTCGAGTGTCCTAAATCTTTAAAACAACTGCGTAGCTTCATCGGGCTCTGCTCGTATTTCCGCCTGTTCGTACCCAAGTTTGCGGATGTCGTTCACCCTCTGACGAGCTTTCTACGCAAGAACAGCCCGTTTCAGTGGACCTCCGAGAGTGATGCCGCTTTTCACAAGCTGAAGTGTTTGTTAACTTCACAGCTGGGCTTTCGTGGGCTCCTCGGACGGGAATATCGTTTCTCTGCTCTCGATCTGAATCCAAACGAACTGCATTTTGTCACGCACCTTTTATTGACGTGACCTTGGAGTAACCGCGTCGTTCTCTTCGGCCTCCTTCATGTGTTGCCGGTACAGAACAGCGATGTCTTCGGGTAGCGATCGCATGAGAACATGCTGAAGTATAAGCGCGTACTTCGACGCTTGAACTCCAAGGCTAGCCAGACAGCTGTTGCGAAAGCGTATTTCTTTGTAGAGCTCACGAAGCTATGATGTGTTGGAGGAATGGTCCACAGTAGTGATATCACGCAAGCTTTCGATGTGGTCGTCTACGAGGGCTATATGATGGCCGAACCTCTCTTATAGCACTTTGACCGCTACCGCGTAGTTCGCTTGCTCCAGCCGAATACCTTCGATCGCACGTTTTGTGGGTCCGGTTAGATAACAACTCAAATAAATGAACTTCTCAATTTCCGAAAGCTCGCGATTGTTGTGACTTCAAAATAGTCCCAGAAGTCATGTCACTCGATTTGATTGATTTGATTTGTGGGGTTTAACGTCCCAAAACCACCATATGATTATGAGAGACGCCGTAGTGGAGGGCTCCGGAAATTTAGACCACCTGGGCTTCTTTAACGTACACCCAAATCTGAGCACACGGGCCTACAACATTTCCGCCTCCATCGGAAATGCAGCCGCCGCAGCCGGGATTCGATCCCGCGACCTGCGGGTCAGCAGCCGAGTACCTTAGCCACTAGACCACTGCGGCGGGGCAAAGTCATGTCACTCGTGAAGTTCCCCAGAGAAAACGGGTACCTGTAACTTCAGTAGGGCAACTCGCAGCGCAAATTGGGGACTTCTTGGAGCGGACACTCCTTGGAGTTCGGTTTCGAAAGCGATGACAGGCGCATTGCTTACAGTGGGCTTTGAAACTAAGTGAAGAAGGTAGAAAACACGGCGCATAATGTTGCGGATCTTCATGCGATGTTCGAGAGCTGCCGTAAAATCCTCGACATACTCGGCATCCTTAATTATGAGGTCAGCAATCGTTTTCTTGAAACCTGCAAGTGGCGCGTCTTTCTCTTCAAGGTCATCGAAGATGTCCTGCAGATCTGCCCGAGAAGGATTCCCCAGTTGTAGAGCTTCAGTGGCCGACGTGACAAGCATTGTAAGGGCGGCTCGGACAATTCCTCTGCTTCGTCGCAGGTGCTCCATCTTCGGTGCAGGACGTCATTCTTGTCCCGGGTTTTACAGCACCAAACAATGTTGAGGATATAGAGACTGACGTGCGCTCGGTAACTGTTTATGGAGGGTATGCTACTCTTTCCTTCTTCTCTCCTAACGGCTCTGTCTTAAGCACGTGTCACACGCGCACTGCACCACACCGTTCTATTCAATTCTTATCAGGCATGCTGTGCGTGGGCAGGATAACCGCTGGTCATTAGGGTAATTGTCTTGATTACCAGAGAAGGCAAACGGGTTAGGGGGAGAGAGAAAGTTATGTGGGCAGATGAGATCAAGAAGTTTGCGAGTGTAAAGAGGCAACAGCAAGCACAGGACTGAGTTGAGTGGCGGAACATGGCAGAGGCCTTTGTCGTGCAGTGGGCGTAGTCAGGCTGATGATTATGATGATGAAGATGGTTATGCTAAAAACACGACGCAAGTTCCCCGTGAGTGTGTCGTGTATATCACGTTGTACAATATGTTCCTGGCGTGATTTTTATATTACCACCTGCCACCTATAATTCTGAATATTTTTCATACAATCATATCACGCAACGCCGAGTTTGTTGCATATCGTGTGGAACTAACAGCTTTATCCACACGTCCGATTCACCTCGTGAAGAGGCGTGGATCTTTTTTTTTCAAGTATCGTGGCATCATCTGAATCGATGTCATGGCTGAAGTTTTCTGCGTGCTCAACCAAGGCATTTGAAGACTTTTTGTTTCTTGGTGGCGTCAGTGACATGATGTTTTAGCTCTTGTTATAAGCTTCCCATTTTTACAAGAGATCCGCTGAATAACGCCTGGAAATTTCGCTTTCAGGACCTTGTCGTTATGACTTACCAGCTGATGACGTTATTTCGGTGTAGAAAGACGGGCTACATGGACGTCGTATTGGCGCAGAACGCGAGCCCAATCCTCACTCAAACTAGATTCGTACAGTATAGCAGCACGTTTTTTGGGGATTACATGGTCATGTCCTGCAAATGAGACGTAAGCCGTTCCATTGAATTCAACGCAGGCTTCGTTAAGCAACATGCCAGGTGATTTTACTACTTGTACTGTAGGCCAGCAGCTTTGCTTCTTGTAGTTGTGCAGATGTCGTTGGTTCTGGCAACAAGTTAGGCAACCACCACCGATCCCTGCTACTTTGTTAGGGGCACCGAGTCGTCATGCAAGCTACCTTGCGGTGTGCCTGCTCTTTCTGTACACAGAAAGCATCACACTGTGCTGGTCCCGTTTGACAAGGACGTCCCGGAAAGGGGGCTCAACATTGCTTTCTACCTCCCCGCAAACTTAATCGATGCTTCAAAGCTATTTATTTGTGCAAGAATATAATGAATTCTCGATAGCTGAGTTATGTGAACGTGTCGTGTGCGTAGCATAGGTAAATGATGGCCGGCGTGTGGAAAGAAGTGTGAACCCAGAAGTGTTTAATAAATTAGTTATCGGCGCTTACATTCTAATAGGCGGTAACTCAAAAACACTCAATAAGCATTACGAACACATGCTATGTGTCTCAGTGCGTTAGCTTGAGTGAATAAAATTCGTAAAAAAAACAGTAGTGTTGTGCACTATAACCCCAACATAAATATTCAAAGGTGCATGCTACCGGAACTTTTTGAAGATGCTTTATTCTGCCTGATGATGTGAACAGCTAGCTTTTAGACATGTTGGAATGATATACCAATTTATACAGAACTCCATCACATTGGTATGCAGAGCTTGGCAGAATCGTAGATAAATGTATCATAGATACTGTCTTCGATACTCTTTGGGTATCTTGTATCTGTATCACGATGCGTCTTACAAAATGAATATCTGTAGGTGTATTCCCAATACATTCAATAATGCATCTTTTAACCTAATGTACAAGATACTGCTAGTCCTGTTGCAGCACTATTGTGAAAAATATTATTCGTTGACTTAACTTCACTTTTCAAGCTGGTAAGGGGGCCTCTAAGTTACCTGAATAAAACCAAGAATGAAGGGCAATAATATATTTTATCTTTCTGCCAGTGCCCGCCAGTGAGTGCAGGCTACAAGGTGGGCGCGTCCTCTTTGTTGAGGCTGATCAACATGACAGCGCACCTGCAGTCTCAACAGAAATAAGCGCGCAACTGCAGACGTTCGCGCGCTCATCCAAGAGCTTTTTAATTCCTCAATGCTTCCCTATCTACTTTTGTCTTTGGCATGACATTTTCATTAGCCATTTAAAAGCGCTGTATGCCGCAAAAGGCTCAAAATAACGCAATTTATTTTCTTCTCCTTCCTAGAATCATTTGCTCTCACCAAAATGTGTGTGGCTATGACCACATAAATCCGGGTGCCGCTCTCATGTGTGTTATTTCGTTAAAAACCTGAAGCACTGACTGTCATTGCATCTCGTGTCTTTCAAACATAAGTGAATTGATGGTTCTTGTGAATATAGGCCTAAATACATAGATTGAGTTATCCGCTAATATGATTAACACTATAGCCCCACTGGCACCGATTCTATTTTTTATTGAACAAGCGTTTACTTATCAGACGGTATACTTTTGCGTATGACTTCGCCTCTTCCCTGCTATTCCAAATTTTATGGCTCTTTAAACTGTAATGTCATTGTTAGCACAAGTGCTTTGTCAGCTGCCTTTTTCATTCCTTGCATACATCGCCTAGGGAATAGCTTTGCCTTGTTGGTCGGGTGACTGCAATATGTTTTTGTCTAAAACGCAGTCAAAAAGAGCTCTCTGCTTTGTAATTTGTTTTAGGTGTCTCTTTTATTTCCACTATAATTTACACATTTGCATTCACTTTAGTTTACTGTTCAGCCATGAATATTTGGGAAAAATTTATGTCATTTTGTGGAAATGCATTGAGTATACGGCATGAAATATTTTTCATACTGTTAGTTAAAAAGGCGAAATGCAGTTTGGAGTATAATTTGAAGCTAATGAGGAGTCATTTTGGATATTTTAGGAAGGTAATCTGAGACGCATTGTTATTTTACCAAATGGTTCGTTTTGCTTATGAGGGTCCCAGTGAGCCATTTCGGGCAATTTTTCTAGTCACAGATTTTTTCATTGTATAACTTTAACATCTATATTGAGGATACTTCAAGCTTAATTGTCGAAGCTATTAGCAGTGCCACCTGCACCGTGCATCTATATCTAATCATTGTAAATGTTTTATACGAAATGGATTTCCCAGTTTGCTTATACTTGTTCACCTGATTTGGGCTTCAATAAAAATATTTTTTATAGTAATTGACCAGGTAATAAAAGCTAAGTCCCCCTTCTGTGAATGGTGATGTTGTCCTACGGTGATTCGGGGGACTATATGGGCACAGGATGTTATAATGTATTTTGTTTTTACGTGATTGGGTTTAATGAGCTCCTATATATTCTCTGGAAGAAAGCTCTCTGGAGGAATTTATAGGCCTCTGGTGCTGTACTCTCGACAAGTTAGTGTTCTGTGTAGTTGCAGTGGGGCATCAGTGAAATCACATTTTACAAATTCTGGACTCCCAACATTAGTTTTTTGCGCAAGCTTGCACTTCTTCGCATTTGATTCACGAGGTTCTTGTGTTTACTTTACAAAAGTATAAAATAGAAAGTAAAACGAAGCGCTGACTTCGTTTAAATTGTCAAGGTGCGCATTGAGAACTCTGAAGTCAATGCCATACGTATCACTACCACAAATTTATTATTAGCCGCAATATTCATGGTTGAAGTTTAAAATAAAAACTGGGGCAAAATATCCGCGTGTGTCATCAATACTTTCAAAACCTATTTTTCGTATTTTCGCTATCGGTTTGGTGGTATTTTTTGAAACATTGTATGCTCATTTGTCTCTGAGAGTGTCCTTCAATGTCATTGAGTAGAAGCTATGCAGGATCCAATAAACGGCATCAAAATTTATGACGTCACGGTGTTTTGTGTGGTGTTGTCTTTGTGCAAGCTTTCGGTAAGAATCGTGTAAACAACCAGCCCTCGTGTATAATCAGATCGACGTAGGATGTTGGCCATCCAACGCTACCGCTAAACAACACCAAAATAGAGGAAGCTCTGAAACTAAACAACCCCCCAAACAATACCAATCCACCAAACAACACCAAAATAGAGAAGTACTGAAACCCCGATAGTGCACTAAACAGCCAGCGCAATACAGCCGACGTCAGCGCACCGCTACGGGCTAAAGCGATCAAGCATGTTCGTGCATTTGTGTGTCCAGGCCACGCGCAAACGTCAGAAAAGCACCAAGTGCTCAGGCACTCGCATTAGTTTGCGCCATGAATCGCCTTGGCACTGCAGTCACCGGATGGAGCTGGGAGGGGTCGCAAAGGTGCCGCCCAAGCGACTGGCCGCAGGGTACTGAAGTGAGAGCACGCGCGTACGCCGCTGCCTTGCATCATTACGGAACTAACGGCTCGAAAAGCCAAAGCGCCAGTACCTACTCTCCATGGTTTAGAAAAAGATAACTTTGTTCAATCGCTAATCTTACATAGAAAGCACTGAAAAGTGGAAACAAATTCTCAGCAGTTTCGACAGCAGTTTACCAATCGACAGCAGTTTACATTTGTCAATAACTTCAGCTCGTCTACTTCATTTGTTTCATCAGGTGTGCCCCAGGGTAGTGTATTAGGCCCTCTTCTTTTTCTGATTTATATTAATAATTTGCCTTGTAACATTTATTCCTCAATTCGTCTTTTCGCAGATGACTGCGTCGTGTACAGAACTATTAACTCTGAAGAAGACCCCGTACATTTACAAAAGCACCTCGACTTAATAAATCAGTGGTGTGAACGTTGGCAAATGACGCTGAACACATCTAAGAGCTGCGTACTTTCTTTCTCGCGTAAGAAATCGGTTTTTAACTTTTCTTACTCTATCTGTTGAGCTGTAATTCCCCGTTCATCTACATACAGATACCT
The DNA here is from genome assembly GCA_013436015.1 of Rhipicephalus annulatus. NCBI lineage: Eukaryota > Metazoa > Arthropoda > Arachnida > Ixodida > Ixodidae > Rhipicephalus > Rhipicephalus annulatus. The sequence goes on along the minus strand of WOVY01003315.1, from coordinate 392,668 downwards.
TGGTGTCCATCTTTGTACTAATCTTGCCTGGTGTACTCACATCGACAAGATATGCGCGAAAACAAACAGAACTCTGGGATTCTTGCGCCGGAATTGGCATCATTCCCCATCTATCATTCGGCAGCAGGCCTACCAAACGTTTGTACGTCCTCAGTTGGAATACGCTTCATCGATCTGGTCTTCGCATCAACAATACCTAATAGATAAAGTGGAATCCATCCAAAATCGTGCAGCCCGCTTCATTACTTCAATGTATAACCACCACTCCAGCATCATCCAAATCAAACGCGATATTGCCCTTACTAACTTGATTCCCGCCGCTCTGTCACCCGTCTATGCCTCCTCCATAAGTACTACTACAACTCGTGGACCAGTCGTCTATCACTTGACATTCCTTCGCGTACATCTAGTTGACTTCATAATCATCTCAGTTTCAGACGCATCTTCGGCAACATACAGTAATTCAATAATTCTGCATTGCCAAGCGCCATCGCAGTTTGGAATAGCCTTCCGGATGAAATTGTTTCTTTGAGAGATCCGGCCAAATTTCGTGAGCTACTGCAAATTTATATGTTCTCTTGATTTGGTATAAAGATGCTTTATTTTTTTCATTTTGTATTTTGCTGCATTTGCTTATAGTATTTGTTCTTCTCCCTTCCATTGTACAATTTTCTTTGTTTCCTTCGATATATTTCTTTTTATTTTTTATGTATGGTGATTTTTCTGTAACCCCCCCTACTCAATGCTCCTCTGGGGCCTGTAGGGTAACATGAATAAAAAAATAATAAAAAAGCCGAGGACGTGTACGCATATGACAACGAAAAGGCAGTGTTGTGCCGTGATGGCGCTTCCCTCTCCATTATTTTCTGATCGCCTGCTGCGTTGCCTGCACTGCCGGCTGACATTCCGCCATTCATAAATCCATGCTTGCTACTATAACACGCCGCTAACTTTTGTAGTAAAAAAAAACAGAAGTGCGTCAATATTATTTTCTTGCGTTGTATTTACACCATGCAGTAGAATAAAATTACGCAAGAGTGGTCACTATGGCCAAAAGGTGGTGCTACGCAGCTTCACCCCAGCCATAAGATGGCGACACATCACTGGCTGCTTCAAGGAAGCAAACGTACTAGTTATTTAAAACAGCACATTTTCTTGTGCAATACACGTCTACGTGTTTCTGCGATTGTGATTTTCGCCTTAATTCATGTGCTTAACGTCTGCGATTGTGCGGTACGATCACGGCGAGCTGGGATCAGGATTGTATCGAATGCGACGAAAGCGCACACGGTGTCGGCGTGACGGCGACGAGGTCAAGCTGCGTGTTCATGAGCATTTAAGGCAATGAAGAAGTACGAACAGCAGCAGGGACTTTCCATAAGCTATGTGCGATAATGTGCCCGGCGTGCGTCTTGGTCTTCACTTGTTTCGTCTGCCTCTCAGCTTGGCTGCTGCTATAGGTACGAACGCAATCATTATTTTGTAAAGTGTGTATTGAATTCGTAATTGAAGCCTTAAACTAACACTTCTCGCCTTGTACCAGTCGGAGCAGAGAATGTTTGTGCTCTTCACTTCACGTAATGTTTTCGTGGTTTGCTTCATACAAAAAAAGGACTGTTTAGAATACTGCGGAGCACGTTTACGAGAAACTCGTTTTTTGGCTAAAGGAAATGTGTTTCCGCTCGAGTTGTTAGGTTTTCTTCGTGCTGGTTCATGTATTCTAATTCAGTGCATGAGTGAGATATTGTGGATTGTGCAGTTATACTTTGTATTAATATCTGTGGCGTTCGCAAGTTGCTTAAAACTCTGACGAGCGCAATAAGAGAGAAGTGGTAAATCTATAAAAATGTTTATCAGCTAAAGCTAGGACGTATTCTTTCGAATAAAAACTCCTGATTTGTTAACAGCTTACATGGTACGTACGACTGCTTTCTTTTTCCTACGGCAACTCCTTTTGACAGTTTTTGCGAAATAAAAACTAAACAAAGTGTAGGAAACATTTGTGCGAAGAGGGAATAGAAGACGTAACGAAACATTTCCTTTTTCTTTTTTAGTTCATGCCCTTGTCAAGTGCGGCGGCAATACTGCTGTGTTGCGTTGGGCACTGTAAGTTTTTGTGGATTTACTACCGTTTTACTGTTTTACGGGTCTTCCTATAATATTGCCTATATGTTTATTTCTTGTGCGTAACTTATACTAGTGATATGACATCTGTGCAGTATAGCTGCCATATGAGCGTTTTGCAGGGCAATCAAGCTGTGTCGTCGTGCCCACGTTCATTCGGCGCTAAAATTGTGCTCATGCGCTTATCAATTATAGTGCATAAAATAAACGTTTTTGCTCCTCAATTAGTTTCAGGTTTTATTTAAAGTATGTGCATGGACACAATGGTACCGTGTAGTTGACGCTATGGCGATGCAGCTTACACGAAGCTGATTGATGCATGCGGAAGACCCGTTAAAATAATAATAATAGAAACAGTAATGACCCCAGAAACGAGCTCTCTGATAGGAGCGGTCTCAGGGGCAGTATAATATTTCTATCCGCTGGAAAATGTTTTTCGAGAGATCCTTTTCTGTGGTCTTCCATATGGAAGGCTGCAAAGGTTCCGAACATTCATTTGCAAAATAGCGATTCAAAATCAGGCGTAGGAGCCGACGGGAGTGCCCTCTCTTTATTTTTGTATAGTACTCTATGTGTACACCATGCCCGCAGTATGTTTCCACGATGAGAATAATCAAGCATACCACCATGACACGTGGGGTGTGGCGTTGCTATGACTTTCATTGAGGGTGATATACAAAGGACTTCTGTAAACGAAGATGTATGTAAACATTGAATAACCAAAGTTTTCACATTTCATCCTGAAACCCCACTACATCATCAGGCTGACTACGCCCACTTCAGGGCAAATGCCTCTTTCATGACCCGCCAATCAACCCTGTCTTGTGCCTTCTGTTGCCACGTTATACCCGCAAACTTTTTAATCTCATCGGTCCACCTAACTTTCTATCTCTCTTTCGTGCGTTTGCCCTCTCAGGGATTCCAGTCAGTTACCTTTATTGACCAGTGATTATCCTGCCTATATATGCGTGTTACGTGTCCGGCCTATGTTCATTTCTTTTTCCATAAGGTTACACCTATCATTTTTCTTTCTATCGCTTGCTGCGTCGTCCTCAATTTAAGCTGCACCCTCTTTGTAAGCTTCCTTGTTTCTGCTCCGTAGGTAAGTAGAGGCAAGATGCAGCTGTTATATACCTTCCTCTTAAGAGTTAGTGGCAAATTACCATTCTTGATTTGAGAATGATTGCGGAATCTGATCCACCCTATTTTTATTGTCATAGTTATTTTACTCTCATAGTTTGGCTCCACAGTTAATTGATTGATATGTGGGGTTTGACGTCCCAAAACCTCGATATGATTATGAGAGACGTCGTATTGGAGGGCCCCGGCAATTTCGACTACCTGGGGTTCGCCAACGTGCACCCAAATCTCAGCACATGGGACTACAGCATTACCGCCTGCTCCGGAAATGCAGCCGCCGCAGCCGGGATTCAATCCCGCGAGTACCTTAGCCACTAGACCACCGCGGCGGGGCGAAAGCTCCGCAGTTACTACCCGTCTTAAGTAGACATAATCTTTTACACTTCCAGCGTTTCTCCGCCTATCACAAAGTGAGGTTTTCTTCCGAAACTGTTATACGTTATATCAGTTTTGTGCATAATTAATTTCAGACCTACTCTTCTGCTTTCCGTGCCTCGTTCAGTAATCATGAGCTGTGATTCGTCCCCTTAGTTACTCATCATAACAACGTTATCAGCGAATTTCGCACATGAACACCTAGCAACTGTCGGGGCTTGAACAGACAGCTTTATATTAAGCAGGGATGGGCAAGCGCTAAAGAGTAACTGTGTGTTTAGTGAACAAAACGGCCAATAATAAATATCTACGACATTTGATACTTCTGTAGCAAGGCTATATACACCGATGTACTTAGCCATGGTGGCCAGAGAAAAAGAATCGATTGATGGTAATATTGGCTGCAGCGCGAGTACGAATGTGCTAGAAAAAACAGACGAAAGTCGAGGCACGGAAGGCAAAGAGGACAACACGAGCGCTTGATTGATTTGTGAAGTTTAACGACCCAAAACCACCACATGATTAGGAGAGACGCCTTAGTGAAGGGCTTCGAAAATTTCGAGCAACTGGGGTTTTTTACGTGCACCGAAATCTGAGTACACAGGCCTACAACATTTCCGCCTCCATCGGAAATGCAGCCGCCGCATACAAAGAAAAAGAAGCTTACCAGATTGGCTGACCCTAGAAAGCTAAGCTTCGAGTAGTCTGCTACTCTATTCGTAACAAGAACCCTGTGTTTAGCACAAATGAGGTTGAACAGAAGTATCTCAGCACCGAGTATTATTGTGAAACGTAGGTCATGTTATGACACATGATTGATCAGTAGGAAAAGCTCGGACCATAGCTACTACGCAGAATTGGAATCAGGCATACAGGTCTTTCGTGCATGCATAACAGAACTGAGGAACTAAGGCAAATGTTAGCAGGACCTTATCGCGAGGAGACTAAATCTGTTTATTTTCTTGCTTTTGTCTCACCCGTGCGAGGCAGACAGTCACTGATGGCCCCCATTTCACAAATTGATTCCTCGCGTGGTCAGTCAAAGCCTGTCCTTGAAGCAAGTTGTATATTTATCACGTTAGCTGGTGGATACAATCGTCGGGCTGCTTACTGGAATGCTGGTATCTTTCGTCGTACTAATTGATGATGCTGGCTATCTGCTGCTGATGCTGGCTTAGTATCATGGCTCATTCCCGAAAGTTCACCGCTTTTTTGGTGACAGAAGAGACCGTTCTAGAACTTGCGAGCTTCTTGCTCAATTTCGTCTTGAGGGAGGGAGCTTCGAAGTCTTTCAATCATGCGAGGTTGTCAATCCTTTTGTGGACGGTGAAACGCCGTCTCGTCAAACATTTTTTTCTTCGTCTCCTTTGTGTGCTGGGCGTCATTTTTCTTATGTTAAATTTGTTTACGATTGCAAGTAAACCTCGAAGTACTTATAGCAAGGCCCAGGGCAAGCTTCTCCATCTTAGACAGCAGTTCACCAACTGGAAGCAAAGAGCGAGGTTCCAGGAACACTGCATCATCAGTGATTAGATGCCCGGCAGCAAGATGACGGTAGGCTTTGCTCGTTTCCAACCGCAGTTGCCTGTTCCTTGCCAGATTAGCCTGGTTGCCAGGCCGCCTGGCTTGCCCCTTGAATGTCAACTTGGAGTTGATGGATACTGCAATCCGGCGCCAGTGAGCCGGCATGTCCTCGTCGTCACTGCTGCTTTCTTCTTCATTGGCGTTTTCCTAGTCATCATCTGACTCACGCTCTGATTATGGTTTAAAATGTCTAACGTCCGGGTTATTGTCTGCAAGAGCAGTAGCGGGCTGCATGGACAACGAGCGCAAGTAGCTTGTACTCGGACGCTGCCCCGACTTCTGTCCACCAATGTTCGGGAGGCACGAAAGAAAAGTTGGAACTCCCTTCACTAACAGTGGCTCGGTCGCGCGTGATAACGACCCGGCATCCGTGCCGTTCTGGTCGTCGTCTGATGTCTGGTCTTGGAAAGAGATACCCCCTCGAAAGATGAACCTTCAGAAATTTCCAGTGTTTCGAAGCCATGGTCAGTCATGCAGGAAGGAGTGTTATTGCACTGCTGCGTTTTTTCGTCGCAGCGACTATATTCACGTTCAAGAACAGGAGCCCCTGTCTGGTCTTGGTGGCCAGACAAAGGATCTTCTTTCAGAGGCAGTGATGTGCTCTGATGCTCGATAAGCAACAGAGCAAGTGACGTACTCAATTTTGTCCTTTTCTGAAGCACCAGCAATGGGGTGCCGTCACCGCCAGGTCTTCCGTTTAGAAACTCCGGTTCACCCCAGCAGGGATACTTCGTACGTGCAGCGCAGGTTTGTCAAGCTGCCGGAACATCGATGCGTTGTGGAGGGTGACCTTAAGCTCATGGTCGAAGGTCTACGGCCACAGCCAAGGCAAACACAAAGTGCTGGGTCCACTTACATTTGTTTGTTGGTTGGTCCTAGTTGCTTCACTTGCTTTGCTTTCCTGGATACATGGCACGTACCCACTTTAGGGGATTGGCCAAGAATGCAACGTAGAGACTGTGTAAAGTTATATTTAGGTAAGCGATGATATTTTCAAACGAAAAATGAAGAAATCAAGTGGCTATATACGTAAAATATTCAACACGACTTCAAATAATGTGCTTTTGAGCCTGTATTTTAGTATGGTTGATTGGGCGAGTTGGGGATACAGGATTGTTTTGAAATGATAGCGCATTACTTAGATGCAGGCCGAAAGACAGGGACCAGCGGTTGTCCCTGTTTTTCTGTTCGCGTCTAAGTAGTGCCTTCTCATTTCAAATTAATATTGTATTTCAGACTGCCGTAATAACGTGACGGGAATATTTAACTTGATGAAACGACAAAATTTTATAAAATACCACAAATAAATGGTACTAGCTGAGTGGTTATAATAAAATTGCCCATGGTATCAAAGACATCCTTGTGGAAGCATCCCAAGCCTAAGGCACCGAAGCTTAAAACTTTTTCCTTCGGTAAGGTCAAGCCTATTTTTGTAAAAGGAACAATTAGACGTCGAGTTCTGATATGACAATATCTTGCACATGACAAAAACTAATGTGCGATATTTTACATTTTTCCGCACAGTTGGCAGAAGTGTGATATCGCCTAACCAGCCTTGTATCAGTGAAAGCTTAATGGGTGGACACGACATCGAAATCTGGTGACAATCACTTGTGATCGTCGAGAATGGCACCACAGCAATTTCCATGGTATTTTAGGGGATTATATTCTGTCCACGTGGTTACTGCTTTAATCCAATTTGTGTTGATAGCTGATCTTCTAAACCTGATTGCGTGAAGTATTCTACCACCGGGAGAATTGAATCATTTGCACTTCTAGCGATAAGCGGGCTGAGGCGTCGGTCATTTCATTTATTGTTAACCCGTAGTGACCTGGTACCCATACCAGGCCACTATGGTTTATCCATTATTTCAGTACTTGGGCTGAGACGGAACTAAATATTGTAACGTCATGATGGCCCGAGAGGTATGAGAAGTTGTAAAAGATGTACATACCAATAGCGAATCAGTAATTATTATTGCTCTGTTCTCACTTCTCGGAAGTTTTCGCAATGCCGTGAAGACGACCATTAGCTCCGGCTTAAAAACAGGAGTGAAATCGGGTAGCCTCACGGCAAATGGCCAGCCAAGTGATTGGGAGACTATTCCTACGCCTGCCTTTTTCTCATTGACGTTAGCATCTGTGGCTATTATTTTATGTGTCTTTGTATGCTGCAGGAAATCTGTTAGCCTGTTCAATAAGCATATACGGGATTTCAATTTATATTGCTCCATTCGGCATCATTTCAATCTTTTTTCTGCGCGCATTCATCCGCGCACCCGTTCCACGCTCACTTTCACGAGGTGTGCATGAGGTATGATCAGAGCTATGTTCCTAGGAATATTGACACCTATCCACTCAAGGAGACTAGCCATAGGTCGGATAGATAACACATCTTCTTGAATGACTCCTGAATAGAATTATGCCCACATTAGCACAAATATTACCGAGAACACCAAAAATTACGGCAATGAGAAAATACAAATCACCTGAAATATTGCCATGGGGTCGTGACGTGGCCGAAAATAGGAGACTTTGTGTTCGAATTTAACCGTTTATTTGGGCGAACCTGTGCCCGGTAAACGGAAAGTCCGATTACAGTAGCCGTCTTGGACTGATACAAAGAGAAGTTTATTAACTTCAAACTAAAAAAAAACTCTTTACATCAGTTTATACATACAGTGCTCGTTTAGACACCCCTCTTGTGCACTATGGGGCATACAAACTCCATTATCCATAGAGAAAACTAGCGCCACATACACAGATATATATATATATATATATATATATATATATATATATATATATATATATATATATATATATATATATATATATATATAATTACGAAAGTAGATGCGCTTTCACAATCACATAACAACTGTTTATTGTGACGACGTTTCGACGGGAACCCCGTCTTTTTCAAGGCATAATACTATTTACACATGTTCACATGTGTAAATAGTATTATGCCTTGAAAAAGACGAGGTTCCCGTCGAAACGTCGGCACAATAAACAGTTGTTATGTGAAAGCGCATCTACTTTCCTATTTATAACCTTGCGGCAACCGAAGTTATTCTTCTGTATATATTTTATATATATATATACAAGTTTGTGCTAAACTACGCATACACTCGTAAAAAACCACAAATATATATTTACAATCATATATACATATATTTACAACAGATCGTGAACATGGGTAGGCGTATTTACAATACTTGGGCTGGCGCTACACGTACACTTGTAACACAATGTTTTGGGGAGAAGGGGTTAATCGGGGATTATGGGGGTACGGAGTTTCGCACCTCTGACGAAAAAAAAACTTTGTGTGCCAGTGGCGAAGGAACTGGTCCTCCCCGCCAGCTTCCAGTTGCTTGGCCAAGTACTGCAATATTTTCTGCCTGATCATGGCTAGTGCTGGGTAGGCCGCTCTCACTGGGGTGGTCTTTACCTGAGCAAGGCACCGGCGTTTCTAAATCACAAAGAGTGTGATGGCAATCACCAGCCTTGCGAAGCAGCCCCTATTCCTTTCGAGGGCCGGTGGAGGGCGGATGCTGAAGCACCTCGCAACCAGGCGCCATACCGTCTTGGCCGCACCGCATTCTAACAACGCGTGGGAGATCGTTTCCTCAGCGCGGCAATTAGGACACCGGATATTCGGCGTGATGCCGAAATGTTGCAGGCGATGTCTCGCGGGCAAAACTTGCCACTTGCGCTTCCACTCGAAGTCATGTACTTCGCGTGGTCGGTACTTATTGCTTTTTTGTTTACACAGTCCTAGGCTTTTGATCTGCTCCTTCTCTTCTTCGGACAACTGGTTTTCTGTTATCGCTTTGACGATTCGGGCGGGTAGGTCCTTGTCAATGTCGCAGTTCGGGGCTTCTTTTTCTATGATCTTTGTCGTAGTTGCCGCCATCCTGTAAAAGTGTGAGGGTGCTTCCGCGCGCGGGCCAGTGTGTTTGTGGTTTTCCAGATAGTGCGTGATGGTGCTTGTCCAGTAGTTGATTAGATTCTTCGCAACGTAACTCGCTGCGTAATAAAGCATGCGGGTAATCTTGAGGGCCGGTATCTGGCTGGTCATTTGTACGTGTGGGAGGCCGAGGGCATCTTTGTTCTCGGGTAGTTGAAGGAGGTGTCGCTTGACTGGTGCCGGTTTCCCTTCCCATAGCAAATCGGTGATCACGGCGTTCAGTTGGCTCGCGGTTTTTCTAGGGATCACCGCTACCCTACTGGCATAGAACGGAAACGCGGAAATGTTGGTGCTTGCTGCCAGAGCTTTTTCACGAACCGTGAGGTTTAGGAGGCGAATGCGGTCGGCTGCCTGCTTTGCCCTCTCGAGGGCTCTCTGCCACGTGGCTGGTGCCACCCCTTCACTGGAGAAGTAGATTCGCAGAACTTCAACGATGGACACCACTTCGATGTTTCCTAGGGCTTCTCTGGGGAAAGTTCCAAATAGCATCGCCTTGCTTTTGTCCGCATTTATCGCCGCTCCGGACGCCTGCGCGTATCTTGTGAACGTCGCACTGAAGGCTTGGAGGCTGCTTTCATCCCGAACAAACAGGGAAATGTCGTCCGCGTATGCCAGAACTTTCACCTGCTCCTGGCCCGTAAGTGGGAAGCCGCGAATGCCTTCATGCGCAATAACACTTATGATCAGCGGCTCGCACGACATGACAAAAAAGGTTGGGCCCAATGGGCATCCTTGCCTTATGCCTCTTATTCTTGAATGCCGGCGTTATGACTCCGTTTATCACAACGGTGCAGGTTAGGTCCTCGTACAATGGTTTTGCCAGTTTTATAAAACTTGCCGGTAAGCCAAACTCCTGCATCACGTCGAAGAGGTAATGGCGTCATACCCTGTCAAACGCTTTAGCTTGGTCTAGGGAAATAAAAACACCATTGAAACCTCTTGTCGTCGCGTATTCGAAAGAGTCACGAATCACAGTGAGGTACGCAAAAAGCGATCTTCCTGGAATCGCGCACGTTTGGTACGGGCTAATAATGTCCAGTAACAGGAGCTTGAGCCTGTTGTTCAGTATAGTGGCTACCAGCTTGTAATCGGTGTTCAAAAGCGTGATTGGACGCCACGCCGTGGGCTCGTTTGGTTGTGCACCCTCTTTCTGTAGTAGGATAATTTTACCCACTCCGAAGGAGTCACGTTTCTTAAAGAACCTGAAGATCACACTCACCATCGCGAGCAAGGGTTCTTAGAGAACTTCGAGAAAGGTCACATAGAAGGCTGCAGTCAGACCATCAGCGCCTGGGACAGAATCGGGGGTCATGCTTCTTATGGCTTCGCGAAGCTCTGCAGGGGAGACTTCGGCGCTAAGGGTTGCTGGCTCCTCCTCCTCCTTAATTCGCTGCAGATGTTTGCAAAGTTCTTTGACATGGTTGGGTCACCGATTAGAGTCTATTGGTTCGGTGTCTTGGAACTGTATGCTGAAGTACTCTCTGAAGATGTTCTCAATTTCTGCTGGGTCGTCGGTTACAGAACCGTCTAAGCGCTTTGCCACCGTAATTCGCAAACAGCTATTTCTACGTACTTCCCTCACATCAACTCCAGTCGCCGTGCCCAACAGTCCATGTTCACTTCTAGGTCGCCTCATGGTATCTCTGAGGAGTTGGTTGTATTGCTCCTCGAGCGAGGTCGGGTACTTTGTTGTACATGAGGTCAACGTGTCGGCTGCCTTGATGATCTGAATTCGGCGAAGAAGTTCTTTCATCTTTTGTGTATGACGTCTTTTTCTCGCTTTGCCTTCTTGTAACAGGGCCTTCCATTCTTCCTTAAGTTTATCCCACAGAGGGGGGGGGGGGTAATATGTCCGGCATTTTCTACTGATGCGCTGATGGCAGCTTTCAAGGTTTCTACGCAAGTCTCATCTCTTAGTAGTTCAGCGTCTATTCTCCAGCTATTGTTATCAGAGTGCGGGCCGGGGGATCCCTTTACCATTGTGACGACCGGGGCATGATCCGTCGTCTCGTTTAGGTTGGCCGGGAGCGCGAGTACTTCGCATCCTTCAACCAAAGGGAGGAGAAGGTCTGGAAAGTACATCCGGTCTATTCTACTTCCTGCTGATCTAGAGATACGGGTTGCTACGAAGCGGTCTTTATAGAGGTGTTCCCATATGTCCGAAAGGTTTAGGTGCCGAAGGGTTTTCACCAACTCTTTTGCATGGTAGGTTGATCTTCCTTGACTTGGCCCCCTCACGTCCCGGTTAGAATCTACCACGCAATTAAAATCACCGACCAGTACGTGGGGAATGGGCTCTAAGAGGAGCTGGTGCAACTCTTGAAAAAACTTATTGGTATCTTTTCTTGTCACGAGGGCATAGACGTTCACAATGCGTATCTTTTCGCCTTCGATGAAAATGTCAATCATTGTGTACCGACCATTTGCCCCGAAAATACAATGTGATTTTGATCAAAATCTGCCCGATACGAATATTTTCCGACCCCGCATGCTGTCATGGTGACCAGAGATAAAAAGGCGTCGGTGTGATGATCTCGGCGGAAATTGACCACATCCAGCGGCGTTCGGAATTTTGCCTCTTGAATAAAGAGGAGGTCTATGATCTGGTTCCTAGCGAAACCTAGGATGGCTCCTTGTTTTGCCCTATCTCTATACCCTCGAATATTCCACGTAGTCAATTTCAAAAAGGCCATCAAAAACCTTAAAATGAAGAAAACAAAACGCGGGAAGTATCGAGGCTAGCAAGCAGCGTGGCCGTCATCCGCCTATTGGGCGCGATGCCAAGCGCTGGAGGAGAGAAGGAAAGAAGGGTGAGCGAATGCACCGAGCAAGATAGGCGACAGCCGCGTGCTGACAGAAAGGGGCGAGGAGAGTGCTGCGCCAGAAGGAGAAGGGAAGGCAAGTGGGACATAGTGCAGCCAGAGCGAACGAGAGGAAGGGAAAAGGGCCGTGAAGCCGACAGGGCAGGCGCGCCGCTTCAGCGACGTGCGCCTCGAGGCTTGGGGGGTGGTTCCCCTTTGCCTACACCGTCTTTCTCGAGCTTCTGAGCCTCCGATTGTGGTGGAGCGTCGCTATCACTGCTTTGGCCTGCTGGCCCGGGTCTACGCTGCCGGGCCTCCTTGCTGGCTGCCCTCTCACCCAGATACCGCTTATCGTCATCAAGGCATCTTCGTGAGCGCGAGCGAGCTCTCTGCTCTAGCCCAGTAGCCATCTGTCCAGTTTTCGCGTCCAATTTCCGGCTTGGGCGTGCCGAGTGGGACGCGGAGGAGGAAGTCGGTGCAGCATGGTCGCATTCGCTGTCGCCGGGTAGAAAGTAATATACCCTTAACTTTTTATGGGGGCGTCAACGCCGGCTGGGTCTTGGGTTCTGGCCTCCAAGGCCAGGCTGGTCACTGGGGCCCGGACGTTGACGGGTGTGTGGGATAAAGCGAGGAGGGCCTCTCCCTGCTCATTGGACTCGGGGGTCGCATCAGCCGCGGTCAGCGAATTCCCGCAGTCATCCCGGCTCGCCGAGGGTAGAGGCGGCTAGGGGGGGGGGGGACGATTGCGCCGAACCCGTCTCGATATTGCTCGACTCTGTTTCGGTCGACCTGGTAGTAGTCTCGTCAAAACTCCCGGGCCTCTCCCCCTCAGTTGCGGACGGATTGCCCATGCCACTACCTAAAGTCAGATCGGAGTCTAAGTGGCGGTCCCCGGAAGGGGATCCCCTCTCGGTTGTGCGGTATGCGGACCTGGACGTAAGGACTTGCATACGCGGCAAATTAGTTGCTCGGGCAGAGGCGGGGCCGCTTGACTGAGAGTGCGACGAAGCGGGTTCAAATAGCGAGGGGAAGCCGCGGGCGGCCTAAGCGTATGAGCGCTTCCGAAAACACTCGCGTGTTCCGTGGTGACCCCCGCAACGTCTACAGTCTGCCGAGCAGCGCTCAGTATCGTGGCCGAAGGTACCGCACCGCTTACAGTACGCCGTGGTGCACGCAGTCGCCATATGCCCGACTTCACAACGCGCGCACACCTGGCGCATGCCTCTGTACTCGCACATGAATTTGTGCACCGCAATAGTGATGAAGTTGGGGGCTGGCCGGCACATCTCAATTTTAACCACACGTACCCCGTTTAACTTGGTCTGGCGAGTGGCTAGGGTGGCGAACGTTGTGCCTTTCACTTTACCAAACTAGGCTAAGGCGTTGCTAAGGGCCCCATCTGATAGGAAAGAGGGGTAACGGTAAACGTTCACATACGTAACCGGTGGCCCGACTGCCTCTACTGGCACCCTCGCCCCGTTCACTTCAAATCCTTCCGGCACCATTAGCCTCGTCGCCTCGCCAGCATTTCTGGTGCATACAAGAAATTTCGCGCCCCCCTTATGTTGCAGTGCTAATACGCTGTCGTCACGAGCTGTCTCTTCAATTGCGTCAAATAACTCATCGACAGAGATATCGCCCTCGGACGTGGAAAACATGAAACAATTCTCCCTCACCGGGAGTTCAAATGGCGCGGCCATTCTGTTGGGCGGACCTCGCAAGCCGCCGGTTAGGCGTGGCTCGTGGGTGACTTGTAACGTGCAGTCGAGCTGCACTCTGGTAGGAAGCGGCTCAGCCGATGCGGGCGCCGCGCATGTCTTGGTGGTACCAGGTGGACCGCAGGGGGACTCCGGGACGGCGGGCGTGAACCGGGGACCTTGCACCTCCTCCTGGCATGGGGTAAACGGGCTCCAGGCAGCAAGGCCTGAGACCCAGGGGCGGCAGTCGCGCGTACAAGACGCCGGTGCCGCGTAGACTTCTTTTGTCGACTTGAACCCCTGGGGTCGACGTCCATGTGACGTGACCCCGGGTCTCGCGCGAGGACTTGAGAAGAGACAGCTAGATCGGCGAATGGAGCATCGGCTGTCAATCAACTACTGACAAACGGCGAAGTGCGTCGCATTTATATTCTTGCCATCCAATGTTATAGCGTTATCGCTGGCAGTGGCGTAGCATTCAGAATAATCTGTACAGTTCGCAGAGTGGGCGTCATCTTATTGGCTCTGCCTTCTGCACAAACTATACCATACTTTTCCGTCGCAACGCAACACCGTTATTCTACCTCCCGCCCGTTCATCGCGTCGCCTCTTTAACTCCCTATGTTTACAGCGCTTACATGGTTCAACTAACGCTTTCAAATAATCGTTTTTACCTACTGCCATTTAAGACTGGAATAACCTGCCTGAATCCATAGTGCACAACAAAACTTCTTACAATATAAACAGCTAGCCACAAATCACTTTATATATTTGTTAATTTACAATTGTTGCTCTTTTCTTCCACGTGTATACATATATATGTTTCCTTCTGTTGACATTGCTTTTTTCATGTAGTTCACTTTCGTTTATGCTTTGTACCATTGACAATCATGCATCTGTTGAATTGTGTTTTTTGCCTCCCCCTTATGTAATACCCCGCAAGGGGCCTTTAAGGGTTCAATAAATGATGATGATGATGATGATGAAATGATCTACTAAAGTCCGGAAGCTTATCGAAAACTGCAGGCGTGGTTTGCGCTGAGAATTATGTAGTGTTTTGGGGTGATAACGAAACTTGATAAGAAAAACGTGGCACTGCCCCCCTCTGAAGAAGGCATCGTCTCGATGCTTTAACTAAAGATGAAGGTACAATATTAATGCAAGAAAGTACACTGAATAAATTACGATCCAACAATAATACAAAAAATACACTGTTTCAGTTTGTTAGCGCGCATGAAACGGCTTGAGGCGCGCGACATGGACGACTTCAGGTCGCGATCGGCGTCGTAGAGAGTTCGTGATGCCGTCGGGGACAACCTTGTAATCAAGTGAGCCAGACGTCGAACCACCCTGTATGGTCCGAAGTACCATCGCAGAAGCTTTTTACTTAGTCCACTTCAGGGTATCGGCGTCCACACCCAAACACGTTCACCGGGCTGGTATTCCACGAAGCGTCGTCGATTATTGTAACGGCGGCTGTCGGTCGTCTGTTGATTCTTGATACGGAGACGCGAGTTGTCGGGTTTCTCGGCGAGTTGAAGGTACTCACTCACATAGAGGTTTTCTTCGTCGGTGACGTTGGGTAACTTGACATGAAGCGTCATTGTCGGGCTCCCTCCGTAGACCAATTTGTATGGAGATATCTGCGTCGTCTCCTGCACCGCCGTGTTGTATGCAAAGGTCACGTACGGGAAAATGGCGTCCCACGTCTTGTGTGCGACATTGGCGTACATTTCGAGCATGTCGGCGATCGTCTTGTGAAGCCGCTTGGTGAGGCCGTTGGTTTGTGGGTGGTACGCTGTCGTCCGGCGGTGGATTGTCTGGCTGTATGCCAAGATCGCTTGAGTTAAGTCGGCACTAACTGCAGTTCCTCTGTCGGTGATAAGGACCTATGGGGCGCCGTGAAGTAGGGCGATATTTTCGACGAAGAACATAGCTACCTCGGATGCATTGCCTTCGGGAAGGGCTTTTGTCTCGGCGTAGAGGGTGAGGTAGTCGGTAGCTACCACGATCCACTTCTTTCCGAAAGACGACGTCTGGAACGGCCCCAGTAGGTCCATACCAATCTGCTGGAAAGGTCGGCAAGGTGATTCAATTGGCTACAGAAGTCCCGCTGGCCTTGTCGGCGGTGTCTTGCGTCGCTGACAGTTCCGGCATGTCCTCACATAACGAGGGACGTCGGTGGTAAGACGTGGCCAGTAGTACCTTTCTTGTATCCTCGTGAGCGTGCGAGAAACACCAAGGTATCCTGCCATCGGATTGTCATGCAGGGCCTGTAGGTGTTCTGGTCGAAGAGCTGAAGGCACCACAAGGAGGTACCTAGCTAGAAGTGGTGAAAAGTTTTTCTTTTTAGAAGACCGTTTCGCAGAAAAAACGACGCAAGTGCGCGCTTGAATACCTCCCGGACTTCAGCGTTCCTGCCTTCGGGGTATTCTATTAGGGCCTTAGGTTCCGGATGGGCCTGCTGTCGTTCAGCGAAGTCGTCGGTAGCTATCATTCCCAAGAAATGGTCGTCATCCGGGTCGTCAGATGCTGGTTGGTCGACAGGCGCACGAGTGAGACAGTCGGCGTTGGAGTGTTTCTTGCCGGACTTGTAAATGAGAGTAATGTCATAATCTTGAAGTTTCTGGCTCCATCATGTGAGGTGACCTGAAGGGTATTTCAAGGTGGCTAACCAACACAAGGCGTGGTGGTCGCTCACAACACTGAAGGGCCTGCCGTAGAGGTAGGGGCGAAATTGCGACGTAACCCAGATGATGGCAAGGCACCCCTTTTCTGCTGTGAAATAATTGTTCCTGTATCGTTTCCCACTTGAACTCCACGTCGGCCTTGGTAAGGTTAGTGAGAGGATCGGCGATGCGGGCGAAGTTTTTCACAAACCGCCTATAACAGGCGCACACGCCCAGAAATCGGCGCACCGCCTTGTTGTCAGTGGGCAGCGGGTAGTCGGTGATGGCAGCTGTTTCCGTGGATCGGGACGAACTACAGACTTGCTAATAACGTGCCCCAGAAAGAAGAGCTCTTCGTACGCTAATCTGCATTTTTCTGGATTCAGTGTGAGTCCGCACGTCAAGATGGCTTAAAAAACAGCTCAAAGGCACCGAAGAAGCTCGTCGAAACTCGAGGAAAAAACGATGACATCGCCCAAGTACACAAGGCAAGTGTGCCACTTCAATTTTGTCAGTACTGTATTCATAACGCGTTGAAAATTTGCAGGCGCTGAGCAAACATCGAAGGGCATCACCTTAAACTCGAAGAGGCCATCCGGTGTTATAAACGCCGTCTTCTCTCGGTCTCTTTCATTGACTTCGATTTCCCAATCGCCAGTCTTGAGGTTCATTGACGAAAAGTACTTGGCGTTATGGAGCCGATCAAGTGCGTCGTCTATTCGTGGGAGAGGATACACGTCCTTTCTTGTGATTTTGTTCAGGCGGCGATAATCGACGCAGAAACGTAGGGTGCCATGCATTCCCACCACGGAGGATGCCCATGGACTCTTGGACAGCTGGATAATGTCATCCCGCAACATTTCATCAACTTGTCTCTTCATGGCATCACGTTCTCGCTTCGAAACCCTGTATGGACTCTTATGGAGTGGTCCGGCATTTTCTTCAATTAGGATGAGTTGTGTCGTGATTGCCATCGGCCAAAATTTCGATGACGACGAAAAGCAATCTTCGTATTCCAGGAGCATGGCCTTGAGCTGTTCTTGCTTATGGTTCGGAAGTCTGGCATTGACATCGAAAGGTATGGGAGGGGCTTGGTTCCTCTGAGCAGGTTCCGCGGAATCAGCGAGGCCGAAAGCACTGGTGGCTTCGACAATTTCTTCGATGTATGCGACCGTTGTTCGTTTGTTCACATGTTTGTTTTCGTTGGTAAAATTCGTGAGCATAACCATTGCTTTGCCTCCCCGCAGCTCTGCAATTCCTCTTGTGACGCAAATATTTCGGGTGACCAACAGATGTTGACTGCCTTCAACGACTCCTTACAAGTCAGGTGATTTAGAACCGCCGACTGAAATAATGACGCTTGAGCGAGGCGGAATGGTGACTTGTTCTTCCAGCACATTCAAGGCATGGTTTCCTTACGGCGTAAGAGGTGGTAGTGCTTCTTCTGTTCATAACGTTAACTTTGTTTTAAGTTGCTTACAGCACCATGGAGGCATAAGAAGTCCATGCCGAGGATGACAATTCTGGAACAACGCTGTAGTACTACGAAGTCTGTAGGATAAATACAGCCGTTAATGGTGACTCTCGCTGTGCAGATTTCTGCAGGCGTTACGAGATGACCTCCGGCTGTGCGGATTTCAGGGCCTTCCCCAGGTGTCCTAACTTTCTTTAACTTCGCGGCGAACCACCCACTGATGACGGAGTAGTCGGCTCCAGTATCGACGAGAGTGGTCACACTGTGGCCGTCAATAAGAATGTGGAGGTCGCTAGTTTGCCGTCTCACATTACTGTTAAAGCGTGGCGTATGGTCACGGCTGCGTCGGGTTGTTCTGCTGCTTCCATGTTTAGTCGTCAGGACACCTTGGGTAAGTGAGGTTTCGCCATCAGGGCTTTGCCTGGTTGGCGTTCTGTTCGGAAAGCTCCGTCGCGTCGTCTTCGTCGTTAGAGGATCTTCGGTAGTTCGTCACACAGCAACCGCAGCTCCATGGGTTGCTGCCCTTAGTTTCCCGGATATGGGCTAAAAGACCGGTCCCGCGTTCGGCCGGAGTACTGCCGGTGGTGCACTGACGTGCGGTGGCTGGGCGACAGTGAACGGGAAGGGCTTTGTGGTGTCCACTGAGTTCCTGTCAGGTAGTCAGCGATGTCACATGGCCGTTCTCCTGGGTGCGGACGCGGTGCATTGACGGCAAAGCCACGAAGTCCCATCTGTCGGTACTGGCAACGGCGGTATGTGTGTCCGGCCTCGCCGCAGTGGTAGCAGAGCGGGCGGTGGTCAGGTGTGCGCCAGACGTCAGTCTTCTTCGGCGCACTGCGCTGGGCCGCTGGCGAACGGTAGAACGTCGGTGGGGGTGGTAGCAGCGGTGGCATCTGGCGACGGAAGTGCGAAAGCTTCTGCTTTACTCCTCGCACGAGCAGACGGACCTTCTTCTCCACGGACATGTGGGAGTCAGCGTGTCGGAAAAGTTTAATCATGTCTTCAGTGAATAGCGCCACGTTTTCGTTTGACATCTGCATGCGGGTTTCAAGAAGAGCTGCGGCCTTCTTCTTGCGCACCACACTTGCGAAGAAGGTGTGGATCTGGCTCGAAAGACATCCCACTTTGTAAGGCTTCGCTCTTGATTCTCGAACCAGGTCTGAGCAGCATCCTCTATGGCGAAATACACATGCTGGAGGTTGTCATTGTCTGTCCAGTCATTGAAGGCGGCGACGCGGTCGAATCTTTCGATCCAGCTTTCCGGGTCTTCCAGTGGCGAACAGCGGAAATTTGGCGGCTCTTTGGGTTGCCGGAGCAGGAGTGGTGCAGGCTGCACGGGGGCGGTCATGGTTGTAGTAGATGATGTTTGGATCCGGGTATGCCTGGCTGCTTCAGGAAGGGGCCCATACTCTGGTTGTAGTCCCCTCTGCCTGTGGCTTGTTCGCTGTTCTGGGTTAGCGTCCGTGTCTTCTTTGACGCTTGGGCTGGGGTCGTGGCTTGAAGGGGGCGTCCGGAGCATCAAAAAAGCAGCACCTCCACCAGATGTCACGGATCGTGACGTGGCCGAAGACAGGAGACTGTGTTGGAATTTAACTGTTTATTTGGGCGAACCTGTGCCCGGTAAACGGAAAGTCCGATTACAGTAGCAGTCTTGGACTGATAGCGGCGAACGGAGCGTCGGCCGTCGGTCAACTACTGACAAGCGGCGAAGTGCGTCGCATTTATACTCTTGCCATCAAATGTTCTAGCGTTATCGCTGGCGGTGGCGTAGGTTCCAGAATAATCTGTACAGCTCACAAAGTGGGCGTATTCTTGTCGAAATGATCTACTAAATTCCGGAAGGCCCCGCCGTGGTGGTCTAGTGGCTAAGGTACTCGGCTGCTGACCCGCAGGTCGCGGGTTCGATTCGCGGCTGCGGCGGCTGCATTTCCGATGGAGGCGGAAATGTTATAGGCCCGTGTACTCAGATTTGGGTGCACGTTAAAAAACCCCAGGTGGTCAAAATTTCCAGAGCCCTCCACTACGGCGTCTCTCATAATCAAATGGTGGTTTTGGGACGTTAAACCCCACAAATCAATCAATCAATTCCGTAAGCTTCTCGAAAACTGCAGGCGTGGTTTGCGCTGATAATTGTGTAGTGTTTTAGGTCGATAACGAAACTTGAGAAATGAAATGCATCGATATGTTTATCCTTACAAAAAGTTTTCGAGTGTTCAAATTGCACTAAGCGTGCACTGATGATTCTCTCGGGCACTTGAATACGTCCGAAAGGGCATGCACGAATGTCCCGCTGGCTAAAGGGTATTCTCGAATTGTGCTTTAAGTGCGGCGTATTCTTCTTGTTGGCTCACTCAATGTGATTGTGTTCAAATCATAGCGGTCGGCTTAAAGTTGCCTGCTTTATACTTTAACAGCGCCTTAATTCACTGAAGCTGCTCTAATGGTGAACACATCGACCAATGTTGGTACTTCAAGAGGTGTATTTTTCATCTCTACATTCCTTATTTATGTTGGTCGACTATTGCCGATCGACCGTTTTGCTCTGCATAGTGACCGTGTGGTTTTAAAAACTAGATCACAATACGCCACAAAGACGTCTCCTTGCTCTCGTGTAATTTAAACTATGGTATTGTCACAAAAAAGCTGTGATTGTTACAATGTACAAACTTGATATGCGTATCAAAGCGCGCATGAAGTGAACAACAAAAATAACGACGATTCTATACCCCGCCGTGGTGGTCACGTCGCTAAGGTACTCGGGTGCTGACCTGCAGGCCCCGGGATTGAGTCTCGGCTGCGGCGGCTGCATTTCCAATGGAGGCGGATTCGGTGTAGGTTCGTGTGCTAAGATTTAGGTGCACGTTAAAGAACCCCAGGTGGTCAAAATTTCAGGAGCCCTTCACTACGGCGTCTCTCATAATGATATCGTGGTTTTAGGACGTTAAACCCCACATATCAATCAACGACGATTATAACCGAACATGGACGTCAGGAAGTGCACGTTGTTGCCCTCGTAGCGACAGAGCTATAGCGCTGCCCCCCCCCCATTCTTAAATGAAAGAGCAGGATATATTGGTAGACTTTGATTGACAAGTTTAGTAAACCAAAAACAAGCAGCTAGCCCTTGTTTGTGCAGATTAAAGCGCGAACAAACGTGTAAGCAAGCCAACATATAATTCTAGAAGACAAGGTGAAAAAACTCCCAGAAGCTTCGAATATTCTATTCAAATTCCTGTTTCGTATGGTCGCCTAACATATCTTGGCTTATACTCCCCGCAGTGCACCTTATAATAAAAAAATGGAATTCAATGCCACTTAAACCGAGAGACAGAGAAAAAGCGAAATAGGAGTAGTAAAAGACGTAAGGTACACAAAGATCTTGTCAAGGTTAAACCTGTCATATTGTTTTTGCTTTGCTTTTCCTTAATATTATAGGCACGTACCCACCCTGGTTGGCCGAGAGTGAGTAGTTGAAATTCTTTTTGTTTTTCACGTATTGCTCGTGGCTCATAACCACTGGGGAGTATTGGCCGAGAATTCAGTGTTTTTAAAAAGTAGCATGCAGTTTTTGAATAATGGAGCCTATATATGAGCAAGATTACTGATTACCCAGGAATTTATCTTGCTTGATCTAGCGCATATAAGTATATAAACTGAATAAAAAAAACACTCTTTCCTTAAGTCACTGAAACTTTGTTCGTTGTTTGTTTGATTTTCTGCAATAAAATAGATTATTATTATTAATATATTATTATTATCATTATTGTTATTATTATATTTCTTTCAAGGTATGCCGCATTTTTGTGAAGGTGAAAATATGAGTATTTGCTGTGGGGATCTATCATCAAGTCTACACAAGAAAAATATATGCATATGCTTTCAATACTTACCGAGCATTGCCTTCGGAGTAATGTTGTACATGTTACCAAAAAAAAGATAACTAAATACTGCTGCTCATTCTAAGAAAAATAACTGTGTTTTCGCCTTATGTTACCCCTAAAAGAGGTTACGCGTTAAAAATACAATTACTGAAATAAAAATAGCGGATATAACCCGGCCCTGTCGTTACTCCGAAATCAAAAGTTTTCGTCAAAGTGTTTTTGCTCTAGGAACCTAAAGTGAAATTTTTTGATATCTTCAGTTTACGTTTCACGCAGAAGGATTGTCCCAAGCAAGGATTAAAACTTAATTCTCATTTAACAAGAATCATTTGCACAAAAGCACTGGATCTCAGCAATGTAATGAAATCTTCAAGATGCCTGCGGAGATATATGAATGGCTTCTGTCTTTGTGGCACATGATGGGACCATTTTTTCCTCAATGGCACTTTATACATATTTTGAGATTCAATTATCCACGCTATTCAGAGAGAAAGCATCCCTAGTCGCCTAACAAATGTACAGGAATCAGCCTTTCCTTAATACGAACGGCACCCCCAGTATATATTTTTCATGTCAATGCTGGTAGACCCCGGCCTCCCATGCGGCCCGCCGCGCCAGTAGGCATTTGCCAAGGCTTGCATTGGCAACTTTTTCTTCTTTTTTTGTGGGGTTGGCGTTTCCATTTGCATGTTAGTCAAACCAGACGTTCCTTGGTCCACACCTGCGTAGAGTATTTGTATATGCTACCTTTAGGTTGCGCAGTTGCGCCACTGTTTTCCGGGCACTACTCACTCACCCTTACACAATTTCAGCAATGCTAATCGTCTAACGTCACCATGCGGTCATAGGTGGTTCATTTGCAATGCAGGGAAGCCAACACTACGCAGACCGCTCCAACAACGCCGATGCTCCGCGGATACCGGGCAGCGCAAGTGCGGTTGACCTCAGCTGTTTTATTCTCGCCGAGTTTCTTCGGTACTATAGCCTGTTGGTCGCGAGAAATGTGGTGAAGCCACTAGCTGTGGCGAGTGCATTGTGCGTTGAATTTGACTATGTACAGCCCATGCGATTAGATGAACCGAGCGCTATTTCTCTATGACAGGCTGCTGTGCACCGAACTGCTAGAACCACAACGGGAATGGCAAGGCAACAAAATCTTCATGAAAAGTTTCTGTAGTTCTATAGAGGTGCAGTGCAATAAATATTTCCTTGTTTACTTGGGTCTATTGTTTATAAATGTGACGAGTGCGATAAACGACCTACGGATATTTCAATTTTTTCGAACTTGTGCATTCGATCGTTAGGGAGAAGGCACCAGCTATGCTTTGTCCTTGCGTAACTATTTTAATTGAATGGTGGTAAATGGGTTTTGGTATCAAAACTTTAGGATTCAGTAGGAAGAAATAAATGCTTGGCTTCTTTTATCTATCCACGGCACTTCGAAACCTGCTCTATTTTGTTACCAACAGATACAGTGAATACGTTAAACATGCAGAGTTGGTCAGCTTGTGTCAGCTGCATACGTCCAAATTGGTTTGTCGCCTAAAACGCTAAAAATAAAAAAAGAAGCTAGACTAGAACCATTGATATCGGCAAGGTGTGTGAGCTAGCGCGTGAACTATTGCAGCGTTCAAACTTAAAGCGAAATGAATCGTCTGCTACTCACGCTCCTTTCGCATGTTAATAACGATCCACACCAGCTGTTGTGAGTCGTTATTTTAATACTAGCGTAATAAAAGAGCCTCGCTTAACACTGGCTTCGCACGACTGCTTTCAAATCGCAACCCTCCCTCCCCCCTCCCACTTGATTCACTTGAAAACTGTAGAGCTCCAACTGGCTCTCTCACAGAGTTAACGTAGGAGCCCAACGCGACGAAAAATTTCTTCGCTGACTGGCTCGATCGCGATAATATGCGGCAAATTAATTTCGGACCTATAAAGGGAAAAAAGAGCAGAAAAGAAGACAAAGCTAATGTGTAACCAACTGTAAACATACATCTCTCATGATCTGCGAGCCGACGCTTTTAGTTTTATTATTACATACCGAGAACGTAAGTACAAAATTAAGGCTTGTAGGCATGATCAGATCAACCGAGATAAGCACAGACCTTGAAAGAAAATAAAAACAACGCAACAAGTCAATAAATTAAATAAATAAATAAGAAATAAATGAATAATGATATGTCAAACAAACAAGAAATAAATACATAACGTAACGCTAAAATCATGAAGCGCAAGTGCTGCTTCTACGTGGGCTTTGAGTGGCTTTCACACAAGACGCTTGAACCCAACATGGGTCACCTTGGCGCAACTCTACTACCTTAAAGTAGCATATACAGTAACTCTACAATGTTCATCTCTGTGTGGCCACAAAATGTCATGGCGCATGCCTCATCAACGCCGGCATGAATGTCATGACGGTGTGCTTGTGCACACGAAGTAGATGGGCAAACTTTGTAGCTGTAAAGAATTACCCTAACAGGTCTCGATCACCCAGGAATTTGAAAGCCGCCCACAACTCGGCGTTTTGAGTTTTTTTCCAAACATTGGTTTATTTTTTGGCGCGAATAAGGCCGCGTGCCTTCGCGGAGCAAAGCACGCATGCAACATATGACCGCGCATCGGCGCATGGCGAAGAGCTGGGAGCCGACCTTTACTCCGACGGCTTCACGCTGAGCATGGTCATCCCGCCCTCTCGCTGGATAATGCTGAAAAAATTCTACATTCCACCTAGATAGGCGCCGCTGGCGCTGAAGGGTAGATATATATTTACTTGCCTTAAACTGTCAATACCTTTCTGCGATCTTTGTATTTTCTTGCTAATGAAAAGGGGTTTATTGGCGTGTGCTGCAACGGTGGCCCTACGATAAAAACACGGTCTGGACAGAGAAACGGTCAGGCAGATGCCAGCGACGATTAGCTGGAGGAGAGCGAGAGAAGCCCAGAACCCAGTACCCAAGTGGTGGCAATGTTGCTTGCCAAAGATGCGTTTTCTTCTTCACAATTTTCCGCCGCCGAAAAAGAGCCACTCTGGCGACCTAAGAGTCTGGAGGCAGGGGGCTGTGATATGGCTCAAGGCGGGCGACGTGGACAATGACACGTCCACGCCGGCGCATGTCTTCAAATGGGGAAAGTGGCTCAATGAGAAAATTCACCGGCGAGGTTTGCTCCAAAACTTGGTAAGGGTCCTCGTACTTCGGGACGAGCTTTGAGGAAAAGCAGGGGGTTTGGTAAAGAACAACCAGCCATACAAGTGATCCTGGGGAACAGCTGAGGCTTCGCGAAGAGTCGGCGTTGTTCTCTTTTTGGCACTGCGGTTCTTGTGACGTAAAGGTGCGTGCGAGTTCACGGCACTCTTCCGCTTTTCGGGCAGCTTCGGACACAGATGGGCATTCGGATGCGTCAGGACGGTATGGAAGGAGAGTGTTGATGGTGTTGGATGGTTCGCGTCCATAAAGAAGAAAGAAAGGTGAAAATCCAGTGGTAGACTGTGCGGCGGTGTTGTATGCGAACGTGATGAAGGGAAGAATACGATCCCAGTTAGTATGATGAGATGTCACACACATCGTTAGCATATCACCGAGGGTGCGGTTAAATCTCTCCGTGAGCCCGTTAGTCGGCGGGTGGTATACCGTGATCTTGCGATGAACAACATGGCATTCAGAAAGCAGAGCCGTGAAGACTTCTGATAAGAATGCTCAACCTCGGTCACTTAGTAGTTCTTGAGGTGCACCATGTCGTATTATGAAGCGATGGAGGATGTTGGAAATAAATGAACTTCTCAATTTCCGAAAGCTCGCGATTGTTGTGGATTGTGACCTCAAACTGCACCCATAAGCCATGCCACTCGTGAAGTTCCTAACGGGTACCTGTAACTTCGTTAGGGCAACTCACAACGGCAATTGGGGACTTCCTGGAGCGGAGACTCTTTGGGGTTCGGTTTCGGTAGCGATTGACAGGCGAGGCGCATTGCTGTCAGCGGGCTTTGAAACTGAAGTTTCAAAGCCCGGGGCACGACGGCGCATTTGGGATGGGAGACTTACGGCCACTGGTGTTACAGGCTGCGGTCACCGGGGCTGTGTGCTCCTGGCTCCCTGGATCCTGCGAGCCGATCAGCCCTGATCGCCTGCCTCTCCCCCGGCCGGATTGAACCCTTCTGTGGCTAAACTTGGACGAGATCGGCGCTACCGTCTGGCAACATGGAACTTCGATATCGCCTAGTGACGTCAGCCGAGGCGCATATAAGCTTCACTCTTCATCCGCCAGCTTTGGGCACGACGCCGCATTTGGGATGGGAGACTTAAGCCACTGGTGTTACAGGTCAGTTACATGAGGGGTGCTTCGTGTATCAAGTGCAGTCATACCTGTTTCATTGCGGTGTCGTGCCCACCAGAGTTTTGCGATGTTCTCAAGCGTTTCTTGTGTATTGCTTGCAATCTTTGTTCTTCCGTTCGAAACTTACTGCTCATGCTCGCGGGTGATGTGGAAACAAATCCGGGACCGATGAGTAAAGCCGAAGCGGACGCGTTCGCTTCGGTTTTGCAAACAATTAAAAAGCTAGAGGCTCAGCATGCCACAATGTTAGCCGATCTGAAACGAGTAAGTGGAGAGCATGAAACTGCCAAAAATCAGATCAAGCTACTAGATGCTAAAGTCGCTACCCTTGAGGCAACCATTGCATTGCAGCGAGACGCTGATTGTCCTTCTGACAGCTCCCTCCTCAAAGTTTCAGATCAGTTGGCAGCCATTTCGTCCCGATGCGACGATGCTGAAAATAGGCAGCGGCGATCAAACCTTCTATTCTTTGGCATAGAAGATAAGAAGGAGGAAGAATGGGCCGCGGTGGAGCAGAAAGTTATAGCGTTTTGCTCTGAAAAACTTGAGTTATCGACCACTAGTTCACAATTCGAGCGTGTTCACAGGCTAGGCAAATTCACTGAAGGAAAAATAGGCCCATCATAGCAAAACTAACATTCTATAAGGACAAAGAGCAGATCTTGTCTTGTGCACGCAAATTAAAAGGAACAACCTACTCTATTGGCGAAGACTTTTCCCCGGCTACCCGACAGGCAAGACGCAAGTTGGTAACCTTCGCGAAATCTCCAAACAAGGCTTTCAAAATTTCAGTTGACCGCCTGCACATTAACAAGCAGGTTTACATTTATGACGTCGCCAGTGATGATGTCGTACTAACTAACAGATAGCTAAATAACACGTGCGGGCAAGATCGGAATATGACTTCGCCCTTTCAAGCCATCACCACATTATCGCTATCGTCTACTAACATCTGCAGCCTGATGCCAAAACGGGATTTGTTATGTTCCTTCCTTGACGATTGTGACTGCGATATTCTTGCCCTCACCGAAACCTGACTATACCCTGACGTAACCGATAACGAAGTTCTCCCTGATCGCAGAAATTTCAGCATTTACCGAAATCACCGTACTGATAGGCGGGGTGGAGGGGTTCTTCTCGCAGTAAAAAAAAACTTTACAATCGTATGCCATCAAAGTACACTCTAACATAGAAATTATCTGGGTAGGATACTTAACAAAGTCCGCCACACTGCTCATCGGAAATTGTTACCGACCTCCTGACTGTAAACAATCATTTTTGGAAGAACTGCGCAGTAGCATCACTGAGGCCATCCATCTTTGCCATACCGATTCCATATTCATCTTTGGTGATTTCAATTTTCCCGCGATTGACTGGAACCAGTTGTCTTCCCCTTGCCGCATGTCTACAGAATTTATCAACCTAACCTTAGACTTTAACTTATTGCAAATGGTGAATCAGCCCACTCGTGGTTCAAACATCCTCGACCTAATTCTCACCTCTGCTCCTGAAACAGTAAACACCATGCTGAACATAGATGGATTCAGCGATTACAGTCTTCTTCAAGTAACCCTCAACATTCAACCACCTTTCTCTGGCATTGAACATAAAAAATCCGCGATTACAATAAAGCTAACTACAGCAAAATCAACTCCGAACTAGAAACCTTCCACAATGACATATTCCTGCCATCCTCTTCCAGTCGTGACGTCAATGATAACTGGATGCTGTACAGAGACAAATTATGCGCACTGGCAAACCGGTATATTCCACTTGTTTCGGTTAAAAATGATAAAACAAACCCCTGGTTTACTAAATTCATCCGGCAGCTCAGAAATAAAAAGAAGCGTCTATACCGCGCGGCTAAACGACTTGGTACGTCCTCTGCATGAGAGGCGTACAAAAATGTTCTGAAAATATACTGTTCCACAATTAAGTCAGCTAAACTAAAGTATTTCTCTAATGATTTGCCTTCCCTTCTGAAATCAAATCCTAGATAATTCTGGAATCAAATATCTGCGGAACACGATGGTAAACAGATTTCCTTGCTAGATGATCACTATGCTCTCCTCTCAGATATTCATTGCACCTCAGCATTTAACACCTTCTTTTCATCCGTTTTCACCCGGGAAGACCACGCCGACGTTCCGAACGTTCCCGATCTCAACATAGATTACATGCAACCTATTGAAATAACGCCTGAGGGTATCGCACTTCTTGTCACTAATCTTAAACTATCTACTTCAGCTGGCATTGACGGTATAAATTCCAAACTTCTGAAAAACACCCTTTCTGTTTCTGTTAATATCCTGTATCACCTTTTCAGACAATCATTCGAAACAGGCCAGCTTCCCATTGACTGGAAGATTGGTAAAATAGTCCCTGTGTTTAAAGCCGGCGATAAACATTCACCCGAAAGTTATCGCCCCATCTCTCTCACGTGCATCTGCTGCAAACTCCTGGAACATATAATCGCTTCTCATGTTTTCAGGCACTTAGAATCTAACCATTACTTTTTTATCAACCAAAGTGGATTTAGAAAAGGCTTTTCATGCGAAACACAGCTGCTGGAATTTACGTCAGAACTACATTGCAACATGAACAATAACCTTCAGACTGACTGCAATTTTCTCGATTTTTCAAAAGCATTTGATCGCGCACCCCACTGTCGTCTGATTTCTAAATTATCTTCACTCCGTTTAGATTCGCTCACTTTATCTTGGCTTCGAAACTTTATTTCACTCCGCCAGCAGTTCACGGTAATAAACAATATCCAATCCCCACTTTCCCACGTTACCTCAGGTGTACCGCAGGGGTGCGTCCTCGGCCCCCTGTTGTTCTTAATTTATAATAACGATTTGCCAATCAGCACCTCATCTCGCATGCGAATTTTCGCCAATGATTGCATTATATATCGCTCAATAACCTGTACCAATGATCACCTAACACTGCAAAATGACCTCAACAAGATTAATGATTGGTGCAAAAAATGGCTTATGTCGCTAAACAAGCAGAAGTGCAAAACTATGTGTTTTACACGCAAGCAACATATTTCTTGCCATTCGTACATAATTGATGACTACCCTCTGTCGTACGCATCATCCTACAAGTACCTCGGTATTCATTTCACACCAAATCTTTCTTGGTCACACCATATCACCACCATTTGTGCGAAAGCTTCAAAATCATTGGGTTACTTACGCCGCAACTTGCATAGCTGCCCATCCCATGTTCGGCAGCTAGCTTATCAGACCTTCGTTCGACCACAACTCGAATTCGCCGCATCGATCTGGTCCCCATACCAAAATTACTTAATCAACATGCTTGAAGCTATTCAAAATAAGGCAGCCCGATTCATCTCACGAAATTACGACTACAATAGCAGCATAATAGAAATTAAACTTTCCCTTTATCTTCAACTGTTGAGTACTCGGCGGGATATTTCTCTCCTATGCCTCTTCCATAAGTATGTTTACAGTAACAAACCATTCCCATTCCAACTCGATAAACCTTGTGTTACATCTCGTAGGCTGCATAATAACTTAAGTTTCACGCGATTATATGGGTCAACGGACGCCTTTAACTCATCGGCTCTTCCTCGCGTCATCCGCTTGTGGAATGATCTCTCGAATGACATCGTATATCAATCAGACCCCGAAAAATTCAGACAACTTCTTCACTCTTTCTTTCAGTCATAGACACTTCGATTGGTTCCTTTTGAAAAGTATTTGTTGCACCTCCTGTATAGTTCCAGTGTAATTATATTCATTCGTTTTTTTTACTTTGTGACCGCCTGCATTTTCCTACTTTATGTTCTTATACACACGAGAAAAACTCTCTTATCGCCCTTTATTATCCTGTATTTCTTAAACAAGAAAAAATTGCTTTCTGCGCGCTACTCTAAAATATTTTTGGCTACGTGTGTGCTAGGTCTTTTTTAGTAAGTGTATTTGCGGATATTTGTTCTCCTCCCACCAGAAATGTTCCGATGTGTAACTTCAAATGACTTTTTGTACATTTTCTCTTTAGTGACATATAACGCGTTATTTTTTGTTGAGTTCTTTCAAAGTTTGATGTTTCCTTACGGTTTTGTCGCGACACTCACCCTTTGTAACCCCCCTTACACAATGCCCTGCAACATGGGCCTGTAAGGTATTTTAAATAAATAAATGAAGTAAGAAGGTAGTGGACACGGCGCATGATGTTGGGGATCTTGTTTGATGTTCGAGAGCTGCCGTAAATTCCTTGACATTATAAAACAATGGTTCGCTCAAAATTAGAGTATTCTGCATCTGTCTGGAGCCCTGGCATTGAGTCTCTCATTTCCGATTTAGAAGCTGTGCAGAACCATGTTTGCCGTTTTATACTCTCTAACTATCACCGAACAAGCAGCGTAACTGTCATGAAATTAAGTTTGTCCCTCCCTCCTCTTTCTCATCACAGGTTAGTATCTTCAGTATGTGTTTTTCACAAAATTAATTACCACAGCTCTCTGAAACAGAAATTATTAAGAAGGCCATCATACATATCAGCTCGAATTGATTATCGCAACAAAGTTGGAGTTCCATCATGTCACACGAAATGTTTTCATGACTCATTCATACCCAGAACTTGTGTCAGTTGGAATAATCTTCCCCATGATATCTCTTATATAAGTGATGAAAATATGTTTTGTAAAACTATTATTCTTCTCTAAATGTTTGTATATATATATATATATATATATATATATATATATATATATATATATATATGTTTGTATACATGTAGTACATATGTGTGTTAATATAAGGTTATTATTGTTAGTATACGTTTTTGCTTATCAAATTGTCATTTATGCCTAAATTATTTCACTTCCTTATCTGCTGTGAGTTTTTTCCTTGCTGTTTTACATTGCTTCCGTTATTTATATCTCCACTCCTCTATGTAATGCCCTTTGGCCCTGAGGGTACAACAAATAAATAAATAAATAAATACTTGGCATCCTCGATTATGAGGTCAGCAGTCATTTTGTTTAAATTTGCAAGTGGCGCGTCTTTCTCTTCAAGGTCATCAAAGATGTCTTGCAGATCTGTCGAAGAGGATTCCCTTGTTGTTGAGCTTGAGTAGCCGGCGTGACACGCCTTGTAGCGGCGGCTCATCCTTTCCTCTGCTTCGACACAGGTGGTCCATCTTCGGTGCAGGACGTCAGTCTTCTCCCAGGTTTCACTGCACCAAACAATGTTGAGGACAGAGAGACTGACGTACGCTCGGTAACAGTTTGTGGAGGGAATGCTGCTTGTCCTTCTTCTCCTCTAGCGGCTCTGTCGTAAGCAATTGTCGCACGCACACTGCGCCGCACCATACTATTCAATTTTTAACAGGCATGCAGCGCGTAGGCAGGATAACCGCTGGCTATTAGGGTAATTGTCTTGATTCCCAGAGAAGGCAAGCGGGTGAGGGGGAGACAGAAAATTATGTGGGCAGATGAGATCAAAAAGTTTGCGAGTGAAAAGTGGCAGCAGCAAGCACAGGACCGAGTTGCCTGGCGGAACATGGGAGAGGCCTTGGTCCTGCAGTGGGCGTAGTCAGGCTGATGATGATAATAATGATGATGATGATGACTATGATAAACCACGACGCAAGTTCCCCGTGAGTGTGTCGTGTAGATCAAGTTGTACATTACGTTCCCGACGTGATTTTCATTTCACCACCTGCCACCTATAATTCTCCAAATTTTTCATACAGCCATATCACGCAACACCGACTTTGTTGCATATCGTGTGGCACCAGCAGCTTTATCCACACGTCCGATTAACTTCGTGAAGATGCGTGGATTTTTTTAGGATCATGGCATTATCTTAATCAATTTCATTGCCAAAGTTTTCTGCCTGCTCAACCAAGGCATTTGAAGACTTTTTTTTAGTGGTGTCTCTGACATGATGTTTTAGCTCTTGTTATAAGTTTCCCAAATTTACAAGGTCTCCAGTAAATACCGGCAGGAAACTTTGCTTTCGGGACCTTGTCGTTTTGACTTACCAGCTGATGAAGTTATTTCAGTGTAGAAAGATGAGCTGCTTGGACGTCGTATTGGCGCAAAACGCAAGCCCAATCCTCACTCAAATTAGATTGGTACAGTATAGCAGCACGTTTTCTTGCGATTTCATGGTCATGTTCTACGACTAAGATATAAGCCGATCCATTGAATTCAACGCAGGCTTCGTGAAGCAACATGCCAGGTGATTTTAGCACACGTACTGTAGGCCAGCAGCTTCGATTCTTGTAGTTGTGCAGATGTCGTTGGTTCTGGCAACAAGTTAGGCAACCACTACCGATCCCTGGTTCTTTGTTGGGGGCCCCGAGACATCATGCAAGGTAACTGCCGGTGTGCCTGCTCTTTCTGTACACAGAAAGCATCACACAGTGCTGGTCCCGTTTGACAAGGACGTCCCGGAAAGGGAGTTCAACATTGCATTCTACCTCCCTGCAAGCTTAATCGATGCTTAAAAGCTATTTGTTTGAGCCAGAAACAAAAGAATTCTCGATAGCTGAGTTGTGTGACGCGTCGTGTGCGTAACATAGGTATATAATGGGCGGCGTGTGGAAAGAGGTGAGAGCCTAGAAGTGTTTGATAAATTAGTTATCGGCGCTTACATTCTAATAGGCGTTAACTCAAAAACACTAAATAAGCATTCCTAATACATGCTATGTGTTTCAGCGCGTTAGCTTGAGTGAATGAAATTCGTAAAAAAACAGTAATGTTGTGCACTATATCCCCAATATATATATTCAAAGGTGCATGCTACCGGAACTTTTTGAAGATGCTAAATTCTGCCTGATGATGGGAACAGCTGTTGGAATGATACCCCCTTTTATACAGAACTCCATCACATTGGTATGCAGCGCTGGGCAGTATCGTAGATAAGGGTATCTTAGATACTGTCTTCGATACTCTTTGGGTATCTTGCATCTGTATCACAATACGTCTTACAAAATGAATATTTGTATGTGTATTCCCAATGCATTCAATAGTGCATCGTTTACCCTAAAGTACAAGATTTCGCTAGTCCTGTTGCAACACTATTGTGCGAAACATTATTAGTTGACTGAACTTCGCTTCTAAAGCTGGTAAGGGTGCCTCTAAGTTACCCGAATAAAACAAAGATTGAAGGTCAATAATATATTTTATCTTTCCGCCAGTGCCCGCCAGTGAGTGCAGGCTACAAGGTGGGCGCGTCCTCTTTGTTGAGGCTGATCAACAGGACAGCGTACGGGCAGTCACAACAGAAATAAGCACACATTTGCAGACGTTCGCACGCTCGTCCAAGGGCATTTTGTTTCCTCAATGCTTCCCTATCTACTTTTGTCTTTGGCATGACATTTTCATTAGCCTTTTAAAAGCGCTGTATGCCGCAAAAGGCTCAAAATAACGCCATTTATTTTCTTCTCCTTCCTAGAATCATTTGCTCTCACCAAAATGTGTGTGGCTATGACCACATAAATCCGGGTGCCGCTCTCCTGTGTGTTATTTCATTAAAAACCTGAAGCACTTGCTGTCATCGCATCTCGTGTCTTTCAAACATAAGTGAATGAATGGTTCTTGTGAATATAAGCTGTATATACATAAATTGACTTATCCGCTAATATGATTGACCCTGTAGCACCACTGGCACCCGTTCTATTTTTAATTGAACAAGTGTTTACATATCAGATGGTATAACTTTGCGTGCCACATCGCTTCTTCCCTGCGATTTCAATTTGTATGGCTCTTTAAACTGTAATATCATTGCTAGCACAAGTGCTTCCTCAGCTGTCCTCCTCTTCCCTTCCATACATCACGTAGGGGATAGCTTTGCCTTGTTGGTCGCGTGACTGTAACACGTTTTTGTCTAAAACGCAGTCAAAATAAGCTGTTTGCTTTATACTTCGTTTTAAGTGTCTTTTTGATTTCTACTATTATTTACACATCTGCATTCACTTTAGTTTACTGTTAAGCCATGAATATTTGGGAAACATATTTGTCATTATGCGAAACTGCATTGAGAATACAGCATGAAACATTTTTCATACTGTTAGTTAAAATCGCGAAATGAAGTGTGCCGCATAATTTGAAACTATTGAGGAGCCATTTCGGATATCTAAGAAAGGGAATCCGCGACGCATTGTTATTTTACGAAATGGTCCGTTTTGCTTATGAGGGTCCCAGTGAGCCATTTCAGGCAATTTTTTCTATTCACAGACTTTTTATTGTGTAAGTTGTGTAAGTTTTATTGGGTAAGTTGTGTATATTGAGGATACTTCAAGCTTAATTTTCATAGCTATTAGCTGCCCCACCCGCACCGTGCATCTATATCTAATCACTGTAATTGTTTGAAACGAAATGGCTTTTCTAGTTTACTTATATTTGTTCACCTTGTTTAGGCTTCAATAAAAATATTTTTTTATAAAAAATGACCAGGTAATATAATCTAAGTGCCCGATCTGTGAATGGGGGTGTTGTCCTGCGATGATTTGTGGGACTATACGGCCACGGGCTGTTATAATGTATTTTGTTCTGACGTGATTGGTTTAACGGCTGCTAAATATACTCTGGGAGAAAGCCCTCGGGAGGGATATATAGGCCTCTGGTGCTGTACTCTCGACAAGTTTAGTGTTCTGTGCAGCTGGGGTGGGGCATTTGTGAAATCACATTGTACAAACTCTCGACTTCCAACATTACTTTCGTGTGCAACCTTGCACTTCTTGGCATTTGATTCATGAGCTTCTTGTGTTTACTTTACAAAAGTATAATATAGAAAGTATAAAGAAGTGGTGACTTTGTTTAAATTCTTAAGGTGCACACTGAGAACTCTCAAGCCAATGCCATATCTATCACCATCGTAATTTTATTATTCGCCGAAATAATCATGGTTGAAGTTTATATTCAGAACTTTAGGTCAAAATATTCGTGTGTGTCATCAATATTTTCAAAATGTAATTTTTGTATTTTCGCAATCGGCCTGGTAGTATTTTTTGAAACTTTCTATGCTCATTTGTCTCTGAGAGTGCCCTTCACTTTCACTGAGTAGAAGCAATGCAGGATCCAATAAACGGCATCAAAATTTGTGACGTCACGGTGTTTTGTGTGCTGTTGTCTTTGTGCAAGCTTTCGGTAAGAGTCGTGTAAACAACCAGCCCTCATGTATATTCACATCGACGTGGAATGTTGGTGATCCAACACTACCGCTAAACAACACCGAAATAGAGGAAGCCCTGAAACTAAACAACACCCCAAACAACACCAAACAACACCAAAATCGAGAATTCCTGAAACCCCGATAGTACACTGAACAGCCAGCGCAATGACGGCCGACGTCAGCGCACCACTACGGGCTAAAGCGATCAAGCATGTTCGCGCCTGTGTGTGCCCAGGCCACGCGCCAACGTCAGAAAAGCACCGAGTGCTCGGGCACTCGTATTAGTTTGCGCCATGACTTGCCGTGGCACTGCAGTCACCGGACGGAGCTGGGAGGGATTGCAAAGGCACCGCCAAAGCGAGTGGCCGCCGGGTACTGAAGTGAGAGCACGCGCGTACGCCGCTGCCTTGCGTCATTACGGAACGAACGGCTCGAAAAGCCAAAGCGCCAGTAACTACTCTCCATGGTTTAGAAAAAGATAGCTTTGTTCAATCGCTAATCTTACATAGAAAGCACTGAAAAGTGGAAACAAATTCTGCAAAGCGGACCGCGTGTATGCATATGACAAGGAAAGGCAGTGTTGTTCCGTGATGGCGACTCCCTCTCCAATATTTTCTGGTCGCCTGCTGCGTTGCCTGCACTTTCGTTGCCTGCGTTGCCTGACATTCCGCCATTGATAAATCCATGCTTGCTACGAAAATACGCCACTAGCTTTTGTAGTAAAAAAAAGAAACAGGGCAAATGGTAGCTGCGTCAATAATATTTTCTGGGGTCGTATTTACACCATAGTGTCGAAAAAAACTACACAAGAGTGGTCACTCTGGCCAAAAGTGGTGGTGCTACGCAGCTTTACGCCAGCCGTAAGATGGCGACACATCACTCGCTGCTTCAAGGAAGCAAACGTACTAGTTCGTTTACAACAGCACATTTTCTTGTGCATTACACGTCTACGTGTTTCAGCGACTGTGATTTTTCGCCTGCCCCGCCCTGGTGGTCTAGGGGCTAAGGTACTTGGCTGCTGACCCGCAGGTCGCGGGTTCGAATCCGTGCTGCGGCGGCTGCATTTTCGATGGAGGCGGAAATGGTGTAGGCCCGTGTCTTAAGATTCGGGCGCAGGTTAAAGAACCCCAGGTGGTCAAAATTTCTGGAGCCATCCACCACGGCGTATCTCGTAATCATATTGCGGGTTTGGGACGTTAAACCGGACATATCACCATCCTCGTCGTTATTTTCGCCTGAATTCATGTGCTTATTGTCTGCGATGTGCGGTACGATGTGGCCGGGCTTGGATCAGGCATGAATCGAATGCGACAGAAGCGCACACGGCGTCGGCGTGACGGCGACGTTGTCACGCTGCGTGTTCATGAGCATTTAAGGCAATGAAGAAGTACGGACAGCAGAAGGGACAGGCCGTAAGAAATGTGCGATAACGTGCCCTTCGTGCGTCTTGGTCTTCACTTGTTTCGTCTGCCTCTCAGCTTGGCTGCTGCTATAGGTACGAACGCCATCATTATTTTGTAAAGTGTGTTTTCAATTCGTAATTGAAGCCTTAAACTAACACTTCTCACCTTGTGCCATTCGGTGCAGAGAGTTTTTGTGTTCTTCACTTCACGTAAGATTCTGGTGGTTTGCTTCATACGAAAAAAGGACTGTTCAGAATACTGCGGAGCACGTTTATCGAAAAGTCGTTTTTGGCTAAAGAAAATGAGTCGTCGCTCGCGTTATTAGGGTTTCTTTGTACCGGTACATGTACTGTAATTGAGTGCATGAGTGAGGTATTGTGGAATGTGCAGTTATAGTTTGTGTTGATATCTGTGGCGCTCGCAAGTTGCTTAAAAATCTGACAAGTGCAATAAGAGCGAAGTGGTATATCTCTAAAATTGTTTATCAGCTAATGTTAGGACGTGATCTTTCGAATAAACACTCCTGATTTGTTAACAGTTTACATGGTACCTACGACTGCTTCGTTTTTGCTACGGCAACTGCTTGTGACAGTTTTCGCGAATGAAAGATGCAAATAAAGTGTAGGAAAAATTTGTGCGAAGAGGGGATAGAAGACGTAACGAAACATTTTCTTTTTCTTCTTTAGTTCATGCCCGTGTCAAGTGCGGCGGCAACTACTGCTGTGTTGCGTTGGGAACGGTAAAATTGTGTGCATTTACTACAGTTTTACTGTTCTACGGGTCGTCTTATAATGTTGCCTATAGGTTTATTTCTGTGTGTAAGTTATACTCGTGATATGACATCTGTGCAGTACAGCTACCATATGAGCGTTTTCCAGTGCAATGAAGCTGTGTCGTCGTGCCTGCGTTCATCAGACGCTAAAATGTGCGCGTGCGCTTATCAATTATAGTGCATAACAATTAAGTTTTTGCTCCTCCAATGTTTTTCAGGTTTTATTTAAAATATGTGCATGGACACAAAGGTACCGTGTAGTTGCCGCTATGGCGATGCAGCTTACACGAAGCTGATTGATCGATGCGGACGACCCATTAAAACAAAAAAATTATAGAAACGATAATGGCCCCAGAAACGAGCTCTCTCACAGGAGTGGTCTCAGCGGCTGTATAAGAATTCTATCGGCTGAAAAATGGTTTTCGATAGACACTTTTTAGTGGTCTACCATCTGGGAGGCTGCGAAGGTTCCAAACATTCATTTGGATAATTGCGAATCCAAATCAGGCGTAGGAGCCTACGGGAGTACCCTCTCTTTACTTTTTGTATAGTACTCTATGTGTACATCATGTACGCAGTATAATAGGACAATGATGATAATCAAGCAAACCACCATGGCCCGTGGGGTGTGGCGTTGCTATGCTTGAGGGTGTTGGATAGATTCCCGATCACAGCGGCCGAATTTCATTGAGGGCGATATGCAAAGGACGTCTGTAAACCAAGATGTATGTAAACATTGAATAACCCAAGTTTTCACATTTCAACCTGATACCCCCCGCTACATCATCAGGCTGACTACGCCCACTGCAGGGCAAATGCCTCTTTCATGACCCGCCAATTAACACTGTCTTGTGCTTTCTGTTGCCACGCTATACCCGTTAATCTCATCGGCCCACCTAACTTTCAATCTGTACTTTGTGCGTTTCCCTTCTGTCGGAATCCAGTCAGTTACCTTTATTGACTAGTGATTATCCTGCCTATATTTACGTGCTACGTGTCCAGCCTATGTTGATTTCTTTTTCTTGATTTCAAATAAGATATCCTTACCCCAATTTGTTTTCTGGCCCACTCAGCTCTCTTCCTGTCCCTTAAGGTTACACCTAACTTTTCCCTTTGAATCGCTTGCTGCGTCGTCCTTAATTTAAGCTGAACCTTCCTTGCAAGCTTCCCGGTTTCAGCTCCGTAGGTAAGTAAAGGCAAGATGCAGCTGTTATATACCTTCCTCTTGAGAGTTAGTGTCAATTTACCATTCTTGATTTGAGTATGATGGCCGAATGTGATCCACCCCATTTTCATTGTCCTACTTATTTCACTCTCATGGTTTGGCTCCACAGGTAATTGATTGATATGTGTGGTTTAACGTCCCAAAATCCCCATATAATTATGAGAGACGCCGTAGTGGAGGGCTCCGGAAATTTCGACCACCTGGGGTTCCCAAACGTGCACCCAAATCTGAGCACATGAGCCTACAACATTACCGCCTGCTTCGGAAATGCAGCCGCCGCAGCCGGGATTGAATCTCGCGAGTACCTTAGCCACTAGACCACCGCAGCGGGGCGATGGCTCCGCAGTTACTACCCATCCTAAGTAGAGATAATATTTTACAGCTTCCAGCATCCCTCCATCTAACACAAACCGCGCTTTTCTTCCGGGACTTTTGCACCTTATACTAGTTTCGTGCACATTTACTTTTAGACCTACTATTCTGCTTTCGTGTCCCGTTCAGTAATCATGAGCTGTAATTCGTCCCCTTAGTTACTCGTCAAGACAATGTCATCAGCGAATTTCGCACATGAACGCCTAGCAACTGTCGATGCTTGAAGAGACATCTTTATTTAAGCAGGCACGGGCAAGCGCAAAAATTTAAACTGTGGGTTTGGTGAACAAAACGGCCAGAAATAAAAGTCTAAGACATTTGATACTTCTGTAGCAAGGCTCTAAATCCCGATGTTACTTAGCAATGGCAGCCACAGAAAAAGAAGCTTACCACATCGGCTGGCCCTAGAAAGCTAAGCTTCGAGTAGTCTGCTTCTCGATTCGTTACAAGAAGCTGGTGTTTATCACAAATTCGGTTGAACAGAGCTATCTCAGCATCGAGTATTAGTGTGTAACGTAGGTCGTGTTATGACACACGATTAGTCAGGAGGAAAATCTGGGACGATAACTATTACGCAGAATTAGAATCAGGCGCTGAGGTCCTTCGTGCATTCATAACAGAACTGGGGAACTAAGGCAAGTGATAGAAGGTTGTTAGTGCGAGGAGACAAAATCTGTTTATTTTGTTGCATTTGTCCCACCCTTGCGATGCAGGAAGTCACTGATAACCCCTACTTCACACACTGACTCCTCGTGTGCTCAGTCACAGCCTGTTCTGGAAACAAGTTGATAGTTATTACGTTAGCTGGTGGATATCTTCGTAGGGCTGCTTACTGGGATGCTGCTATGTTTCGTCGTTCTACTTGATAAAGCTGGCTTGCTGCTGCTGATGCTGGCTTGGTATAATGGCTTGTTTTCGAAAGTTCATCGGTTCTCTGGTGACAGAAGAGACCAATCCGGGACTTGCGAGCTTCTAGCTCAATTTAGTCTAGAGGGATGGAGCTTCGAAATCTTTAAATTGAGCAAGGTTGTCAACCCTCTTGTGGACGGTGAAACGCAGTCTCACGAGACATTTGCTTTCTTCGTCTTCTTTTTGTGCTCGGCGTCATTTTTCTTACGTTAAAGTCGTTTACGACTGCAAGTAAACCTCGAACAACGTATAGCATGGCCCAGAGCAAGC
Source organism: Rhipicephalus annulatus (assembly GCA_013436015.1). Lineage (NCBI taxonomy): Eukaryota > Metazoa > Arthropoda > Arachnida > Ixodida > Ixodidae > Rhipicephalus > Rhipicephalus annulatus. The sequence continues at coordinate 352,509 of WOVY01003315.1, read as the reverse complement.
TTCTTCATCTTAGACAGCAGTTCACCAACTGGAAGGAAAGAGCGAGGTGCCAGGAACACAGCATCATCAGTTATTAGATGCCCGGATGCAAAATGACGGCGGGCTTTGCTCGTTTCCAACCGCAGTTGCCTGTTCCTTGCCAGATCAGCCTGGTTGCCAGGCCGCCAGGCTTGCCGCTTGAATCTCACCTTGGAGGTGATGGATCGTGCGATCCTGTGCCTGTGAGCCGGCATGTCCTGGTCGTCACTGCTGCTTTCTTTTTCATTGGCGTTGTCCTCCTCATCATCCGACTTACGATCTGATTGTGGTTTCCAAATTCTAACATTCGATTTAGTGTCTGCAAAAGAAGTAGTGGGCTGGATGGACAAGGAGCGTAAGTAGCCTGTACTCGGACGGTCGACCGGCTTCTGTCCACCAATGTTCGGGAGGCACGAAATAAAAGTTGGAGCTCCCTTGACTAACAATGCTTCGGTCGCATTGGATGACGACCGGGCATCCATGCCGTTCCGGTCATCGTCTGATGTCTGGTCTTGGCAAGAGCAGCCACCCTCAAAAAATGCGCCTCCAGAAATTTCCAGCGGTTCGAAGCCGTGGTAAGTCATGCACGAAGAAGTGTTATTGCACTGCTGCGTTTCTTCGTCGCAACGACTATATTCACTTTGAAGAACAGCAGACCCTGTGTGGTCCTGGTGCCCTGACACAGAATCTTCTTTCAGAGGCTGCGATGTGCCCTGCTTCTCGGCAAGCAACCGAGCGAGTGACGTACACGAATTCGTCCTTTTCAGAAGCACCAGCAGAGAGGTGCCGTCACCGGCAGGTCCTAGGTTTAGAACTTCCGGTTCATCCCAGCAGGGGTACTTTATACGTGCAGCGCGGTTTGTCAAGCTGCGGGAACGTCGACGGGTTGCGGAGGGTGGCCTGGAGCTCATTGTCGAAGGTCTTCGTCCACGGCAAACACAAAGTGCTGTGTCCACTTACGTTGGTTGGTTGGTTGGTCCTAGCCGCTCTGCTTTGCTTTGCTTTCCTGGATACATGGCACGTACCCACTTTGGTGGATTGGCTAAGAATGATACGTAGAGACTGTTGAATCTATTTTAGGTAATTGAAAAAATTTGAAACAAAAATGAAGAAATCAAATAGCAATATGTGTAAAATATTCAATTTAACTACAAGTAATGTGCTTTCGAACCTGTATTTCAGTATATTTGATTGGCCGTGTAGGGGATACGTGATTGTTTTGAAACGACAGCGCATGACGTATACGCGGACAGAAAGACAGGGACAAGCGGTTGTCTTTTTCTGTGCGCGTCTAAGTAGTGCATTCTCATTTCAAAATAATCTTGTATTTCAGACTGCCGTAATAACGTGACGGGAATAATTAACTTAATGAAATGAAAAACATTTTTAATAAGTACCAGAAATCTTCTAAACCTGATTGCGGTGAAGTATTCTAGCACCGGGGGAACCCGAATCATTTGCAGATCTAGCGATAAGCGGGCTGAGCCGTCGGTCACTTAATTTATTGTTAACCCGTAGTGACCCATACCATATCACTGTGGTTTATCCATAATTTCAGGTACTTGGGCAGAGACGGAAATAAAGATAGTAACGACGTGATGGCAAGAGAGGTATGAGAAGTTGTAAGAGCTGTGCATACCAAGAGTGAATAAGTAATTATTATTGCTCTGTTCGCATTTCTCGGAAGTTTTCGCAGTGCCATGAAGACAACCATTAGCTCCGGCTTAAAAACAGGAGTGAAATCGGGTAGCCTCATGGCTAATTGCTATCCACGTGATTGGGAGAGTATTCCTACACCTGCCCTTTCCTCATTGACGTAAGCATCTGTGGCTATTATTTTACGTGTCTTTGTATGCTGCAGGAAATCTGCTAGCCTGTTTTCTAAGCATATACGGGATTTAAATTTAGATTGCTCCATTCGGCATGATTGGAAATTTTTTTCTGCGCGCATTCATCCACGCACCCGTTCCACGCTCACTTTCACGAGGCGTGCATGAGGATGATCAGAGCTATGTTCCTAGGAATATTGACACCTACCCACTCAAGGAGACTAGCCATAGGTCGGATAGATGACATAACTTCTTCTTGATTGACTCCTAAATAGCATTGTGTCCCCATTAGCACAAATATTACCGAGAACGCCAAAAATTACGGCAATGAGAAATTACAAATCACCTGAAATATTGTCACGGGACCGTGACGTGGCCGAAGACAGGAGACTTTGTGTTCGAATTTAACCGTTTATTTGGGCGAACCTGTGCCCGTTAAACGGAAAGTCCGATTACAGTAGCATTCTTGGACTGATAGCGGTGAACGGAGCGTCAGCCGTCGATCAAGATCTGACAAGCGGCGACGTGCGTCACGTTTATACTCTTGCCACCGAATGTTCTAGCGTTATTGCTGGCGGTGGCGTAGGTTCCAGAATAACCTGTACAGTTCGCATAGTGGGCGTCATCTTATCGAAATGATCTATTAAATTCCCGAAGCTTCTCGAAAACTGCAGGCGTGGTTTGCGCTGAGAAATTGTGTAGTGTTTTAGAGCGATAACGAAACTTGAGAAATGGAACGTGGCATTGCCCCGCTCTGAAAAAGGGATCGTCCCGATGCTTTACTGAAAGTTGAAGGTACAACAATATTGCAAGAAAGAAGAATTAATCAATTACAATACAACAGTAATACAAATAAGCAATCTTTCAGTTTGTTATAGCGCACGAAACGGCTTGAAGCGCGAGACATGGACGACTTCAGGTCGCGATCGGCGTCGTTGAGAGTTCGTGATGCCGTCCGGGACAACCTCGTAATCAAGTGACCGAGACGTCGAACCACCCAGTACGGTTCGAAGTACCGTCGCAGAAGCTTTTCACTTAGTCCACGTCGGCAAATCGGCATCCACATCCCAACACGTTCACCGGGCTGGTATTCCACGGTTGATATGTGGGGTTTAATGTCCCAAAACCACCATATGATCATGAGAGACGCCGTAGCGGAGGGCTCCGGAAATTTCAACCACCTGGGGTTCTTTAACGTGCTCCCAAATCGGAGCACACGGGCGTACAACATTTCTGCCTCCATCTGAAATGCAGTCGCAGCAGCCGGCATTCGAACCAACGACCTGCGGGTCAGCAGCCGAGTACCTTAGCCACTAGACCACCGCGGCGGGGCGGGCTGGTATTCCAGCAAGCGTTATCGAAGATTGTAACGGCGGCTGTCGGTCGTTTGTTGATTCTTAATACGGAGACACGCGAGTTGTCGGGCTTTTTCGGCGCGTTGAAGGTACACACTTACATCGACGTTTTCTTCGTCGGTGACGTTAGGTAACACGGCATCGAGCGTCGTTGCCGGGCTCCTTCCGTTGACCAATTTCTATGGGTATATCTGCGTCGTCTCCTGCACCGCCGTGCTGTATGCGAGGGTCACGTACGGAAAAATGGCGTCCCACGTCTTGTGTTCGACATCGACGTACATTGCCAGCCTGTCGGCGAGCGTCTTGTTAAGCCACTCGGTGAGGCCGTTGGTTTGCGGGTGGTACGCTGTCGTTTAGCAGTGGATTGTCTGGCTGTATGCCAAGATTGCTTGAGGTTAGTCGGCACTAAATGCAGTTCCTCTGTCGGTGATAAGGACCTAGGGGGCGCCGTGACTAGGGCGATATTTTCGACCAAGAACATAGCTACCTCGGATGCACTGCCTTTGGGAAGGGTTCTTGTCTCGGCGTAGCTGGTGAGGTTGTCGGTAGCTACTACGATTCACTTGTTTCGGAAAGGCGACGTCGGGAACGGCCCCAGTAGGTTCATACCGATCTGATGGAAAGGTCGGCAAGGTAGTTCAATTGGCTGTAAAATCCCGCTGGCCTTGTCAGTGGTGTCTTGCGTCGCTGACAGTCCCGGTATGTCCTCACGTAACGAGGGACGTCGGTGGTAAGACGTGGCCAGTAGTACCTTTCTTGTATCCTTTCGAGCGTGCGAGAAACACCGAGTTGCCCTGCCGTCGGATTGTCGTGCAGGGTCTGCAGAAGTTCTGGTCGCAGAGCGGAAGTCACCGCAAGGAGGTACTTTGCTCGAAGCGGTGAAAAGTTTTTCGTTTGCAGAAGACCGTTTGGCAGGGAGAATGACGCAAGCGCACGCTTGAACACCTTCGGGACTTCGGCGGTCCTGCCTTCGAGGTATTTTATTAGGGCCTCAAGTTCCGGGTCGACTCGCGGTCGTTCAGCGAAGTCATCGGTAGTTATCGTTCACAAGAAGTAGTCGTTACCGGGTCGTCTGGTGGTGGTTGGTCGACAGGCGCACGAGAAAGACAGTCGGCGTCGGAGTGTTTCGTGTCGGACTTGTAAATGACAGTAATGTCATATTGTTGAAGTCTCAGGCTCCATTCGTGTGAGGCGATCTGAAGGGTACTTCAAGGTGGCTAGCGAACACCAAGCGTGGTGGCCGTTCACAACTTTGAAGGGCCCACCATTGAGGTAGGGGCGAAATTTCGACGTAGCCCAGATGATGGTGAGGCACTCCTTTTCTGTTGTGGAATATTTGGCTTCTGTTTTGGACAGCGATCGGCTGGCGTAACTAATAAACCTTTCAAGTGCGTAAGCCCTCTGCACAAGAATGGCGCCAAGACCTACGCTGCTTGCATCAGTGTGTATATCTGTCTCAGCGAATTCGTCGAATTGGGCAAGTAACAGAGGCGTCTAGAGGCGATGTTTAAGCTTCTAGAAAGCGTGTTCCTGCGGCGTTTCTCACTTGAACTCCACGTCGGCCTTCATAAGGCTAGTGAGAGAATCGCCGATGCGGGCGAATTTTTTCGCGAACCACCTATAACAGGCGCACAGGCCCAGAAATCGGCGCACCGCCTTCTTGTCAGCGGGCGGCCGGAAATCGGCGATGGCGGCTTTTTTCCGTGGATCGGGACGAACTCCAGACTTGCTAACAACGTGTTCCAGAAACAAAAGCTCCTCGTACGCAAATCTGCACTTTTCTGGCTTCTGTGTGAGTCCAGATGTCTTGATGGCTTGACGTACAGCTGTCAAGGCGCTGAAGATGCCCGTAGAAAGCTCGAGGAAAACACTGATGACGTCGTCCAAGTACACAAGGCAAGTCTGCCACTTCAATCCTGTAAGTACTGTATCCATAACGCGTTGAAAAGTTGCAGGCGCTGAGCAAAGACCGAAGGGCTTCACCTGAAACTCGAAGAGGCCGTCCGGTGTTATAAACGCCGTCTTCTCTCGGTCTCTTTTGTCGACTTCGATTTGCCAATAGCCAGTCTTGAGGTCCATTGTAGTAAGACGGTAAGTTGGGCCAGTTGGTTAGGATCCATCGTGAACTTACAGCGCAACACGAGAAAAATATACAGGACAGAGAAGGAGTAAATCGCCGTCTTTTCTTTCTGTTTTACTCCTTCCCTGTCCTGTATTTTTTCTGGTGTTGCGCTGTAAGTTCAATGATTGAGGACCATTGACGAAAAGTACTTGACGTTATGGAAAGCCGATCAAGTTTGTCGTCTATTCGTGGGAGAAGGATACACGTCCTCTCTTGTGATTATGTTCAGGTGGCGATAATCGACGCAGAAACTGAAGGGTCCCATCCTTTTTCTTCACTAACATCACGGGGGATGCTCATGGACTCTTGGACGGCTGGATAATGTCAACCCGCTGCATTTCATCAACTTGTCTCTTCATGGCTTCAGCGTTCTTGCGTCGAAACCCTGCACGGACTCTTACGGAAAGGTCTGGCATTTTCTTCGGTTATGGTGCGATGTTTCGTCATTGCGGTCTGCCGAATTTTCGAGGACGACGAAAAGCAATTATCGTATTGCAAGAGCAGGGCCTTGAGCTGTTCTTCTTATGGTTCGGAACTATGGGATTGATATCGAAAGCAATGGGAGGGGCTTGGTTCCTCTGAGCGGGTTCTGCAGAATCGGCGAGGGCGAAAGCACTGGTGGCTTCGACAATTTTTTCGTTGTATGTGACCATTGTTCCTTTGTTCACAAGTCTTGTACTCATTGCTGAAATTTGTGAGCATAACCGTTGCTTTGCCGCTCCGCAGTTCTGCAACTTCTCTTGTGACGCAAATTTTTGGGGTGACCATCAGATGCTAACTGCCTTGAACGACGTCCTTCCAAGTCTTGGTATTTTAGGAGCGCCGACTGAAATAATTACGCTTGAGTGAGGCGGAATGGTTACTTGTTCTTTCAGCATATTCAAGGCATGGTTTCCTGACACCGTGCGTGGCGGCTAGTGCTTCTTTTGTGGATAACGCTACCGACTTTGTTTTTAGGTTGATGACAGCATCCATGCAGGCATAAGAAGTCCATGCCGAGGATGACATGTCTAAAACAACACTGTAGGACTACGAAGTCTGTAGGATAAATACTGCCGTTAATGGTGACTCTCGCTGTGTCAATATCTTTCTGCGATCTTTGTATTTTCTGGCTAATGAAAAGGGGTTTATTGGCGTGTGCTGCGACGGTGGCCCTACGATGAAAACACGAACGAGAAAGCACAACAGGCAAGCAGATGCCAGGGACGATCAGCACGAGGCGAGCGAGAGAAGCCCAGAACCCAGTACCCAAGCGATGGCGATGTTGCTTGCCAACGATGCGTTTTTTTCTTCACAATTTTCCTTCGCCCAAAAAGAGCCATTCTGGCGACCTAAGAGTATGGAGGCAGGGGGCTATGGTATGGTCTAAAGCGGGCGACGTGGACGATGTCACGTCCACGCCGTCGCATGTCGTCAAATGGGGAAAGTTGCTCAATGAGAAAAATCACCGACGAGGTTTCCTTCAAAACTTGGTGAGGGTCCCCGTACTTCGGGACGAGTTTTGAAGAAAGACCGGGGGTTTGAGAGGCAGCCATACAAATGATCCAGGGGAACAGCTGTGGCTTCGTGAAGAGTCAGCGTTGTTTTCTTTTTGGCACTGCTGTTCATATGACGTAAAGGTGCGTGTGAGTTCACGGCACTCTTACGCTTTTCGGGCAGCTTCGGACACATATGGGCATTCAGATGCGTCAAGACGGTATGGAAGGATAGTGTCAATGGTGTGGAATGGTTCGCGTCCATAAAGAAAAAAGAAAGGTGAAAATCCAGTGGCAGACTGTGCCGCGCTGTTGTATGTGAACGTGATGAAGGGAAGAATGCGATCCCAGTTAGTATGATGAGATGTCACATACATCGCGAGCACATCGCCGAGGGTGCGGTTAAATCTCTCCGTGAGCCCGTTAGTCAGCGGGTGGTATGCCGTGGTATTGTGATGAACAACATGGCATTCAGAAAGCAGTTCTCAATTTCTGAAAGCTCACGATTGTTGTGGATCGTGACCTCAAAATGCTCCGAGAAGCCATGCCACTCGCGAAGTTCCTCAGAGAAAACGGGTACCTTTAACTTCGGTAGGGCAACTCGCAACGGTGATTGGGGACTTCCTGGAGCGGAGACTTCTTTGGGGTTTGGTTTTGGTAGCGATGACAGGCAAGGCGCCCTGGTGTCAGCGGGCTTTGAAACTGAGTTCAGAAGGTAGTGTACACGGCGCATAGTGTTGGGGATCTTGTGATGTTCGAGAGCTGCTGTAAATTGCTCGACACACTCGGCACCCTCAATTATGAGGTCAGCAATCCTTTTGTTGAAATCTGGAAGTAGCGCGTGTTTCCCTTCAAGGTCATCAAATATGTCTCTCAGATCTGCCGGAGAAGGATTGCTCGGTTGTAGAGCTCCAATAGCCGACTTGACAAACCTTGTAGCTGTGGCTCGGACAATTCCTCTACTTCGTCACAATTCCTCTGCTTCGTCATCCCAGTCAAATAAGCTGTCTTCGGTGCAGTACGTCAGTCTTCTCCCGGGTTTCATAGCACCAAACAATGTTGAGGACAGGGAGACTGACCTGCGCTCGGTAATAGTTTGTGGAGGGAATGTTACATTTTTCTCCTTCTCCTCTAGCGGCTGTAGCCTAAGCACGTGTAGCACGCGCACTGCGCCGCACCGTCTTATTCAATTTTTATCAGGCATGCACCGCGTAGGCAGGATAACCGCTGTTCATTAGGGTAATTGTGTTGATTTCCCGAAAAGGCGAGCGGGTTAGGGGGAGACAGAAAGTTTAAGGCAAATGAGATCAAGAAGTTTGCTAGAGCAAAGTGGCAGCAGCAAGCACAGGACCGAGTTGCCTGGCTGGAACATGGGAGAGGCCTTCGTCCTGCAGTGGGCGTAGTCAGGCTGATGATGATAATGATGATGATGATGATTATGATGAACCACGACGCAAGTTCCCCGTGAGTGTGTCGTGTATATCACGTTGTACTTGATGTTCCCGACGTGATTTTCATATCACCACCTGCCACCTATATATTTTTCATATTTTTCATACACTCATATCACGCAACACCGACTTTGTTGCATATCGTGTAGCACTCACTGCTTTACAACACGTCCGATTCACTTCGTGAAGATGCGTGGATTTTTTTTAGGATCATGGCACTATCTCAATCGATTTCATGGCTGAAGTTTTCTGCGTGCTCAACCAAGGCATTTGAAGATTTTTGTTTCTAGGTGGCGTCACTCACATGATGTTTTAGCTCTTGTTATAAGTTTCCCATTTTTACAAGAGATCCGCTAAATAATGGCAGGAAACTTTTCTTTCGGGACCTTGTCGTTATGACTAACCAGCTGATGACGTTATTTCAGTGTAGAAAGGCCGGCGGCTTGAACGTCGTATTGGCGCAGAACGCGAGCCCAATCCTCACTCGAACTAGATTCGTACAGTATAGCAGCACGTTTTTTGGGATTACACGGTCATGTCCTGCAACTGAGACGTAAGCCCTTCCATTGAATTCAACGCAGGCTTCGTGAAGCAATATGCCAGGTGATTTTAGTACATGTACTGTAGGCCAGCAGATTTGCTTCTTGTAGTTGTGCAGATGTCGTTGGTTCTGGCAACAAGTTAAGCAACCACCACCGATCCCTACTACTTTGTTAGGGGCACCGATGTCATCATGCAAGCTACCTTCTGGTGTGCCTGCTCTTTCTGTACACAGAAAGCATCCCACTGTGCTGGTCCCGTTTGACAAGGACGTCTCGGAAAGGGGGCTCAACATTGCTTTCTACCTCCCGGTGAACCTAATCGATGCTTCAAATCTATTTAATTGTGCCAGAAATGAAGGAATTCTTGATAGCGGAGTTATGCGAACGCGTCGTGTGCGTAGCATAGGTATATGATGGCCGGCGTGTGGAAAGAGGTGTGAGCCCAGAAGTGTTAATAAATTAGTTATCGGCGCTTACATTCTAATAGGCGGTAACACAAAAACACTCAGTAAGCATTACGAATACATGCTATGTGTCGCAGCGCGTTAGCTTGAGTGAATTGAAATTCGTAAAAAAACATTAGTGTTGAGCACTATGTCTCCAAAATATATATTCATGGGTGCATACTACCGGAACTTTCTGAAGATGCTAAATTTTGCCTGATGATGGGAACAGCTTGGTATTAGACATGTTAGAATGATACCCCTTTTATACAGAACTCAATCACATTGGTATGCAGGGCTGGGCAGTATCGTAGATAAGTGTATCTTAGATACTGTCTTCGATACTCTTTGTGTATCTTGTATCTGTATCACGATACGTCTTACGAAATGAATATCCTTATGTGTATTCCCAATACATTGAATGATGCATCATTTACCCTAAGGTACAAGATACTGCTAGTCCTGTTGCAACACTATTGTGTGAAACATTATGCCTTGACTGAACTTCGCGTATCAAGCTGGTAAGGGTGCATCTGAGTTACCTGAATAGAAACCAAGAATGAAGGGCAATGATATGTTTTATCTTTCCGCCAGTGCTCGCCAGTGAGGGCAGGCTACAAGGTGGGCGTGTCCTCTTTGTTGAAGCTGATCAACATGACAGCGTGCGGGCAGTCTCAACAGAAATAAGCGCGCGATCGCAGACGTTCGCGCGCTCGTCCAAGGGCTTTTTGTTTCCTCAATGTTTCCCTATATCCTTATGTTTTGGAATGACATTTTCATTAGCCATTTAATAAGTGCTTTATGCAACAAGAGGCCCAAAATAACGCCATTTATTTTCTTCTTCTTCCTAGAATCATTTGTTCTAACCAGAATGTGTGCGGCTATGACCGCATAAACGCGGGTGCCGCTCTATTGTGTGTTATTTCGTTAAAAACCTGAAGCACTGACTGTCATCGCATCTCGTGTCTTTCAAACATAAGTGAATTGATGGTTCTTGTGAATGTAAGCTGTAAATACATAGATTGACTTATCCGCTAATATGATGGGCACTATAGCACCACTGGCACCGATTATATTTTAATTGAACAAGCGTTTACATGTCAGACGGTATACCTTTGCGTACCTACATCGCTTCTTTCCTGCTATTTCAATTTATATGGCTCTTTAAATTGTAATGTCATTGTTAGCACAAGTGCTTTCTCAGCTGTTCTCTACCCTCCCATACATCACCTAGGAAATAGCTTCGCCTTGTTGGTCGGGTGACTGCAATACATTTTTGTCTAAAACGCAGTCAAAATAAGCTCTCTGCTTTATACATTGTTTAGGTGTCTGCTTTAATTCACCGTTGCACAGTTATTATTTACACATTTTCTTGATTTCAAATAAGATATCCTTGACCCCAATTTGTTCTCTGGCCCAGTCAGCTCGCTTCCTGTCCCTTAAGGTTACACCTAACTTTTCGCTTTGAATCCCTTGCTGCGTCGTCCTCAATTTAAGCTGAACCTTCCTTGTAAGCTTCCCGGTTTCAGCTCCGTAGGTAAGTAAAGGCAAGATGCAGCTGTTATATACCTTCCTCTTGAGAGTTAGTGTCGATTTACCATTCTTGATTTGAGTATGATGGCCGAATGAGATCCACCCCATTTTCATTGTTCTACTTATTTCACTCTCATGGTTTGGCTCCACAGGTAATTGATTGATATGTGGGGTTTAACGTCCCAAAATCCCCATATGATTATGAGAGACGCCGTAGTGGAGGGCTCCGGAAATTTCGACCACCCGGGGTTCTCCAACGTGCACCCAAATCTGAGCACATGGGCCTACAACATTACCGCCTGCTTCGAAAATGCAGCCGCCGCAGCCGGGATTGAATCCCGCGAGTACCTTAGCCACTAGACCACCGCAGCGGGGTGATGGCTCCGCAGTTACTGCCCGTCCTAAGTAGGGATAATATTTTACAGCTTCCAGCGTCTCTCCACCTAACAAAAAGTGCGGTTTTCTTCCAATACTGTTGCACCTTATACTAGTTTCGTGCACATTTACTTTTAGACCTACTCACCTGCTTTCTTGTCCCGTTCAGTAATCATGAGCTGTAATTCGTCCCCTTAGTTACTCGTCAAGACAATGTCATCAGCGAATTTCGCACATGAACGCCTAGCAACTGTCGATGCTTGAACAAACATCTTTATTTAAGAAGGCACGGGCAAGCGCAAAAATTGAAACGGTGGGTTTGGTGAACAAAACGGCCAGAAATAAAAATCAAGGACATTTGATACTTCTGTAGCAAGGCTATAAATACCGATGTTACTTAGCAATGGCAGCCACAGAAAAAGAAGCTTACCACATCGGCTGGCCCTAGAAAAGCTAAGCTTCGAGTAGTCTGCTTCTCGATTCGTTACAAGAAGCTGGTCTTTATCACAAATTAGGTTGAACAGAGCTATCTCAGCATCGAGTATTAGTGTGTAACGTAGGTTGTGTTATGACACACGATTAGTCAGTAGGAAAATCTGGGACGATAACTATTACGCAGAATTAGAATCAGGCGCTGAGGTGTTTCGTGCATTCATAACAGAACTGGGGAACTAAGGCAAGTGATAGAAGGGATGTTAGTGCGAGGAGACAAAATCTGTTTATTTTGTTGCATTTGTCCCACCCTTGCGAGGCAGGAAGTCACTGATGGCCCCTACTTCACACACTGACTCCTCGTGTGCTCAGTCGCAGCCTGTTCTGGAAACAAGTTGATAGTTATTACGTTAGCTGGTGGATATCTTCGTAGGGCTGCTTACTGGGATGCTGCTATGTTTCGTCGTTCTACTTGATAAAGCTGGCTTGCTGCTGCTGATGCTGGCTTGGTATAATGGCTTGTTTTCGAAAGTTCATCGCTTCTCTGGTGACAGAAGAGACCATTCTGGGACTTGCGAGCTTCTTGCTCAATTTCGTCTAGAGGGATGGAGCTTCGAAGTCTTTAAATTGAGCGAGGTTGTCAACCCTCTTGTGGACGATGAAACGAAGTCTCACGAGACATTTGCTTTGTTCGTCTTCTTTTTGTGCTCGGCGTCATATTTCTTACGTTAAAGTCGTTTACGATTGCAAGTAAACCTCGAACAACGTATAGCATGGCCCAGAGCAAGCTTCTCCATCTTAGACAGCAGTTCACCAACTGGAAGGAAAGAGCGAGGTGCCAGGAACACAGCATCATCAGGTATTAGATGCCCGGCAGCAAAATGACGGCGGGCTCTGCTCGTTTCCAACCGCAGTTGCCTGTTCCTTGCCAGATCAGCCTGGTTGCCAGGCCGCCAGGCTCGCCGCTTGAATGTCACCTTGGAGGTGACGGATCGTGCGATCCTGTGCCTGTGAGCCGGCATGTCCTCGTCGTCACTGCTGCTTTCTTTTTCATTGGCGTTGTCCTCATCATCATCCGACTCATGATCTGATTGTGGTTTCCAAAGTCTAACGTCCGAGTTAGTGTCTGCAAGAGAAGTAGTGGGCTGGATGGACAAGGAGCGTAAGTAGCCTGTACTCGGACGGTCCACCGGCTTCTGTCCACCAATGTTCGGGAGGGACGAAATGAAAGTTGGAGCTCCCTTGACTAACAATGCTTCGGTCGCATTGGATGAGGACCGGGCATCCGTGCCGTTCCGGTCATTGTCTGATGTCTGGTCTTGGAACGAGCAGCCACCCTCAAAAAATGCACCTCCAGAAATTTCCAGCGGTTCGAAGCCGTAGTAAGTCATGCACGAAGAAGCTATATTGCACTTCTGCGTTTCTTCGTCGCAACGACTATATTCACTTTGAAGAACAGGAGACCCTGTCTGGTCCTGGTGCCCTGACACAGAATCTTCTTTCAGAGGCTGCGATGTGCCCTGAGTCTCGGCAAGCAACGGAGCGAGTGACATACACGATTTTGTCCTTTTCTGAAGCACCAGCAACGAGGTGCCGTCACCGGCAGGTCCTCAGTTTAGAACTTCCGGTTCATCCCAGCAGGGGTACTTCATACGTGCAGCGCGGTTTGTCAAGCTGCGGGAACGTCGACGGGTTGCGGAGGGTGACCTGGAGCTCATGGTCGAAGGTCTTCGTCCACGGCAAACACAAAGTGCTGTGTCCACTTACGTTTGTTGGTTTGCTTGCTTGCTTGTTCCTTTCTTTTGTGGCTCTCACCCACTAAGGGGGATTGGCCAAGAAGCCGGTGGTTAATGCAAGTAAATACCTATAGATTTTCTAGATTAGGGGAATATGATTACTGTGTTTTGACTGTGAAATTAATTTGGCGCAATGTAAAAAAAATAAAAAAGGGGGGGGGAGAAATAATAGAATTTGTTGAATATCTGTGGTGGAATCGTTATATGAAATTCTCCTGAAAGTTGAATCATTGCAGTGTATCAGCTAAATAATAAGTGGTAGTGTGACTAGTAAAATTCGAGAGCTGATGGCTGACTCAGCAAGGTAATCTTCTTGTGTTATATATGAATTCGCAGAGAGCCCTGAAGCTGTTCCTGTCGCTATGTCCCAATGAAATGGCCCCAAAAGACAAAATATTGGGAGTATTAGGTGATATTCCTAATTTTCTGAATAAAATTTCAAAGCAGTTTTTTCTTTGATTTTTGAATCGGTGACATGTGATAAGAAAATGGTCGATATGTTCAGGTTCGTTACAGCTTGAGCACAGAGGGGATGGCACCAGACCAGACCTGTTTAAGTAGAAATTAAGAGGTGGTACACGGCAACGTAATTTTGTTACCAAGACTTCCAATTTACGCGTGGGACACCATTTATTATTCCATGTGAATTGCAGGTGCGAGAAATCTGAATTCGGTATAATGGTTTTTGATGAGTCTTCAAGAAGGGAAAGTTTTCTAAACCTCGCTGCTGTTACATAAGCTGTAGGAGGCATGATTGGCACAATCGGAAGATCAAGAGATGTTCGTGCAAGTTTGTCAGCCATCTCGTTTATAAATATATTACGATGGCCTGGCACCCATATCATTCGCACTAGACGAATGTTTGCTGGGATTAGTGATTTAAAAGTCTCTAGTACTGCTGATGTCGACGACGATGATAAGAATGAACACACGGAATACGAGTAAGTCACTATCACAGCTGTCGAATGAGTCGCAGGAAGTTTACGAATAGCTAGTATAACGGCCGTTAATTCCGCTTCAAATATTGGTGTATAATATGGGAGGCGTAATGAAAATGACCAGAATAATGAGAGAGAAAATGAGTTTGTTGGTTGGTTGGTCCTAGCCGCTCCGCTTTGCTTTGCTTTCCTGGATACATGGCACGTACCCACTTTGGGGGATTGGCTAAGAATGCTACGTAGAGACTGGTAAATCTATTTTAGGTAATTGATAAAATTTTAAACGAAAAATGAAGAAATCAAATAGCAATATGTGTAAAATATTCAATTTACCTTCACGTAATGTGCTTTTGAACCTGTGTTTCAGTATATTTGATTGGGCGTGGGGATACGTGATTGTTTTGAAATGACAGCGCAAGACGTATACGCGAACAGAAAGACAGGGACAAGCGGTTGTCTTTTTCTGTGCGCGTCTAAGTAGTGCATTCTCATTTCAAAATAATCTTGTATATCAGACTGCCATAATAACGTGACGGGAATAATTAACCAAATGAAGTTACAAAAAATTTTATTAAATACCAGAAATCTTCTAAACCTGATTGCGGTGAAGTATTCCAGCACCGGGGGAACCCGAATCTTTTGCAGATCTATCGATAAGAGGGCTGAGCCGTCGGTCACTTAATTTATTGTTAACCCGTAGCGACCCATACCAGATCACTGTGGTTTATCCATAATTTAAGGTACTTGGGCAGAGACGGAAATAAAGATTGTAACGACGTGATGGCACGAGAGATATGAGAAGTTGTAAGAGCTGTGCATACCAAGAGTGAATCAGTAATTATTATTGCTCTGTTCGCATTTCTCGGAAGTTTTCGCAGGCCCCGCCGCGGTGGTCTAGTGGCTAAGGTACTCGGCTGCTGACCCGCAGGTCGCGGGTTCAAATCCCGGCTGCGGTGGCTGCATTTCCGATGGAGGCGGAAATGTTGTAGGCCCGTGTACTCAGATTTGGGTGCACGGTAAAGAACCCCAGGTGGTCGAAATTTCTGGAGCCCTCCACTACGGCGTCTCTCATAATCATATGGTGGTTTTGGAACGTTAAACCCCACATATCAATCAATCAATCATCGGAAGTTTTCGCAGTGCCATGAAGACAACCATTAGCTCCGGCTTAAAAACAGGAGTGAAATCGGGTAGCCTCAAGACTAATTGCCAGCAACGTGATTGGGAGACTATTCCTACGCGCCCCGCCGCGGTGGTCTAGTGGCTAAGGTACTCGGCTGCTGACCCGCAGCGCGCGGGTTCGAATCCCGGCTGCGGCGGCTGCATTTCCGGTGGAGGCGTAAATGTTGTAGGCCCGTGTCCTCAGATTTGGGTGCACGATAAAGAGCCCCAGGTGGTCTAAATTTCCGAAGCCCTCCACTACGGCGTCTCTCATAATCATATAGTGGTTTTGGGACGTTAAACCCCACATATCAATCAATCAATCAGACTATTCCTACGCCTTCCCTTTCCTCATTGACGTAAGCATCTGTGGCTAATATTTTACGTGTCTTTGTAAGCTGCAGGAAATCTGCTAGCCTCTTTTCTAAGCATATACGGGATTTAAGTTTAGATTGCTCCATCCGGCATGATTTCAATCTTTTTTCTGCGTGCATTCATCCACACACCCGTTGCACGCTCACTTTCACGAGGCGTGCATGAGGATGATCAGAGCTATGTTCCTAGGAATATTGACACCTACCCGCTCAAGGAGACTAGCCATAGGTCGGATTGATAACACATCTTCTTGAATGATTCCTGAATAGCATTATGCCCACATTAGCACAAATATTACCGAGAACACCAAAAATTATGACAATGAGAAAATACAAATCACTTGAAATATTATCACGGGGCCGTGACGTAGCTGAAGAAAGGAGACTTTGTGTTCGAATTTAACCGTTTATTTGGGCGAACCTGTGCCCGTTAAACAGAAAGTCCGATTACAGTAGCAGTCTTGGACTGATAGCGGTGAACGGAGCGTCAGCCATCGATCAACTACTGACAAGCGGCGACGTGCGTCGCGTTTATACCCTTGCCACCGAATGTTCTAGCGTTATTGCTGGCGGTGGCGCAGGTTCCAGAATAATCTCTACAGATCGCATAGTGGGCGTCATTTTATCGAAATGATCTATTAAAGTCCGGAAGCTTCTCGAAAACTGCAGGTGCGGTTTACGCTGAGAAATTGTGTAGTTTTTTGGGGCGATAACGAAACTTGAGAAATGGAACGTGGCATTGCCCCGCTCTGAAAAAGGCATCGTCCCGATGCTTTACTGAAAGATGAAGGTACAACAATAATGCAAGAAAATACAAATAATCAATTACGATACAACAGTAATACAAATAAGCAATCTTTCAGTTTGTTATAGCGTACGAAACGGCTTGAAGCGCGCGACATGGACGACTTGAGGTCGCGATCGGCGTCATTGAGAGTTCGTGATGCCGTCGGGGACAACCTCGTAATCAAGTG
This sequence comes from Rhipicephalus annulatus, assembly GCA_013436015.1. NCBI lineage: Eukaryota > Metazoa > Arthropoda > Arachnida > Ixodida > Ixodidae > Rhipicephalus > Rhipicephalus annulatus. Next base: position 335,691 of record WOVY01003315.1, on the reverse strand, counting down.
GACCGATACGTCGAACCATCCTGTACGGTTCGAAGTACCGTCGCAGAAGATTTTCACTTAGTCCACGTCGGCGTATCGGCGTCCACATCCAAACACGTTCACCGGGCTGGTATTCCACGATCGATATGTGGGGTTTAACGTCCCAACACCACCATATGATTATGAGAGACGCCGTAGTGGAGGGCTCCGGAAATTTCGACAACCTGGGGTTCTTTACCGTGCACCCAAATCTAAGCACACGGGCCTACAACATTTCTGCCTCCATCGGAAATGCAGCCGCAGCAGCCGGGATTCAAACCCACGACCTGCGGTTCAGCAGCTGAGTACCTTAGCCACTAGACCACCGCGGCGGGGTGGGCTGGTATTCCACGAAGCGTCATCGAAAATTGTAATGGCGGCTGTCGGTCGTCTGTTGATTCTTAACACGGAGACACGCGAGTTGTCGGGCTTCTTCGGCGCGTTGAAGGTACTCACTCACATCGAGGTTTTCTTCGTCGGTGACGTTGGGTAACATGGCATCGAGCGTCGTTGCCGGCCTCCTTCCGTTGACCAATTTCTATGGGTATATCTGCGTCGTCTCCTGCACAGCTGTGCTGTATGTGAAGGTCACGTACGGAAAAATGGCGTCCCACGTCTTGTGTTCGACATCGACGTACAATGCCAGCCTGTCGACGATCGTCTTGTTAAGCCACTCGGTGAGGCCGTTGGTTTGTGGGTGGTACGCTGTCGTCCAGCGGTGGATTGTCTGGCTGTATGCCAAGATCGCTTGAGTTAAGTCGGCACTAAATGCAGTTCCTCTGTCGGTGATAAGGACCTAGGGGGCGCCGTGACGTAGGGCGATATTTTCGACAAAGAACATAGCTTCCTGGATGCACTGCCTTTGGGAAGGGTTCTTGTCTCGGCGTAGCGGGTGAGATTGTCGGTAGCTACTACGATCCACTTCTTTCGGAAAGACGACGTCGGGAACGGCCCCAGTAGGTCCATACCGATCTGATGAAAAGGTCGGCAAGGTGGTTCAATTGGCTGTAGAAGTCCCGCTGGCCTTGTCGGTGGTGTCTTGCGTCGCTGACAGTCCTGGCATGTCCTCACGTAACGAGTGACGTCGGTGGTAAGACGTGGCCAGTATTACCTTTCTTGTATCCTCGCGTGCGTGCGAGAAACACCGAGTTGCCCTGCCGGCGGATTGTCGTGCAGGGTCTGCAGGAGTTCTGGTCGCAGAGCGGAAGGCACCGCAAGGAGGTACTTAGCTCGAAGCGGTGAAAAGTTTTTCGTTTGTAGAAGACCCTTTGGCAGGGAGAATGACGCAAGTGCACGCTTGAATACCTTCGGGACTTCGGCGGTCCTGCCTTCGAGGCATTTTATTAGGACCTCAAGTTCCGGGTCGACCCGCGGTCGTTCAGCGAAGTCATCGGTAGTTATCGTTCCCAAGAAGTAGTCGTTACCGGGTCGTCGGGTGGTGGTTGGTCGACAGGCGCACGAGAAAGACAGTCGGCGTCGGAGTGTTTCTTGTCGGACTTGTAAATGACAGTAATGTCATATTCTTGAAGTCTCAGGCTCCATCGTGTGAGGCGATCTGAAGGGTACTTCAAGGTGGCTAGCCAACACAAGGCGTGGTGGCGGCTCACAACTTTGAAGGGCCCGCCATAGTGGTAGGAGCGAAGTTTCGACGTAGCCCAGATGATGGTGAGGCACTCCTTTTCTGTTGTGGAATAATTGGCTTCTGTTTTGGATAGCGATCGGCTGGCGTAACTTATAAACCTTTCAAGTCCGTAAGCCCTCTGCACACGAATGGCGCCAAGACCTACGCTGCTTGCATCAGTGTGTATATCTGTCTCAGCGAATTCGTCGAAATGGGCAAGTAACAGAGGCGTTTGGAGGCGATGTTTAAGCTCCTGGAAAGCGTGTTCCTGCGGCGTTTCCCACTTGAACTTCATGTCGGCCTTCCTAAGGGTAGTGAGAGGATCGCCGATGCAGGCGAATATTTTCACGAACCACCTATAACCAGCGCACAGGCCCAGAAATCGGCGCACCGCCTTGTTGTCAGTGGGTGGCCGGAAATCGGCGATGGCGGCTTTTTTCCGTGGATTTGGACGAACTCAAGACTTGCTAACAACTTGTTCGGAAAACAAAAGCTCCTCCTACGCAAACCTGCCCTTTTCTGGCTTCAGTGTGAGTCCAGACGTCTTGATGGCTTGATGTACAGTTTCAAGGCGCTGAAGATGCCCGTAGAAACTCGAGGAAAACACGATGACGTCGTCCAAGTACACAAGGCAAGTCTGCCACTTCAATCCTGTAAGTACTGTATCCAAAACGCGTTGAAAGTTGCAGGCGCTGAGCAAAGACTGAAGGGCTTCACCTGAAACTCGAAGAGGCCGTCCGGTGTTATAAACGCCGTCTTCTCTCGGTCTCTTTTGTCGACTACGATTTGCCAATAGCCAGTCTTGAGGTCCATTGTAGTAAGACGGTAAGTTGAGCCAGTTGGTTAAGATCCATCGTGAACTTACAGCGCAACACCAGAAAAAATACAGGACAGAGAAGGAGTAAATCGCCGTCTTTTCTTTCTGTTTTACTCCTTCCCTGTCCTGTATTTTGTCTGTTGTTGCGCTGTAAGTTCATCATTTAGGACCATTGACGAAAGGTACTTGACGTTATGGAAGCCTATCAAGTTCGTCGTCTATTCGTGGGAGAGGATACACGTCCTCTCTTGTGATTATGTTCAGGTGGCGATAATCGACGCAGAAACGAAAGGTCTCATCCTTTTTCTTCACTAACACCACGGGGGATGCTCATGGACTCTTGGACGGCTGGATAATGTCAACCCGCTGCATTTCGTCAACTCACGTCAACTCACGCTGCATTTCGTCATGGCCTCACGTTCTTGCGTCGAAACCCTGCACGGACTCTTACGGAAAGGTCTGGCATTTTCTTCGGTTATGATGCGATGTTTCGTCATTGCGGTCTGCTGAATTTTCAAGGACGACGAAAAGCAATTATCGTATTGCAAGAGCAGGGCCTTGAGCTGTTCTTGCTTATGGTTCGGAACTCTGGGATTGACATCGAAAGCTATGGGAGGGGCTTGGTTCCTCTGAGCAATTTCTGCAGAATCGGCGAGGGCGAAAGCACTGGTGGCTTCGACAATTTTTTCGTTGTATGCGACCAAAGTTTCTTTGTTCACAAGTTTGTACTCATTGCTGAAATTTGTCAGCATAACCGTTGCTTTGCCTCCCCGCAGTTCTGCAACTCCTCTTGTGACGCAAATATTTCGGGTGACCATCAGATGCTGACTGCCTTCAACGACGCCTTCCAAGTCTTGGTAATTTCGGAGTGCCGACTGAAATAATTACGCTTGAGCGAGGCGGAATGGTGACTTGTTCTTCCAGCACATCCAAGGCATGGTTTCTTGACGGCGTGCGCGGCGGTAGTGCTTCTTTTGTGGATAACGTTATCGACTTTGTTTTTAGGTTGATGACAGCATCATGCAGGCATAAGAAGTCCATGCCGAAGATGGCATGTCTAAAACAACACTGAAGGACTACGAACTCTGTAGGATAAATACTGCCGTTAATGGTGACTCTCGCTTTGTCATTATCTTTCTGCGATATTTGTATTTTCTGGCTAATGAAAAGGGGTTTATTGGCGTGTGCTGCGACGGTGGCCCTACGATGAAAACACGAACGGGAAAGCACAACAGGCAAGTAGATGCCAGCGACGATCAGCACGAGGCGAGCGAGAGAATCCCAGAACCCAATACCCAAGCGATGGCGATGTTGCTTGCCAGTGATGCGTTTTATTCTTCACAATTTTCCTCCGCCGAAAAAGAGCCATTCTGGCGACCTAAGAGTCTGGAGGCAGGGGGCTATGGTATGGTTTAAAGCACCGACGTTGACGATGTCACGTCCACGCCGTCGCATGTCGTCAAATGGGGAAAGTTGCTCAATGAGAAAAATCACCGACGAAATTTCCTCTAAAACGTGGTAAGGGCCCCCGTACTTCGGGATGAGTTTTGAGGAAAGACCGGGGGTTCGGTAAGGAAAAGCCAGCCATACAAAGGATCCTGGGGAACAGCTGTGGCTTCTTGAAGAGTCGGCGTTGTTTTCTTTTTGGCACTGCTGTTCATATGACGTAAAGGTGCGTGTGAGTTCACGGCACTCTTCCGCTTTTCGTGCAGCTTCGGACACATATGGGCATTCAGATGCGTCAAGACGGTATGGAAGGATTGTGTCGATGGTGTGAAATGGTTCGTGTCCATAAAGAAGAAAGAAAGGTGAAAATCCAGTGGTAGACTGTGCCGCGCTGTTGTATGCGAACGTGATGAAGGGAAGAATGCGATCCCAGTTAGTATGATGAAATGTCACATACATCGCGAGAATATCGCCGAGGGTGCGGTTAAATCTCTCCGTGAGCCCGTTAGTCTGCGGGTGGTATGCCGTGGTCTTGTGATGAACAACATGGCAGTCAGAAAGCAGTTCTCAATTTCCGAAAGCTCACGATTGTTGTGGATCGTGACTTCAAAACGCTCCGAGAAGCCATGCCACTCGCTAAGTTCCTCAGAGAATACGGGTGCCTTTAACTTCGGTAGGGCAACTCGCAACGACGATTGGGGACTTCCTGGAGCGGAGACTCTTTGGGGTTTGGTTTTGTAGCGATGACAGGCGAGGCGCACTGGTGTCAGCGGGCTTTGAAACTGAGTTCAGAAGGTAGTTTACACGGCGCATTGTGTTGGGGATCTTGTGATGTTCGAGAGCTGCCGTAAATTGCTCGACACACTCGGCATCCTCAATTATGAGGTCAGCAATCCTTTTGTTGAAATCTGCCAGTGGCGCGTCTTTCTCTTCAAGGTCATCAAAGATGTCTCTCAGATCTGCAGAAGAAAGATTCCCCGGCTGTAGAGCTCCAGTAGCCGACGTGACAAGCCGTGTAGCGGTGGATCGGACAATTCCTCTGCTTCGTCACAGGTTGTCCGTCTTCGGTGCAGGACGCCAGTCTTCTCCCGGGTTTCATAGCACCAAACAATGTTGAGGACAGCGAGACTGACGTGCGCTCAGTAGCAGTTTCTGGAGGGAATGTTACATTTTCCTCCTTCTCCTCTAGCAGCTCTAGCCTAAGCACGTGTAGCACGCGCACTGCGCCACACCGTCCTATTCAATTTTTATCAGGCATGCAGCGCGTAGACAGGATAACCGCTGTTCATTAGGGTAATTGTGTTGATTTCCCGAAAAGGCGAGCGGGTTAGGGGGAGACAGAAAGTTAAAGGCAAATGAGATCAAGAAGTTTGCTAGAGCAAAGTGGCAGCAGCAGGCACAGGACCGAGTTGACTGGCGGAACACGGGAGAGGCCTTCGTCCTGCAGTGGGCGTAGGCAGGCTGATGATGATAATGATGATGATGATGATTATGATAAACGACGACGCAAGTTCCCCGTGAGTGTGTCGTGTATATCACGTTGTACATGACGTTCCCGACGTGATTTTCATATCACCACCTGCCACCTAAAATTTTTCATATTTTTCATACAGTCATATCACGCAACACCGACTTTGTTGCATATCGTGTGGCACTAACTGCTTTATTAACACGTCCGATTCACTTCGTGAAGATGCGTGGATTTTTTTAGGATCATGGCATTATCTCAATCGATTTCATGGCTGAAGTTTTCTGCGTGCTCAACTAAGGCGTTTGAAGATTTTTTTTTCTTGGTGGCGTCACTGAAATGATGTTTTAGCTCTTGTTATAAGTTTCCCAGTTTTACAAGAGATCCGCTAAATAATGGCAGGAAACTTTGCTTTCGGGACCTTGTCGTTATGACTAACCAGCTACGTTATTTCGGTGTAGAAAGACGGGCTGCTTGGACGTCGAATTGGCGCAGAAAGCGAGCCCAATCCTCACTCAAACTAGATTCGTACAGTATAGCAGCACGTTTTTTGGGATTACACGGTGATGTACTGCAACTGAGACGTAAGCCGTTCCATTGAATTCAACGCAGGCTTCGTGAAGCAACATGCCAGGTGATTTCAGTACATGTACTGTAGGCCAGCAGCTTCGCTTCTTGTAGTTGTGAAGATGTCGTTGGTTCTGGCAACAAGTTAGGCAACCACCACCGATCCCTGCTACTTTGTTAGGGGCACCGAGTCATCATGCAAGCTACCTTCCGGTGTGCCTGCTCTTTCTGTACACAGAAAGCATCACACTGTGCTGGTCCCGTTTGACAAGGACGTCCCGGAAAGAGGCTCAACATTACTTTCTACCTCCCGGCGAACTTAATCGATGCTTCAAAACTATTTAATTGTGCCAGAAATGAAGGAATTCTTGATAGCTGAGTTATGTGAACGCGTCGTGTGTTATCGGCGCCTACATTTTAGAAGGCGGTAACTCAAAAACACACAGTAAGCATTACGAATACATGCTATGTGTCTCAGCGCGTTAGCTTGATTGAATTAAGTTCGTAAAAAAAACAGTAGTGTTGTGCACTATGTCTCCAAAATATATATTCATAGGTGCATACTACCGAAACTTTGCATACTACCGAAAGATGCTAAATTCTGCCTGATGATGGGATCAGCTAGGTATTAGACATGTTAGAATGATACCCCCTTTTATACAGAACTCAATCACATTGGTATGCAGGGCTGGGCCGTATTGTAGATAAGTGTATCTTAGATACTGTCTTCGATACTCTTTGTGTATCTTGTATCTGTATCACGATACGTCTTACAAAATGAATATCCTTATGTGTATTCCCAATACATTGAATGATGCATCATTTACCCTAAAGTACAAAATACGGCTAGTCCTGTTGCAACACTATTGTGCGAAACATTATGCGTTGACTGAACTTCGCTTATCAAGCTGGTAAGGGTGCCTCTAAGTTACCTGAATAAAACAAAGAATGAAGGGCAATAATATATTTTATCTTTCCGCCAGTGCCCGCCAGTGAGGGCCGGCTTCAAGGTGGGCGTGTCCTTTTTGTTGAAGCTGATCAACATGACAGCGTACGGGCAGTCTCAACAGAAATAAGCGCGCGATCGCAGACGTTCCCACGCTCGTCCAAGGGCTTTTTGTTTCCTCAATGTTTCCCTATCTACTTATGTTTTGGAATGACATTTTCATTAGCCATTTAAAAGCGCCTAATGTCGCAAGAGGCCCAAAATAACGCCATTTATTTTCTTCTCCTTCCTAGAATTATTTGTTCTAACCAGAATGTGTGCGGCTATGACCGCATGAACGCGGGTGCCACTCTATTGTGTGTTATTTCGTTAAAAACCTGAAGCACTGACTGTCATCGCATCTCGTGTCTTTCAAACATAAATGAATTGATGGTTCTTGTGAATATATGCTGTAAATACATAGGTTGACTTATCCGCTAATATGATGGACACTATAGCACCACTGGCACCGATTATATTTTTAAGTGAACAAGCGTGTACATGTCAGACGGTATACCTTTGCGTACCACATCGCTTCTTTCCTGCTATTTCAATTTATATGGCTCTTTAAATTGTAATGTCATTGTTAGTACAAGTGCTTCTTCAGCTGTTCTCTTCCCTCCCATACATCACCTAGGGAATAGCTTCGCCTTGTTGGTCGGGTGACTGCAATACTTGTTTGTCTAAAACGCAGTCAAAATAAGCTCTCTGCTTATACTTCGTTTTAAGTGTCTGCTTTAATTCCACTAGTATTTTCACATTTGCATTCACTTTAGCTTACTGTTCCGCCATGAATATTTGGGAAACAGATATGTCATTAAGCGGAAATGCAGTGAGTATACAGCATGAAACATTTTTCATGCTGTTAGTTAAAATCGCGAAATGAAGTGTGCAGTATAATTTGAAATAATTCTGGAGCTATTTCGGATATATCAGGAAGGAGATCCGAGACGCGTTGTTATTTTGCCAAATGGTCCGTTTTGCCTATGAGGGTCCCGTTGAGCCAATTCAGGCAATTTTTCCTACTCACAGATTTTTTTATTGTGTAACTTTAACATGTATGTTGAGGATACTTCAAGCTTAATTGGTAAAGCTATTAGCAGTGCCACCTGCACCGTGCATCTATACCTAATCACTGTAAATGTTTGATACGAAATGGCTTTTCCAGTTTGCTTATATTTTTTTCACCTTATTTAGGCTTCAATAAAAATATTTTTAACAGAAAATGACCAGGTAATATAAGCTAAGTGCCCATTCGGTGAATGATAGTGTTCTCCTGCGATAATTTGTGGGACTATACGGACACGGCCTGTTATAATGTATTTTGTTCTGACGTGATTGGGTTTGATGGCTCCTAAATATACTCTGGGAGAAAGCCCTCGGGAGGGATATATAGGCCTCTGGTGCTGTACTCTAGATAAGTTTAGTGTTAAGCGCAGTTGCAGTGGGGCATTGGTGAAATCACATTGTACAAACTCTGGACTCCCTACTTTAGTTTCCTGTGCAACCTTGCATTTCTTCGCAATTGATTGACGAGTTTCATGTGTTTACTTTACAAAAGTATAGAATAGAAAGTAAAAAGAAGCACTGACTTTGTTTAAATTGTCAAAGTGCAAACTGAGAAGTCTGAAGCAAATGCCATACGTATCACTATCGTAATTTTATTATTAGCCGAAATATTTAGAGTTGAAGTTTAAATTAAAAAATTTGGGCCAAAATATCCGTGTGTGCGTCATCAATACTTTCAAAATGTATTTTTTGTATTTTCGCAATCGGCTTGGTGGTATATTTTAAAACTTTGTATGCTCATTTGTCTCTGAGAGTGTTGATCGATTTCATTGAGTAGAAGCTATGCAGGATCCAATACCTCCATCAAAGTTTATGAGGTCTTGGAGTTTTGTGTGGTGTTGTCTTTGTGCAAGCTTTCGGTAAGAGTCGTGTGCATACCAGCCCTCGTGTATAATCACATCGACATGGGATGTTGGTCATCCAACACTACCGCTAAACAACACCAAAATAGAGGAAGCGCTGAAACAAAACAACACCCCAAACAACACCAAACCACCAAACAACATTAAAATAGAGAAGTCCTGCAACCCCGACAGTGCACTGAACAGCCAGCGCAATGACAGCCGACGTCAGCGCACCGCTACGGGCTTAAATGATCAAGCATGTTCACGCATTTGTGTGCCCAGGTCACGCGCCAACGTCAGAAAAGCACCGAGCGCTCGGGCACTCGTATTAGTTTGCGCCATGACTCGCCGTGGCACTGCAGTCACCGGCTGGAGCTGGGAGGGATTGCAAAGGCACCGCCCAAGCGACTGGCCGCAGGGTACCGCAGTGAGAGTACGCGCGTACGCCGCTGCCCTCCGTCATTACGAAACGAATGGCTCGAAAAGCCAAAGCGCCCGTAACTACTCTCAATGGTTTAGAAAAACATAACTTTGTTCAATCGCTAATCTTACATGAAAAATACAGAAAAGTGGAAACAATTTCTGCAAAGTGGACCGTGTGTACGCATATGGCAAGGAAAGGCAGTGTTTGTGCCATGATGGCGACTCCCTCTCCAATATTATCTGGTGGCCTGCTGCGTGGCCTGCCCTGACGGCTGACATTCCGCCATTGATAAATCCATGCTTGCTACGATAACACGCCACTAGTCTTTGTAGTAAAAAAAGAAACAGGTTGAAGTGGTAGCTGCGTCAATATTATTTTCTGGCGTCGTATTTACACCATAGCGTAGAATAATATACACAGGAGTGGTCACGCTGGCCAAAAGCGGTGGTGCTACGCAGCTTCACACGAGCAGTAAGATGGCGACACATCACTCGCTGCTTCAAGGAAGCAAACGTACTAGTTATTTACAACAGCACATTTTCTTGTTCATTACACGTCTACGTGTTTCAGCGACGGTGATTTTTCGCCGGCCCCGCTGTGGTGGTCTAGTGTCTAAGGTACTTGGTCTCTGACCCGCAGGTAGCGGGTTCGAATCCCGGCCACACTGGCTGCATTTCCGATGGAGGCGAAAATGGTGTAGGCCTGTGTGCTCAGATTTGGGCGCAGGTTAAAGAACCCCAGGTGGTCAAAATTTCTGGTGTCCTCATTTACGGCGTCTTTCGTAATCATATCTCAGGTAGCACAAAACATTAAAGTAACGTTGTATTTTTGTTGCGAATGTCGAACAAACCTTTTATATTTTCCAACAACATTGTCTGAACGTTTTACATGAAACGTATAACGTTCTTTGTTGTATGTAAAACGTTATAGATATATATTAGAAATACACTGTTGAAATAACTTTGAATGTGGAACATTAGTGCAACGTTCCAACAAAATAATGAACATTGATTATTATATTTCAAACAATAAAAAAATGTTAAAATTGCACAAAGAATCAACATAACAGGTAAAAAATCTGGTAATGTTCATGTAATATTTTACCATCCTTATTTGCCGAAAATGCCCATTAACCAAGAAATGTAATAACTTATAGCTGCAGAGAAATACTTCATGATCTACAGAGAAAACATCAAATTTCATTCAAGAAATAAATTGTTTTTTGCTAAGTGACACCAGATAATGATAGTTACAATAACATAGAGTTCAGTCAATCTGTGGCAATTCTTCAATTAACATTGCAACTATTCTATGCGTGCTTATGAACTGGCTTTACTGCTTGAGATGTCATGCACAGCTGTATTTTGGTCATGTATTTGTAGTAGCTTTCAAGTTTCTCACGCATCACTGTGATGTATACCATAGTGATGTGTGAGAAACATATGTTCATATGTATTTTAAAGTACGTATGTACATATGTACTTTAATAGCCAAACTACCAAGAACGTCGGCATGAATGAGTCAAGTCTTGGCGGGGGGGGGGGTTGCATTGCGGTGAGGGAGTACTGGAGTGGCTTGGGCAAATGATGCTTTAAATTTGCATGCCCCTGCTGATTATAAAGAACACTGTTGACTCACAAAAGGTTGGCAAAACAGTAATGCAATTTCTTTATTGAGGTCTCAATGCTTTACACGCGGGAGTGAGCCGAACAATTATTGTAAATAAAACAAAGATTCTAAGGCTTCGCAAAAGTTATCCAAGTTTGAATGATGGTGATGCTCGTGGAAAGACTGTTCTTGTCCTTAATGGTCTAGCAAAGGAACCACAGTGGGTCACGGTGCAAATAAGAGGTAGGTCGACAGCCTTGTGGTAATGTGTGTGGGTTGAAGTATGATGAGCAGTTTGGAAGTTATATAGAAATGTATGCATTCGGTACTACAAGTACATTCTAGTGATTGTGCATTGCAGGTATACATTATGCACGCCTGGGTTAGCCCTTATCTAAGCAATACTAGCTGGTACAGTACGAGAAACAGTAGAGTAATTGGAACAAATAATATAACTTCACGGTTTAGATCAAGCTCCATGGACTTCATTTGGGCTGCGTTTTAACCGCAGATAATTAATTTTGGGCCAATTCATGTTTTGTAAGCTCAAAAACTTGACTCATGGAGGGGCAAAATGCAATTTAAAATAAAAATAGCCAAAAGCTTTGTAAGTATTTTTAGCTATCTTACTTCAGAAAACGTTTAAATTCTTTTAATTGTTAAAAGACAAGACGCTTAGCATAATTGAGAGACAACATAGTAGCATGACTTCACCAGGCTTTTGCGGTCCTCTAGACTTCTATCAGCGAAGCTGTTTAGGAAATCGTGAGTCGGTGGCAAAAAACTATCATTGTGACAGGTATTCTGACTCTGTGCAGCCTACCAGAAAACTATCGTCATAATAAATGGGTATGTGTGCCAGAAATTGGGAAAATCTCAATACTCGCCTCAGGTCCACTAATAGCGATGAAGGCAACAGTTAGCCCAACAAATCGCTTCAAAGCAACAGCAGACCGAAGACCCCTGAGTCCGTATGAGAAAATGCAAGGAAATGAGAAAGGCACCATCAGCGGTGAGAAGATCCCGAAGCAATGGAAAGCCTGTGCTAAAGAATTGCCTTTCAATCTAAAAGAGGTGTGGACGCTCAGTTTCATGGAGAGCTTTTGTCTCTGGAACTTGAATAACCGTATCGTTCCTGTGACTGTCTTTGGGATTCTTTGATCTAAGAATCAACGTAAAAACAACCTAGCATCACATAGCTAAAGCCTAGAAGCAACCAGATAAGCCTTTACAATCGTCCAGTTTTGCATTTTCAAGCCTTGAGCGGCCTAGTACAAGTTTTGCCAATTCTTGTATGTCACTGCAATAGAAGCAATATAAATATTGTGTATAGTTTCCACAGCCTCCAGAAAGTGAGATAATTTATGGGGCTTTATAATTAACATGTCAAATCACTTCTCATCTCAGTAAGAATTACTGTTCCTAACAAGTATGGTAGCGTGAGCATTCAAAGAATGCTCCTCATTCTGGCTTGTTTTCATTCACCGTCTCAACATCAACAGCCAAAGCTACAGGTAAAATGCCAGAGGCGCATGTACAGTCGTCAGTAAGCTTTGCTCGAATGCTCCACAACATGTCCTGACGCAATTTGGTTGACACCAGTGCCACGCAGCTTCGAGTTTTGCTACCGAGGTGTTACGCATGCATGCCAACGTACAATCCAAGCTTACCGAGCTATTATCTCGGCAACAGTGCCCAGTGTTTCGCGGCTCCCCTCAGTCAAACCAGTCCAAGGCACGCTGGGGAGCGTTCGAGTTGAGCTTTCCGACAAATCTATGGTGCAATGTCGTTTAAGAACACCAGATAGTTGAAATTTCTAAAGCTCTCTGCTACAGTGCGCTCATATTCATATTGTGGCTTTGGCATGTAAAGGCCTCGATAATATAATATTGAAACTATACAAAGCCAGAAATAAGGACATGAGAGTGAAGGTAGTCTGGCTGTTTAAAATTTCAGTTCATAAAAGAAAACAGAGCAGTAAGAAGATTTAACATGAGCAGTCATGTTGTACGTTCTCTATGTGCAGTCTGCTCTTGTGCAACAATAATTCAACAAGAGCCAATGCTAGATTTCACACCGTTTCTGTCATGTGCACCTTGAAATTGTGTTAAATAATGGAGATATAGCAACTCGGTCAGGATTGTAGGCACTGCTTTAATAGGATTAGGTTAGTTTCTACTTTTCATCTGGAGCACAGCCCGAATGAAACTGGCCGAAAATGAGACGTCCCATGAGAAGCATTACGCTAACGTAACTCCTTAGCCAGGACAGCGACAGCGAAGCTACATATATGAGATGTTACGCAAGTGTGCGAGTAGCACACCTCGTAGGCTGTACAACTGCATGCAGTCGGCCACTCGACAAAAATAGCTGAACACTAGTCAGGAAATGTCCTGCCGGAAGTCAATCCGTGAAAAGACTTGACATCGCAACCAACAAAATATATTCAACGGGCACATTCTCGTCTTCGCCGCTTCGGTGAATCATGAATGCGAGGCGTGAAGACAGCACGCAAAGGCAGTGTGCAGCTGGGCTAGCTACCCTTGCTTGGCCGCACCATGAACTGAACCTAATTGGTAACACGCTGAAAAAAGTAAGCGAATTCCAGGCATTATGCCGTCAGGTGGGACAGTTCGGCGTCGATCAACCCACCAACCACCTTCCGCGATCAAATCAAAAGCACAGTAGGCGAGCGCTGAGAGGCTCTAGATCTGAGAAGGCCAAACTGTGCGCCGAATGTCAGCGTCGGGTGTATATACATGTCGCAACACGAACCCTACAATTTTGCTGATGATGCACACACACTTCATACCTTTCGAGACGATGCCCCACATCAAAATTTGTTTCCATTGCGATCTTTTACGAAGCTAATTTCGCCAATCGGTCAATGCAGCTCTATTGCAGCTTGCTTTACGACTCTACCTACTGTAACAAGGCGTTGACTGTAACCACTGTAACCTAGTTTTTCACAATTTAAGCCACTTCACGGGTGCCACCCCGTTTTTACCTCTGTTTTTGCTCAACTGAGAAGGTAGCGCTAGTGAAAATTTACTGAAGTTTAAAAAACATATTATATATATTATGTATTATAGTTGACTGTTGGTCTGCTGTGGTGATGCTTGTTATGTCGGGAGATGTCAAGAAAACCCCTGGCCTGCTACGACGCAAGAGCTCTTGCAAACGATCTTGGAAAACCAGGCCAAGTCTGAACGTGATTTGAATGCTATTAGAGACCAAATATCTGAAGTAAACATTAAAACAGATAAGCTAACCAGTTCGCTTGCTTTAATCCATGAAATGAAACTGAGAATTGATATTTTAAAAGCTACTGTCCGGCAGCAGGCGGAAACGCTGGTAGACTACGAAAACAGAAGACGGAGAAACAATCTTTTGGTATTTGGTCTCGCTGAAAAAAGTATAGAATCAGAATCTTATTTAATGGTTTCGGTCGGGGACAAGATATTTAAGGAAAAACTTGATGTAGAAGTTAAGACGATCGAGAGAATACATCGCATGAGAAAGGTACAGCCCGGGAAGGTTAGGCCAGTCATCATGAGATTCTATGACTACCGGGAAAAGGAGCGTGTGATGAAAAATTGTCCGAAGCTGAAGGGAAGTCCCATAAGTATTAGTAATGACTATGCAGGTGAAACAGTGGAAGTGCGGAAGAAGTTATGGCAAAGTGCGGCTGCTGAGCGTGATAGCGGTTTGAAGGTTTCCCTGAATCACGATAAGCTCAAAATAAACAATAAGCTCTACACTTGGGATCAGAACAAGAATGAACGTTGTGCGATTTCGCACAGCAAAGGCAAGAGGGATGGCAGAGCTTCTCCTGCTACCCGCTCGAATGCCGCATCTGCGTTGAAATCGTAGCTACGCCTGCTTGTACTAAATGCTCGTAGCATTGTAAATAAGGTCACAGAACTCGAATTCTTGTTGCTGTCACATAGCCCACAAATTGCTCTCATAACCGAATTATGGTTGAGTCCTTTAATTCCCGACGATTGTATTATTTTCCCCGGATATCTTGTGCACAGGTGGAATAGGGATTCACGGGGTGGTAGAGTGGCCATTCTTGTGAAGTCGCCTATTACGACAGAAAGAATTGATTGCTCCCTCTCCGAAACGGTTTGGTGCAAAATATTCGTTGAAAAAGTGGTTTTTATTGCCGGAGCAATTTACAGGCCCCCTGGTACCACGCCTGATTTCCTAGACCAACTGAACAGTCTCTTGTGCAAATTCCAGAATGGCAACACGAGGTTGATACTGACTGGCGATTTTAATTTACCGCATATAAATTGGGAAAGTGTCACACCTGGACATATAGATACTCTTAGTGGTGATAAAATGTTCGAAATAATGTTCTCTCATAACTTAACACAGATTGTAAAAGAAAATACGCGAGTAACTGCTAATTCAGGAACATTGCTTGATTCAGTGTTCCTATCACGCAGAGTTACACATAGCACTTTATCGGTCAAAGAGGGAATATCGGACCACATGGTGATAACTCTTATTATTCAACTAGACGCAAAGCCGCAGAAGCGGCCATTTATCCCGGTTCAGATTAAAAATTTTGCACGGGCCGATGACACGTCTATACTTGACTATCTAGAATTGTCCCTTCATGAGTTTGAACTTGCTTCTGTCTCAGAATCTGTAGAAGAGTTATGGCAACGTCTCAAAATCATTGTAAAGCATTGTACGGATAAATTTGTTCCAACTCGTAAAAAGAAAACGAAACAGCGCAGTCTGTGGATAACCCGGGAAATCGTCCATATCAAGCGAAAAATAAAACGCATGCGAAAAAACAAAACCAAATCGGTAGCAATCGTACAATTGCGTGGACAGTGAAAGACAGCATTAAAAGAATCCAAACGAAAGTTTTATACCGAAACCCTTGCTGACTTCATTAGGTATTCCCCTCAAAAATTTTGGCTTCACTTGAGGAATAAAAAAGAAGAAATTGAACAGATAAAAATTGGACCCGAGACAGTGAGGCAAAAACCGCAGATAGCAAATTCTTTCAACCAGTTCTTTCAGTCGGTTTTCACTAGAGATGAAACCGATCAGGTGGATGCTGACCAGGCCTGCCCGCGCACCTGCGCAATGGAGCCCTTAGCTATCATGCAGGAAGGGGTGTTCAGTCAATTGCTAGGGCTTGACACTAAAAAGGCAACCGGACCAGACGAAATTCCCAGTGAATTCTTACGACGGTATGCCGAATGGTCGTCCTTTTATTTAAAAATCATTTTCAGAAAATCTCTTGAAACATCCTCATTACTGCAGGACTGGCGCACTGCAATTGTAAAGCCTATATACAAAGCTGGCAATCGACTTCATGTGAACAATTATCGCCCCGTTTCACTGACCTCTGTGTGTTGCAAAATCATAGAACACTTCATAGCAAGGCACATTATTATTTTTCTTGAGTCAAAAGAGTTTTTTTATCCCCATCAACACGGATTCAGGAAGGCGTTGTCAACTGTTACTTAACTGGTAGAAACATTTCATGATTTTTATTTATCTCTCCAAGGTCAACAACAAATAGACGTCATTTGTGTAGATTTCGCCAAAGCATTTGATAAAGTTCTTCATAGCAAATTAATTTTTAAGCTTCAGCAACTAGGACTTAGCTCAGATATAATAAATTGTATAGCCACGTATTTGGAGAACCGTCAACAAAAAGTACGTGTAGATGATTGCACATCTAGTTCATTGAAAGTACTGTCTGGTGTTCCACAGGGGTCTGTGCTGGGTCCTTTGTTGTTTTTAATTTTTATAAATGATATTTCCGTAGTTGTCGAAAGCCCGGTTAAAATCAAACTTTTTGCAGACGATTGTTTAATTTACGCTCCTGTAACTAACGCAAACGACCAAATCAAAATTAATCGCTGTCTGCAAACCTTGCATAATTGGTGCACCCAGTCGGGGATGGAAATTAACTTTTCAAACACTACGTTCACCCATATAACCAAGAAAAAATCCGTACTCGCATATGATTATAAAATCGGAAATAGCCCTCTGACCAGAACACACAGCTTTAAATACCTGGGGGTGACTATTACCAACGATTTGGGGTGGCACACTCATGTTGAGGCACACTCATGTTGTTGTTCAAAGGCCTACAGGAAGTTGTTTTACTTGAGGAAAAAACTCGAAGATGCCCCTAGAGATGTCAAGTTACTTTCATATAAGACATTTGTTCGCCCTATTTTGGGGTATGCATCTTTTGTATGGAGTCCTCATCAGCAGTCACTGAGAGATAAAATAGAAAAAATTCAAAGGCTAGCAGTGCGCTTCATTTGCTCGCTGTACCGGAGGACAGAATCCGTCACAAATTTGTTAAAATCATGTGCGCTAGAACCCCTGCAAGTGCGCCGCAAAAAGCAAAGGTTAAAACTCCTGTTTTAAATTACAAGAGGCGAAATCAAAATAAATGAAGACACATACATACAACCTGCACCCAAACGAGGAGCTCGGTTGAACCATAGTCACCCAATAAGGCCTTTTTGGGCGCGTGTGAATGGCTTTAAAAATTCTTTTTTTCCGTATACTATAGAAGTGTGGAATAGACTTCCAGAGTACGCTGTTACTAGCGCAAATGTCAAAGAGTTTGAGTGTTCGCTAGAATTGTACTACCGGCAACATGAAACGTAAGTCTGTTTTGTCATTGTGTATTGTTTTTGTTTTGTGTTTATATTCCTCCCTGTAATGACCCTCTACTGAGGGTTACAGTATTAATAAATAAATAATAAAATAAAATATTTGATCTAGTGAACAAAATTCCTATATTGAATAAAAATCTGTTTTGTCTTGCAAATGTTTTTTGTTGCAGCACTAGCAGTCTTAATCAGATGCAGCGCTTAATTTTTTTATGTTTTAGCACGAGTTGGCGACCATGAAAGCGTCTTTCTTTTTGGCTCGTGTTTTCTCCTGTTTCCTTGGCGAGCGTAGACGATCGTGACGACGGTACCGGCGCGCTTTTCGTTCACGCTTTTGAAGATAGCATATGAAGGTTAGCATAAATGAGTTCATTGCACATTAAAGCTGCTACTCTCGATGAAGTGAAACTACTGCATGTATGCATTACCAATGTCACGTGGAACCGCGCCGTGGCTGACACAAAAGTACTGGAGGGGTCAGCAGTTCTCAGGCTACGCTGCCATAGAAATACATGGGATAGTGGCCTAAGAACTGTGACCAACCCTGTACGTTGAAACCACGATGATATAAAAACCAATCCACGGATCGAGTTTGGCGCAGCGCAATTGAAAGTTGGATCACGTTGCGATAGGGGCTGATCGCCATTGGAGGTGTCAAAGTAGCAGCACCTAATCCGGCTTGAGCCTCATCCAGATCAGCCCTTTTTGCGATTGTAACTGCTCGTGCGACACCGGTACAGTCAGTTTTATTCGCGATCGGGTCCAATCGCTATTTGTGTGATAGCTGGGTCAACCTTGATTTCGATGAGGCTGTAACGCAATGCATTAGCCAATTGTTTGCGATCAAAAGCGCCCTTGTGTCACCGGTTTTGCGATGGAGAAATGATCGGGCTTGATTGTGACCAGAAGTACTCTTGTGACATTTGCATAACCATTAAGTTGTGAAGAGCAGAAATGATATCACACGGGGTGTTGTTGGAGCCAACATTTTGAAACGGTTTGCCAGGCTGAAACAAATCAGCTTCTCGAAACGTTCGCTTCAACAACACCCCGTGTTCGCAAATTTTTCATGTCTTCAAGCTTTCATTTTTTCTGAACTTCTCCCTTCCGCTTCCGTGGCTGTATATCAGCTGTCATGCTGCTAAAGTCGAGGCCACGGCCGCCGCATCGCGAAGAGGCTAAGTACAAGCAAACCTATACATTTCAATCCACATAAGAAATTTTCAGCTGGACAAAATTAATCCTGAGTACCCCCTTTTCTATGACATGCCTCATTATCACCATTTTAGCTCGTGTTACTGCAGTAGTTATTAGCTTTTTTGTGTGTCAACCTAAATTGAAAACACTCGCTGTATCATATGCAGATATAAAACGGTATCGGAGACATTTACAAGATGCTGGTGACCCGCAGAGAAAAAGAAGAGTTGCTGAATGTGTGCACAAACAGTTCGCAGACAATGCAACTTCATCTTTTTCTGAACAGGATAAGAATTTCGAAAATGATGAAGTAGAAAACAAAAGCAGTAATGTCACGAAGGTTTCAAATCAAGAGCATGTCGACCCTACAGATGCTTTTGCAATCACGTCAGCTGTTGAACAGCCAAGGTTGGCCAGTAATGTGGCAGAAGTTGAGTTAGAAACAACTTATGAAAAACAGCCGCAATTGGCCAGCACGCTGGCTGCTTCGGCCTGTGAAACTGAAGCTTGTGCTTGACATCTAACGCTGCTGCTGAAAATATTGAAGAAGCACCATCTGGAGTTACCCAGTGACTCACGAACCCTATTGAGGACACCGAGATCTTGCGCGTTAAGAAAAATGCAGACATCTGGTTTATACCACTACTTTGGTATTAAATCAACACTAAAACAAATAATACAAACAGGCAGCATCACAAGTATTACCATCTCACTTCTGATAAATATTGATGGGCTTCCCAATGCAAAGAGTTCAAGCAAACAGTTCTGGCCAATATTGGCATCTGTTGAAGAATCCATTGATTTAAAACCATTTGTCATTGCCTTGTTTGTTGTAAACTCAAAACCTGAGAGCCTCCAGGACTACTTGAGTGACTTTATTGAAGAAGTGAGCATGCTTGAAATGGAAGGCTTCACTCAAGGTGACAAAAAGTTTACAGTTCAAGTACGTGCATTGGTCTGTAATGCACCTGCAGGGGCATTCTTGAAGTGCATCACGGGCCATGGGGGCTATTACAGTTGCGAGAGATGCACTCAAGAAGGAGTCTATTCTGAAAGCTCTCCGAAAGTAATCCTTCCAGAGCTCCTTGATCCACTGCGAACTGACAAAGCGTTTCTGAACCAAAAGCAGGAAGAGCACCATCGTGGACACTCACCATTGACCGAGTTAAAAATTGCCATGGTTAGCGATTTTCCACAGGAATACATGCACCTTGTGTGCCTAGGGGTTGTGAGGAAACTGCTTCACTATTGGGTCCGTGGAGTACCTCATA
Organism: Rhipicephalus annulatus; assembly: GCA_013436015.1. Lineage (NCBI taxonomy): Eukaryota > Metazoa > Arthropoda > Arachnida > Ixodida > Ixodidae > Rhipicephalus > Rhipicephalus annulatus. The sequence continues at coordinate 315,691 of WOVY01003315.1, read as the reverse complement.
CGTGAAATGTTCCAGTACGTGTGCAGAATGAAATATCAAAGATGCTAATAAATTTGCAGAAGCACACACCTCGTGAAATGGCCCGTAAGCCCCGAAGTCTTTGTGAACTGGAAAGATGGAAGGCCACAGAGTTTCGGAACTTTTTATTCTAGTTTGAACCTGTAGTGCTATCAGGGCCAATTGAAAAATGTTAATACCAGTGTTTCATGAAGCTGAGTGTGGCATCGTCTATCCTCGCAAGCCCTAAGATTTGCCACCTGTGCTTAAACTTTTGCCAGAAATCTTCTCCGAGGGTTTGTCACTGATGCTGGACGTCTTTATGGGGAGGGTGTTTATGTGTAGAATGTACATTCACTTGTACACCTTCCTGATGATGTGCAGAAGTTTGGCTACCTTGACTCATTTTCTGCATTCCCAATTGAGAATTTTTGGGTCAATCGAAGTGTGACTTGAAATCTCCAAACCGACCGCTTCAGCAAGTCGTGAAGCGCTTGAGTGAGCGCAGTCAGAGGGACGTGTTCAAAACAGCACTACAAGAAAAGCGAGTAACTTTGCAGAAGCCATGTGATTCTGGACCTACTCCTCCAGGTTTTCAGGAACAATAGTTTCTCTGCATAGCTTTTTGAGAAGTAGTTATTGAAACCAACACTGCTGACTCATGTCTTCTTATGAAAGACAGGAACAGTGTGATTGTAAAAAATGTTTTATTAGATAGTGTTGATGTAAAGATATCTGCTAGACTTTTCAAGCAACTGACCAACTTTCATGCTGGCATTGTGGGGACAACTGAGCTCCATGCTTACCAGGCTTCGGACCTTTCAGCAGTCAATGCAGTATGGTCAATTAGGCAGATCAAGTCAAAGTGCAGCTGCTTACCTGTTAAGCAAGGTTTTGTTGTACTGCCACTTTTACACAGTGGCTGATGTCACCACAGTCTCATTTGAAATGTTTTATGTTGTTTATATTATTTCATGGATGAAGATTTTAATGAAAAACATGGCTCTCATTTCAACCAGTTTACACTGTTGGCAATGTAGCTGTGCATCACTATCCATGCTCTGTGCGATGTCAGTACGTGAGAAAGGAATCCTGAATTACTTTACCGAGCAATCATATATTGGCTTTAGTATCAAAGTTCATTGTCATTCACGAATGCCGCAGCAATTTTTCAAATCTGTCAAGATTGAGTGGAGTTAAGGGAATTTATTGCGTGCTGTTAAGTTATTTCTCTCTTGTTTTGTCCTGACGAGTGCACTGGAAGCTACACAGGAAGGGATGACTTGTGGAAAAGAAGCTAGGTCATATGCATGAGAGTGAGTGTACGTCACGAAGTACAAGTGCTTATTAGAATTGCACATGCCCCTTTTCGTAGTTAGTGGAAGAAGATGTCGACGTGACTGAGTGACGCTCGTGCCGTTTCGCATGTGTGGGGTTAGTAACCTGTGGGGCTTGTGTTTTCTTGAAAAATAAGTAAATCCTTCCCTTTCCACAACGTCTCGGGTGCTTCGATGATCCCGGCGAAGCTAACATGATTGATTAATCGAATTGTGGGATTTCACTTCCCAAAACCACTGTATGATTATGAGAGACGTTGTAGTGGAGGGCTCTGGGAATCGCAACCACCTGGGCTTCTTTAACGTGAACCCAAATCTGAGCACACAGGCCTACAACATTTCTGCCTCCATCAAAAATGGAGCCGCTGCAGCCGGGATTCTATCCCCCGACCGAAGCTAACATGCTCTTTCACAATGTGGTTTTAGAGCACATCAGGGTTGCGACTTGTAGAGATCACCAGTAACTATCCTTGCCCTCACCCGCAGATGGAAGAAGTCGGCTAAAATATGCGATGAGTTTTCATGTGAGTGGATAGTACGTTCGGTCCTAAAATAGTGACTACCAGCGTGGAAGTTATTCTTCTGATTTGTGCCACTGTTATGATACAGGTGCGCAAAACAATCAAGTGGTTGCCGTGCGGGGGCCATGAACAACAACGAAGTGTGCAACGCGTGCCGCGGTGTGCATGCGGTGGTTCGAGGCAGCGCAGTGGTAGAGGACAGACGGTTCTCGGCAGGACGTCAGGTCCGGCGAACTAGGCGACGGCCTCTAGGCATTCTATCGTTCTTGTACTTCAGCTGGGTGACTGGCCCGGGAGCGGAAGATACACCCTGACAGCAGGCATCAAAAAGCATTAGCTTTCCAGCTCGCTCTGCCACCTACAAGCATCTGTTATTTGGACCACACGACGAGGAACGGCCAGGAACTATATAATTTGCTTTAGCAGACTGGGCCAAGAAGTACAGCTGATCCGAACGCCACTTATGGTTTATGCCAGCTATCGACCAATAGCAGCAGTCTGTTGTGTCAGGAAAGATCTGTTTTATGCCAGCCCTCCGAAGAGCTGAGTGCAGTCCTCTCTGAAGAGAGGGTAGTTAAGAAAGTGGAACCATTGCATTCTACTTATTAACTCTGCTTGCCAAACATGACTGCAAGATTTGGCAGAGCTCTCTACAGCATACAGGGTCTGCTTTCGTCTGCATGTTTTCTTTTACTAGCACAAGAGGTAATTCATGATCGCTTTGAGGACTTTCAAGGGGACGAAATTAAGCCTTTCACTATGGCGTATTTCAGGTCACTATGGGATGTTGAACCCAATAAACCAACCAATCAACTTGTGCACCACTGTTTGCTGAAGCAAGAGTGCTCTCCAGATACAAAAACAAGGTGGGGCCCAAGGTCAGAGGGGTCTTTGTATTTAATGAACGGAGTTCAGCACGCCTTGTGAAACTTTTTACGCGTGTCATGCTATGAAATCAGATTACATGGAAGAACACTATTGCATAAAGCTTGGTTTTAAAGAGTTCATTTGATTTTTTGTATACCTCTTTCCATGTTTTTTTCCTGATGAGATGATCGTACCTTGCATATATGACTGTTTTTCAGTAAATTCTCTGTCTGTGCTGTGTCTGCGCCTAATTCTCCCTTCGAGCTAGTTGATTTTTATTGCATTTCATGTCAAGAGAAACCATGAGTTCACCTGAAAAATTAACCCTTTGGGTTTATTATATTTATTTCTGTAGAAAGCTCATCATCCACAGTTGGCAATCAGACACTGGTTTTATTGATATGGAGTGAATTTGTATCTGATATTTGACGTAAACATGTGGGAGGTAGTGGCCAGATACTGCACCAGGGCGGCCAAATCTTCTCTGGTGAGGGAGTGCGTTCTCGGCGGTGGTTACCGGTGAGGCCGCACCCCAGGCCTGTTAATGCAGTTCCATCAACACGCGGATTTTTTTATCCGGTGGGGAACTGCGCGGCACCAGGATTTGAACCACGGACCTCTTGCATGCGAGGCGGATGCTCTAACCACTACGCCATCGCCGCACTTCTGCATGCATGGCCACTACCTCCCACATGCTTACGTCAAATAACTCACGGCCCTCAGTCCCCAGCAGCTGCGAATCAACTGACCATGGCAGCGGTCAGATCTGCAACGCAGCAGAGGGTGCTAAGAATCTCTGGATACGGACAGGTGGCCATTGGAACCTGAACTTGGCAACAATTAACGCTAGAACCTTATCTAGTGAGGGAAATCTAGCTGTACTATTCGAGGAGCAAGAGAGTGCTAAATGGGATATATTAGGGCTCAGTGAGGTTAGGAGGACGGATGAGGCATATACGGTGCTACAGAATGGGCACGTCCTTTGCTATCGAGCTTGGCAGACAAAAGAGAACTGGGAGTGGAGTTCCTAATTCACAGAAACATAGCTGGCGACATAGAGGAATACTATAGCATTAATGAAAGGGTGGTAGGTATCGTAATTGAACTGAACTAAAAGATACAAGATGAAGATAGTACAGGTTTACGCGCCTACATCCAGCCATGATGACGCTTCAGTTGAAAGCTTCTATGAAGACGTGGAATCGGCAATGAATAAGGTAAAAACACGGTATACTATAGTGTTGGGTGACTTTAATGCAAAGGTAGGGAAGAAGCAGGCTGGAGACCAGGCAGTAGGAGATTATGGTATCGGTACTAGAAACGCCAGAGGAAAGCTACTAGTAGAATTCGCAGAACGCAACAATTTACGGATTTTGAATACCTTCTACCGAAAACGAGAAAACCGCAAGTGGACATGGAGGAGCCCTAATGGCGAAAATAAGAAAGAAATAGACTTTATAATGAGTGTACACCCAGGAATCGTGCAGGATGTGGAAGTGGTTGGCAAGGTACGATGCAGTGACCATAGAATGGTACGGTCTCGAATTCGCCTAGACTTGAAGGAAGAATGACAGAAACTGATACGCAAGAAGCCAATCAATGAGCTAGCACTGAGAGGAAAAGTACAGGAATTCAGAGTGTCGCTGCAAAACAGGTACTCGGCTCTTAGTGAGGAAACCAACCTTAGCGTAGATACAATGAATGATAATCTGACGAGCATTATTACGGAGTGTGCAGTGGAAGTTGGAGGCAGGGTACTTAGACAGGACACTGGCAAGCTTTCCCAGGAAACGAAGAACCTAATTAAGAAGCGTCAAATCATGAAAGTGTCAAGTACAACAGACAAAATAGAACTGGCAGAGCTTTCGAAGTTGATTAATAGACGTAAGGTATGCGATGTAAGAAGGTATAACATGGAGAGAATTGAGCACGCTCTGAAAAACGGAGGAAGCGTCAAAGCAGTGAAGAGGAAACTTGGGATAGGCAAAAGGCGGATGTATGCACTAAGGGACAAAGAAGGCTAAATAACTACCAATATGGATAGGATAGTTAAAGAAGCGGAAGAAGCTTACAGAGATCTGTACAGTAGCGGAGACAACCACGACCTTAATACTATAAGAACTAGCAGTAACCCAGATGACACCTCACTAGTAATGATAGAAGAAGTCAGAAAAGCTTTGGAGAGCATGCAAAGAGGCAAAGCTGCTGGTGAGGATCTGGTAACATCAGATCTGCTGAAAGATGGAGGACAGATTGTGTTAGAAAAACTAGCCACCCTGTTGACGAGGTGTCTCCTGACGGGAAGAGTACCAGAGTCTTGGAAGAACGCTAACATCATCTTAATACATAAGAAAGGAGATGACAAGTACTTGAAGAATTATAGGCCGATCAGCTTGCTCTCTGTAGTATACAAGCTATTTACAAAGGTAATTGCTAACCGAGTAAAGAAAACATTAGAATTCAATCAACCGAAGGAACAAGCAGGATTTTGAACAGGCTACTCAATAATTGACCACATTTATACTATCAACCAGGCAATAGAGAAATCCTCCGAGTAAAACCAACCACTATACATAGCCTTCATAGATTACGAGAAGGCGTTTGATTCAGTAGAAATATCAGCCGTCATGCAGACACTGTGGAATCAGGGCGTAGATGAAGTATATATAAACATTATGGAAGAAATCTACAGGGGATCAACTGCTACCATAGTGCTTCATAAAGAAAGCAACAAAATACCAATCAAGAAGGGTGTAAGGCAGGGGGACACTATCTCCCCAAGGCTATTTACCGCGTGCTTACAGGAGGTATTCAGAAGCCTAGAATGGGAGCAGTTAGGGATAAGAGTTAATGGAGAATACCTTAGTAACCTGCGCTTCGCCGATGACATTGCATTGCTGAGTAACCCAGGGGACGAATTGCAACTCATGTTTACGGAGTGGAACAGGGAGAGCAGAAAGGTGGGTCTTAAAATTAATCTGCAGAAAACGAAAGTAATGTACAACAACCTCGGAAAGGAGCAGCGCTTCGAGATAGGTAATAGTGCGCTTGAAGTTGTAAAAGACTATGTCTACTTAGGGGAGGTAATTACCGCAGAGCCGAACCACGAGATTGAAGTAACTAGAAGAATAAGAATGGGGTGGAGCACATTTGGCAAGCACTCTCAAATTATGACAGGTAGATTGCCACTATCCCTCACCTCAAGAAAAAGGTATATAACAGCTGTATCTTGCCAGTACTTAGCTACGGAGCAGAAACCTGGAGACTTACAAAGGGGTTCAGCTTAAATTGAGGACGACGCAGCGAGCAATGGAAAGAAAAATGGTAGGTGTAACCTTAAGAGACAAGAAGAAAGCAGAGTGGATTAGGGGACAAACGGGAGTTAAGGATATCATAGTTGAAATAAAGAATAGGAAATGGACGTGGGCCGGGCATGTGGCGCATAGACAGGATAACCGCTGATCATTAAGGGTAACTAACTGGATTTTCAGAGAAGGAAAGCGGGTTCTGGGGAGACAGAAGGTTAGGTGGGCAGATGAGATTAAGAAGTTTGCGGGTATAAATTGGCAGCAGCAAGCACAGGACCGGGTTAACTGGTGGAACATGGGAGAGGCCTTTGTCCTGCAGTGTATGTAGTCAGGCTGATGATGATGATGATGAGGATGATGATGATGATGTATCTGATATAAGACTGCCAAATGCTGAGTTAGCTTGAGCAGATGGGAATAACAACTTTTAAAGATGATGGACTTTCTTGGGGACCTTCGACGAGAAAATTTTGGTCTGCCTGTCTCTAAATTTGTCTGTTGGTCCGCTCTTAACGGTACCCTAAAAGGCACCAGACGATATCCCAAACGGCCAATCCTATCCGCAGTGCCCACCAATACTGCTCAAGATTCAGCGTTCTTACTTGTGCAGTTGTCAATTAAAAAGCAATTATTGTGCATATCTGAGGCACCATACCAACACGTCAATATTCTGTGTGTCTTTTACTAGAAAAGGCATACATAAGAAATTCTAAAGACCGTAGCGTTTATCACGCTGCACTAACCATGGAATGCTTGCACGAAAAGGCAAGTGTTTCCAACGCTTTGCTAACATGACACGGTGGTGGCACCTACCCGTCGCCTCACGTTCTACACCTTATCACCTGCTAGACGGGAGCGCACACCGTGCACTTTGTTTTCCGAAATAACTGACAGATAGCGCTCAAGTCTCACGTGCGACGTGACTTTATGCCCTCGTTCACCTCCGCTGCACTCTCGAGGCGCTCTAACGCAGCACCTCCAGACTACCATTCACCGATGTTCTTGCGCAGAACATCAAATAAACATTTTGTTAACTCTCACCAGACGCAAGACTATTTATTCTCTTTCGACGATAGTTGCAGTGTAACATGTAGATACGTAGCCAATTCTTTTTTGAAGGGTTTACACAGGGCTCGGTACTACTTATAAGACTGCAACCTAATCTCAATATGCTTCTCGAGTTATTGTTATTTTAGAGCGAGTTAATTTGGGCTTCCGGACCTTATAATGTTACTTAATGTTTCCAGATGTATTCAGTCATTCACTTCAAAGAAAGTGGAGACGTTGCTGCCGTGCCATTATGTTGGGTTCAGGGCAACAAGGTATATTGGCCTCCGTACAAAAATGCAACAAAAGAGACGTCGGCTATCAAAACCAAAGTTGAACCGGAAGCCTACTGGACTCAATACTCCGGTGCTGTTTTGTCAACAACAGGTAAATTTTGTTCAGCTATACTGGCTGGTATATTGGCACTGTTGGGAGGTGGTCAGTGCAATAGCTGAGAAATCATGAGTTTTGCACAATAAGTTTAGATAGCAATGCCAGTGAAAATTTTTCGTTGGCCATATAAATGATTGCCTTTATAAGCCATCCTTGTGAATAGCTGCAATTAGTTTACCAGTGTCACAAATTAATTTCCTTCATCAACGCCCTTCACGGGGGTGGCAATTTGGGCTTCTTGGTTTTGTAGCATGAGGACTGAGTGTAGGCTAAAGACAAGGACAAAAGAAGGTACATTCAAAACACCACAGCGCTATAAGCGCTTTGGTGTCTTGAATGGGCCTTATTTTGTCTATGTCTTTAGCCTGCATAACCATTCCTTATCGCCGTTCATGTTTTTGTCTTTCTCTTGCATGTTAAAGTTCCTGTGCCAACATATTGTGAATATATCCCCCTCCGCATCCTTGATTTTTTGCCTTTTTCTGTGTTTTGTGCATGAGTTATGAAGGAAAGATAGCATGTAGAGCAGCTGCACTTAGTTGATATCCTTCCTCAGACAGTTACGAGGCTGCGAAGAGGCAGGAAGCCAAGGCTGAGAACCAGCTATACGGACTAACAACGGAAGATGAGGGGCGGCCTAAGAAGCGAATTTGACGTCCTCCAAAGCCCATGGATGAATACTCTTCGTCAAGTGTCAGTTCCGAAGAAAGAGAGCCGGAGGCTTTGCAAGACAGTGGTATAATTAGGTTCATTAGTGGCACACAAAGATCTACAGCTTAAGGACGAAGAGAGGACTTTTTCATGTTAACTCAACAGAGTTGTGAGTTCGAAGTCTCACCAGCTCCAAGTTACGAAGGCCCAGCTCCGGCACCCTGCTCTCGGGTTGGAAGTAAGTCTAACACAAATACTTTGGAAGGGCAAGAGCTTCTTGTGCGCGCTGTTTCTAAACTGTATTTCTTGATAATCTCGACTGATTTAAAGTTTTAAAACTGAACCTATGAATTTTTTCAAATCCTATCTTGCATGTCCAGACCTCCCATCATTGAATAATTTGGAAAAAAGGCAAATACAGAAGCTCCTCAGTGCCATCACTGTGGAAATGGCAAGAAAAGTTTAACATAAACGAATGAGTGAAATGTAATCTATTGATTACGAACGGCAAGGACATTTTGTTAGAATAGCTGCAAGTTGAGCTGGTTTGTATGGATTCTTCATAGGAGTTAGGCATCTACTCAATTAAATAAAGAAGTCGAAAAAACAACACAAAAGCCAACTATTTGGTAGTTCCCATTTGACATTTGTGCTGTTAATTTTCTCTTGTCTTTTTGTCATGTCTGCATGTATAACCATTTGTAACACAGTGCCCTATTTAGACCCGTAACTTTCTTGTGCCATTTCTGTGTACTGTTAGAAAAATAGACCTCAAACACGGAAATGATGGTAAATTAAGCATTCTTGTGGTTTAAAGTTTATTTATACCACCGTGTTGAAATATTTTGCTGCACACGATTAGTTTGTGACAGCAGTACTGTGTTTGGGACAGGCAGGGTGTGTCCCAGTAGGAATTCAAAATACTTCTACATTTTTAGACTGGTCACTCTCACCAGAAGACCAATGCATGTGATTTGAGTTGGTCGTTCAATACGGTTTATGAAAAAACATAGAATAACTGGCTTCACTATAATTACATGATTAGTTATATTTATAAGAAGTTTTTGTGAAATATGTCAGTTCACTCTAACACTTCTGCTTACCTATAATTGGGTCAAGAACGTTGGCATCATTGTATATAACTTTCCCCCAATTATAGACAGCCTATCATAATGCGGGTCACAAAGAAATCACTTCACAACCAAACGCAATAGCCCTTGTTAGAACTATTTCCATAGCTGGTGTTTCAGCAATTTTCACATCTGCTGTCTGCCACATGCATGAGCTTTTTCTATCATAATCGGTTTTTTAAAAATACAGAGGTTAAAAAAGTTTATAGATGTGCTATACTCAGTGACAATTTGTCTTGGCATCGAAGCGAAAGCTACAGAGCCAAATTATGGAAATCCTACCACCGGTGATTGTAGTTTCACAATAGCGCCCGTATTTTCACCGCGAAATATAGAGAGAAGTTCCCCCTTTATTTTCTAGGAGGAGAACTTTGAGGCAGGCCGCAGTTCCCACCATTAGGATCATTGTATTTACTTTAATTTATTCGTTGTGACTTCGCATTTCTGAGCGCGCAAAGAAATCCCACCTTTTTACGTACACCTCAAACGCTAAGCGATGTCTGCGTCTATACATGAACCACTGATGGTGCGCCCCCGTCACTTTCAAGAGCGTTAGGAGACGCACGCCAAAACGCACTACTTCACGTAGTGCTACAACTCCACCTCCGTAGCTTTTCGTGCAGTGCCAAGAAAAGTTCTTGCTTAGTATAGCAGTTAATTTCACTCATTATTTTGTTTGGTGTAATAGTTTACAATAATCTAGTCTAAGCAAGAGCCAATTGTATCATTCACCGTTTATTCAAGTGTAAGTATCAGCAGCCGATTTGTCAAATTTTATTTTCTTTCTTTTTCTGTGGTAACATGCTGTGCCTTTCTTTTGTTCAAAAATTGACATGACAGTGCAACCATATCAAACATTTTTTTTTCTTTCCATCAGTTCTTGCAAAGGTGCTCATGCAGGTCGAGCATTTATATATGCAGCTAGCTGCATATTTAAATGCTCGAGGATGGTCTGTCCTCTCAGCTATCGACGGACATGCTTGCTTGTGGGCGCTCAACGCAGCCTCAAAGCCTGTTGTTCTACCAGCCGGATTCAAGCTGGGAACGTTCGAGGAGCAGGCCACAATTGACGTCAGAATGGTCTCAGAGTGTCCAGCCATCAGTCAGACTGCGCCCAATCACTCAGCCGAGAATAAACGTATGATCAATAAGTCGTTGTCTTCTTCCGAGCAGAATGTTTTTGAGGAGGTAATTACACTCTACGCGGGAGTCTTTGATTTCGCTCAAAACAAGCGTTGTTCCATGTTGCCCGAATCCCGTATGCACCACCGCATCAACACGGGAGATGCTACACCGATATGCCAGAAACCCTATCGCGTATCCCCGTCAGAGAGGCAAGTGATCGCCGATCAGGTCAACGACATGCTGCAGAAAGGCGTTATTCAAGAGTCAAGGAGTCCCTGGGCAGCTCTCGTTATATTGTAAAAAAGAAAGGCAACTCTTAGCGATTTTGTGTAGACTACCGCCTTCTCAACGCCGTCACAAGAAAGACGTGTATCCACTACCACGCATCGACGATGCTGTTGATTGTCTGCACTCGGCCGCATACTTTTCGTCCGTCGACCTAAGGTCTGGATACTGGCAAATACCAATGCATCCGTCTGACAAAGAGAAGACTGCTTTTGTCACGCCTGATAGGTTGTTTGAATTCAACGTTATGCTGTTTGGCTTATGCAATGCCCCAGCTACCTTCGAGCGATTCATAGACTCCATTCTTCGCGGTCTCAAATGTATGTGTTATCTCGATGATGTCATTATTTTTGGCAAGACATTCCACGAGCAAAACCATCGGCTTAGCGTTGTTCTAGATTGCGTCAAACAAGCTGGTCTCGTTTTAAACGCAAAGAAGTGTCATTTTAGTGAGCGTCAAGCCCTTGTGCTTGGAAATCTAGTCGACAGGGACGGTATACGACCAGACCCACACAAAATCAGTGCTGTCCGAGACTTCAAGCAACCGATATCTGTGAAGGATCTCCGTAGCTTCGTGGGCCTGTGTTCTTATTTTCGTTGGTTTATCAAAGGCTTCGCCCAGCTTGCTCATCTCCTGACAGAGTTGCTCCGCAAAAAACGCCCCATTCCGATGGACCGTTGAGTGTGAGGCTGCTTTCGAGCAGCGGAAGTATTTGCTTACTTCCGGGCCACTCTTGCGCCATTTCAACCCGGAGGCACTCACAGAACTGCATACAGATGCTATTGGTATCAGTGTTGGTGCCGTGCTAGTTCAATATCACGAGAGCGGCCAGCACGTCGTGGCGTATGCAAGTCGTACTTTGACTAAGGCGGAGAGGAATTATACGGTCACCAAACTGGAATGTCTTGCAGTTGTTTTCGCCGTCCAAAAGTTCAAACCTTATTTGTACGGCCAGCCGTTCAAGATTGTCACAGATCATCATTCGCTTTGTTGGCTTGTCGGACTACGTGACCGATCTGGTCGGTTCGCTCGCTGGGCCTTACGGCTTCAAGAATATAATATTCTGTGACCTACAAGAGCGGTCGATGTCACGCAGATGCCGACTGCTTATCTCGTCTTCTATCTCCGACTGTGGATGCTGTTCATGATGATTTTGACAACTACCTGGCCGCAATCTCATCTAACTTCCCAAACTTGCACGTCTTCCGTCACGAGCAACAGCGTGAACCTTCGCTGAAACCAATAATTGATGTGGCTCGTGGCTCTAAACGCGCCACGCCATTCGTGATTCATGACGCATTACTATATCGCAAGAATTACTCCAGCCATGCTCCCACACTACTCCTCGTCGTGTCAGAATGCCTGCGTCTTGCGGTATTTCAAGTCATGCTTGATGAAATCACGTCTGGGCACCTTGTATTTGCCTGAACGCTTCACCGTATCCGATAACGTTTTTACTGGCTTCGACTCTGGAAGACCACCAAGCACTACGTCGCAAGTTGTGATGTCTGCCAACGCCACAAACAACCTACCACACCATTTGCCGACCCACTGCAGTCGGTTAAGCCACCGACATCACCATTCGAAAAAGTCGGCATAGATTTACTGGGCCCTTTCCCCAAGTCTACCACCGGCCGCCGCTGGATTAATATGCGCGTAGATTACCTGACGCGGTACACTGAAACTCTGGCGGTTGCTTCAGCCATATCATCTGATGTGTCATGGTTTCTTCTACACTCGATCATACTTCGTCACGGGGCCCCTCGTGTGGTGATAAGTGATCACGGCCAACAGTTTACCGCTGACGTTGTCGAAGAGTTGCTACGGCTTTGTGGGTGTCAGTATCCTCATTCCACGCCATACCACCCTCAGACCAACGGCCTCACTGAGCGCACCAATCATACTATCATCAACATGCTTTCAATGTACTTCACAGCGGATCACAAGAACTGGGATGCCGTATTACCTTTTGTTACATACGCCTTTCATACCGCGAAACACGAAGTCACGGGTTATACGCCTTTTTTCTTCTCTACGCTCGTCATCCCCAAAATTTCCTCGACACCATACTTCCTTTTTCGACGAATGGAAACGCCAGTGTCGCGCCGAAGAAGCTCGTCAACTTGCTCGGCTCCGAACTCTTTCCGCCCACGCTCGCGCGAAAGACCGTTACGAAGCAAAACACCCGCCTGTAAGTTTCGCTACAGGTGACTTGGTCTGGCTGTGGACGCCTGTTCGAAAAAAGGGACTTTCCCAGAAGTTTCTTTCTAAGTACTCAAGACCATTCGTCATTACTCTGTGCCTAAGTGACATCACTTACGCTGTTGCGAAAGTGACAGCTCAGAACCGGCATTCGCGCAAGACGCAAATTGTGCACATTGCCCGATTTAAGCCCTACAACAACCGATCGCTTCTACTCTCTCGGTGAGCTTCGCCTGGCCTGGAGGGAATAGTAACGCGGATTGAAAGAGCGAGGAAGAAGAAGAGATTGGACGCTCTCGAGCGATGGTGATTCGGCAGTGACGGTAGAGCGCGGACATTTTGCAGTGTAAATAAACCCATCACATCCGTAACAATATATATATATATATATATATATATATATATATTATAAAGGGGTTTATTGAATAAAACCAACTGACTGGTTCAAGAGGCGTCAGTCACTGTCACGAGCTCAGCTCTTCGTCGTAGTCGTCTTTCAAGTGCTCCAACTAGATACTGTCTCTCTCCCTCTTCCCCACTACATTTGCCCCAGTGGTGAAGAGGAGCCATCAATGCGACTCACAGCGAAGCAAGCACAAGGGGATCATAGTAAGGTTTTAAGCGGCTGATGTGGACTGTCTCACGACCACGGCATCGTCTGTCCTCGGCAGGTGGCACTGGTTCGACGACGAAGTTGACCGGTGACGTGCATTGAACGATGCGGTACGGACCATTGTACTTGGGTGCAAACTTTCGGGAGAGGCCGGGGGACTGGAATGGAACCAAAAGCCATACAAATGAGCCTACGGGAAAGCAGTGAGCAGGCTTGTCTTGGTCGAGTCGTTCTTTTTGGAGACCTTGTGCGAGGGACGTAAATGGAAGCGCTAATTGGCGGCACTCTTCGGCACACTGAACAAGTTCGCAGACTGGGCGGTATTCTGAAGCATCTGGGCGGTAAGTAAGTATCGAGTCAAGCGTAGAAGAGGGCTCACGTCCGTACAGCAGAAAAAAAGGTGAAAACCCAGTAGTTGCTTGTGTGGCCGTATTATACGCATACGTCACGAAAGGGAGAACCAAGTCCCAATTAGAATGGTCGGAGGATATGTACATAGAAAGCATATCACCGAGCGTGTGGTTAAAGTGCTCTGTCAAACCGTTTGTCTGTGGGCGATAGCTTGTAGTGTTGCGATGAATAATATTGCACTGACTGAGAAGCTCCTGAACGACTTGCGATAGAAACGCACGCCCACGGTCGCTAAGCAGCTCACGTGGCGCGCCATGGCGAAGGACAAAGCTACGCAAAATAAACATGGCGACATCACAAGCAGCAGCGGCTGGCAAAGCGGCGGTTTCAGCGTAACGGGTTAGGTGGTTAACGGCCACAATAATCCAGCGATTTCTAGCAGGACTACAAGGTAGTGGGACGTAGAGGTCGATGTCGACTCTATTAAACCACCGAGCTGGACACGGCAATGGTTGTAATTCGCCAGAGGCATGACAAGTTGTTTTCCGTCGCTGACACTCAGTGCAGGAGTGCATGTACTTGCGAACGTACGAGTACATTCCACGCCAGAAAAACCGCTGACGAAACCAGTCGTATATTTTCAAAACGCGCGCGTGCGCGTTTGGAGGGTCACCGTGGAAGTACGCGCACATGTTGGAGCGCAAATGGCGAGGTATAACAAGGAGCCATTTCCTACCATCCAGCTGATGGTTGCGACGGTGCAACATGGCATCTCCTATTGCATAAAGGGGAATTTGCCGATGTAGTGCACGAGGTAGACGCTGGCGTAGTGTTACGGAAGACGAGGAGAGAACGTCGATGAGCGAGGCTATCCAAGGGTCCTTACGTTGTTCCGAAGGTATGTCAGCGGTATCATTGCTGCCGATGGTAGCTTCGGCGAAGGAAACAGGTGCAACGGCTGAAGGAAGGGGCGAACAAGAAAGAGCATCTGCGTCGGTGTGCTTGCGGCCTGAGTGGTAAATGACGTGAATATCAAATACCTGTAAACGTAGCGCCCAACGTCCAAGCCGGCCTGAAGGATCCTTCAATGAAGCGAGCCAACAGAGTGAACGGTGATCTGTAACTACATCGAATGGGCGTCCATATAAGTAAGGACGAAATTTTTGTAATGCGCAAACAATGGCTAAACATTCCTTTTCGGAAACCGAGTATTTTTGCTCTGCCTTGGTTAGGGTGCGCCTGGCATACGCAACTACATACTCCGAGAAGCCAGGTTTGCGTTGAACAAGGACAGCGCCAAGTCCTATGCCACTGGCATCCGTGTGCGCCTCGGTTGAAGCAGTAGGGTCGAAGTGGCGTAAAATAGGTGGTGAAGTAAGGAGATGGTGTAGTCTTGCAAAAGCATCATCGCATGCTGGCGACCAATCAGGGAGGTGTCCATCGCCAGAGATCAGCTGTGTCAGTGGTGCGATTATCGAAGCAAAGTTCTTCACAAAGCGGGGAAAATAAGAGCATATTCCGACAAAGCTGCGAAGCACTTTCACAGTCGTTGGCTTCGGGAACTCAGCGACAGCACGAAGCTTCTCTGGGTCTGGGAGGACGCCCTGTTTTAAGACAACGTGACCGAGTATTGTGAGCTTCCGAGCTCGAAAGTGGCACTTCTTGATGTTTAGTTGAAGGCCTGCGCTCGTGAGGCAGCTCAAGACTTCCATCGAACGAGCCGCGAAACTGATGAAGAAGATCTAGAAGCTTTTCATAGTGTGGTTCTTCAAGTTCGCCATCAATTGAGAGGCCAAACAAATTATTATTTTCATGGACAATTGAATGGGCAGATGGCGTCAATGCATTAGGCTGCAAATAACTTTCACCGTCAAGGTCGAACATGGAGGAAACGTCTAAGTCTTGAAATGTTCCAATACATTCTTCGCGACGCAAGGTTGTGGGAGACGGCAAGGGATTTGTGAAAAAAAAATGGTAGCGCCCGCCGAAATATCTAGAACTGCAAACGGCAACGCGAGGCTCCTGCGACTTTGGAATGTTTGGGAAGGCGTAAACAACACTGCAGGTTTAGACACATCGGCACAAGATGCGGGAACAAATGCTGCGCTAGTCGGTGGTATGTCGATGTTGTCAGCGACAAACAGCTTATTCAACGGTAATTCCGGAGACGAGGCACACAACGCAGAGAAGGCCACTTCAGCACGAGTACAGTCAATATTCTCATGATTACGAGACAGAAAATCCCAGCCGAGGATCATCACATCATGAGAACACGCCTGTAGCACAAGAAATTCAACGGTATACAAAACATCTTGGATGAGAATGCGGGCGGTACAGGCAGCTTATGGTCGAATATGGTGAGCACTGGCAGTACGAAGGGACAACCCCTTTGGCGTCGTGGTAACCTTCCGAAGCAGGCGGCAAAGTTTTAAATCAATTACTGAAACGGCAGCACCAGTGTCCACAAGCGCAAAGGTACGGTAACCATCCACATAAACGTCGATGAGGTTAGGTTTTTCGGAGAAATGCAAAGACGATTCTTTCGAAGACGACGCAGTTCATGCCTCCGGAACTGCGGAATCTAGTTTTCCGCGTCTGAAGGGCAGGGTCGACGGCGCATAGGCGACAGGGAGCGACGTCGGGGAGATGGAGATCGGTGACTGACTGAGTAAGGGCGGTCGCGTGAAGAGGATCCTTGTTTACGTGCCGTGTTGCTAAAGCGCTGAGAGTCGTGCGACGATCTTTGCATGTTGTCGCTGATAACGAGAGGGCGGCGGCGACACAAGGGAGCCGCATGTCCTGCGTAACCGCAAGAATAGCAAATAGGGCGGTTGTCTGCGGTGCGCCACGGATTCGGAAACGCTGCAATCGGCCGGCTGAACGGAACTGGTGATGGCCGAACAGGGATTGGTGAGGTAGCATAAGTGGGCTGTCGAGGTGCTCTGGCTGCAACGACTTGCGCATACGTCAAGGGTGCGGCCTCCAGAGGTAGTGAACGAGCGAAAGGCAAAGCGTCCGCTACCTCATCATATGAGCCCAAAGGATGCCTTTGTGCTGGCTTGGGCGGCTCGATAAAATAGAGATCTGCCGAGACCTCCTCACGCACGAACTGCTTTCTGCAAGCCAACATGTCGTACTGGTCTCCGAGAGTCAAGGCCGCGATCGAATCACGTTGTTTCAGAGAGCGCCGTGTTTGGGCGCGTTGCTTGCGCAATTCGTCAAAACTCTGGCACAAGCTGACGAGTTTGGCAATGGTTTGTAAGTCCTTGGCTAACAACATTTCAAATGCGTCATCGCATATGCCCTTGAGTATTTGTTTGATTTTGTCGGCTTCGAGCATCGCTGGGTTTACCCGCTTGCACGAGTCAACAACGTCTTCAATGTAGCTGGTAAATGCCTTTCCTGGCTGTTGAGCGCGCTCAGGAAGTCGTTGTTCTGCGCGGAGTTTTCGCACAGCAGGGCGGTCGAAGACTTACGAAAAGGAGGCCTTGAATGAATCCCAGCTGGCAATGTCGGCTTCGTGATTGCGCAACCAGAGACTAGCGACGCAGTGGGTGACGCAGTGGCCACACGCCGGGACATGTAGAGGCGAGAACTTGCGAGATACCTTGGTTGGAGGGTTCTTCCGGCATCGCTGGCACTGCAAGTAAGGTTTGACTTTGTAGTTCCAGCTTCGAAGACTACCCAGCACTTCCACCAGTTTATAAAGGGGTTTATTGAATAAAACCAACTGCCTGGTTCAAGAGGCGTCAGTCACTGTCACGAGCTCAGCTCTTCATCATAGTTGTCTTTCGGGTGCTCCAACTAGATACTGTCTCTTTCTCTCTTCCCCACTACAATATATATATATATATATACGAAATATACTCTGCACTTACAGAAGTCCTAATATTTACAAGAATGCACACGTGCTAATTGATGATCAACTCACCAGCAAAAATGAAGTCGTCGCCAGTGAAGTGTTTAGAACAAAGCACCAAACTCTGTCACCTTCTTTCAAATGCGTAAGTTTCTGATCTACGGCGTTCTCGATCGCGTGTCTTGCGCATCCCGCGGGAAGTGATGGAACGATACGTTCCCATCTTTACACCGCAATGCCATGGATGGTGGCCCACATCAGTAGCATAACGAAAGGGTAGCACACCAGGCCCGTGCCCTCCCCCCCTCACCCCTTGTCCCCGAAACTTTTCTTCACCATGGCATTCCAGTTGTGTGTGTCCTCTCTCCCCGATATCTAAGAGGTGCCCCACATACCCGAAAAAAATTCTGCCAAAGCACCCGAGACACAACACTATTCTTTGAACATCGTTTTCTTATTTAGCGGGCTCGCAATTGCGCAATGGTGAAAATAAGGAAACCATGCGCCCGCTTTTCAACGCGTGCAGCGTGGCAACATATCTCCTTTCAAGGCTGACCCTCTTAGCGCCGTTCACATGTACCGCCGCTGGTGGTGAGCGCTCAGTTGGATTTGCGAACTATGACTCGTGTGTGCGTGTATCCCTTGCTCTTTTTTTCCTCGCTTTGGCTTCCTCCCCTTTCCTCCTCCCCCATAGAGCGAAGCAAACCAGGTATAACCTGATTAACCTGCATGCCTTTCCTTTGCTTCTTTCTCTCTCTCGCCCACTGTGAAGCCATAAATGTACGCTGTGGACATTGGTAGGGAAAGCCCACTTGCATTTTTATACGTACAGTATGGGAAGACGCGCTGTTTATCCATATATTTAGGTGCTCGTTGAATTTTCTTACGTGGCCCACATCAAATCACGGTTGCCCGTGATTACGTTTTCAGTTGTAGGTAGTGTTCTAGAACGTTATGTCCCATAACTTTTTATCTATTTAGCTGCAATTTACCCCATGTGTTCAGTACAATCCGCCCTTTTTACGTCGTGCCTCACAATGAGACCGTGATTTTAGTGAAGTGGATTCCCAGAATTTTTTTAAACGTAGATATAAAAAAGGCAGGAGAAGTAATCAAATGCCGACACTGAACAAGCAAAATGTTTTGAAAAAGGGTGGTGTACAGCTCAAGTCATTGCAAAAAAAGGCAATGAGAGGATGCCACCGCATGCCAAATGAAACTTGCACTGCCATCACACAGTAAAAAGGCCTATACCATTTGATGTATCGGAATGTAATAAGTGTAGTCAGGATCAAGCCCACGATCGTTGGTTCAGCAGCCGAGCAACTTAGCTGCTGTTCCATCAAGGCGGATGACGTCAAATTATTAGTTAGAGTTTAAGGCTCAGCCTGGTGTCGTGCCTTACAAGTAGCGTGGTAGACACAAATGCTTCAAGCAAAGCAATGCAGCATAGAGCTATTCGCAAACTGTGTCGCATGAAACCAATTCCAGGTTTTACAATGTACATGTTCAGGCATAAAACAGATTGCAGGTTTTACAATATTCATGACGGTATTGTTCCTACTTGTCAAGAAAAGAAAAACTCACACTATCTCACTTGGAACGATTGCCTGTTTCCCCCGCTATATTTTACTTTATAGTAGTTTCGAATGGCGGAAAGCGTGCGATAGGATCGTATTTTTCTATCGGTGTGAGTAAAGACGCTTCAAGGCGCAAGAGAAGGACAACTGAATTCGGCGACACACCATTTTGTGGCTGGCAGACAAGCTTCCTGGTAGGCGAACGAAAAAGGAAGATGCAAATGGTAGAAAAGACGGCTTTACAGTAGGTATACTCATTTCAATTATTACGCTAGTATTCATGTGTTTTTTTATAATAGAATAAACTGATACACAAAAGCGAGAAAAAAAGAGAGGAAGGCAAGTTTTTGCTCATTCAGCCGTTTATATTGTAAGTGTCCAACACTCTTGCTGAGGCCCATCACGCAAGATGCCTTGTGAGGGCACTCTCAGTGAAAAATGGTCTTCTCGACAACTGCCAAAATGGAAAAGATGCTGAAATAAAAATAACTTCACTGTAGAAAAAGAAGGAAATTGATCTGTTGGGGCCACCAATAGAATGAAGCTAAAGAAGGAAACAGAATACGGGGAGGGTATTCTATAGCGAATTGAAGGCAGTCGTGTGTCTGGTGTGTCTGGACACCTCTTGGGCCCTCAAAAGCTGATGCCCGGACTTGCGCGCGAAAAGCCCAATCTCCATCATCCGGTGCACTTTTTTGCTGACCTCTTTGCTGAAAGCAGGACGTAGAATCCGGTGGAAGTGGGAAGAGTGGTGGCCCTCTGCCGCGTCCCTCACACACAGATCGACCGAAAGCCACGTAATTGATTGGAAAGCGAGATTGATTCCGTGGTACCTTCTTTGCGGGCGCGTTTATTTTCCCTTCATGGCTTCTTCTTTCGCCTTCCAATGTCCTCTTTAGGTGAATATAACAGACAGCATTGCCCTACTTTTAGCTGAACCTCCCCTCCCACTCGTTGACGCCCGCAGCTCTTTTCTTCAGAAACAAAGTTTATCCTCGATTTTTCGTACTTCGGAGGATTGTCTCTGGTAAAGTGTGAACGAAAGAAAAGAAGTCTCGCTTCCTTTTCTTGTCCTACGCGTAGGAGTGGATGACTCTATAGGGAAAGCGATTGGGGTCACTTACTTTAGTAGTTGGAACCTATTAGATAGAACAGAGTGATTGATTCATAGAAATAATTAAAGACGTAACGACGCTTGTCGCTTTAATTATTCTTCTCTCCATGCAATGATTACTAAGATAGCTCAAATTGAACGTTGTTTTGCTTCTTGCTATTGATGAGGTAATCCTATCAAATATTTATTATTACACCTAATTTCATCAAATTATGTATCATCCTAGTCCACTGGCTCCAATAAAATGAGAAGGAATGCGACCCAAAAAGTTAATTTGATTTTCAAAATCCGTTGAACTTCGCAGTGAACGTACAGTAGAGCATGTGTATTTTCAAGAATTTTTCTTTAAGCATGGCACTGAGAAAAATATTTAAAACGTGGCATATATAAATCAATTCGAATCATACAGAGAATTGCTGCGCTTAGATTTCCTTATTATTTTGAGCTATAAAATTCCTAACGTTTCCACTTCATATAGAACTGCATATCTTGTTAACCCTTCAACAATGGTCATACTAGCAGCAGATCCTGTAAGTGAGAAACGGAGAATGAGTTGAACTAGCATTTAGTGTCCAGGGGTCATGCGTGCCATTATTGTAGGATCAGTTGCAATGTTAGGTTCCTGCGTGAGTACAACTACAGAATCTTAGTGGTTTATTTTATCTATTACAAAGAATTGCCTTTTGCTTAAGCCCCCTTCTTACACAATGGCACTACGAATTGATAAAAGTCAGAGAAAGACTGTACTCGTGAAGCCCCTGTTTATTCGGCATTTACTGTCTCAGTGCCCCGATATACGCTTAGTGTTCAGTATGGGAAGAATTTATCTTGCACAGATAAACTGAACACCAGATAAAAATTTCGTTTACTTGAGCCGTAGTTACTTGTTTAAGACAGTGAACTGGTTGGAAGGTAACCAGCAATGCCAAGGGAGCATTTCCTTTCTCCCTGATGTTTACTTTAAAGGAAGTGTTTTTTTATTTACACGAGAAAATAAGACAAGGTGAGATGCGCAATTGTTTACTAAATCAAGGTGATGAATTTAATACACAAGAAAGTATGTCAAAAACATAAGGTGATCTACAGCACCCATGCACACATGCGATGGCAAAAGTACAAAGAATGTTTCTATGGGCAGAATCAAGAACACGTGGACGCGTTACTTCACAACATGGCTGATATGAACTACGTAATTATTCACGTAAATAAATGCAAGGTAACATCGACTGTTGTGCTAATAAAAATAACTATAACTCAATTTACCGAAGACAGTGAGGTCATTTATAACATCCGCCATTAACGTAACGTAAAGAGCCCTCAAAGCACGGCTTCGAAGATATGGCCATGGTCGAAGAACTTAGCTCAATGTGAGCCTGTAAGGGGTCGTCTATCGAGTATCTCCAACCAATATCACCGTCTAAGTCACTGTTTTTTGTATAAAGGACACTTTATGACAACATGACCTACGGACGAGTCGGAATTATACAGTGCGTGAACGGTTGGAACGTTCACTGTTTGATGCGACAATGCAGGTGAGGTCGGAAGCCAACATCTAAATGCAGAATTCCATGAAATTTTGCTAAATTAGTACCATTATTGAGTACGAAATCGGAACGTTGGTGGTACTCACTAGAGAGAAATGTCAGTGTTTTGATTCGGCAGAATAGTAGAACCGGAAACAGCCCGAACGGGAGTTCAGACGGCCTAGTGTACATCAAACCACGCGTCCTTGCACAATTTGTAAAGTAAGGTTGTTGCGCAGCTCATAATATTCATATGTAGTCATTACGGATGAAAACATTTCTATGACCACTTCAGTTCAACATCTTACCATTTATTGCTTAAGCATCATCTCTCATTCAAAGAGAAAGAAAGAAATTGTTGTATACGTTATTGCTTCCCTGAGTCAACCTCGATCAGACAGAAATCATTGAAGAGCTTATGAGTGTTTGTCAATTTCCTTGGCCTTGAACTTATGTACGACACTCATCCTTCCTCAAAGTGCGGCAAAAAAGCGCCCCTAAAGTAATTCATCGATACGTAGGGTTGAACGTCCCGAAACCACCATATGATTATGAGAGCCGACGTAGGGGAGGGCTCCGGAAATTACGACCACCTGGGGTTCTTTAACGTGCACCCAAATTTGAGCACACGGGCCTACAGCATTTTCGCCTCCATCGAAATCGTAGCCGCCGCAGCCGGGATTTGATCCCGTGGCCTGCGGGTCAGCAGCCGAGTAGCTTAGCCACTAGACCACCCTAGCGGGGCGTGCCTGAAGTATGTACGGCAGCGTTCTTGGATTTCTATTCCATAAAAGTGTACCCACTCCCTGACGAGATGGACCTATTAACACCGCATTAATACGCCAACTGCGCTACCTTGACAATTTCTCGGAATACGAGCGCGCAGCTCGAGCATCTCACCTTGCGATCCTTCTACTATACGCTCGCTTGTTCGATTGTACGGGGCTTAGTCAAAGTTAGGACCTAGTTTGTCGATTCGCCGTTGAGGTAAAACGCACGTATCACCCCTGTTCGCTTCTCTTCTTTAGTGTACGGTACGAAAGTGGCTCAACAGGATCAATGCCGCCAGGCATGACGCCAAGGAGGAACGCACTGGTTCTCGCTTCTCTCTCCGTCGCACCACTCACCACGAAATCGTCTGGCCCCGTGTCTGCCCGGCAATCTTGGGCCGAGAGCATTAAATCCGCGAGCCCCGTTCGTTCGGTATCCGCTGCCTCAACACCATCGTCCCGGGGCTTTAGCTGGGTAGAAGCTATGTAGGGGCATTAAGTACAGAGACTGGGGAAATAAAAAACAAGAAAGAACAGAAATGGAACAAAAAGCAACACGTGGGCGGTGAAATAACCAATAGAAAGGAGGTGGGGGACACACTTTTCTCGAGAAGGGATCACCGGAAGAGCCCCACTTCTTTATTTGCCCAGGTGGCGAATGGCACGAAGGCTGACGGAAGCAAGCCAGTAGGCTTATGCGGGCAGCGTGGGAAGCCCTCCGTTGCCAGCTCGCTGATTGCTTCTGCGTGCATGCCCGTCTCTATTTTCTGTCCTTAGGCAGCTTCAGAAACTATTTTTGGGCTGCGTATACATACGTGTGCTCCGTATCGAGTCTTTGTGCAAGGTACCTACTTTTTTAGCGTGCATTGCCCCGCTGTGGCGGTCTAGTGGCTAATGTGCTCGGCTGCTGACCCGCAGGTCACGGGATCGAATCCCGGCTGCGGGGGCTGCATTTCCGCAGGAGGCGAAAATGCTGTAGGCGCGTGTGCTGGGATTTGGGTGCACGTAAAAGAACCCCAGGTGGTCAAAATATCCGAAGCCTTCAACTACGGCATCTCTCATAATCATATCGTTACAGCGAGTTGTGAGGAAATGGTTTTATTTACAACAAGTAAGCGATGGTCGTTCGTGGTAGCGCACTGCGATCTTGCCAAGCCTCTTCGTCTTTCTTCCTTTCTTTTCTCTGCCTTTCACATGTCCGTTACATTCTCCCGCAAGCAGAGGAAGCCCGTAGGGCGAGTAATGATGCACAAGGAGGGTAGAATGGTTTTAGGCAAGCAATGGGAGTGAGCTGCGTTCTGCTTGGTCGTTCGCCATTGGACAAAAGACGAGCTATCACGTAGGTGAGCTATCTGAGACGCTCTAAAACTACAAATGGTCCTGAATATTGTGACAGAAGCTGTTGACACCATCCACGCTAGCGTTGCCGTGTCGAAAGCAACACAAGTCACCTTTTTCGAATGATACTGGTTCGTGACGGTCGTCGTATTGTTCTTTCGAATGACGTTGAGAGGCCAGAGTTTGAAGACGAGTGATTCGACGGGCTTCTTTCGCGAGGCAAAAGGTCTTCGACACAGAATCATCCTTGTGTAGAATGAAGGATAAAAAAGTATCCAGAGCACTTAGAGGCAACCTGGCGTACATTCACTAAAATGGGATTAAGCTCATTGTTTCATTTTTTGCCATGTTGTACGTGTACGTGATAAAAGGCAGCACGTCATCCCAGTTCTTGTAATTGGAGGAAACGTACATGGCAAGCATGTTGACCAGCGTTCTGTTTGTCTGTTCAACAAGGTCATTTGTCTGCGGATGATACGGCGTAGAATGACGGAACTCTGTCATACACATGCGAAGTAATTCTTCAACGGCTTCAGCAGTGAACTGGTGGCCATGGTCGCTGATAATAACACGTGGTGGGCCATGGCGAAAGACCACGTAATTAAGCAAGAAGACTGCCACGGAAACAGCGGTAGAAGAGGGAATGGCTGCAGTTACGGCATACCGCGTAAGATGATCCACGCAGACGATTACCCAACGAGTTATTGTTAGATAACCGAATGGGACGCATAATGTGAACTCCTACTTCTTCAAAAGGCATGCCGAGTGGTGTTATTGGCTGAAGAGGACCTGGTGTTGCGGCGGCTGGGCGATTTTGACGCTGGCACGTCTCGCAGCTAGCGACGTAACGCTTGGTTGTTTTGTACATTTTGGGCCAGTAAAAGCGTTCCTGCGTGCGGTTCAGCGTTCATATGAAGCCAAAATGACCGGATGTTGCATCGTCATGCATAGCACGTAGAACATCGGAGCAAAGGCTCTCTGGGACAACTAACAGAAAACGTGCTTCAGGTCCGGAGTAGTTATTTTTATAGAGCAACTTGTCTCTAACCGTAAAGCGACCACCGTGTTGGGAGGTACGGACGGCGGCGAAAAGAGTATCCAGGTTGAGATCATTGCTTTGTTCTTTCTGAAAGTCAGCCGTATCGGGGAACGTGCTTGTAACAGCAGCAAGGCAGTCCTCGAAATTCTCAGCATCGCAGTCGGTGGTCTCGAGATGAATCCGGGAGATGCAGTTTGCGTCAGCCTGACGACTGCCACTCTTGTACAACACCGTAAAGTCGCATTTCTGAAGTTACAGCACCCAACGTGCGAGGTGGCCAGAGGGATCACGCAAACTGATCAACCAGCATAACGAATGGTGATAGGTAATTATCTTAAATGGCCTCCCATAAAAATAACAGCAAAACTTCTGTACGGCAAAAACAGCTGCCAGACATTCCCGTTCCGTAACTGTGTAACTGCGTTCAGATTTGCTCAGGCAACGGCTGGAATATGCCACGACATGCTCTGCGCCACTGTGACGTTGTACAAGCATCGCTCCTACGCCGATACTACTAGCGTCGGTGTTGACCTCAGTCGCGCAAGAGAGATCGAAGTGATGCAACAGTGGTGCTGACGTTAGTAGAAACTTAGGTTGGGAGAATGCAGCTTCACATTCTGGTGTCCACTTGAAGGTTGCATTCTGTCGCAAGATACTTGTCAGCGGGTACATAATTTCCGGAAATTGTGAAACAAAATGAAGGAAGTATGAGCATAGGCCTACAAATGAGCGAAGTTCTCGTGTGGACTGCTATAGTTTGAAAGAGCTCATTGCTTCTATCTTGCAAGGATCGGGTCTGACGCCATCCTTGTCGACTAAGTGCCCCAGCACCAGTGTTGGACATTCGTCAAAGCGACATTTATTTGGAATTCAGAACCAGCCCGGCTTTTTCGACGCAGTCGAGAACACGACTGAGACGGTTGTTATGTTCTTCAAATGTGCGGCCAAATATCACAACATTGTTAAGCTAGCTTATGGATACCTCCCATTTTAGACCACGCAATATTGTGTTCATAAATCTTTCAAAGGCCAAAAGACATGACATTAAATTCAAATACGCCATCCGGAGTTACGAAAGCAGTATTTTCTTTGTCGCTGGGTTCCATACGTATTTGCCAATAACTGGATCAAAAAGCAAGCGTTGAAAAATGCAAGGTGGCATGCAATCTATATATGACGTCATCAATTCGTGATAAGAAATATACATCTTTTTTCGTCACAGTGTTTAGACGTCTGTAATCTACGCAGAGTCTCCAGGAATCATGCTTATTCCTAACAAGAATTACCGGGGCTGCCCACGGGCTGGACGACACTCGCACGGCAACTTTGTTGAGTTTGTCTTTTACTTGTTTGGCGAGAACTTTGCGCTCAAAAGATGACACTCGATAGAGTTTTCGGCGCATGGGGTGTGCAGAGCTGGTGTCTATTCTTTGACGAGTGCGGGACGAGGGTAACTGAAGGGGTTCATCTCTATGTGTGAAGTCGAAAGCAGCAACATGCCGAAAAAGAACCTGTACCAGCACTTGCCGTTCTGTTGTACTGGGAGTCTTGCTGATCATACCGAGTATTAGATCTTTATTAGGGCGAATATCGCAATGAGAGGAAGAGGTGGTTAGGTTCATAACTAGTGTCGCTATCGAACTGCATGAGGCTTCATCGAAGAGAGCTATCTTCATCCCGCGAGGCAGCACAACTGGTGTGGCAGAACAATTCAGCGCCCACAATGTTGCAACTCCTTTTGTCATGCACACAAGAGAACAGGGCACAAGTATGCTCTTCTTAGAGCAGCTATTGTGTAGAGGCCCCACTACAAGGTCAACACAAGCTACATAAATCGCTGTGAAAGAGACTCGAACGGGTGTCAGGCACCAAGATGATGCTATCACTTCATCAATTACACCAAGTGTGTCCCTGTCTTCGCCATGGTAGCCTTCATCGGAAAGCAACGGTAGAAACAAATTGTTTAATGGTGTATCCCCACTACCACAGTTGACGGAAGCACCACATTGCTCCAGAAAATTAGTACCAAGAATGACATCGTGCGAACAAAGAGATAGAACCAGATATCCTTATACAAATACTTTCCCAGCCAATGAAACACTGACAGCACATACGCCAAAAGGATGAAGCCACTCGCCACCTACACCACGAAAGGTAATAGTATCGTTCCGTGAAAACATGACTTTGCGACCTGATTAGTTTCTGAAGGCGAGGCTCATCACAGACACAGTCGCCCCAGTGTCAACTAACGCCGTCATTGGTATTCCATCTATCAACCCATTCACATTGTTTTTGAGCATACCAACAGGCAGAGGCATATCTTGAAAAGACCGTCTGGTGACCTCACCTTGATTGGGCGCGTGTGCTATTTTTCCGGCGGCGGAGAGGAAGAACGACGCAGAAGAGACGGCGAGTGACGAGAACGGTGGAATGGTGGTGTCAAACTCTGCTCGGATGCTGGCGAGTCGCTGCTGTCTGGTCTCGCGTGAAAAACAGTCGCTTGGAAACACATCTGTCGTCCGCCGTCACATGAAGCACCATGTCCTGGTGGCAAAGACATGGCTAGTGCCCTTAATGACTGGTGGCGTTGTTGGCGGCAATACCGAGCGATATGCCCAGTGAAACCGCAGTTGTAGCACACGGGAGGGTCGCGCTTTACAGTATATTTATCGGAACGAATCCTGGGACGCTGCTGTTGGCAAGGAAGCTCGTTATCATGCGAACAATGGGTATCTGCCGCTCTCTGGAATCCATTGTATAGGTCGTAAGTGTCGTCTTGGTAGTAGGGTCGGTGCTGTCCTTGCCGCTACGTTCCGGCTGAGACTCCTCAGCATAGGAACGCGTCTGCCATTGTCGTGATTGAGCATCATAAGCAGGGCCTCTATCACAGAGACGTAGCTGATACCGAGGCGCGGAATCAGAATCCTCAATGCCCTCCACCACTCGGTGCGAGGAGAATGAAGAAGCGTTTTGCTCAAACTCTGGAGACAGGTAGGGAGGATGAGTGTTTGGGTGGTGTGCGCGCACACATGCACGAACAGACCGTGTTCTTCACGTACTATTTACCGAATCGTTGACGCAAGATGAAGAGGCTGGTTCTCTGTACTTGCGATAGTCGTCGCATTGGCTAGCCTGCTGAACTTCGGCGTGATGCACCCGGTTTTCAGTTGCTCAAAAGTGCGGCAATGGCGAACGACATCGGCGACAGATGTCAGGGTGTCTTCTTCATCTGGTCTGCCGGCGAAGGGACGAGCATCTCTCAGTTGTGGAGCCAGACTGGTTGGCGCTGAAGTCGAGAGGGGTAGATGTTCATCTGCATTGTGTGACATATGTCCAGCCCAGATAGATTCGTTGGAAGTCCAGCAAGGCGACAGCTCCGTCGTAGAACTTGTGGTTCAACCTCCGTCTTTGGGTGTCGATTACCCGGCACGTCCACCACAACTGTTACAGCGAGTTGTAATGGAACGTTTTCATTTACAACAGTTGAGCGATGGTCATTCGTGGTAGTACACTGTGATCTTGCCAAGCTTCTTCGTCGTCCTTTCTTTCTCTTCTGTGCCTTTCATATGTCCATTACAATATGGTGAATTTGGGACATTAACTCCCACATATCAATCAATCAATCAATCATCTGCTAGAATGTATTGGCATGTGCTCACTAAAAAATATCCGGGAGACGAAAATGGCAAAATGTTCGCGCACGTAAAAGCGGTATACAGTAGCCCCCAAAAAGATAACGTAGTATTCTTCATGCTTTTATCTGACTACAGTCTAAAAAACTAGCATTGTTTTAAAGAAACATGTTGAACGCAAAAGGCCTTGGTTTTTCCGTGACGTGTCTTCCAGGCCGAATGAAGCCTTTTTCAGGAAGAATAAGCATTCCTCCAAGAACACTTTTATTTTCTTTCCAACCGACCTACATGCCGAGTTGAGCACCACCACTTGGTTGCCATAAGGTGTGTTTTATGAGAGTATGAATATACTCTTGTGAATGCAAAAGCCTTCCATCGCAACGAAGCGCGTCATTCCTCTGCACATACACACACACGTGTGTTCTGTAAGTGAATAGAAAAAGAACGAGAAGAATCATGGGAGGTACAAAATTAATGGAAAACATTTGATGATGTTTGATGTTTTGTGGCGCAAGGGCCATAAAATTCCTCGCGGTAAGGCGGGTAAGAACATACAGGTAATAAAATCATGACCATGCCGTGAAAAGTGTGTGGTGTGAGTAGATAACAAAAGTTGGTGATAATTAGAACGATGGTGCATATGTATGGCATAAGCACAAGTGCCTCAATCGTTCATACCCTTGCGTCCAAGGGCCGTGAGGCAAGTGCTTTCATGTGTAGCCACCGCAGCAAAAACCTCTCTGGAGAGGTCGTGCTACGGTATGCCCGGGTATATGACATGAAAGCTGTGAATTTCTTTTAAAAACGCTAACAATGATTTATGACTAAAAAGCGGTTCCCTACCTACGAATATTGCAGGGTGTAAAGGTATATGTTGTCGGTAGGGTAATGGAAAATGTTGTTTTCTTATAGTTTCTAAGTGTTTACACTGGATTAACATGTGATGGACGGTTAATGGTTCACCACATCTGCCACACAATGGTGGATCGCCACCAGACAACAGATATGTGTGTGTCGTGTATGTGTGTCCTATCCTGAGTCTCGTAAGCGTTACCTCTGTATGACGCGATTTCGATACGGGCAGCCAATGACCAAGGTGTGGCTTAATAATGTGTACTTGTTTTGTGTGTGTGTATTCCACTTGCTCTGCCAGTAGTCCCTGAGGTTTCGTTTGAGAGACGTTTTAAGATCGAGGGCCGGGATTGATATGGGTGTAGGGGCAGTGCTTTTGTGGGCGGATGCAGCGAGCTGATCCGCCCTCACGTTGCCTTGAATCTCACGGTGCCCTGGCACCCAGCACATTACAACATGTTGTCTGAGTGTGTAGAGTGTGCACAAAATGGAGTAAAGTGAGATGAGGACCGGGTTTAATTGTTTTTTAAGACTGTACAGAGCAGTTACCACACTGAGGGAGTCTGTTTAAATTATTGCTTTTTGTATGTGTAATTGTTTGATGTGTTTAGCTGCCACAAGTATCGCGTAAGCTTCCGCTGTGAAGATACTTGTGCCTGGATGTAGAGGGCCAGCATTCGAAAAGGATGGGCCGACAAAAGCGTAGGACAGAGGTGTTGGACATGGAGGCATCTGTAAAGAACTCAGGACGTGTGTATTTGTGTTGAAGTTCCAAGAAGTATGTTCGGATATGGGCAATAGGCACATGTTTTGTAACTTCAAGAAAGGACACATCACAGTCTATAGTCTGCCATTGCCACGGTGGCAGATATGCTACAGAAGCCATTACACTACGTTCAAGTGAGACTCCAGTTTCCTCAGCTAGACTTTTCAGGCGAACTGAGAAGGGCTGCCTCATCGAAGGCCTGTTTTGAAACAGAATGGAGCTCGACAAATCATTAATAGTAGAGTATGAGGGGTGCTTCTTATCTGCTTTCACCTTAAGGAAATAAACAAAGGACATGTAAGTTCTCTGCAGATGAAGTGACCACTCATTTGACTCAACATAAAGGCTTTCTACGGGGCTGGTGCGAAAAGCACCCGTAGAAAGGCGGATGACCAAATGGTGCACGGGGTCCAGCATCTTCAAAGCACTTTGTGTTGCAGACTGATAAACAATGGCCCCATAATCTAAGCGGGTGCGAATGAGGCTTCCATACAGATTCATGAGACATTGCCTGTCACTACCCCACGTAGTACGTGACAACACTTTTAAAAAATTCATGGCTTTTAAACATTTTGTTTTTAGATACTTGATGTGCGGTACGAAGGTCAACTTTTGCCCAAGATTAATACTAAGATTTTATGTTCCGCATTGACAGACAGACGTCGACCGTTCAATTCAATGTCGGGTTCTGAGTGCATGCCTCTCTTTCGGGAGAACAAGCCACACGTGCTCTTTTGTGGGTTCAGTCGGAATCCGTTTTCCTCTGCCCATTTGGAGACCTTGTTTGAACCTAACTCAACCTGTCGCTCACACATTACCAGATTGCAAGATCTAAAGCCAAGCTGGACGTCGTCGACATATGTACAATAAAACATATTGCGAGGAATGGACAAGTGCAAGGAATTCATCTTGATGAGAAAAAGTGTGCAGCTGAGTACACCACCTTGTGGCACGCCTGTTTCCTGGACGAAGGTTTGGGAAAGAACCGTGCCTACTCGGACACGGAATGTCCGGTTTGATAGGTAACTTTCGATTATGTGAAACATTCTTCCGCGCATGCCAAGGTGGGACAGGTCTCTTAGAATTCCGAAACGCCATGTTGTATCATAAGCCTTTTCGATATCGAGGAAGACAGAGAGAAAATATTGTTTATGGACGAAGGCGTCCCTGATCTGTGCCTCGATACGAACAAGGTGGTCTGTGGTGGATCTACTTTCTCGAAACCCGCACTGAAATGGGTCGAGCAAATTGTTTGTTTCAAGGAAATGTACAAGTCTGCAGTTTATCATTTTTTCGAAGATTTTGCACAAGCAGCTTGTGAGTGCAATACGCCTATAACTCGAAGGTAAAGAAGGGTCCTTGCCCTCTTTCAAAATGCGAATTATAATAGCCTCTTTCCAGGAGTTAGGGATAGTGCCAGAAAACCAGATAGCATTGTACAAACACAGTAAGGTTTTTCGTGTTTCGATCGGTAGGTTTTTTAACATTTCATAAATGACACCGTCAGAACCTGGGGAAGAAGTACTGCAGGAGTTTAGAGACATTCGCAGCTCAGCTAGACTGAACGCTTGATTATATGCCTCGTATCTAGTGCATTTGTGTTCGAGTTTCTGCTTTTCTATTCTTGTTCTGTATTTTTGGAAAGTGTCAGTATAGTGGGATGAGCTGGACACCTGTTCGAAGTGTGCACCGAGGAAGTTTGCCTGATCTTCCAAGGTGTCACCCTAAGTGTTTACGAGTGGAAGTGTGTGTACTTGTTTTCCTGCTATCTTACCGACCATGTTCCAGACTTTAGCTTCCTGTGTGTATCAATTGATCCCTGACAAAAACTTCTGCCAGCTTTCTTTTCTGGCCTGCCGACGCGTTCTCCTGCCTTGAGACGTTATTTTCTTGAAGGTGTCAAGATTTTCGGCTGTCGTTGAGTTCCGAAGCAGCCTCCAAGCTCTGTTTTGCTGTTTGCGCGCGTTTCGGCATTCAGAGTTCCACCATGGCACACGCCGTTTTCCAGGGTGTCCATTTGTTTGTGGGATGCATTTTGTTGCAGCATCAATCAAAAATGCTGTGAAGTAGTTGACAGCAACATCAATGTTCAAAGTACTTATGTCATTCCAACCTAGACGAGCGATGGTATAAAAGTGTTCCAAGTCGGCTCTGTTTATGAGCCACTTGGGAACACGTGATGAACACTCAGTTACTGTATTTGTGCTCAAAACTATGGGGAAGTGGTCACTTCCGTACAGATTACTGACGACTTTCCACTGGAGTAGAGGCACAAGAGATAGAGATACTATGCTTAGGTCTATGGAGGAGTAGGTGTTATTGGCGAGATTATAATAGGTTGGTTCTTTTCTATTTAGGAGACACGCGCTCGAGGAGAGAAGGAACTGTTCAATCAGTCGACCTCGCGCGTCATACCGAGAGTCACTCCATAGCCTGCTATTCGCATTAAAGTCTCCAAGGAGAACATAGGGCTCCGGAAGTTCATAATTAAAAAGTGTAAATCCCGTTTTTGCAGCTGATAGCTAGGAGGAATGTAGATAGTGCAGATTGTGATCAGTTTATCAAAAAGAACTGCTCGAACAGCCACTGCCTCAAGGGATGTTTGGAGTTGTAAGTGTGTGCATGCTATTCCTTCATTCACTATGATGGCAACACCTCCGGATGATGTCATAGCATCAACACGGTCCTTTCGGAAAATAACGTATTTACGAAGAAAATTTGTGTGTTTTGAATTAAGGTGTGTTTCTTGTACACACAGCACTTTTGGTGAGTGTTCGCGTAAGAGTTCTTGGATGTCGTCAAGGTTTCTGAGAAGGCCCCTGACGTTCCATTGTATAATTTGAGTGTTCATGGTGAATGTAAAATAGTGCTGTGTGTACGAAAAGCGAGTGGCTGTTTAGACAGGGAGTTTGAGTTCACTTAACAGGGCCGTCACGAGGCCCTGTTATCGGCTTTTTTGTTTTCTTGGCGCGCTCCAAGGAGCCACGCCGCTCTTTCGGCACCAAGGATACCGCCGTATCCATTGCCTCCTCGGAGGCACTGGATGCCCGCACGTGCGGGCTGCTAGTTCGAATTTCGGGCCTCGCCTGGTGAGGTGAGGCCTTGAGACCCGAGGACTCTGGAGTCTCCGGTCTCTGTTTGGGAGTAGGCGGTGTAGCCTGGGCTACAACCGCCTTGGGGGCAGGTGCCACAACCTCCGGCTCGGTATGTGCGGGCCGAAGGAGTGGCGAGGGCTGGTGCGGCGGTGCCCCCTGACGCGCCGCATCAGCGTATGTAGCTCCATAGAATGGAGCGACTCTTCGCCGTGCTTCCTTAAATGTAATGTTCTCCTTCACCTTCAACGTAATTACTTCTTTTTCTTTTTTCCAGTATGTGCAGGAGCGTGAATATGCGGCATGGTTTCCTTCGCAGTTTACACAGTGTGGCGGTTGTTTGCAGTTCTCAGACACGTGGCCTAGGACTCCACATTGTGCACAAGTCTGGCGACCACGACAGGTTTTAGAGCCATGGCCATACTTCTGGCATTGGAAGTAACGACGAGGGTTGGGTATGTACGGCCTGATAGTTGTCTTTGTGTACCCTGTTTGAATAGATTCCGGTAGTTTACTGGATGCAAATGTGAGTATTAAGTGTTTTGTCGGTGTTTCTTTATTATCTCTTCTGATGATGATTCTCTGTACATTAGTGACATTTTGGCTCTTCCACCTCTCCAAAAGTTCAGTCTCAGTCAAGTCAAGTAAGTCCATGTCAGATACCACTCCGCGAGTTGTGTTCATTGATCTATGTGGTGTTATGGTTACTGGTATGCCACCGAAATCTGAAAGACGGTCTAGGTTTTTAAATTTTGCTTTGTCACGGATTTCGAGGAGAGGGTCTCCATTAGCCATTTTGATTACCTTGTATCCTGTGCCAAGAGTTTCGGTAAGACATCTAGAAACCAGGAAAGGAGAGACGGTTCTGGCTTGCTTTCCAGTTTTCTCACAGTGAATGACGTGGAAATGGGGAAAAGTTTCTGTTGGCTGGTTAAAAAAGTTAATATCATCGGTGCGTACCCGCTTTAAGCCGGTACGATCTGACAGAAGAGGGAATGCTCCATGCATGCCGGTCTTATGTTTGTTCAGCAGCGTTGGCGGCCACCCACCACGGAGCCCAACAAGAGGACGCTGCAAGTTTGCGGGTGCTGAAAGCTTGCAGACGTCAGCTGTACAACACTGCCATAACCCAATGCGCCTAGACCAAGGTAGGCTATTTGCACAGGGTTAACCCTTGCCGCCAGGAAGAACGGAAGTAAACAGAAGAGAGTAGACGACAGGACAGATAGATAGTGAGAGATAAAGACGAAGATGTAGGCAGAGAGAGATAGGAAAAGGCGACTGCCGATTTCCCCTGGGTGGGTCAGCCCAGGGGTGCCGTCTACGTGAAGCCCGGGCCAAAGGGGTGTGTTGCCTCTGCCGGGGGGCCTTAAAGGTCCAATCACCCAGCGTTGGCTCAACCCCCAGGACCCTCTTTTCCGCGGACACGGCAAAGCCACGCACGGCTAGGCGTGGGAGGGAGTAGAAACTCCACCGTTAGCTCGGGTCCGTGGTGTCGCTACACACCAGACGTCTACTTGCGCAGGCGCCCCTGCAGGGAATGGAAAAAATTTACGCCTCTTTGCGTACACTATAGATGCCAACTGTAACATTCTTGTAAAATTGAAGTTGCGTGCCACAAAAGTAGTAGTTTGACACACCATTTAAATTTTTAGTAACTGTGTCCTCAATAGTCGAAACAGTTGAACTCGTAGGTTTTCTCTTCGGTCCCAACTGTCAGAACGTTGTCGTTTTTTTCATTGAATTTATTCATTTTGCCCATATTACATAGTTTCTACATAGCGTATATTAACTACGAGTTGTGGTCCCTCTGCTATCCCTGCGTGATTGTTTTCTTCTTTAAATTGCATCCAGCTAAGGAAATGAGCCATTCCGTTTTTCCACTTCTTACTCTAAAAGGAGGATATGCTACAAGTGCTATAAATATTGCGAATCTCCGCACAAATTAGAATAGTGTGGAAAAAATTTAAAGCGGGAACAGTGTTGAACAAGTGCTCCTATAAGCTTTATTTTTGCCTGTCATTTCTTCGCATTGATGTGTATGAAATACTGGAGGTGATATTTGTTAATGTGAAAAGCATTTTTTTGGCTAATGCGAAGTTTTCATGGTGAATTGGTGACGAATCTGAATGAGATGGTAAACACTATTGGCTGGTTTGAAAGGCGTTTGTGTAGCAGCTGCCCTTACGCGGCGGTCTAGTGGCTAAGGTACTCGGCTGCTGACTCGCAGGTCGTGGGTTCGTATCCTGGCTGCAGCGGCTGCATTCCCGATGGAGGTGGAAATCTTGTAGGCCCGTGTGCTAAGATTTGGGTGCACGTTGATGAACCACAGGCTGTCGAAATTTCTAGAGCCCACCACTGTGGCGTCTCTCATAATCATATGGTGGTTTTGGGACGTTAGCGCCACTTATCAATCAATCAATCAATCAATCTTTTATGTTAACTTTACCTTCATTAGTATTCGCATCATAACTTCGCCACTTCGCATCATAACTTCATCATAACTTTATAGCATCATAACATCATAACTTTATAACTTCGCATCATGACTTCGCGAACAATCATTAAGTCATTTAGAGATTTTAACAGTGCTGATAATGAAAGTATTTTGCACTTCCTCGAACTGAATTTCGACACCTTTAAGAGCTATTAAAATAACGGTTATCTCGACGTAAACGAATTATGGTTGCACTTCAAGACAGCCGTGCATACTTGTATTAACAAATATGTCCCACAAAAACAAAGAAAGATTAACCACCAAAGCCCGTGGATAACGCGTGACATAAATAACTTAAAACGTCGTGTTAAGCGTCTTTCCCGAGTGCCCAAAACGCCTAACGTTTTACCTTCCCTAAGGGCCGACCTACGGAAAAACATCAAACAATCAAAGTATCACTTTTTTTGTTACGATGCACGGCTTTCCTGCCACCAACCCTAAGAAGTTCTGGACTCACATCACCCAAAAGAAAGACCCAGTTGGAAAAATTGAAATAAACGACAGGGAGATGTCCGATGCCAGCTCGATAGCAAGGGCTTTTAATGCCTTTTTTCTCGTCTGTATTTGTACGTGCAGTCCAGTGCTGCACTAATTTCAATATTTCTGGCTTAGACATTCCAGATATAACTATTAAGAAGCCGGGAATATTTTCGCCTTTGCTCACCCGTGACCCTAAAAAGTCCGCAGGTCCCGACAGAATACTAAACGCATTTCTTTACCGGTATGCGGAGTGGTGCTCGAAATAGCAGTACATTATATTTAACGAAAGTCTACTAAGTGGTGTTGTTCCAGACGATTGGAAAACTGCAAAAGTTACTCCTGTGCATAAATCCAGCGATAAACTCTCTGTAAAAAACTACCGCCTCATATCCTTTTTGTGTACAGCCGGTAAAAATTTGGAGCACTTTATATTCAAACACCTTATAATGTATCTTGAGAGCAACATGTTTTTACGGGCAATCAACATGGTTTTCGGCGTGGATTTTTCACGGTTACACAACTAATACACACGACTAACGACACCTCAGCGGTTTTAGATAAGGGGGGGGGGCAAATTGACGCTATATTCTAGGATTTCGAAAAAAGCTTTCGATTGAGTACCCATAGCATCTTAATGTTAAAAATTCAAAACTTGTTCAAAAATGAGAAAATAACTCGGTGGTTCGACTTCTACTTATCAAGCCAGTATCAGTACGTTCAAATAGGTGACTCTGCCTCTCACTTGTGATCAGTTGTTTCTGGAGTCCCACAGGACTTTGTCTTAGGTACGTATTTTTCATTATCTATTTAAACGATTTACAATTTTCCGTTTCCGTTTCTTCGCCGATGACTGCGTGGTTTATCTCCCTTTTGAATTGGTAAATGACCAGAAAATTGTGAACATATACTTAACAGCTGTTAGTAATTGGTGTGCTGATTGGAACATGAGCCTCAACAACACAAAGTGCCGCCAAATGACTCTAACGCGCAAAAAGTGTCCGTTTCAATATACTTATAAAATTTACAATGTTGACATAGAGATTGTTAACAAGTTCAAATATTTGGGCGTAATCATGACATCATACCTTACCTGGAACAAACACATACAAAACATTATATCATCAGCACTGCGCAGACTTTGGCTTTCAAGACGACTTCTGCACTGTACAAGCAAAACGAAGACCATTGTGTACACTACGCTGGTCCGCCCCTTGCTCGAATATGCAGACGTTGTTTGAGACCCACACTCAAAGACGGATTCAGCAATGCTCGAACGGGTACAAAAGAAAGCACTGCGATTTATTCACAACGCATACAGCAGGCAAGTATCCGTGACAGAACTGCGCAGGCGTTCTGACATAGCAACACTAGAGTCCCGCCGTAAACTACATCGTCTTAAAATATTACACAGCATAGTTAATGTTTATTCAATACTTGACTTCAATACTTATCTCGAATTTGACATGTCACGCTCCACCCGGAACCAGCACAACAAAACAATCCTAATGATTTTCGCGAGAACAAACGCTCACCGTCTATACTTTTTTCCGAGAACGATAGCAGAATGGAACACTTTGCCACGTGACGTTACTAACTTCTCGAAACTAATCGAAATGCTTTTTCAACGGCTATTCAGAATTGTGTATGATTGGTAGTGCTGGTCCTGTTTCCCTGTTTTATTGAACTAACGTATTTCACGCGTTATCTTGCTACCATGCCACTAATTCACACAGCTTTTTTTTTTCACGTTTCCTGGTCAATGTGCGTAGTGCACCTTGTGTGTATTGCATTAGAGTAGCATTGCCGGTTTTATTGTATATTCACGTAGCTATTTGTAACTTACTACTACTTTGCGAATTGTGCCCCGCCGCGGTGGTCTAGTGGCTAAGGTACTCGGCTACTGACCCGCAGGGCGCGGGTTCGAATCCCGGCTGCGGCGGCTGCATTTCCGATGGAGGCGGAAATGTTGTAGGCCCGTGTACTCAGATTTGGGTGCACGTTAAAGAACCCCAGGTGGTCAAAATTTCCGGAGTCCTCCACTACGGCGTCTCTCATAATCATATCGTGGTTTTGGGACGTTAAACCCCACAAATCAATCAATTACTTTGCGAATTGTGGGTCGTGCTACTGATCGCGCGCGCTTGTGTGTGTGTCGTGACAATTTGAAAGCTTACTGCATTATTGCTTCCCTGTGTATCGCGGACCGTGTTACTGGTCGCGTGTAAACTTTGTATGCCGACTCTGCACTGTACTACTCCTGCCCTGGCTGCCAAAGGGTGGCTGGCAGTATTGAATGAATAAAATAAATAAATAAATAATCGCTAATAGCAAAAGTACTCAACAATTTTGTATATTTTATTGTTATAGCCATTGTATCGACAATTTTTGGTGCCCAGCCATGGTGGTCTAGTGGCTAACGTACTCAATTGCTGACACGCAGGTCGCAGGATCGTATGCCGGCTGCGGCGACTGCATTTCCTATGGAGGTGGAAATGTTGTAGGCTCATGTGCTCAGATTTGAGTGCACGTAAAAAAAAACTCAGGTGGTCGAAAATTCTGGAGCCCTCCACTACGGCGTCTCTCATAATAATATGGTGGTTTTGGCACGTTAAACCCCACAAACCAATCAATTAACAATTTTCGGTGTTTTCACTATCGGCATCACCGTTATATTCCGTAAATCATTATGTATACATATTAGTTGTCCCTGCTAACTGGGCCTACTATATAAAAAAGAACATGCGCTATAGAAAGGCTTTACCAGCTGTATACTAGTACGTCTGTTATGTCACGTGTAATAACACCCTTTGTTTTATTCAATAACTAAGCACATATAAGTATTTGCTCTAAATATTCAACTTTTTATTCTTGAATAAATCGGCAAAGAATAACTTCATTTGGTAGGTGGTCTAAAGTAACCCCGCCTCAAACATTCATTTTGCGCCGGAACCTGCCTGGTGTGTTTTTTTTTTTTTCGAGAAAACGCAAAAGCATGCGACACATGCCAAATTATATTTAGGCGTGCGCTCGCATGCCTCTATACTCAAGCGTGTGGAAGCGTTGTTTGGTTGATATACGGTTGCGTTTCGTCATCGTACACGGCTTCACGGCTTCACGCGATTTGATGGGTGCGCATCAAAACACGCTGCTAACGCGTCCATCATTGGCCGTGAAGTCCGGTACATTGCGGTGATGAACGAACGCAGCCGTGTATTACTAAAGAACTGGTACCACCTGTATTTTTCCCCGCAGTGCGTGGTCTTCAGTGCGCACGAGCTTATCTCGGGAGGAGAGTGGTTTGTTTGTCTGAGGCTTCCACCACAAACGTTTGAGTTGAAGTTACGGAGTGCGCGAAGGTCACTTTGCTCACTGCAGCGGCCGCGTTTGCAAAAGGAGTGAGTTGCTAGCTAGATGAGTGAAATATAGGGGTACTTGAGTGTGCGTATTCGACACTTGCAGACATAGGTCGGCAAATTGATAATGGAATAATTGGAAGCGCAAACCAACGGGACACAAGAGAAGAGACAAACGTGCGCAGCTCTTCTCAAGCGCTTTCCTTGTGTCCCGTTGGTTTGCGCTTCCAATTATTCCATTATAAATTTGTACCAACTTGCCCGCCTGCCAACCCTACGGCATAGGTCAGCAAGCACACTCATGAGCCCACTCACTCACACTCAAATCCAGCCGTGAGTCTGAGCCTGAGTGAGATCGGGTGAGTAATATTTTTGCGAATCTGAGTTCGAGTGAGTCGTATTGCAAAAAGAAAACTGTTAGTGTGACTCCGAGTTGGATCATGTCAAAAAAATTTTGGTGTCTGAATCTGAGTAAGTGTAAAGCGCAAAATATATTTCTTGAGTGAGTATGAGTGAGTTCCACTTTATTTTTCCGACCTACAGTCGCATTTGGTACCACCTGTATCACTAACAGCATTACTTGCATTCATGTTTACACTATCGTCTGACACGTATTCCAAATCAGTGTCGTACATACACTTTTTACATATTTATTAATTAGATACATTGATTACTTGGGGGTTGCCTTGATTTTCCCACCCCATAAACTCTTCCAAGAAATTTCTTGATGATTATACCTTAGGCTGTCATCTTTTACAAAAAATTGTCCTTCCTGGTTTTAAAGCACTCTAAACTTGTTTTCGAAGAGATTATATCAAACGGTACCAAGAAGACGACTCATTACGTGAGATATTGGTGTTAAAGAGCGTTCACGCCATGATCAAGGAAGCTCATTATAAGCTGCTCGACTCATGAGTCGAGTCACTCGGACTCACTCAGACTCTATCAGATAAAATTGTCAGTCTGAGTGTACGTTTTGGGCTTCCACTTGTGTCCGGCTTAGCAAAATTTTCGTGAGTCTGAGTCCGAGTGAGTGCAAAGCTCAAAATGTCTTTCATGAGTGAGTGCAAGTGAGCTCCACAAGTTTGGCAGACCTATGCTTGCAGCACGCTGATTGCTGCAGCACGCTGATTGCTGTATGACTGCTGTTTAGTTTGTACGTGTCTTGTGTGTGTTCTTTTTCGTGTGTCCATTGCACCTTACCAGCATGCTGCAAGGCGGACAACAAAAGAGACCAAAATGTCTGCGAGACAGATTCTCGTACATTGGGACTCTCATGTTCTCGTTACAGCATAATAAAGTATATACTGAACAAAAAATATCGGAAGTGATGGCGGATAAACGCGGGAGAATCCAGTCAACCAGCCAATGCCCGAGCGAAGAACACAAAAGACCTGAAGGCGTCACTTAGGCCTGAGTTGCTATTAATAGAAGCTCTGGTCCACTATAGTATAAACTTTCTTCGATTAAAGCGCCTTACTCTGTGACGATAAGCGAGACTGCTGTTGTCCCACTTGACCCAAGACTGCCAAAAAGGAACGTTCCTAAATGTGCTAGCAATCATATCAGCTTTGCGCTAAACCTTAGCCCTGCAAAATTCAGCAAAAAAATGAATGCGGAAAGACAGCGTTGTGTACGTTTGCTACTACTTCTGCCTCCATCCTCTCTTTCTTGTGATATTCCAGCGTACTACTCATGGGAAATTTAGGAATATGTAATACCATGACTTAGCAACTTACATTGTTTTACTATAAGCATCACTTCTTAAGTAGCGGCGTCGCGAGCTGCTCTTAAGTTTAAGTCAATATGGCAGGGGATGATAGGAAGACCCATGATGCCGATCTTGAAGTAATATGGCAACCGTATTCCATACTTGTATATATCCTGTGAAGCGTTGTGGCACTGGGAGATGTCGCCCAAATACATTTGAACCATAGGACTCACTGTTTTCTTTCAAGTTTCAGAGTTTTCCGCGAAATAGACTGAACGGGAAGTAAATAGGAAAAAGAAAGGTTGGGAGGGTGGCACCAAAACAGCAGATCAGGCTCTTTTGCAGGAGGAGGGAGGGCACTACTACTTCTCACAGAGACATGGCAGCTATATATAGTCACTCAAGTGTAGTAATGGGAAGCTCCTTTTTACACGAAGAAAAATATATTTGAATTGCAGAAATGGGCTCTTACCAAAGTTCCTCAGAGTATACGTGTACCTAGAAGCGTCCCTCTTGTATGGCACGCCCTTGAAGACCACGATCGCGAGCGCATCAATCGTGCAACAGCTTGGTTTACGTCGCCTCAGAGTTAAGTGTCATTTTCTGTCCCGGTCAATCTTACTGCTTATTCGCATAAGTACTTACCTACAGGCCTAACCTGGCACAGGCATAAATTATTATGCACTTCCAGTTTTCCGGACACGTGCAGTGATTTACTTGAACGAAGAGGAATATTCTTACGCAACCGCGTTATAGTCCTTTTCTCAATTTTGTTTGCCACTATGTATAAGCCTACTATATTAATACAGTTCGAACTATAAGTACGTTTATTATACAAAGGATGGCCAGAATTTGGTACTTTGGCGAAAGATTGCGACTACCAAAAAAATGTTATGAGCCACTGTCCTGTAAAAGCAATACGCGGAATATAGTTGCGAATTGTCGCATGAATTATTGTCTCACAAATCTTAGCTAGCCTGTCTGAGTGCAAAGCACAAGAATGATCTCATTACTCTTTTATTACAGCATGCTCAAAAAAGGTATTTATTTGAAAAAAAAACTACAGCTTATAGAATACACGACTTCAAAAGTTAATTGATGTATTTGTTTTCGTTTTCATGAAACAGCCAGATATAAATGAACATTGACTAGAAATTGAATCAAGGAGTATTCAGCTCTAAAACTGCGTGTGCACGAAAGGTACTACACAGCAATTTTTCTCCACTGCATGTTTTAGGTTATATGTACGGGACAAATATATGTGTACAGATGGAGTAAAAATTTGAAATAATGTGCCTCAAGTTGGTGTATATTTATTTCCAAATATTTCTTTAAACATTACATACTAATTGCACATAACACACTTAACTAAAAGCAGTATATGGTAGCGAAACGTCGGGGTTGTTCAAGTTAGGCGCATCGGACGACCAGGGAGACGAATATGTGTGGGTGAAACTCCGCGGAGGCAATCGATGAGAAGTTAACACAATGACTTCGGGGAGCACTCATTGGGGGTTTATTTAGCTAACACAACTTCAATTTACAAAATGCACTAGGTTACAAAGACAAAACATAGAAAATGGTGGCATACCCCTCGGCCGGCATGGCCTGGTCTCTGGTGGTGAGATCCGCCGTTTACCCCCGACTCTGCTCCGCTCACTTTCCAAGTTCAAACATCCTCTTTTTAACCCTTGGTCGAACAAAGAGTCTTCACAAAAACCAATCACATGTTGGGACTCGCAGCATCACAACCAATCACAGAAACACTTTCATAGGAGGCACTACATTTGTAAAAACGTCGTCACCGAAGGAAACACGCAAAGGGAGAGAGGTCCTCCGCACGTGACACTCTCTCCCATGCCAGGCCGAGCTGCCCAACGTTACTCGTGCTGCCTCCTTCGGTCGAATACCGTCGGCGGCCGTTCCCACGCTCGGGCCCCGTCAGTTTCGTTAATTGTTGCTTCCTAGAAGCGTCCTTAAGAGCGATCGGTACATTGTTGCTTACCAGGTATACATGCGACAGCGAGGCGCCCCGACATCATAACAATAGCGGGGGAGATTATGGTCGTTTACCTGCCGCCACTATGTCTCGGTCAGGCTAAGTGGTCGCGTCCCCATGTCATTCTCAATGACACGCGTGCCTGTTAACAATGGCGCAAACTCGGACGGTGGCGCCGGACCTGCCTCTCGCTAGACGCTTTTTCGGGTAAGCTTTCCCCTTCTAATCCCGAACGGGGGCGACCTTGA
Organism: Rhipicephalus annulatus; assembly: GCA_013436015.1. Taxonomy (NCBI): domain Eukaryota; kingdom Metazoa; phylum Arthropoda; class Arachnida; order Ixodida; family Ixodidae; genus Rhipicephalus; species Rhipicephalus annulatus. The sequence continues at coordinate 272,010 of WOVY01003315.1, read as the reverse complement.
CTGCTCTGTTTGTAAGCCGTAAATGCAGCGTGTAGGCGCCTGTCCCAGGCTGGAAAACGTGATTTACCCCACATTTCATTAAAGTCAAAAGCCGAAGCTCTGTAATGGCCCGAGAACCAAACCCAAAGGTAGAAGAGTACAAAGAAAGACTTAAAAAAGAAGCAGAGAAGTTGGTTTTGCACAAATTTCCTGAGAAGCTACTGGAGCTGGAAACCTTGCTCTCGCGACACCTCCCCCCAACGAAAAAGAGTGCCCCACTCGTTTTACCTGCAAAACACGACAATAAATAGACTAAATATACAAAAAGGTTTTGCATTCAACAAGTGTGTGAGATGCTTATTTAAAGACACTTATGCATGTGTATAACAGGTGAGAGGCTTTAAAAAATTACATAAAAACAACAGATGAAAAACAAAACAAAATCATTGAACACAGAAATATATGGGTTCACTCATCGGTACTGCAATACAATTCAGTGTCCGTTTCGTAAGCACTGACATTCTGTTGTGCGTTGTTATTACTTGAAAATGTCTTGCAGTCCGAGTAAAGTTCAGTGTCCGTGTCGTAGCTTTCGCACTGCTGTACTGGAACACTGGTCTGTGTCCCGCGCACATAATGTTGCAAACGGAGTTCCTCACCCACTCGCGAACCGCACTCGCGCACATCACCATTGGAGCCGCACTCGCGCACAACACTTTGATGCAATCCGTGGTCATCTCTCCTTGCACTGCACTGGCGCACAACACTTTGATGCAATCCGTGGTCATCTCTCCTGGCACTTCCCTCGCGCACATCACCACCGAGATCGCGCACATCATGATTATCATCAGACTCATCGTCCGCGTCGTCGGCATCGGAGCCCAATCGAACGTGGCAGGGCTTTAAACGCGCCACATTCACAACGTTACGTTTTTTCCCAGTTTGGTCTACCACCTCCCAGTTGTTCTCGGCTACCTGGCGCACAAGACGGAAAGGTCCGTGATATTTGTGAAGAAGCTTCGTCGTCTTCCCTTTCGCCCGGGAGGGAGTCCACAAGTACACCAAGTCGCCCTGATGATAAACAACACTTCGTCGCCTAGCATCATAGCTGCGCTTGTTCTTCTCCTGCTGACGCTTCTCCCGTTCATTTACTATTTTTCGAGCCTGCCGCAGCCTGCGGGTCACTTTCATTGCATCCAGGGTGTAGTCAAATCCGCGTTGCGCACCCGACCCTACATCCACCGGTAGTGTCGGTTCATGCCCGTGAAGAAGAAAGAAGGGAGTGAATCCAGTCGTCTCGTGGGTAGAAGAATTGTATGCAAAAAGAACGTGCGGTAGGAATTCATCCCAGTCGTGGTGGTGTGAGGAAACGTACATGCTGAGCATGTCAGCCAACGTGCGGTTAAAACGCTCGCACAAGCCGTTGGCCTGTGGGTGGTATGCTGTTGTGGTGGCATGCTCGCTACCCACGAGCCGGAATATTTCTTCGGTCAATTTGGCGACAAAGTGCTGCCCACGATCGCTTATTACTTTCTCCGGGGCACCATGACGTAGAACGATTTGTTCGACGAATGCTCTTGCTGCTTCTGCGGCAGTGGCCGCTGGACACGCGACAGCCTCGACCCATTTCGTATGGTAGTCGGTAATCACGACGATGTAGCGGTTCCCTGCTTTGGATTTAGTGAAAGGCCCAATGAAGTCCATGCCCACCTGCTGAAAAGGTCGACCTGCAGGTGGGATCGGTTGGAGGAAACCGACCGGCCTTCCCGGTGGTTGCTTTCGTGTCTGGCAGTCGGGGCAGGAGAGAACGTACTTGCTTACGTACGAGAACATCTTCGGCCAGAAATATCGGCAACGAACTTTCTCCCATGTGCGCTTGACACCTAAGTGGCCTGCCGTGGTGGCGTCATGGCAGTACCTTAAAATCTCAGATCTCAAGCACTTGGGGACAACGAGCGCAGCACGATCCTCCTGAAACCCTTTCGCCCTTCGATACAGTACACCATCGATCAACCGAAAGCTCCGTGCCGTTCTTTTAGTTTTCCTGACAACGGGCGCATCCGGGTGCTCGAGGTGCTGCATAATTTCTTTCATCCATGGGTCTGCCCTCTGCTTTTTTCCAACATCCACCTGATCCAGAACCAGCAACGGTAAGGGGTTTTCTTCGCTTACAGGCACGGGATCATGAGGAAGGCGGGAAAGCGTGTCGGCATTTCTATTCTTGAGGCCAGGGCGGCGTCGCAACGTTTCTGTACCGTTGGCTCGTGTGGGGACTGTGAGAAGCTGACTTTTCGACAATGTGCCGATGGAGCGGCCGGGCTGGCCCCCTAGGCCCGGCCGTTCTCGTTTCCCGAAGGATTAGGCTGTACATTCTGATTGCCTTGGAGCTCCGCCTCATAGTTCCTGCCATCTCGGAATCGCTGCCAGCACTGTTGTGCTATGTGACCTATGCGGCGGCAAATCTGGCATCGGGGACGCCCGTCGTTGGCACGGGAAGTTCTCTGAGGCCAAGGCATTGGGGGGCGACGCATCTCGTCTTCGATGCTTTTTAGCCGGTCAGACAGCACGGCGATCGAGTCCGCAATCGCTTTTAGGTCTCTTTCGCTGTCAGCAGCCTCCCGTGGGCAACGTAATTCGGCCGCGGCGCAGGTGGCGACACTCGTAGGAGGAGAGTGCCCTGTCGCCGCGGCGGGTGCGAACCCTACGGGATGCGCGATGTATTGCATCCACGACTGTAATCCGGTGGAATACTGGATGCCAATCGGTTGTGGCGCCGACGCACGGCTCATCAAAGCTGCCAGATTTATGCGTTGCAAAAGTTGGAGGAATGCAGTGCAGCTCTCCGGGTTTGCGATTATCATCTTCTCCAGAATATTCGGACGCAAACCGCGCATAAGGTGCCGCAACCGATCATCTTCCGTCATGGACGGGTTCACTCTTGCACACAGCTGTACGACGTCATAGTAGTACTGCTCGGGGGTTTCGGACGGCAATTGGGTGCGGTTTTGTAGCCGCAAATGGGCAATCTCGACTGAGTGGCGACTCGTAAAGGACGTTTTAAGTAGCGTCGCCCATTCTTCCCATGTATTAGGAGCACCGGTTAGAATTTGAGTGGTGTGCCACTTTTTCGCATCTCCGTCTAAAGCCAGGTATAGAAATTTCACCTTCGTGGCTTTGTCCCAATTATTAAGCGACGCTACATGTTCGTAACAAAGTAGCCACTCTGAAATAGATTCCTCCGGCGCGCCTCTAAAGACTGGTGGTCCGACGAATGGTTTAACTTGGGGGGTAGACATAGCAGAGAAGAAGGTAGGGGGTTCCGTCATAGTAGAGCAGTCAGAGGTAGGTTCCTGATATTTGTTGTTGACTCGGGGCATAATTTCAGAGCGGGACTATCGTTACCGAGCAACCTCCACCACTTTGTAGCGAAACGTCGGGGTTGTTCAAGTTAGGCGCATCGGACGACCAGGGAGACGAATAAGTGTGGGTGAAACTCCGCGGAGGCAATCGATGAGAAGTTAACACGATGACTTCGGGGAGCACTCATTGGGGGTTTATTTAGCTAACACAACTTCAATTTACAAAATGCACTAGGTTACAAAGACAAAACATAGAACATGGTGGCATACCCCTCGGCCGGCATGGCCTGCTCTCCGGTGGTGAGATCCGCCGTTTACCCCCGACTCTGCTCCGCTCACTTTTCAAGCTCAAACATCCTCTTTTTAACCCTTGGTCGAACAAAGAGTCTTCACAAAAACCAATCACATGTTGGGACTCGCAGCATCACAACCAATCACAGAAACACTTTCATAAGAGGCACTACATTTGTAAAAACGTCGTCACCGAAGGAAACACGCAAAGGGAGAGAGGTCCTCCGCACGTGACACTCTCTCCCATGCCAGGCCGAGCTGCCCAACGTTACTCGTGCTGCCTCCTTCGGTCGAATACCGTCGGCGGCCGTTCCCACGCTCGGGCCCCGTCAGTTCTTTCGTTAATTGTTGCTTCCTAGAAGCGTCCTTAAGAGCGATCGGTACATTATTGCTTACCAGGTATACATGCGACAGCGAGGCGCCCCGACATCATAACAATAGCGGGGGAGATTATGGTCGTTTACCTGCCGCCACTATGTCTCGGTCAGGCTAAGTGGTCGCGTCCCCATGTCATTCTCAATGACACGCGTGCCTGTTAACAATGGCTTAAACTCGGACGGCGGCGCCGGACCTGCCTCTCGCTAGACGCTTTTCCGGGTAAGCTTTCCCCTTCTAATCCCGAACGGGGGCGACCTTGACTGCTCTGTTTGTAAGCCGTAAATGCCGCGTGTAGGCGCCTGTCCCAGGCTGGAAATTGTGATTTACCCCACATTCCATTAAAGTCAAAAGCCGAAGCTCTGTAATGGCCCGAGAACCAAACCCAAAGGTAGAAGAGTACAAAGAAAGACTTAAAAAGAAGCAGAGGAGTTGGTTTTGCACAAATTTTCTGAGAAGCTACTGGAGCTGGAAACCTTGCTCTCGCGACAATATAATGTAAAAAATGACGCGTGATTCAAGGATTATTAGACATATTTAGTTTCACGACTACAGCAGCCATGCGTAAGCACCCTGCCAGCCATTCAAATGGGAGGGTGCGTTTGTACGGCAGGTGCGGACGCCAAACTATATCGGTCCATTGACGTGCGGTCACGGCTGTCGCAGCTTTCTGAGTGGTGTTATATTTATAAAGTCCAGTTAGAATTGGGAATTTGGTGCTTGAGATTTCCCTCTTATTTTCAGCAGCTTTTGTTGAAATACTATTGACAGAAATAGTTAATTTAAGTACTTGACTCTTTATTTATGTGTAGCGCTTAAGTGATTCCCTGCAGCAGGTGCTGAGAAGAGCTAAAATGCGTGCATTTAGATATAAGCACCTTAGGAGCCCTCTCTTAAGCCATCTCAGCTGGGTCGTCTATTCTTCTTAACGTTGCGTTCAATTACTTAGCAGAAACCGATGAGTCTATACTGAGGCCATTAATTATAACAAAGCCATTATCAAACAGCTTCAAATGGACACTGTGGCTCCAGATGACCAACATATCGAAACGGCGCTGTGGATATAATCAGTGGCACTGCCGCTTAAGTATTGACGTTACACTAAATGTCTGATTAGATAGTTGACTCTTGTGCTCAAACCGGGAGTTTGATGTCTATACAAAGACAAGCGTATCTATTTTTACCTTGACAGGAACTTCATATCAAGCTTCACCTTCCCTACAACGACTACAGAGCCATTTTCTGGATTATCTCTTATAGAAGGTGTCCCCGTAAAGTGTGTGGGGATCTGAGGCGCGCCCGCGACCATTTCGCGGGCATTCCGCCACACGGCCACACCCTTTTGCTTTCCCGCTCTCTTAACACCACGTGACAATAGATGGCGCCACGTGCGGGCACGGTGCGCGCCACTGCGCGCGCCGAGGGAGCGCCGCTTGCTCCGTGGACAGCGCCGGGTAAGCACGCGTTTTCCTTCGTCCGCGTCCCCTTTGGGAATCGCGGACGGTAGCCTGCCTGGGGTGACCTTGGGCACCCCGGCAGGCGTGTTTACTTGAGTGCTAGCTTCGGTAGCGTACGCTAAGCCCAGAGCGGTGCCTAGTGCTTGAAGTGGTCGTACCACAACGAGCCGCACTTGCGTTAGGCCTACGCGTACGAGGTTTGCCCTAACACTCGCGACCAGGCCCAGTGGCCATCGTGAGAGTGCGCAGCATAGCCGCGAGGGACCTTTTCCCGACCGGCGTGTCAAAGCTCGCCATTGCCGTGCTCGCGGTTTTCCCCTTATTGTGAACGTCCGCGTGCGGGTGCCTTTGCTACCCGCGTCCCGGGAGCGGACGTTGTACTGTTTGTTCGGGGTGCCGCCGGAGGCAATAAAGTGTTGTGTACTTTTACATTAGAACACTGTCTGTTTGCCGCGCCGCGCTAAACGCCTTATAAGTTGAGCGCGCGCGGAGCGGTGCGCTACACGCGAGTGAACGAAGTAGCGGCCCTGTGGCTCGCTAAGCGTGAACCCGCGGTGATCGTCCGCTGCAGTTATAGCGGGGGTCACCACACTGGCGCCCAACGCGGTATCAAAGGCTCATTAAGCCTTTGATTAGTCTTAGCCGAGTCAGCCGCCTTTGCGAATCAGGCTCGCCGCGTTTACCCGCGTTATGTCTGCTCCCCGTGAGTTCTGTCCGCTGACGCTTTTAGCAGATACCGCATTGCTCGAGAACAGGGCCAGTGCCCCCTTGAGCATCACAATCGCGCACCCTCACTTGTCACAAGCCCCAGTCGGGATGACACGAGGCGCTACGTATCAGCTCCCACTGGAGAGGTAGCGTGTTTTGGGTCCGGGGCCATAGCCCAACCCGAACAGTGCACAAGGGAAAATTGGACTACTACTGCTCCCTTTGGAATGCATGGCAGTTCCATGTCACAGCGCTCCGAAACGGCTCTCAGTGGAGCTTCCGGGGCGCAGATCGGCACCGCGGCCTTAGCCGTTGCCGAATTTTGCCCGCTGGCTGCTGTGCAACCTAGCAGCCTGGTACCCAACGCGGTATCAAGGGCTTATTAAGTCTTTGGTTAGTCTTAGCGAGCCAGTTCGCCTGCGCGATTCGGGCTCGTCGCAACATGTCGGCTCCGTGGCATGCCGCGTTGCACAAAGAGGCCACTGCCTCTATCGACGGGCGCCCTTCGGCGCTCGCCTGTGTCGTCACCCCTTTTTGTGGTGAATACACTCCTACGTGGTAGCTGACGCGCTATCTCGTGCCCCTGTTGTCTGCCGAGAACCTGGCTTCCGGTGCGACGGCCGCTCGCGGTGCCTTAGCACTGGCAAGCGTCGGGGGCGAAGCAGCGGCGAAAAGGGGGAGTCCCCTTGAGGACGACCTTGGCTGCTATCCAGGAAGCGGCGCACTGCGTAGCGGCCGAGCGGGGGGAACTTTCCGAAGGCCACCGTGCCGAGAGCGAACCCGTGACGCCGTGCACGCGGCGGTTGCTGCGGTCCTGAGGGGGCGCGATACCAGACTCCCCCATTTGGGAGAATGGGAATTGCTTTCGGCAGCGAAGAGCCACTGAAGGCTCAGCAGAGTGATCCGTTTCGAGTCTCGGAGGGACGGAGCGCCGTATACACTGCTTGCTTTGCGGCGGGCGCCGTTAAACCGTCTTGAGAGGCGCGCCGTTACGCTGCTTGTTCTGCGGCGGGCGCGATTAGGGGGCTGAAACAGCGTGTGTCGCTGAGTCCCCGGCGGATTCATTTTGCTGGACCATGACGGGCTCCTCCTGAAGTATATAGTCACTTACGACGAGTCCATAGACCCGTTTAAGGTGGTTATGCTCAAAAGTCTGAGAGCCGCACTGTTGCGAGCCTCTCATGACGAGCCCATTGCCGGTCACCTGAGTGGCTCTAAAGTTTTGCGAAACTGAGCAAGGTTGTGACTTGGCTTGGCATGAAGCGTGACATTTTTCGCTATTGCCGTTCCTGCCACGTCTGTCAAACGGTGAAACCGAGGGGTGGCAAGCCGACCGGCTTGATGAAACCGATTGTCAGTGAGCGTCCGTGGCAAGTAGCCACCAGCGATCTAATGGGGCCGTTCCCCAGGAGTAAGCAGGGGTTCCTACATCTGATGGTAGTTGTTGATCATTTTTCCAAATGAGTGGAGCTGTTTCCGCTGCGGAAAGTGACAGCGCGAGTGGTGCTAGAGAGGCTACAGGAAGTGTTTTGTCGGTTCGGCTTTCCGAAAAGATTGATCACGGATAATGCGTCGTATTTCACCGCTCGGGTGTTTGGTGATACGTGCCGTTCCCTAGGAATAGATTACAGCACCACTTCGCCCTACCATCCCCAGTCCAATTTGACGGAGCGAACTAATCGTACGCTCAAACCGATGTTGGCGGCCTTTGCCGAAAGTCAAAAGGACTGGGCAGACCATTTGAGTGAACTCGCGTTTGCAATCCGAACTTCCGATAGTCGCTCTACTGGTTTCTCTCCCGCCTTCCTTAATTTCGGAAGGGAGTTGGCAAATCCGGTGACCAGTGTCATGCAATGCCAGCTCGGAGACGAGGAAGAACCGGCAGACTGTTCTGCTTACGCTTCCACACTTCGGGACAGGCTATGTCGAGCTCTCAGTAGAGCGAGGCAAAGTTTGGCATCGGCTGGGGCCGAGCAAAAGGCCCAGTACGACCGAAAACGTCGCCACCTTTCATTTAAGGTGGGTGACCTCGCCCTGAAGTGCAACCACGCTCTTAGCGACGCGAGCAAGGGTTTCTCAACTTCGCTCGCTCCAAAGTGGCTTGGTCCGTACCGAGTGGAGAAAGCTTGGACTCCACTCGCGTACTTGCTGAAAGACCCGCTTTCGGGAAAACTCAGCCGTGCCCACATCGCAGACCTGAAAGCCTTTGCGTCAAGGTCTGACGAGCCTGCGCCAGTGCCCAGTGGCTCTTCGCGCAAGCAACGGCGCACACCCGGCGCGGCGGACCGCATTCGGACCACGCACCGGTATAATCTGAGGAAGCGGTCACCTTAGTGATTTCGCGCCGGACGGCGGGCTTATTTCCGCAACCGAAAGCCCTCATTTTTACTGTCTAGTCTCAGTTAGCTAACTTCTTTACAGCCAGTGCTTGCAAAGAAGTCGGTTCCGCCCAGTTACTGCTGCTGATTGTCATGTGAGTGTTGTTGTTTACTTGATGTTTTCTTCCGTGTTTTCTTTTTTTTCTTCTCGCTGGAGGAGGGGATTGTGAATTGGTGCTTTAGCGTGGGTAGAGGGACAAATGACACTTTGCGCTTCCTTTGCGGTGCGCGTTCGGAGAGACCCGACCATCGGAGGTGTGTGTGCGTGTGTGTGTGCGTGTGGCGACAGCTTAAGAAGTCACCGACCCCTACACCACTTTGGACTCTGGAGGTGTTCAGAGACCTGCGGTCCTTAGGCAGTCCGGTTGCGCCCTGCTCCCGACCGTCGCTGATAAGCTCTGCTGGCCTTTATATCACGGCTCCTGCACAAGGCCAGCTGTCGCAGACGCTGTGCACGACTCGACCGACGCCGCAGGACGCCTCGCAGCAGTGGATTTGGCGACCTTGATTTCGGCAGAAGGGCCGGCTGTCGCAGCGAGGTCCATCCGAACCTCCACCGAGGCGGCGTTCGTCGGACTCGCAGGGCTGTCGTCAACATCGACGAGACGAAGTCACCCAAGTCAAACATTACGTGACGCTTCCCCTCCGAGCTGTGGACGCCCTCTTGCGTGAGCATCATGAACTCCCGTTACCCCTCTTCCGCGGAGCCCTTGTATTTGTCAAGTGTATTCTTGTGCTGTTTATTTTTTTTTCTTCAGCAGCAATTGCAGAGCGAGGCTGAGGCTAGCTGTTGCCCATTACATGACGCCTTTGTATGTATGGGCGACGACCGGCTGCCTTTGCAGACCGGTATATAGGGTGAATTAAGGAGAGGAGGATGTGGGGATCTGAGGCGCGCCCGCGACCATTTCGCGGGCATTCCGCCACACGGCCACACGGTGGTTTTAAAAGGGTGAGTTTAAAATGTTTATAATGTGGTTAATTTTTGTGAAGAACAGTAGCTTTGTGCTCCCGCTGGTTCATCACCAGGAATAATCACCGCCAACTGCTTAGTACAGGCGCCACACTTGGGAAAAATATGGCCCACCAATCGTACGCACACGTTTCTTTATGCGCTTCTTTTTCACATTTCGTGATCGTGCTTATACCAAGATCGAAGTATTTATGGCTTAGTATTTTCAGACAGCAGAGCATCAAATTCTTAGCACTCAATACAAAGTTAGCGCAAAAATTATATTCTACATGCTGATAATATTAGGATCTGCAATCACCTTCCAAAAGTTTAGGCCACATGCTTCTGATTCAAGTAAAATGATTGGTCGCTAGGTATGTGTGAAAGAAAGACGAGAAGCTAATGCGAGACATGCGGAAGGCACTATTCTACGAAGTTGCAGATTCGCCCCCACATTAACAGAAATGCACAGGTTTTTCTTTCTGCCAAAACCTTATCTCAATGTAAAAAGAAAAAAAGAAACACAAAATACAGCGTACATTCGTCACCCTCGGTGGACCAGTGGCTAGAGTGCATCGGGGACCTTTTGGACTAAATGAAACCTTGAATCTGACGGTGATAAAATAGTATCAAAGATGAGAATCATGCGCCTGGGGTGGCCTTTCACGTCCTATGGCTATGAGCTTCGAGGGAGAACTAAGACTTGCGACTCTCAATGTCGGGAGCTTGCCGTTCGATAACGGTATTGTCAATTAAGCCGCTTGTTGTTTGAACATGATCTCAATGTCACTACAATTCAGCAAACGGAAGTTGAAAATCAGGGTCCAAGTGATCGCATGGCGTCCCCATTTGGTACAACGTTTATGTGTCTGATGCTGTGTGAATGTCAATGGTTTGTGCGTAGATACCTAAAAATTCCTTCGGTGTAGTTGAGGAGGCTGTAAGCTTGTCTAGCCCAGGGAAATTTACAGTGTATGAGTTTACATATAATAATAAAAATTGTCGAGTTGTCCGAGCGTACGCGCCGAACGAACAGGGTAGGCGTAAGAGTTTTGAAGATGTTGGTGACATGCTTTCCGCACTGGAGCGATTCACACACTTTCAGAACGAAAATCATGCAAAGATAGACAGAACCTATGTGTCATTATATTTAGTTTAAATTTGCTCTATTTGTGAGGTAAAAAGAGTGTCTTTTGGTGAGCATAGTTTATTCATGTTCACTATAAGGTATAAACAAAAGAAAACACGTTTTAGAGGACGTATGAAAATTAACCGACAAATTGATAAAAAATGAATTGTTCGTAGAAGCTGGGCTGAAGAGAATAAAAAAATTGTTGGCTCAAGCAAACGAGATGGAAACTTGCGAGCGTTTAAAGATGATAACAAATACGAAAGACATAGAAAGATCAGGTGTGTTACATATAACTGAAACAAAAAAAATCAAAGAGAATTGCAATGCAAGTTTCATTTGCACTGAGCCCGATAAGTCCAATTCCAGGAAAGTAAACATAAGAAATAAGGTAGTTAACACTGGTTGGAGGCAATTGACATGGAAAAATACAGAGGAGCGACGAGAAAGACTCTTGCAGAGAAACTATTTCTCGATGAAACGTCGAAAAAGCGTGCGCTTGAAGACGAAAATACATAAGCCAAGCGAAACGAAATTGAAGCGATTAATATTAATAGTGAAATTTTACATGAAGGTCAAGCGATTGAGCATGTATTTTTTATATTTTAGTGGTTTACTTGGTCAAAAAGTGGAAGCAGAGGAAGAGTTTGAAGCTGAGTTTCTGCATTTGATACCAAAGCTGGAAATACAGATTGATGTTGCCGAAGAATAAAAAGCTATTGACAACCTAGGGGCTGGCGAAGCTCTGGGACTTGATTTATTGGGCGCCATACTGTACGAGACTTTTAAAGACGTTATATCAGGGTCCCTACATCATGTCTTCACAGAGGCATTAGGATTAAAGGGGCTGCTCACATCATTTCAAAAGACGCACGTAATACTCATGCTGAAGGATGATGACCAAAATAAATTATTTTCCGTTAAGTCTACTGACCGATCAGTTTAGCCAACACAGAATATAAAGTGTTTTTTAAGGTTCTCGTGAGTAGGTTGCAAGGTGTGATGAAAATTCCAGTTGGACAACACCAGACTTGTGGAATAAAAGGACGGACAATAATTAATAATGTTCATGTAGCGAGGAGCGAGCAAGAAAGCTGTGATGTGTTCGGTAGCAATGTTGCAATGTTGCAATTTTCAGACGTGGAAAAAGCCTTTGGTCATGTATAACACGATATTATTTTTAGATACTGTAATATGTTATTGTATGGCCTGTAATTTTGGAAATGGTAAAAATAGCTTATATAAAGAGCTTTACGAGTATTGAAATTATTGCGTGGCTTACTGAAAGCTTTGAAGTGATAAATGGTGTGCGGAAAAGTGACCCCCTTTTAGCTTCATTATTTGCAATTTACATAGAACCTTTCTGCACGAATATTGTAAGGAATCAAACAATAAAGGAATATCAACTAATTATTAGGGAATTTAAATGGTTAATATATGGAGAGCACTATGCTGTATTTTGTCGCGATAAAGACAGTGTCAACGAAGTGATACGTGATGTGGCCTCTTTTTGCAAGATGACATATAGTGCAGTAAACTGGGATAAATTCCTGGGCCTGTGGCATGGTTTTGGGGAAACCACCACACGATGTTTTGCAAATATGAACTGGTCACTTGTAACAACCAAGTACCTCGGAGTGCCCCTGCAGCTTACAAGGCAGCAAAATAATATTGGAAGAAGGTGTGTGAAAGCACTCGTGAAACGACGCCAAATTAGAATGGTAGGAAACTCTCTATGTTTTCTAAAGCAAGTGCTTGTAACTAGTTCATTTTCCCAAAGTGTGTTATGTTCTGCAGTTTCTTTTTTTGTGAAGAACTCATTTACAGACAAAGCTAAGAGTCTTAGTAGTGTTTGTTTTGGGGTTTGTTTGGGAGCGTGCTAGTAAGAAAAGACCTGTTTCACTCTTCGAAAATAGTTGTTTTTGAATGACTCATCTGTTTTACAGGCAAATAACGCCTAGAATTAGTTTTTTCGCGACCAATGTAATGCTCTTGTGGGAACATTTCTGCAAATTGTACTCTCTACTAGGATTCCTGATTATGTGGTATCAAATAGGTTTCTAAATTGTAACCTGCGTTGATATTTAAGAGAAGTTATAATGACGTGAAAAATTGAACGTGCGATTTTCAATGTAAAAGATATCTGTTGTAATGAGAAAGCGTCTGATATAGAGTAAAATGACGTAATGTTCCGTTAACCTATCTACAGATCCATTCCAGGTTGGCGCTGAACGTGACGTACTGAAGACAGAAAACATGATTACCGTGCGCGCAAGCGCAAACACATTTTTTTTTCAGCTGCTGAGTGGAACATTGCTGGTAAAACAGTGGTTACAAGAAAAGTTTTTTTAATATATGCTCGATAGGCTGAATTATTCAAAAGAAACCCGAGGTTGTCAACCAAACTTTTCTTGGCAGTTGCCACTTTGTTATTCTGTGCGACATTTGGCAGTGCACCTTGACGAAAGACTTGCTTATCGCACCTTACATGGTAATAGATTTTTGGCTGTAAAAAATCAAAATGGTGTGGTTTTTCACATGCTTATGTTGCTTGTGCTCCACGTCGTGTGGTGAAACAGAATGGCCGTACATCACGCAGATAAAAATGTCCGATCTGCCCCGGAATACTTCACGGAAATTATTGTTTACATAAGAGATCTGCAAAATTCCAGAGAAGAACCTGACTTCATTGGTGTTCATAATGAACGCATTGGCTACAATGAAGCATTCTTAAAAGAAAGCAGACACGGCCAGGTTGGTGTTTGTAGACTTGTTCACAAGTGCTTGCATTTTTTGTCTGTGTGCAATGGTGGCAATAAAAAAACGTCCTGGACGAGAGCTTAAGAGAATTAAGTCGAAATTCATTTGGAATATAGCCGCGCGTGTTCGAGTCCTGCCGACTGCAATTTTTTGCTATATACTAAATATAAACACTATCTGTGCATAAAAATAGGACAGATCGAGAGCCACGCACGCAGTCGTGGCAGAGTCACATTCTGCTTCTGGCTGCTGTGCTGAACGGATCGCAGGGTCATGGGCTCCAGTGGAGAGGTGATAGGAGCCAGTCTTAGCCGCGGAAACAGAAACGTAGATAACGAATGCAGGTTTGTTTTGCTACATATGCCCAAAGGACGACCTAACATAAATACCTTGTTTTCACACGGTGATGTACAGGTTCGTTCACTCTTGGTACGAACACCGCGATGCGCGGCTTTGCTCGGCGGGGTGCTGGCGCTATCAGTGCGGCCATGAATCGAAGTTGACCGACGCAGGCGCACTAGGGCGTGGAGGCGGGGCTTCGTTTCGAATGGAAGCGCGGGAGTGCGCCTTGCTAGTTTTGCCTTGAAGCAAACTTAAAGCACCTGAGAAACCACGAACGTTGCAGGAAACGGGCTTAGCTCAGCACCACGTGTTCTGCTGTTACGGTAATTATGAGAAGACTGTGATCCCTATTGTTTCTGTATTACTATTTCAGTTTAACGTATACATACTTACAAAGTCTATAGTATTGGTTTTGCTTGGTTTTTGGCATTTTAGTGCGTGAAAAAATTTCGTCATTGAGTCATGCTCTCACAAGTTTATACTACCACGAAATAATTACCACAGCCTGAAATTACATGCTAACAGGCAATGTCCCATTTTGTGTCCATAGAAATATTGATATAGAAATACCATCTGAGTATTCATTCCCTGACGTTGGTCTTGGGGACATTTTTCATTTTTTTCAAAGATATGAACATCACGTAACATTGAAGCGTTTATAGTAGCATTCAGGCAGAATCGCCCTACTCTTCGCAGACCTGCATCTGGCCTCTTCTTTCTGCTAGCTGTCTTGTTATACAAATAGCTTCTTATTCTCGAGTCATCTAGCTTTTTATTCGAAAACAGGAGCCCCACTCTTTTTCGCCTGAACACGTAATGCATTACAATATGCCCGCACGTGTAATGATGCTGTGGTCACTACATAAATGCTTGACCGTTAGATAAGAGCTTGTGTTTTTTTTTAAGGTTCACATCTTCAGGCGGCTTCTCTTATCTACACCTAGCCAAACCCAAGGAACGGAACAATTCATAAGTTCTCAATATCTAATAAAATCCTAAGTACTATGTCAGCGCCTTGACGTTCTTCAACTCCTCTTTCTTACTTTAGTACTCTGTTCTCCTTATTGATTTTAGTCTTCCGTACACTGAGCTTACAAGCCTTACCCGGCACAGAGAGCGCATGTATATGTGAGGTATTCTTTTTGGGGAGTGTCTTACGTTACTTTGCCATAAGTTTACCAGCATATTTTTTGTACCATATCCTACAATATTCCTAGGCCAGTTAGTGCCGTTGTCAGAGGGCAGTAATCATTAGCGGCGTCTTGTGTGTAGCGCAAATAATGCGGGTGATGCAGAGCGCAGAGCCAGTTCCCCACCCGTCAACCAACCAAGCTGATCGGTTCCGCGAAGGCGAACGCGGGGGACCTGCGCACAGGAAATAAAGGAGACTCCTTCGTTCGCACGGTTAATGACCGGAGCCGTCAAAGTCACCCTGTTTGGCACTAGAAAGAGAAGGCTTACTCGAAAGAGCGTCCGACAGGAAGCAGGCCAGGCGCCGATGTTGGAGTTTAAGCTATTGCTGGCATGCCCGCGTGCCATTGAGAATGACGAGGGGACGTGACTACTGGGCTGACAGCTAGAGACATAGTGGCGGCATAGAGACGAGCATATCTGCCCCCACTGTACGTCATTGCCGAGTGTTGTTAAGACGTCGGGGCGCTTCGCTATCGCACGCACTCCTGGTAAGCACACAGAGCCCAACGATGTACTCACTGCTCTTAAGGAGGCTTCTACGAAGCAACATTTAATGAGGAAGCTGACGGGAATCGAGCGTGAGAACGGCTGCCGATGGAAGCAGCACGGCCTGACATGGGAGAGAGTGTGACAGGCTGAGAACCTATGCCCTCTCGTGTTATATTTCATAACTGGATTTTTACAATTGTAGTGCCTGTTATGGAAGTGGTTCTGCGATTGGTTGTGATGATGCGAGTCCTAACGTTTGATTGGTTTGTGAGAAGACCCTTTGTTCAACCGCGCGTTGAAAACATGATGTTTGAATCTGAAATAAGAGAGCGGAGGTTCGGGCTTGGTTCGGGCAGTAGCCTGAGGCTGCAATAAAGCCTGTCTTCACCGGACTACGGCTCATCCTTCGCGCTGCCACCGTGCACTCGAGTCATCAAGGGGACCCATTCCGCACCACAAACATCTTTCCTCCTTAGCTAGTGTAGAAGCTAGTCGAGGAGGATGAAATTAACTGGGCTCCTGCTAAAGAAGCGTGCCGTCTCACCCGCGTGCACGTTACCGAAACCTAAGCCACTCAAAAGAACACAAACAGCAAAATTGACAAAATGGGACTGGCATCCGCGGTGTCCAGTTCATTTTGTTCCCCTTGATTGTCTGTACACGGTAAAAAAATTCGGCCAAAAAGTTTCGCTGGGCCGGCATTTGGGTCCTCCAAGATCACCCTGAGCGGGTCGGGGGTGCTTCGAATGGGCATTGCACATTCTTATCTCCTTGCGATAAGAATACAGGGATCACAACATTCTCCAGTTATATGCGCCATTTGCCTGATCAAGAAGCTGTATAAGCTCAAGTCACAATACCATGTTTTACTGAGAGTATTTTTATTGACTGACCTAGCAGCACGCCGTTATCGGTCGAACACTGGGACTCCTTGTGAGAATTGAAAGTCATTTCACGGCAGACGCATACAGTGGGCCCTTACACGACGTGTTTACTCCCATATCACGTTGTGCGACCATTCCTAGATAACGATTTCATCCTCCAGCATGACAACTCTCCTCTACATAATTAAAAATATCTCAATATTTAAAGAGTCACGACGTGCCCATTCTTGAGTGGCCTCCACAGTTGCCTGACCTAAATATAAGTGAAAATGTGTGGGGGAACATTAAGCTTGAGCTAGCCTACTGCCAACTCAATGCAGTCTCAGCGGATTCACTGTGACAATTGTCCAGGAGGAGTTGAAGCAAATCAACGCCAACACCAATATTTGGTGGTACCTATAGCGCAGAATCCCCAATAGTGTGATTGCGGTTATTGGAGGTGGAGGAGATCCTACGCACAACTGATAGTTTCTAGCTTTAGGAAACGCAGAACACAAGCAATGAACTTGGTATCCCACTGTCTTCAATTTTCTTTCCGTTTTTTGAACTGTACAGCATTTCAATGCATCAGAAAGAACAGACAAAAACAAAATGTCTCAGATTTATGTATTTCGATACTTGAGGAGCTTGCAGAGCTGCCAGACTGCCCCGATGCGGAGGCGTACTGGTCAAAAGCTGAGCTAAATTTAAGCCGGGAGACACAAGTTTGATCGCGGCAGCACGTACCATGCTTAAAGTTGAAGAAATGCAGAAACCATTGCGCACGTAATCTCAGGCTATGGTAAATATTTCAAGATAATAGAAACTTCTCAGAGTACCGCTCAGTGGTGAAATTCTTTCACGCACTAAAACACCACAAACAGAGGAAAACCAATACTCAAGAGTTTGCAACAATGTATACAGTAAACCAATATTCTGGTACTAAAACAAGAAAGACTACCCAGGTCTCAAATATGGTTACTACACAACACGTTGCGCTGACGTAGGCCCGCTTTACTGCAACCATCGTTGTTTCTCAAGTGCTTTAAGTTTGCTTCACGGCAAAAGGGACAAGCCATGCTCCCGCGCTTTCAATCGAAACGGAGCCCCGCCTCCACGTTCTAGTGCACCTGCGTCGGTAAGCTTCGATGCGCGGCCGCACCGCTAGCATGCACTGGCGCACTGCGGAGCGAAGCCTCACGGCGCGTGTCCGTACTAACTGTGAACGGGCCTATACGTGCGATGCCATATAATGTCAAAAATTTTATGGACGCATTGTCACCAACGGGTTTGCTGGCGGATGTAGTGAGCCTCGGTGCGTACCTGGTCAACCACGTGTGGTTGGTGACTTTCAGCGATGCCGCTCTCACGAAACGCCTGCTCGCCTTGAAGGAGCTGCAAGTGAAAGGGCGGCGCTGCGTCGCTGTCGACCGAGAGGACCAGCAGGTGCAGCTTTGAATACACTGGCCTCTACGAAGGTGAGTGACGAAGACGTACAAATGGCGCTTTCGGCAAGCTGGTGGAGGTGAGCCGTGAGCGGTGACGTGTCCTGGGCCTGTCCGACAAGTGTTCGAACACAAGGACAAAGCTACTGAAGCTCAAAAGCAGCGTCAGGGTCGAAGACCTTCCGCACCAGATCAGGATCGACGGGGAACTGACTTTGCTTTTTGTGCATGGTCAGCCGATGCAATGTTTGCGCAGCTAAGGCACAGGGCACGTCAGCATAGAGTGCAAGGTCCCCAGTTCCTGACGCTGCACACGCTTCAGACACGCCAAAGCCGAGTGCTTTAGAACATACGCCAGTGCAACGGGGCCAGCGAAGAACGAGGCGATGGCTGAGCATGACATGGACGCGGCCGTGGTGGAGGACACCACTAAAGAGATTGGAAGCCCATTGTTCCTGCTGACTATCGGTGGGGCGGCGCCAGCAAGCACACCCAAAGTTCCGGAGGCTCTCCAGCATTCCACTACACCGCCCAGCGCCCCGTCAGCGGTCGAGCCTGAGCGTATCGAGATGGGCGTGATTCCAATGGTCACAGCCGGCACAACTAAGGGTCAGGGAGAGACAGCGGTGGACAGCGAGGACAAGGTGCGCGTTGCTAACAACACCCTAAAACGTTCACTCGACAACTTCGGGGAGCGGAATGGGGCGTCGGCTACCAAGAGCCAGGAGCCGCCTTCAAAGGCTCCGCAAGGGAGGCGGAGTCTTTTCGGCTTAGTCTGAAACCTAAGCCGAAAATCCCAACCGACAGGAGACCGGCGGACACGGCAAAAAGCATTGAGAGGCAGGATGGTCCTGGAGGCGGCTAGCCAAGGGCTGCTCATGAAAGGCAAGCACCATGCTCCAGGCCTAATCCTCTTAGTTAATAAGTCAACATAGCACTGATTCCGTCATTCAGCATAGCTAAGCTTAACGTCAGAGGGATGGCGGCTAAGCGTAGGCGAAGTCAGCTCTTGAGGTTGGTCACAAACAAAGATATAAACGTCCTAGCCGTCCAGGAAACCAAGGTAGATGGAGAGAAGCAGACTGGGAGCATGATGCGCCGTTTCACTGACCGATATAATGCGGTCATTAGCCATGCAATTGGAACGTGCGTGGGTTGTAATCTTTTTGTAAAAAAATTGCGATGCCTTCTTGTGCAAAGCGTATTTTCATCTCACTCAAACAGAATCGTGTTGCGACTTTGTTTATTCTGCCACTGAATTAAAAGTGATACGCATATACGTGCCAAATTGTGTGGAAGAGCGTGCTCAGTTTATTGTGGCCTGTTTCAGAGGATAAATTGTATAGGAGGTGTTTTTTAGTAGGAGATTTTAATTATGTTTTAAGTGCTCACGATAGAGTCAACAACACTGGCGTTCGCGACAATATCAGCCATGTGCTTGACCAATTATAAAACGAAAATGACTTGGATGATGTGTATGAATGTGTCGTAGCAAATCAAATCGCGCAGCAATATACACAGGATTTCAAGGCAATATCCATGCGCGTTGAGACGACACATACTTATCCCTATATTTTTTCGCCAATGTGTCACAATTTTTCGGTTGAGCCAGTGTTTTTTTCAGATCACTCTTTGGTTGTGTGTCACATAGGCATGAAGGACTAGCGTAAGTTTTTATTGAGATTTATGGAAACTGAATGAAATGTTAATAAGTGATCAACCATTTTTGGAAGCAATGCTCAAGACCTTTAATGAAGTGCTTATGGAAGACAACGGAAACTGTAGCAGAAAAATGGGAATGTGTAAAGTACAACATGAAATTGAAACCACTGAACAGATCAATCTAGATAAAGTTCGAAGCGCAAATAAAAGAGAGTAGTGCGAAGAAAACACTGCATCAGCTGATAGCACATGAAAGCAAAGAGACTGGGACCGGTAAATACGAGGTGCGCAGTGTGAAAGAGAAATAAAACAGTATAACAAAGAGTGTTATCACAGTGCCTGGGCTCGCACTTAGGAAATAATGTTGTTGCAAGGGAAATGCCCACTAAAAGGTGGTTGGGTCTCGAAAAAGCACAAGGACGCCGATACCTTATCGACACGATTAATCGCAATGGGACTTTGGCGAGAGACAATGAAACTATCGGACTGGCGTTTTCTGCTTAATATCTAATCAATGTTTGCATTTCAAAACGCGAATGTGCACAATTTTAAAGAATAGTTTCTTGACCTCATGCCGCAGCTTAGCGGCGACACGGAAAAGCTTTTAGAAGGCAAAATAACCCACAGGGAAGGGAAACGTGCGATTGGTCATTTGAATCCTGGAAACTCACCGGGATCCGATTGCCTAACCCTGGCGTGGTATGAGACGTTTTAAACAGAACTGTCCCCAGTGATAGCTGAGCTGTTCATTGAGGCGTATGAACTGAAAACTCTGCCGCCTTCCTTTAGCAAAGTGCAAGTGATATTAATCCCTGAAACAGACGGAGTAGAAAAACCTGAACTGGTGGTATAGTATAAGCCCATATTGCTGACTAGTGTTGACCACAAAATTTTTATGAAGGTTCTCGCAGCGCGACTCCAAGTTCTCAATAAAGAAATCGTTGGCGAGCGCCGAATGTGTGGAATAAAGGCAGAACTATTAGCTCGGTCATTCACAAGATGCGGTGCGTGGTAGTGTGTAGTGAGGAAGAGTTACTCAGCGTGTCGGTGTTCTAGATAGACCTGGAGAAAGCATTCGATTGTGTTGCGCATGATATTTTGTTTGTCATCTTAGATCATTATAATGTCAATTCCATCATCAGGGAGGGATTGGCCTTGGCACACGAGAACTGCAAAACACGTTTAATTGTGAACAAGTGTTTTTGGGGCCCCACTCATGCAATGTGTTCTGCGCATCAAGGCTGCCCCCTCATACTCTTAAAAAAGTGGAGTGACGTTCTCTCCATTTAGGAAGAAAGGGTGATGTCCTCAATGTTCGTCTTTGAATGAAGAAACGTTGGTCTTTTTGCCACAGAGAAACATGTTTCTCCCCATGAGAATCAAGATGGCTGACCCCAGGTTAGCGAAGCGAGTAGGCCTAGCGAATTCACCGATCCTCGACTGATAAGGACTACAAGGCACTAACTCAAAAAAATGGCCCCACTGGGCTTGATATCGAACAAAATGATCATAAAAACACTCAGACGAACCTGTGGGGATAAAAAAAATCCCGAAACAGAACAACGGAGATAGTAGGTTTTGTTTGGCAAGCGAGACGACGTTCACTTTGAAAGACACGGATACTACAGCGTTCTCATCGGGTAAGTGCATTCTAGGCTTGATGTATTTATTTCTCGCCGATTCACATAGTGTATACTAAAGCGACGTTATCCACGCGTTTACGGGGCCGAAGGCCATGAGATGTGCCGTCGAACTGTACACTCGGTCGCAGCGAAACCATTCCGGCTCTACAGTGCAGTTTCAATAGATAGATGATAAACGTTATATAAGTAGCTGGAGGTGTGAGAACGTCACAGCCATGAGGTAGGCGTTGGGTGTAGCGATCTGGAGGGACTGAATGATACTGAAAAGAAAAGTTGCCTGTGGCGACGCATGTTGATACACCCGCAGGCTCCCTAGCGGATCGTTGGTGATGCAGCCCATCCATTTATTACTCACTGACACCGGACGCCTAATATATGCATATAGCTACACATACAGCTAAGGACACATAGTACACACACACACATATAGAGTGAACTCAATGAACTAGAGTACAATAAGCAATTCACCACAGCGGCACATACTTAAACGTGTTCAGTCACACCAAACTATGAAAACGCACAAGGAATTTCGACTGACCAGGGTGGCACAAGTGGAATAGCAAGGAATTTATACTTACCATAGTGGCATAAGTGACAAGCAAGCTTTGTTCAACTTTTGTTACGTTTCGTGGCCATACCACAATATGCGCACACATAAGTATATTGTATCTCATTCTTAGACAATCGGAACATCATCAATGATTTTACAAAGATGAACGAAATAATTACTAGAGCTTATCAAGTTTCCGCGAAAGCGATGACCCCAAAGCATGCATAAAATGCCAACGGCTTTCGGAAGGCTGCGCTATCTCTCGACCACTGCCACAGATATTTTTTTCTTCAATCCTCCGAGAAGGAAAACTCTCGCCGCACGCTTGCCATTTCAGAGATCGCGTGTTTTTGTTTTTTAGCTTGTTACTCGGATAGGAAACAGCATGTAGGCGAGACTCGGTCTCCTTGGTCGCATCGACTTCGTTTAATTGTTTCGTGTTAACGTTTGCTTATATTCTATTTACGTTCTTACCTAAAGTGTGACAGTTAGTCATGGCTACAGTACCCCACTATTCCTTCATTGAGAATGTTTGTGATGTGTGATGACCATCTCAATGGTGTATACGCACAATACAATGTGGGTCATGCGAGAGAAATAAGAGATGACCTCGCACCCGACGGTGTTCTTTCGTGAGCGAGGACAGTGACTGTTGGCGTCGTGGGAGCTCGATTACTTGAGTAATGTAACTAGCGCTACAGTGCGCGAATTTTTTCTAACTATATAGCATGCTGTAGCTACATGCTTCTCTGCTTCAGATGCGATTCGCGATTTGCCTCGTGTGCCCACTTGACGTCATTGTGCGTGCCACAATTGTGTTGTTAGCGTGTGGCTGTGGTGGTCATTATTACCCTGTATTTGGAATACTCTTTTCACAAAGGTTCATGAGATTGTTAGTACTTACCCACTGTGCCCAGCTGTATATAAAAGGGCATTTTGTGTCAGCTTCGCACGACAAAAAAGAATCATGTGGACAAGAGAGGCATACTGCTAGCGTGCATATTTTCGTCTTAACTCTTAGTGCCGGCATGGGCAATTAAAACACATGCGATTGAGAATTTGGTTATTTGAAAAAAGCTCTCGTTTACTTTTCAGAAAAGTGCACGTGGTGGAGTGTAAAACGCTTCTGATTAACGTAACCCAGTCTGGCAAATAAACGCTCGGTGAAACTTTGCAGCCCGTTTCCCTTTGTTCTTTCCCCTGCAGTGATAGCATATCCTCATTGGGTGTCGTGTAACGATGCTGGACGGGGCAGGTTCTACTCCCGGCCACGGTAACCGTATTTAAATTGTGGAAAAATGCAAAGAACACCCATGTGCTTATGTTTAGATTCATGGCAAAAAAACTTCAGTGGGTCGATATATAACCACAGACCCCCAGGACGGCGTGCCTGGTAATCATATGATTTTAGCGGCACGTACACCTCCATCAATTGTATATTATCGTGCTTTCACGCATGGACTACGCAATGGTATCACATTTCCAAGAAGTTTGAAAAATTCACAGTGAGTCTTTTTTATGCACCTCGTTGAACTGATGAGTGCTATTGGTGCCGTGCAAAATTAAAAGGCGTATGCTTATGAAATATGTAGGCACCGAAACAAAGCATTATTTGTTTACCATCTAAGGTAATTGATAAAGCAAGACTGTTTAGGGAAGCAGAGCTCCTTGTATTCGTAAAAAAATGGTGGTACGAAACAACATGACACACACACGGAAGCGTGGGGAGCATCGTGCGAATGTCTGGCGATAAAAAAAGAAGGCTTTTACTTTACACTAATAAATGAAAAGTACAAATATCACTCTTGCATCGCTTGCATCAGTCGTAGGTACAAGTAATCGCACGTGACTGGCCACAGCCGGCAAATCTCACCGTGCGCATGCACGCGTGTAAGACCCCTGTGGTTAAGAAGCAACTTGAACACTAGGAGAAAAGTTGCTCCTTTGGTCCTTGCCGGGTGAGGGTGGGATGAGTAAGGCGCCCGAAAGGGAGAAAATCGCTGCGCCTAAAGAGAAAGGGAGCCCGTTTCATCACACTGAATCCCATTTCAAAATGCAGTATACTTCAGTGTTGTATTTACATCGAAGCAATGCGCTTGGCGATAGCAAAAGCAATTAAATAAATAGGTTCAGCTTGGCCGCAGTAGAAGTTAGGCTGCTGGCATATGCAGATGACATCGAAGTGTGTTGTTCGAAGAAAGAAAGTGTAGAAGAAACGATAAGCGTTGTGAAACTATTGTAGCGGTACAGGAAACCACGTAAACTGGGCTAAAACTCTGGGACTTTGGCAAGGAATGTGGCCTGCAAAGCAACACTTTTTTGCTAAAGTGCACTGAACGGAAACACCGACAAGATACCCCGGTGTTCCCCTAGAATGTTATAAGGGCAGCGAGGAGTATTGGTCACGTCAAGCAAAAGAGACGAAGGAAAAAGCAGACAGGTGAAAAAGTAGGAACTTGCCTGTTTTTGCTAGGGCTACTGGGAGCAACATGTTTTTTATCGCTAAACTGTGGTACGTAATGCAGGTGCTACACTGTTCAAGACTAAACGTGCAATGGTTGCACAGAGTATTCGTGGTCTTTCTATGAGGCTCGAAATAGGATAGGTGCAGCCGGACCAAGTTGTTGTTGAGGGACCCATTTTTGCGCACGGTATGTCATTGCAGGCTGAGCAGTGCCTTACCAGACTTTCTCGTCAATACTGATAACCGGCCCCTGTCGTTGCGTGGCAATCTCAAGGAAGGGTAGACAGTATACTTTTTCTATCTGTTCTTTTTTGTTGGACTATCTAGCAAGCATTAGATCAAAAGAATTGTACAGAGGTGTATTTTGTATCATTTTGCCAGTACCTTTGTACAGGGCCATGGACCATGGAAGACCGTGACAGAATGTTCTGAAGCGGATAAAAAACATGCAAGCACCTGCAGGGGAGAAAACATTTTTCTTTGTGTTACACACAGTAACACTATCGGTAAAGACATTCGGAGAATAACGGGGCTTTTTTACACTATGCGGGTCACACTGCTTGATATGTATGAAACCAGAAACAATATACCAAGTTTATTTGCATTGTTGGGAAGGGGTACATTTTCAGGACATCTTACAGAGTTCAATAAAGAAAGATTTTCTACTGGACTCACACCAGATAAGGTATCTTGCACTAAGCAATAATAATTGGGTACCACTCGATATTGTGATGTTGACTGCTCTGCAACTTATACGGCGTGCACGAATGGCCGGATATCACTTTGACCCGGATGCAAAGCCAGCTGTAGTTTATTTTAGGCAAAGCATGTCGGCATTCAATCGGTGTAACAAAATGCAGGAGATTGTACCAGAATGGTTGTCAAGGTTTGAACCTCCGGACCATTAAATATTTATAAGTGGACAAAATCAGTCCAAATGGGACTGATGGCAAAGCTTGTTCCTTTTATTTGTACAGTGTTAGTGTGCAATAATTGCTTTGTATATATTGTCCAAGCCAGGTAATAAAAAATGCAGTCATGGCCGAGTGGTTACGGTGATGGTCTCGAAATTCATTGGGATATTCCCGCGCAGGTTCGAATGCTGCTGACTGCGGTATTTTGCTATATTCTCAATATAAACGCTAATTGTGCATAAAAATAGAATGGAGTGCCATGCACGCAAACATGGCCAAGTGGTTAAGTAGAGGGATTCGAAATCCATTGGGATATTCCCGTGCAGGTTCGAATCCTCTCGACTGCGATTTTGTTGCTATCATCATAATATAAGCGCTATCTATGCATAAAAATAGAGTATAATGCCATGTACGCAGTCAAGGCCGTGTGGAACGTTGTGCTTCTGGCAGCCGAGCTGAAAGGTTCGCAGTCATGGGCTTCAGCAGAGCGGCAACAGCGGCCACTATGGGCCGCACAAAGAGGAACAAGAATGACGATTGTCAGTTCATTTTGCCTCAGCTGCATTAGGAAAGCTTGTTAAGAACCCCGTATTTTTGCACGGGGACGTCAGAGCCAGGGCCTACAAGGTCGAGGATTTCCGGGATTTCCTGACGCCGACGGGCCTGCTGCCTGATGTGGTGAGCCGCGGCACTTATCAGGTCAATCATTTGTGGGCGATGACCTTCGAGGACGCTGCTCCCACAAAACGCCTACTTGTGCTGAAAAACTTCCGGTGAAGAGGCGGCGTTGTGTCATCGTTGACCCACAGGTCAGCAGGTGAAGCTAAGGCTGTACTGACTGCTCCACAATGTAAGTGACGAAGACATTAGAACGGCTTTTGTGAACATCAGAATAGTGGTGGAAGGGACAGGTGGTGGGTTCCCCAAGTTCCGACAAATGTTCCACGACAAGGACCATGCGACTCAAGAGTGGATACACGGTTGAGGACTTCCCTCTTGAAGTCGGTCACGGCCGCCGCGAGTGCAAGGTCTCCCACTGCTCCCGCTGTAGACGCTTCGGGCGCGTCGACGCTGACTGCGTGAGGACTTATGCTTCAGCGATTGTAACAGCAAAGAGCGAAGAGGGCGAGCTCGTCATGGACGCGGCTGAGGCGGCGGAAGCCGCTGAAGGAACCGGCAACCCAGTGGTCCATGCGGAAAACGGGTGGTCGGCATCGGATTATCAACACAAGGTGGCCGAGACTTCTCGGCATTTGACGACACCTGTCATCACACCGTCAGCAGACGAGCCTAACGCGCCTTGAAGGAAAGGATGCTCGGGGATACGGTCGACGCAATCGAGGACCTAGGAAAGACGTCGGACAGCAAGGACGTGTGTGTCCCCAGTTCCACGCTAAAGCGTATGAGGGAAAAGGCAGGCGAACAAGACAAGACGTCGTCGGCCAACAACGAGGAGCCGCCTGTTGAGACTTCTCAAGCAAGTTCTCCTGTTTGAAGCCGCAACCGAAAATTTCTGCAGTAAATAGACCCCGAGACAAGCCAAACGAACAAAACGTCGGAAAGCAGGGTGGTCCTGCAAGCGGCTAGCTGGTGGCTGGTCCTGAAATGTAATCACCATGCTCCGGGCCTACTCTCATTGCGTATAAGGCATGATAGCATTGACTCTGTCAATACCCATAGCTATGCTTAACGTAAGAAGGCTGGCGGCTAGGCGTAGGCAGACTCAACTCTTAAGCTTTCTCACAGATAAAGATATAGACGTACTAGCCGTCCAGGAAAAGAAGGTTCACGGAGTGTAGGAAACTTGGAACATAGTGCGCCATTTCACTAACAAATATTTCGCGGTTCTTAGCCATGCTATAGGGGCGTCCTCAGGGTGCATCCTTTTTGTAAAAAAATAAAAAAAGAAAGGCATTCATGGTCAAAGTGTATATGCATGTCAATCCCTAAGAGTTGTTTATAGCTATTTTGTATTTTGCCACATCAAATTTCGAGTAATGTGCATATATGCGCCAAACAGTGTAGAAGGGTGTGTCCACTTTTTTTCGAATTCGTTTCAAAGGACGAATTTTGATAAGCGGGTTCTTTTCTTCGGGGACTTCAATTGTTTTGAATGCTTCGTATAGTCAACACTACTAGAATTGCTGACAAAAGTAGTGACGTGTTAAGTAAATTATTAACTACCATGACGTGGACGACGTGTACGAATGCGTCGAAGTGAATCGTGAAGTGGCGTACACGTGATTTTAAGGCACTGGTCATGCAAGGTTAGACCGCATGTACTTATCACTATACATTATTTCAATGTTCCATGGCATCTCGATAGTTCCAGTGTCTTTTTCAAATCATTGCTTGGTTATGCGCCGCATAGGTAAAAAGAAACAATGAAATGCCTTTAATTGGGTGTTATTTAAACTGAACTCGGGTTTTCTAAATGATGAGCGATATGTAGAAGCGCATGGGGTCATTATTAAAATGGTTACGAAAGAAACAGAAACTCTGGCAAAGACAAATAAATGCTTAAAACAAGGGGTAAAAGCGAAAGCACTGGACAGATCTAGTTTGTTGAAAATCGAGGGGCAAATAAAAAAAGAGTAAATGAAACATTGCAGCAACGGATAGCCCTCAAAAGCAAGGAGCCCAGAACTTGCAAAGACGAGGTGTGCAAGGTAAAAAAAAATTGCCCGCAGCTTCCCTCGGGGGAACACTGAGGAGGATGCCGAGCATATAATTGGTTAACAGGGTGTTAAAGTGCGACTTACTTGGGTCGATGGCTAAATTGGTTAACCTGGTTGTGAAATGGGGTGTTAAATTGCGACTTACTTGGGTCGATGGCTAAATTGGTTAACGTGGTTGTAGGAGGGGGTGTTAAATGAGTGAACACGTACACACGTATGCGAAAGGACGGCGCTGGTCGAAGGGACGTCGATCATTGTGTTTGTGGATTCGTTGGAATTCATTTCACCGCGACCTTGGACGTCGACGCGCCGTACAAACCAACCGACGAGCGCCAACTGAGCGAGCGAGCGCCGACCTTGAGTATATATACAGCGCGACGGCGCATGCACTGTCAGCTGTTGAATGTTCTCGAAGGAGAAGCGCGCGCGCGGCACAGATGGCGACGGCGCGACGGCGCATGCGCTGTCAGCTGTCGAATGTTCTCGAAGGAGAAGCGCGCGCGGCACAGATGGTGGGCGACGGCGAGACGGCGCATGCGCGCACGTCAGCTGTCGAATGTTCGAGAAGCGGTGCGGACGGCGCACTACAAGGCGCGAGTATAAGATGCTTCCGCATCTAAAAAAAACTTGAACAATATGACAAGCAGCGCTATAAAGGTGCCTGGGTTCGCACTCGAGCAAAAAGATCTAGTAGCGAGGGAGACACCCACAAAAACAGCGCGTGGTCTTGAAAAAGCTCAGGAGTGGCGTAATCACATCGATACGCTTTATTTCACTGGGACACTCTGGAGCGACAATGAAACTATTGTACAGGCTTTCTCTGCCTATTATCAGTCACTCTTGGGATTTTGACAAGCGAGTATAACGGGTTGAAAGAAGAGTTTTTTTAGCGCATGCCTCGGTTGAGTGATGAAACTGAGAGGCTATTAGAAGGAAAAATAACTAAAAGTGAAGTCGAACGCGCGGTCGATCATTTGAACCCCGGAAATATCACGGGATCCGAAGGCCTAACCGCAGTGTGGTATAATGCGTTTAAGAGAGAACTGTCCCCACTGTTGGTAGTCCTGTTCAACGAGGCGTAGGAACGGAAAACTCTGCCGCCTTCCTTCACTAAAGCACACGTGATATTGATCCCTAAAACGGGTGAAGTGGAAAAACTTAAACTGGAGACATCTTATAGGCCCATACCGCTGACCAATGTCGAATAAAAAGATTTTTATGAAGACACTTGAAGCAAGGCCTCAGAGTGTCATCTATGAAATAGTGGCAGAACACCAAACTTGTGGGATCAAAGGCAGAACTGTTAACACTAACATTCACAGGATGCGATGCGTGCTAGAGTGTCGCGACGAAGCGTTGCTTGGCGTTGATGTGCTCCAACTGAACCTGGAGACAGCATTTGACTGTTTTGCGCATGATATTTTGTATGTCATTTTAGTTCATGTTAATGTTGATTCCATCATCAAGCAGAAATGGCCTTGGCGTACCAGAACTGCACAACTCGTTTAATTGTTAATAAGTCTTTGGGGGCCCCCATTTATGTAATGCGTTGTGTGCGTCAAGGCTGCCCCCTCCCTTCACTTTTATTTTGTATTTATACTGAACTGATGTGTCTGGGAATCAATGAAAATGAGAAAATGCGTGGTTACAGCTTGGCGCCATTAGAAGTCAAGCTGCTGGCCTATGCACAAGACATTGTGGCGTGTTATGCGAACAAAGAAACTGTTGAGGAAATTATACGTGTTGTCGAGCATATTAGTAATGTCAGGGGGGGGGGGCATTAAACTGGGGGAAATACCTCGGGCTTTGGCACAGAAGGTGGCCTTCAAAGCCGCTCTTTTTTGCGAATGCGCGCTGGACGAATACACTGACTGTTCCCTTCGAAAGTTTTAAAGGCAGCGAGAAGTATCGGTCGCATGAAACAAAAGAAACGAAAGAAAAGACAGATAGGTGGAAAGGCACGAACCTGTCTGTTTTTGCTGAAGCTACTCAGTGCAACATGTTTTTTATCGCAAAGCTGTAGTATATAATCCAGGTTGGAGGATTATCGTGCAAAGGCTACACAGAGTGTTCGCGGTCTTTATATGAGACTCGGGCCCGGCCGTGGTGGTCTAGTGGCTAACGTACTCGGCTGCGGACCCGCAGGTCGCGAGATGGAATCCCGGCTGCGGCGGCTGCACTTCCGATGCTGGCGGAAATGTTGTAGGCCCACGTGCTCACATTTGGGTCACGTTAAAGAACCCCAGGTGGTCGAAATTTCCGGAGCCTCCCACTACGGCGTCTCTCGTAATCATATGGTAGTTTTGGGACCTTAAACCCCACATACGAATCAATATATTAGACTCGGAATGGGAAAGGTGCAGTTGGAGCAATTTGTTCCGGCGTTCTCCCGCCATGGTGGTCTAGTGTCTAAGGTACTCGGCAGGTGACCCGCAGGTCGCGGGATCAAATCCCGGCTTGGGCGCCTGCATTTTCGATGGAGGTGGAAATGTTGTAGGCCCGTGTACTCAGATTTGGGTGCACGTTAAAGAATCCCATGTGGTCAAAATTTTCGGAGCCCTCCACTACTTCGTCTTTCATAATCAAATGGTGGTTTTGGGACGCTAAACCCCACAAATCAATCAATCAAACCAATTTGTTCAGGCGAGTGAAGGATGGTGGTCAAGGTTAAGCAAACCTGTTTGTAAGACAGGTAGTAAATAGATTCTTGCTCTTCCGTGACGTCAGTGATCCTTTTCTGCGTATGGTATGTCAACTCAGGTTAAGCAACGCCTTACCAGATCTCGTCGTCACCACTGATAATAAATGCCATACCGGGAACATTGTGTGGCTACTCAAAGAAGTAGTATAAAGCATACATTTCTTACTTGTTTGTTTTCTTTGATTATCTATCTAGTGTTAGAAGAAAAGAACTGTACAGAGGTTTACGTGACTTTTTTTTCTTGTGCCATTGTACAGGGCCATATACAGTGAAAGACTGGGACAAAATGTACTGCAGCAGGTGAAAACATGCAGGTACCTACAGTGGTGAAAATATTTTCATTAAATTGCACACCGAAATATTTTCAGTAATGTCATTCACAGAGGAACGAGGGTTTTATACTCCGTGGAATCACACTGCTTGATTTGCAAGAAGACTGAAACAATAGATCATGTTTTTCTTCACTTCTGGGAAGGGGTGTTCTTTTGAGAGATCTTGCAAAGAACAACAAATATTTACCATTGTTTCCACATGGTTTCAGATATCTGGCTGTGAAGAATGATGTTGGAATCCCATTTGATCTAGTGATGATGAGTGGCCTTTACTGTATATGGCTTGTACGAATGACTGGATATCACTATGACCCGGATGCTCAACTAGCAAGAATTTAATTCAGGCAAAGCATGCCTACTTATATTTAGATGATGAAAATGCAAATTGCGTGCCAGAATGGCGGACGAGGTTGGAACACCTGGCAGCATACAAGAAATTTTAGGTAGACAACACCAGTCCAAGTGGAACTAATGACATTGTTTCTTGCGTGTTTGTATTTGAGAAAAGTTATTTACATTTTGTAAAATGTGTTTGTGTACATTGTTCAAGACCGGCAAGAAATAAAAAAAAACCTCCGGGCAGCCGAGCTGATTGGATCGCAGGATCATGAACTCCGGCGGAGCGGTGACAGCGGCCACGATTATATGCGGAAACAGGAACACTGACACCAGCATGAAAGACCAGTTTATTTTGCCTCTTCTGCGAAAGGATGAGTCGTCATCAACACCGTGTTTTTACACGGCGATGTGCGTGCTAGGTCATACAAGGTCGAAGACTTGCGGGACGCATTGTTGCCAACGAGCCTGCTGCAGGATGTGGTTCACCTCGGGACATATCAGGTTAATTACTTGTGGGCAAAGACAATTTTTGACGTGGCCTTCACCGAACGCCTGCCTGTTTTGTAGGAGCTTCAGGTGAAGGAGCAGCGTTGCGTCGTCATCAACCCACATGACCAGGAGTTCGGCTTAGACTTCACTGAATGTTGCACGGGCTTAGTGATGAAAATGTGCGAATGGCATTTCCGGCTTTCAGAAAGGTGTTGGAAGTTGGCCGTCAGCGGTGGCGCATACCCGGTATGGCCTACAAGTGCTCTACAACAAGGAATGTCCTTCTGAAGCTGAAGAGTGGGGTCAAGGTGGAAGATATACCACATAAGACCCTCGTAGACGGTGAGCAGGCCTTGGTGGTTGTGCCTGATTGGCCGATGCAGTGCTTGCGCTGCCAAGGCACAGGGCACGTCCACCGCGAGTGGAAGGTTCCTCCACTAGCGTTGCAGACAATTCCGTTGCGATGAAGGCAAGTGTATCAGGACGTTCGCTTGTGCAACCGGAATATAGCGTAGGAGGAGGGGGTAGCTGAACACGTCATGGACGCGGTTGAGGCTGAGGACGCCACGAAAGGAGTCGGCAGCCTAGTGGTCTCAGTGATAACTGAGGGGGCGGCGTTTGCAGAGACACCCAGGGCTCAACCGGCTACTCGGCTTGTGAACGTGCCAGCTATCATCAGGTTAGCGGCCGACCCAAAGCGGGTAACGAAACAAGCGGTTCCAGTGGAGGCGGTCGCCAAAGCAGAGGTCTAGGGAAACTTGTTAGGCAGCGAGGACATGTGTGCCACCAGTGCCACACTGAAACGTACGCGGGAGAAGGCAGGCGAACCGGACAAGACGTCGTCGACCAACAACGCGGAGCCGCCTGCTAAGACTCCTCAAGCGGGGTGGTGCCGTTTGAGGCCAAAACCGAAACACCCTGCGGTAAATCTACCTCCAGACAAGACAAAAGAACAAAACGCCGGAAAGCAGGATTGTCCTGGAGGCGGATAGCGGGCAGTTGGTGGTGAAAGGTAAGCACCGTGCTGCAGACCTACTGTTATTACGTATAAGGCACCATGACAGCGACTCCGTCAATAAGCATAGCTACACGTAACGTCAGAGGACTGGCGGCTAGGCGTAGGCAAAGTCAACTCCTTAGGTTCCTCACAGATAAAGATATAGGCCTCCCAGCAATCTAGGAAATTAGGTTTTATGGTGAGGAGGAGACCGGGAACTTGGTGTGCTGTTTCAGTGGCGGATATTTCGCGGTCGTTAGCCATGCACTATGGACGTCCGCGGGGTGTGTCCTTTTTGTTAAAAAACTGCAAGGCCTTCAAGTGCAAAGTGCGTTTTCATGCTAGTCAGGCAGAACTGGTTATTGTGATTTTGTATTTCGCCACATTGACTTTCGAGTAATATGCATATATGCGCCGAATAGTGTGCAAGAGCATGTCCACTTTTTTTGAAACTGCATGTTTCAGTGGACGAATTGTGATAAGTGGGTCATTTTGTTGTTTTAATTCAATTGTATTTAAAAGCTCGAAGTAGATTTGATTTGTGGGGTTTAACGTCCCAAAACCACTATATGATTATGAGAGACGCCGTAGTGGAGGGCTCCGGAAATTTTTACCACCTGGGGTTCTTTAACGTGCGCCCAAATCTGAGCACACGGGCCTACAACATTCCCGCCTCCATCGGAAATGCAGCCGCCGCAGCCGGGAATCGAACCCGCGACCTGCGGGTATGCTTGAAGTAGAGTCAATAGTATGACATTCGTTCTAAAAGTAGTGATGTGTTAAGTAGGTTATTCGCGACCATGACATGAACGACGTGAATGAATGCGTTGAAGCGAACCGGGAAATCGTGTGCACGCGACTTGAAGGCACTAGCCATGCGCGGTTAGACCGCGCGTACTTTTTTCTAGTGATTATGACAATGTGTCATGGCTTCTCTGTAGTGTCAGTGTCTTTTTCAGATCATTGCTTGGTTGCGTGCCGCATAGGTATGAAGCAAGAATGAATTGCCTTAAAATGGGAGCTATGGAAAGTGAATGGTTCATTGCTAAGTGATGAGAAATTTGTAGAAGTGCACGGAGCCAATAATGGAATGCTTAACGAAGAAACAGACACTGTAGCAGAGACAAAGGATTGTTTAAAACAGAAGATCAAAATGAAAGCAGTGGACAGATCGCGCTCGCTGAAAACTAGAAGCACAACTAAAGGAAAAAGTTTGAATAAAACCCTGCAGCAGCTGATAGCCCTCAAATGCAAAAAGCCTGGAACATGTGAAGCCGAGGTGCGCAGTATAAATGAAAAACTTGAACAATAAGACACGCAGCGTTACAAATGTGTCCAGGTGCGCGCTTGTGTGAAACAACTAATAGCGGGAGACGCTCACAAAAAGGGCGCTTGAACTGAAAAAAGCGGAGGGCGGCGTACTCACATTGATATGGTTTATTGCAAAAGCACACTTGCGAGTTACAATGAAACCATAGACCGCGCTATTTTCGCTTACTATCAGACGCTCTTTTCAGCTCGACAACCGGATGTAGATGTGTTAAAAAACAGTTTCTTCAGTGCACGTCTCGACTGAGTGACAACACGAGGGAGTTGTTAGAAGGTAAAATAACCAGAAGCGAAGTTGAGCGCGCCGTTATTCATTTGAATCTTGAAAAATCACCGTGACCCTATAGGATAACCGCTGTGTGGTATAAAAATCTTTAAAACCGAACAGAACTTTTTGTTGATAGACCTGTTGAATGATATATACGAATGGAAAACTATGCCGCCTTCTTCTAGCTAGGCCCATGTATAAAATATTGACTCCTAAAAATGACGAAGCTGAAAACCTAAACTAGTGACATAATATAGGCCTATAAAACTAACCAATGTTGACTACAGGATTTTTATGAAAATATTTAGCGGCGAGGCTCCAAGGTCTCAATAGAGAATTTGTTGCGGCCACTAAATCTGTGAAATAAAAGGCAGAACAATTAGCTCCAATATTCGCAGATCGTGATGTGTGCTTCAGTGTTGTGATGAAGTGTTACTTGGCGTTACTGTGCCCCAGCTCGACCTACAGAAAGCATTTGATCGTGTTGCGCATAATATACTGCGTATCATCTTAGTTAATGTTGTGATTCCCGGCTGCGGCGGCTGCATTTCCGATGGAGGCGGAAATGTTGTAGGCCCGTGTACTCAGATTTGGGCGCACGTTAAAGAACCCCAGGTGGTCAAAATTTCCGGAGCCCTCCACTACGGCGTCTCTCATAATCAAATGGTGGTTTTGAGACGTTAAACCCCACAAATCAATCAATCAATTAGTTAATGTTGTGGTCTAGTGGCTAAGGTACTCTCGGCTGCTGACCCGCTGGTCGCGGGTTTGAATCCCGGCTGCGGCGGCTGCATATCCGATGTAGACGGAAATGTTGTAGGCCCATGTGCTCAGATTTGGGGGCACGTTAGAGAACCCTAGGGGGTCGAACTTTCCGGAGCCCTCCACTGCGGCGTCTCTCATAATTGTATGGCGCTTTTGGGACGTTAAATCCCAGATATCAAGCAATCTTAGATTATATTAATGTTGGTTCCATCATCACACAGGGGGTGGCCTTGGAGTACCAGACCTGCACGACACATAAAAATGTCAATAGGTCTTCGGAGACTCCCATTAACGAAATACCTTCTGTGCGTCAAGGCTGCTCCCACAGCCCTCTTTTGTTTGGTATTTATATTGAAGC
The DNA here is from genome assembly GCA_013436015.1 of Rhipicephalus annulatus. Classification (NCBI taxonomy): domain Eukaryota; kingdom Metazoa; phylum Arthropoda; class Arachnida; order Ixodida; family Ixodidae; genus Rhipicephalus; species Rhipicephalus annulatus. The sequence goes on along the minus strand of WOVY01003315.1, from coordinate 236,800 downwards.
AATGTGTTTAGAAATCACTCAAAATAATAACTGTGGTTTCAGCTTGGCGGCACTGGAAGTCCAACTGCTTGCATATGTTGTTCATATGGCAGTGTGTTGCGAGAACAAAAAGTGTTCAGGAAGCAATAAATGTAGTGAAGTTCTTTTCTAATGTCACAGGGAGCCGGCTAAAGTGGGGCAAATTTTTTGGGCTGTGGCACGGAAGGTCGCCCAAACATCAAAACATTTTGTAATTGTCCGCTGTACGAAGTGCCATCAAGGTACCTCGGTGCTCCTCTAGAATGTTACAGAGACAGCGACTAGTGTAGGTCGAGTCAAACCAAAGAAACAAAAGAAAAAGCAGAAAGGTGTAAAAGCACCAAGTTGTGTATTTTTCGTAGTACTACTGTAGGCAACATGTTCTTCATTGCTAAGCTGTGGTACGTAATGCAGGTGTTGCATTATAACAGGATGAACGTGCAAAGCGGCACAGAGGGTTCGGGGTATTTATATGGGGCTTGGAATGGAAAAAGATGCAGCCTGATCTATCTATTCAGGCGCGTGAAGGACGGGGGCCTACGTATAGCACACCTTTTTGTAGAGAGTTGGTAAATAAATTCCTCTTCTTCCAAAATGTCAGTGATTCCTTTCTGCGTAATGTATGCTAACTTAGGTTAGGTGACGCCTTATCAGATCTTGTTGTCACTACAGATAAAGGCAAGCCGAAGACATTGCGAGGCTATTTAAAGGAGGTGGTAGATAGGATACGGTTCCTGCTTGTTCGTTTTCTATTGATTACTTATCAAATGTGAAACAAAAAGAATTGTATAAAGGTGTATGTGACGTGGTTTTCTGAAATACCATTGTACAGGTAGTATACAGTGGAAGACCGGGACAAACCATTACAAGCAAGTGAAAAATATGCAGGTTCTTACAGACGTGAAAGCATTTTTCAAGTTACACACCAGAACACTACCAGTAAACCCATTCGCAGTAGAATGGGGCGGTTACACACTATGAAGATCACACTGCTTGATATGTAAGAAGCCCGAAACAATAGATCGTGTTTTTTCTATCCTCTTGAGAAGGGGTTTATTTTTAAGACGTCTTACAGAGAACATTGAAGACGGAGTTTCCACTGGATCTCCACGGAATTGACTATCTGGCTATAAAGAAGGACGATGGAATATCATTTCATCTCGTGATGTTGACGAGCCTCCCCTGCATAAAGCGTGCGCGAATGGCTGGATATCGCTGCGACCTGGATGCTAAGCCGACAAGAATATATTTCAGACAAAGTATGTCTGTTTTGATTGAGATGGGGAAAGTACAGGAGTGCGTACGAGAATAGCTGACGAGGTGAGAACCTCTGGCAGCGATGAAAGAATTTTAAGTACACAACATCAGTCCAAGTAGCACTGGTGGCATTTGTTTGTTTGTTTGTGTGTGTGTGTGCGCGCGTGCAGGTGAAAAATAAATTTGTATATCTTTAACATGTGTTTGCGTACATTACTGAGACCAGCAATAAAGAAAACAACGCAAACGTGGCCGAGTGGTCAAGGTGATGGACTCGAAATTATTTGGGATATTCCCACGTAGGTTAGAATGCTGCCGACTGCGATTATTTGCTGTAATATCAATATAAAGAATATCTGTGCATAAAATTAGAAAAAAGTACCACACACGCAGTCATGGCCGAGTGGTTAAGGTGATGAACTCGCAATCCAATGGGATATTGCTGCGCACGTTCGAATGCTTCCGACTGCGATATTTTGTTAAAATCTCAATAATAACGCCATCAGAACATAAAAATAGAACATAGTGCCACGCACGCAAACATCGCCGAGTGGTTAAGACGATGGACTCGAAATCCATTGAGATATTCCCGCGCATGTTTGAATCCTGCCGACTGTGATTTTTTGCTAGATATTAATATAAACGCTATCTACGCATAAATATAGAACTGGGTGCCACGTACGCAGTCAAAGCTGTGTAGAACAGTCTCCTGCCGGCAGCCGAGCTGAACGGTGCGTAGTCATGTGCTCCAGAGGAGTGGCAACAGTGCCCACTATGGGCTTCGGAAAGAGGAACAAAGGTGACGATTGTCAGTTCACTTTGTCTCAGCTGCCGAAAGGAAAGCTTCTTACGAACGCTGTTTTTGCATGGCCACGTCAGAGCCAGGCTACAAGGTCAAAGATAACCGGTATTACCTGGCGCTGATGGGCCTGCTGCTTGATGTGCTGAGACTCGGCGCATATCAGATAAGTCACTCGTGGGCGGTTACCTTCAAGGAAATTGCTCCCACAAAGTGCCTACTTGTGCTGATGAAACTTCTGGTGAAGAGGCGGTGTTGCGTCGCCGTCAACCCGCAAGTTCAGCAGGTGAAGCAAAGGCTGCACTGGCTGCTCCCTAGTGTAAGTGATGAGGACGTAAGAACGGCTTTTTTGAACTTTGGAAAAGTGGTGGAAGTGAGCCGTGAGAGGTGGCACGTCCCCGGAATGGCCGACAAGTGTGCTACGACAAGAACGCTGCTGTTCAAGCTTAAAAGCAGCTACAAGGTTGAGGACCTTCGTCATCAAATTCGTTTCGACGGAGAGTTGGCTTAGGTCATGGCGCCTGGACGTCCATTGCAGTGCCTGCGATGCCAAGGTGCTGGCCACGCCCGTCGCAAGCGCAAGGTCCCCCACTGGTCCCGGTGTAGACGCTTCGGGCACGTCGAGGCTGATTGTGTGAGGACGTATGCCTCAGCAACTGGAACAGCGAAGAATGAAGGGGTGGCCAAGCACATCATGGACATGGTGGAGACGGAAGAAGCCACTGAAGGGAACAGCAACTCAGTGGTCCTTGCGAAAACCAGACAGTCGGTGTCGAGTAATTTACGCAAGGAGGCCGAGACTCCTCGGCACTGGATGGCACCTGCCATCACACCGCAAGAAGACTAGCCTGAACGCGCCTTGAAGAAAGGGATGCCCGAGAACAAGGACGACGCATTAGATGCCCTGGGAGAGAAGTCGAACCGCGAGGACATGAGTGTCACCAGTGCCACGCTAAAGTTTGTTTGCTATGAGATAAATGGAAGTGGCAAGACGTCCATCGTCAACAGTGAGAAGCCGCCTGCACAGACTTCTCAAGGAAGGCGGTGGCGTTCGAAGCCGAAACCTAGCTTCCATTCGAACTAGATACTACCGGACCAGGCAAACGAGAAAACTCTGGAAAGCAGGACGGTCCTGGAGGCGGCTAGCCTGTGGGTGGTCCTGAAAAGTAAGCACCATGCTACGGGTCTACTCCTTTATAAGTCACCATGGCACCGAACATGGTAATTAGCATAGCTATGCTTGACGTCAGAGGATTGGCGGCTGGGCGTAGGCCAAGCCAGCCCTTACGGTTGGTCACTAATCGAGACACAAAGGTCCTAGCCGTCCAGGAAACTAAGGATGACGGAGAGGAGGAAACAGGGAGCATGGTGCACCGTTTTGCTGAGATATACTAGGCAGTGGTTAGCCATGCCATAGAAAAGTCCATGGGGTGTGCCCTTTTTGTAAAAAATTGCAGGACCTTATTATCCAAAGTGTGTTTTCATGTCAGTCAGGACGAGCTGTTTATTGTGATTTTGTGTTTTTCCGCATAGAATTCTGTGTAACATTGCCACCTGATGTTCTGTGCCAATGAACAGTGAGCCCGTTCTGTGCCAGTGAACGAAGAAGACAAACACGAGCAACCCATGCCAGCGGAGAGGTCCTTCTTCGTAACTGAGATTTCGACAGTCGCTTCTCGTTGTATGTTTCTTCGAGCTCCTAGCGCGTGACAAGTGGAGGTTCGGGGTACCCTATGCACCGAACCCCTCCAAGTACAAGAAGCTCCAGTCCCGTACCGGTGGTTACGCCTGATCACCATTCTAGCCGAAGGGTGCGTGGACTTGACCCTGAGTTCAGACTTCTTCCAGAGAGGATGATGGCCCCAACTAATCAGGCATCTTAAGGTGAACAGTGCGATAAGCGAAGATACAGAAGTAGAAAGACACCGGACAAGCGCTTCCTACTACCTACTTATCTGTCTTAGTTTTTCACGTTGTTTACCTTAAAAATAATCCTTACCAACTTGCCCAACTTTCAATGCTATCCCAGGCAGCGCCGTCCTAAAAGGGTCCGACTCAGCCGGTATTGAAGGCGCAACGACAAATGCACTATACGCTGTTCAAACCACGAACGCCGAATCCCTTTCATGGTGCTGTCCATGAGGATTTGATTTGTGGGGTTTTTACGTCCCAAAACCACCATATGATTATGAGAGACGCCGTAGTGGAGGGCTCCGGAAATTTCGACCACCTGGGGTTCTTTAACGTGCACCCAAATCTGAGCACACGGGCCTACAACATTTCCGCCTCCATCAGAAATGCAGCCGCCGCAGCCGGGATTCGATCACGCAATCTGCGGGTCAGCAGCCGAGTACCTTAGCGACTAGACCACGGAGGCGGGGCGGGGCTTCGTTTCAATTGAAAGCGTGGGAACGCAACGTGCCACTTTTGCGGTGAAGCAAACCTAAGGCAACTGAGAAACCAGAAACGTTGCAGGAAAACGGGCTTACTTCAGCGCCACCTATTGTGTAGTCACCACATTTGAGACGTGAGGGATCCCTCTTGTTTAAGTACCAGAATACCGGTTTAGTGTATCATCATCATCAGCCTGACTAAGTCCACTGCAGGACAAAGGCCTCTCCCATGTTCCGCCAGTTAACCCGGTCCTGTGCTTGCTGCTGCCAATTAGTACCCGCAAACTTTTTAATCTCGTCGGCCCACCTAAGCTTCTGTCTCCCCCTAACCCGCTTCCCTTCTCTGGGAATCCAGTTAGTTACCCTTAATGACCAGCGGTTATCCTGTCTACGCGCTACATGTCCAATTCTTCTTCTTTATTTCAACTATGATATCCTTAAACCCCGTTTGTCCTCTAATCCAGTCTGCTCTCTTCTTGTCTCTTAAGGTTACACCTACCATTCTTCATTCCATTGCTCACTGCGTCGTCCTCAATTTAAGCTGAACCCTCTTTGTGAGTCTCCAGGTTTCTGCTCCGTAGCTAAAGTACCGGCAAGATACAGCTGTTATATCCCTTCCTCTTGATGGACAGTGGCAATCTACTTGTCATAATTTGAGAGTGCCTGCCGAATGTGCTCCACCCCATTCTTATTCTTCTAGTTTCTTCAATCTCGTGGTTAGGCTCTGCGGTTATTACCTGCCCTAAGTAGACATAGTCTTTTACAACTTCAAGTGCACTATTACCGATCTCGTAGCGCTGCTCCTTTCCGACGTTGTTGTACATTACTTTCGTTTTCTGCAGATTAATTTTGAGACCCACCTTTCCGATATCTTTGTCTAACTCCGTAATCATGAGTTGCCATTCGTCCCCTGAGGTACTCAGCAATGCAATGTCATCGGCGAAGCGCAGGTTACTAAGGTATTCTCCATTAACTCTTATCCCTAACTGTTCCCATTTTAGGCTTCTGAAAACCTCCTGTAAGCACGCGGTAAATAGCATTGGGGAGACTGTGTCCCCCTGCCTTACACCCTTCTTTATTGGTATTCTGTTGCTTTCTTTATGAAGCACTATGGTAGCAGTTGATCCCCTGTAGATTTTTTCCATAATGTTTATATATACTTCATCTACGCCCTGATTCCACAGTGTCTGCATGACGGCTGATATTTCTACTGAATCAACCGCCTTCTGGTTATCTATGAAGGCTAAGTATAGTGGTTGGTTATACTCTGAGCATTTCTCTATTACCTGATTGATAGTATCGATGTGGTCAATCGTTGAGTAGCCTGTTCGAAATCCTGCTTGTTCCTTTGGTTGATTGAATTCTAATGTTGTCTTTACTCTGTTAGCAATTACCGTTGTAAATAGCTTGTATACTACAGAGAGTAAGCTGATCGGCCTGTAATTCTTCAAGTCCTTGTCATCTCCTTTCTTATGTATTAAGATGATGTTAGCGTTCTTCCAAGACTCTGGTACCCTTCCCGTCAGGAGACACCTCGTAAACAGGGTGGCTAGTTTTTTTTTGTAGTGTATACTTTGCTGCAAATTTTTGAGTATTGGCATTGCTATGTTCGTGGTGTTTTATTCTGTGAAAGAATTTCGCTACTGAGCGGTGCTTTGAGAAGTTTCTCTTACCTGGAAAAATTTACCGTGGCCTTAAATTACGTGCGCAATGTTTTCTCCATTTCACCCGCATTTAAAGACGGCCCATTCTGCCACGATCATACAGGTGACTTCCGACTAATTTTTGCTAAGTTGTCGACCAGTAAACCTCCACAGCGGGGCATTCTAGTGGCTATGCACACTCTTCAAGTATCGAAATTATAAATCTAAAACATTTTGTTTTTGTCTGCTTTCTCTGAAGCAATGAAATGCTGTATAGTTAAAAAAACGTAGTGAAATGTGCAGACAGTACGATACCAAGTTCAATGCTTGTGTTCTGCATTTTCCAAAATTATCAACAACTATTAGCAGGTAGGATCCCCTCCAGCACCATTAACCACATTCATTCTATTGGAGATGCTTCCCTTTACAGACCGACAATTGTTGGTGTTGGCTATGATTTGCTTCAACACCTCTTGGACAATGACTGAAAGTGACTCCGCTGAGACTGCACGGAGTTGGTGGTGGAATGATATTTAAGTCAGGTGATGTGGAGGCCGCTCAAGAACTGCTACGCCGTGACTCTTTAAATACTGAAAATTTTTATAATGCATAGGGGGGTTATCATAATGGCGGATGAAATAGTTTTTTGTTAATGATCGCCCAACGAGATACGGGACAACACGTCGTGCAAGAGCCCACAGTAGGCGTCTTCCATGAAACAACTTTCAATTCTGACAAGCAGTCCTAGTCTTTGTGCGGTAACGGCATGATGCTAGGCCAGCCAATCGATATATTCTCAGTAAAACAAAGTCTTGTGACTTGAGCTTATACAGCTTTTTGAACAGGCAGACGACACAGATAACTAGAGAATCATACCCTCACTGTGTTGTCGCCCGAGGCTCGATCTGGCTAGGCTCGAAGCAGCTAATGAGATCCATCGAGGCCGCGTGGGCCGCCCTAGATGCCACTTAGGAACCGACCATTGCTCTCAAGTGGTTCCTGGCCCACATGGGTTGGCAACTTGCACCCGACATCGAAAACCACAACGTCGAGGCGGACGCCGCGGCCCGTGATCTCATTACGTGCCGGGACGTGACAGTCCGTCCCTCTGAGCCCAGCGGAGAAGACCAAAAAGAGGACTTTGAGCCCCTAACCGGCAACGGTGGGATCCTGGCGGCTTACATAGAAGTCAGGACAGCCTTCCCACACCCGCACCGAGAACTCTTGCGCACGGATGCAGTGAAGTTCCAACAGTTGCAAACCTAGTGCGTGCTGACACCGGCTCTGGCCTGACATGTGTGCCCCGACAGGTTAGTGGACATGAAATGCAGTGTGTGCGAACGTGAATTAGCTACTCTTCGCCACATCATGTGGGGAGGGAGTGACAGTGTTATGCATAGTGGGAACCGGCAGTTCCGGGACGCTACGTATCCCGAAAAGGTGAGAGCGTGAATACGCTCTGAAGACCTGAACATGCAACGAAGGGCCATCTAGCGGCTAAGGAGGCTTTGGCGAAGCAACGAAGAAAAGGAGCCGACGGATCGTCTAACGGGGTGTGCAGGCATCCGAGTAACTGTCGCCTAGTAGGAGCGCTACACCCTCGAGGTCTAGGCACTGAGATTATTGGGCTCTAATAGCCGTAACTTAAAGATAGGGAACATCCACGCCCTGCGAAGCCAGGTACTTCTCACACGCCGGATGTATAAATAAAGTTATGTCTCCCTCTCTTTCCATCCCTGTATCGTTATTGCCAGGACATAGGAATGTGCGATGCCCATTCGAACCGCAACCGACCCGTTCAGAATGATCTTGGGAGACCCGAGTGACCGCCCAGCGGAACGTTTTGGCCGAGTTGTTTTTCAAACATGTACAGACAATCAAGGTGTAAAAAAGCGAACTGGACACCGCAGGTGCAAGCGCCGTCCCATCGATTTTCCTGTTTGTGTTCCTTTGACTGTTTAAGGTATTGGTAACGTGCATGTGGATGAGACGGCAGGCTTCTTCAGCAGGGGTCAAAGAATATTGTAAGATACGGTACAAAAATATGTCGTTAACGTATGGCGAAGTCGTGTAAGACACTCCCCGAAAAAAAATACCCTACATATACATACGCTCTTTTTGCTGTGTAAGGCTTGTCAGGTCAGTGTATGGAAGAATGAAATAAATCAGGAGAATAGGGTACTAAAGCACGAAAGAGTAGGTGAAGAACGTCAAAGCACTGACATAGTACTTACGATTTCAGCACATATATAGAACTTAATAATTGTAGTGTTCCTTGCGTTTGGCTAGGGGTAGATAAGAGAAGCCGCCGGAAGATGTGAACCTGAAAAAAAGGCAATCGCTTATCTATTGGGCAGGCATTTAGGTTTTACCATTACACGCGCAGGCATATTGCATTGCATTACGAGTTTAGGAAAAAAGAGTGGGGCCCCTGTTTTCCAACAGAAAGCTAGACGGCTGGAGAATACAAAGCTATTTGTATAACAAGACAGCTAGCAGAAAGAAGAGGCCAGATGCAGGTCTGCGAAAAATAGGGCGATTCTGCCTGAATGCTACTGTAAACGCTCTAATGGTACGTGATGTTCATATCTTTGAAAAAAAAAAGAATAACGACCCCAAGACCTTCGTAAGCGAATCAATACTCAGATGGTGTTTCTATATCAATATTTCTATGGACAGAAAGTGGGACATTGCCCGTGAGCACGTAATTTTAGGCAGTGGTAAATATTTCCTGGTAGTATGAACTTGTGAGAGCATCGCTCAATGACGAAATTTTTCCACAGACTAAAATGCCAAAGACCAAGCAATACCAATACTATAGACTTTGCAAGAATATACACATTAAACTGAAATAGTAATACAGAAACAAGAGAGATCACAGACTTCTCATAATTACCGTAACTGCAGAACACGTGGTGCTGAGCTAAGCCCGTTTCCTGCAACGTTCGTGGTTTTTCAGGTGCTTTAAGTTTGCTTCAAGGCAAAACTAGCAAGGCGCACTCCCGCGCTTCCATTCGAAACGAAGCCCAGCCTCCACGCCCTAGTGCGCCTGCGTCGGTCAACTTCGATTCGGGGCCGCACCGATAGCGCCGGCACCCCGCCGAGCAAAGCCGCGCATCGCGGTGTTCGTACCAAGAGTGAACGAACCTGTACATCGTTTTAAAGAAGAGTTCCTGAAGTGCATTCCGCCGCTTAGCGACGATACGAAAAAGCTTTTAGAATGCAAAATAATGGAGCGGGATGTAGAAGGCGCGATTGGTCATTTGAACCTCGGAAGGTCACGGGAACCCGATTGCCTAACCACGGCGTGGTATACGATGTTTAGAACAGAACTGTCTCTAGTGTTAGCGGAGCTCTTTAATGAGGCGTATGAATGGAAAACTCTGCCGCCTTCCTTTGGCAAAGTGTAGGCCCGTGTGCTCAGATTTGGGTGCACGTTAAAGAACCCCAGAAGGTCGGAATTTCCGGAGCTCTTCACTACGGCGTCTCTCCTAATTATATGGTGGTTTTGAGACGTTAAACCACACATATCAATCAATCCTTTGGCAAAGTGCACACGATAATAATTCGAAAAATGGGCAAAGTGGAAAAACTTATACTGGTGACATTGCATAGGCCCATATCAGTGACCAATGTGTACTACAAGATTTTTGTAAAGGTTCTAGCAGCGCGACTCCAAGGTATTTTTAAAAAAGTGTTGCAGAACACCAAACTTGGAGAAATAAAAGCAGAACTATTTGCTGGAACATTCACAAGATGCGGTGCGTGAAAGAGTGTTGTGACGAAGAGTTACTTGGCGTTGCGGTGCTCCAGATAGACCTGGAGAAAGCATGCAATTGTGTTGCGCATGATATTTTGTTTGCCATCTTATATCATCAGGGAGGTTCCTTCCTCATGCAGGGAGTGGCCTTTTTGTACCAGAACTTCACAACACGTTTAATTGTTTTTGCCCCCCCCTCCCTCTTCACGTAAAGCGTTCTGTGCGTCAAGGCTGCCCCCTCAGTCCCCTTTTTGTATTGTATTTACATCGAAGTGGTGTGCTTGGCGATAAACTAAAGCAATAAAATCTGTGGTTTCAACTTGGCTGCAGTGGTAATTAGGCTGCTGACATATGCAGATAACATTGCGGTATGTTGTACGAAGAAAAAAGTGTAGACCAAGAGAAGTGTTGTGAAACATTTTTCCAGCGTCAGAAGGAGCCATGTAAACTGGGCAAAATCTCGCGGTCTTAGGCACGGAATGTGGCATTCAAAGCCGCTATTTTTTGCGAATGTGCACTGGACGAAAACACCGACAAGATTTGTCAGTGTTCTCCTTGAATGTTATACCGGCAGCGAGGAGTATTGGTCGCGTCAGCAGGAGAGACGAAAGAACAAGCAGACAGGTGGAAAGGTACGAACCTGTCTGTTTTTGCTAATGCTTTTGTGTGCAACATATTTCTTAAGGCTAAACTGTGGTATATGATGCATGTGCTACACTGTCCAAGGCTAAACGTTGAAAAGCTGCACAGAGTATTCGAAGTTTCTAAACGGGGCTCGGAATGGGAACGGTGTAGCCAGACCAATTTGTTTAGGCGCAAGAAGGACGAAGGTCTTGGTTGGCACGCCTATTTTTGAGGCAATTAGTAAATAGATTTTTGCTTTTCCGTGATGTGGCTGGTTAGTTTTTGCGTATGGTCTGCGAACTCAGATTAGGCAGCGCATTACCAGAACTTGTTTTCACTACTGATAGCTGGCCCATGACGCTGCGTGGCTATCTCAAGAAAGTGGTAGACAGTGTGCGTTTTTTATCGGTTAGTTTTTCGTTGAAGTACCTAGCAAGGGTTAGAAAGAAAGAATTGTACAAAGATTTATCTGATATGATTTGGCCAGTATCATTCTTTAGAGAAATATAATAGGTGAAGAGTGGTCACTGGAGCCTTTTCGCGGCCCAGCAAGAAAGGGTCCGACCAACCGCTAGATAGCGTGCCCACCCTCACTTTCACTCAGGAGGACAATGAATACTTAAGATTGAAATCAATTTTTAAAACAAAAAAATTGATTATTATATGCGGAAGCATCTTATACTCGCGCCTTGTAGTGCGCCGTCCGCGCCGTCCGCACCGCTTCTCGAACATTCGACAGCTGACGCGCGCGCATGCGCCGTCGCGCCGTCGCCCACCATCTGTGCCGCGCGCGCTTCTCCTTCGAGAACATTCGACAGCTGACAGCGCATGCGCCGTCGCGCTGTATATATACTCAAGGTCGGCGCTCGCTCGCTCAGTTGCCGCTCGTCGGTTGGTTTGTACGGCGCGTCGACGTCCAAGGTCGCGGTGAAATGAATTCCAACGAATCCACAAACACAATGATCGACTTCCTACAACCAGCGCCGCCCTTTCGCATACGTGTGTACGTGTTCACTCATTTAACACCCCCTCCTACAACCACGTTAACCAATTTAGCCATCGACCCAAGTAAGTCGCAATTTAACACCCCATTTCACAACCACGTTAACCAATTTAGCCATCGACCCAAGTAAGTCGCACTTTAACACCCCGTTAACCAATTATATGCTCCGCATCCTCCTCAGTGTTCCCCCGAGGGAAGCTGCGGGCAAAGTTTTTTGTGCAATTTTCCGTATCCACTGTAAATCAAGTTCCACTGAGGACATTTATAGTCTTACAACAGAAAACAGTAAAGTATGACTAGAAAAAGTTGTCTTTCTTCATTTGTCTTGCACAAAGAGGCACATTCATGTGGTTTTGGTGTACTGTACATGTATTCCCTTTGTGGAAGCATGGATTTGTCGCCTAGTGGTAAAGGCACTCGCTTTCGGATCATGAGGGTACGAGTTCAAATCCAAGCGTCGAAAAGAAAAAAAAATGTTAATTTATTTAAGCTGAAGACAATATCGGGTGTGACCAACCACTCGTGGCGCTACAAGCAGCTCATTAGCTGGGCCACAGGGCCCTACGGGTGTGTGCACTCTTTATGTAAGTATGTTTCTCTATGAATATTCTACGGGGCCTTATACCGTGCATGACCGGGTTAGAATGTTTTGAAGCGGGTGAAAAACTTACAGGTACCTGCAGAGATGAAAACATATTTCTTCAGTTTACACAAAGGTACACTATCGGTAAAGACATTCACAGAGGAACAGGGCTTTTTTTACACCATTGGGGTCACACAGCCGGATATGTAAGAAACCAGAAAAAATACACCATGTTTTCTTGCATTGTTGGGAAGGGGTACATTTTTGGATCATTTTTCAGAGGACAATAAAGAAACATTTTTTGCTGGATCCCCATTGGATAATGTATTTTGCAGTAAGGAATAATGATGGGGTACCATTTGATGTATCGGAGTTGATCAGTGTCTGTCCACTGTATATGGCATGAATGAAAGGCCGCATATAACTTCGACCTGGATGCAAAGCCACCAGTAATTTATTTCCGGTAAACATGTCGGCATTCGTAGAGTGTAGCAAAATACAGGATATTGTACCAGAATGATTGTCAAGCTTAGAACCTCTGGCATTCCTTAACTATTTTTAGGTGGACAACATCAGTCCAAATGGAACTGGTAACAAGGATTGTTCTTTCTTATTGTTTAATGTGAGTGTGCAATGATTGCCCTGGACATCGTCCAAGTCAGGCATTAAATAAAAATGTTGTGGCTGAGTAGTTAAGGCAATGGACTCGAAATTCATTGTGATATTCCCGTGCAGGTTATAGTCCTGCCGACTGCAATATTTTGGTATATTTTCAATGTAAACGCTACATGTGCATAAAAATAGAACAGAGTGCCACGCACACAGTCGTGGCTGAGTCTTTAAGGCCATGAACTTGAATTTCATTGGAATATTCACGCGCAAGTTTAAATCCTGCTGACTGCAATTATTGCTGTATTCTCAATATAAATGCTGGCTGTGCATATTACCAGAACACAGCGCCACGCAAGCAGTTGTGGCCAACTCATTCCGCTTCTGGCAGCCTGCTGAGCGGACCCTTAGAATCATGGGCTCTAGCGGAGCGTCGACAGCGGCTAGTATTGGCTGCGAAAACAGCACCAAAGAGGATAAAGATTATCAGTTTATATTGCCTGAGTTGCCGAAAAGAAAACTGGTAAATAAGATTGTGTTTTTGCGTGTGGACCCGAGAACTAGGCCGTATAAGGTGGAAAATTTTTAAGATGCTTGGATGCTGACTGGTCTGTTGCCCAAAGTGGTGAGCCTCAGAGCGTATCCGATCCACCACTTGTGGGCGGTAACTTTTAACGATGCGGCGCCCATAAAACCATACTTGCAATGAAGGAACTTCGTGTCAAGGGGTGGTGTTGCGTCGTCGGTGACCTGCAGGACCAATAGGTGAAGCTTCGGCTGCACTGGCTGCTGCATGGCGTGAGTGATGAAGATGTGTTTGCTTCACCGGCAGCGTTTGGCAAGATCGTCGAAGTGAGCCGTGAACGTTGGCGCGTTCCGGGCATGATGGACAAACGCTCGACCACCAGGACAGGGCTGCTGAAGTTCAAGAGCGCCCTTAAGGTTGAAGACCTTCCACATCAGATTTGCGTGGATGGTGAGCTGGCCTTGATGCTGGTGCCTCTACGGACAATGCAATGTTTGCCCTGGTAAGGCACCGGGCACGTCCGTCGCGAGTGCAAGGTCCCGCGTTGCTCCCGTTGTAAACGCTCCGGGCATGTCGAAGCAGACTATGTTCGGACGTATGCCTCAACAACAGGAACAGTGAAGAACGAAGGGGTGTCCAAGCATGTTATGGACGCTGCCAAAACGGAAGAAGCCGTAGAAGGAGCGGGCAGCCCTGTGGCCGTTGCTAAAGACAGGGGCTCGGTATCGGTGGAGACGCGCAATGCGGGAGAGGCGCCGCAACTGAAACTGCCACCTACTACCACATCGGTACCAGCAAAACAGGTACACGTTGAGAAGGAAGTGTTGCGAAAATTGGTGGACGCGGCAGTTGAGCAAAGGGGAGGTACGTCTGGAAGCGGGGACAAGATGTATGTCACCACGGCCACGCTGAAGCTGACGCGTGACGAGACCACGGAACCGGGCAAGACGGCTCCTAGCCACAGTGAATAGCCGCATGCAAAGACACAGCAAGGAAGGTGGTTGACCCTGAGACACTAGCCCAAAATGCCAAGTGAATGGGTTCGCGGGCGAAGCGAAACAAAAGAACGACAGCAAGCAGGACGGTCCTGGGGGTGGCTAGGTGCAGGCTGGGCGTGAAAGATTCGCTCCATGCTCCAGGCCAACTCCTTTTATCGTAACGGTTACATTGGCACTGTTTCAATTCCTCAATATAGATACACTGAACGTTAGAGGGCTGGTGGCTAAGCGTAGGCAGGATCAGCTCTTACGTTTGGTCACAGACAAAGATATTGACAACCTGGCCATCCAGGAGACTAAAATTGACGGAGAGGAGGAGACCGGGAGCATGTTGCGTCGTTTTACTGAGAGATATTTTGTTGTCGTGAGCTACGCCGTAGGGACATCTGCAGGGTGTGTTTTTTTTGTTAACAAACTAAAAAATCTTGTAATAAGTGTGTTTTTTGTGTGTCAGGAAGAGTGCTTTATTGGTTTTTGATATTCGCGGAGTGGATTTTCTAATTATTGGTATACATTCTCCGAAGGGAGTGGAAGAGCGTACTTCATTTTTTCGAGTCTTTTTCAAGATATAGGTTGCGACAGGAGTGTTCATTGATTAATTGATTATTTGATTGATTGATATGTGGGGTTTAATGTCCCAAAACCACCATATTATGAGAGATGCCATAGTCGAGGAATCCGGAAATTTCGACCACCTATTGTTCTATAACGTGAACCCAAATCTGAGAACACGGGCCTACAACATTTCCGCTTACATCGGAAATGCAGCCGCCACAGCCAGGGTTTGATCCCGCAACCTGCGGGTCAGCAGCCGAGTACCTTAGCCACTAGACCACCACGGCGGGGCTGCGACAAGAGTGTTGTGTTGCTCGGCGATTTCGATTGTGTTTTCAACACTCGGGACCGAAGTAACAAGGCTGGAGTGTGGGATAAAAGCAGTAACATGCTATCAAAACTAACCAGGGAAAACGAACTTGATGATGTCTACGAATACCTGGAATTGAACCACGAAGTAACATACACGCGGTTTGAAGTCACTAGCCACGCGCAGCTAGACCGCATGTACAAGTAGCTAGATATGATACCAATTTGTCGCAGTTATGCGGTGGTACCAGTGTCCTTTTCCGATCACTGCTTGGTTTCATGCAAACTAGGTATGAAGAATAAGCGAAAGACTTTGAGCAGGGAGCTGTGGAAACTGAATGCTGTGTTACTAAACGATGAGCAATTCGTAGATACAGTACGTAGAACCATATTTGAAAAATTAAACAACACTGACACCATAGCAGAAAATTGGTAATGCCTAAAGCAGAAAGTCAAAATGGAAGCTTTAGGTATATGAAACTTTTTGAAATTCGAGGCACAAATAAAAGAAACAAGTCTACATTCTACGGTACAGCAGCTAATTCTTCTTGAAAGCAAAATTCCGAGGGCGTCTGAACCCGATGTGCACAGCATGGAAGAACAATTAGAACCGGATAACAAGGTGCGCTACAAAGACGCGTTGGTTCGAGTGCGAGGTAAAGTTCTAGTGGCAGGAGAGACACGACTAAAATAGCGGTGGGGTTAGGAAAAGCGCAAAGACGACGAAACAATATTGATATAGTGCACTGTAACGGAAAACTGGCGAGTGGCAATGAGGTCGCGCCTTTTTGGCCCATTATCAGTTACTTTTCGCATTTTAAAAGGCGAATGAGGATAGTTTCAAAAAAGAGTTTATTGAACGCTTGCTTTGGCTGAGCGATGAAACAAAGGGCCGATTAGAAATGGATATAACCGTAGGCGAAGTAGAAAGAGCTATTGGTAAACCAAACCTGAGAAAGTCGCCTAGACTTCACGGTCTAACTATTGTATGGAACAAAACTATTAAATGAGAACTTTCCCCTTTGTCGACAGATTTATTCAATGAAGTGTATAAACTTAGAACTATGCCACCTTCATTTGGTAAAGTGCACACCATACTGATACGCAAGACAGATGAAGGGAAAAGGTTGATCTAGTGACATCTTGTAGGCAAATATCGCTCATAAACGTTGACAATAAGATTTTGGTGAAGGTCCTTGCAGCAAGGCTTCAAAGCGTCATCAGGCAAATTGTCGGAGACTACCAGACCTGCGGTATCAAAGGCAGGAAAATTATTTAGAACATTCTCAAGTTGAGGTGTCTACTGGAGTGTTGTGACGCCGCTTTAGCTAAGGTAGCCATCATACAAAAAAAACCTTGAGAGGACATTCGACTGTGTCGCGCTTAAAATTTTGTTTTCTTTCTTAGAACCTATTACTGTTGTTTTCATCATCGCAGAGGGTGTGACCTTGGCGAGTCATAATTGCGCAGCAAGTCGAATTGTTAATAAAACTTTGCGGGCCCCCATTCACGTGATGCATTCTGTGCGTCAAGACTGCCCGCTTAGTCCACTTTTATTTGGTATTTATATTGAAGCGATGTGCCTGGCAATCAATGAAAACGAAAAAAAAATAATACGTGGATTCAGCTTGGCGGCAGCAGACGTCAAGCTGCTTGCATATGCAGATGACATTGCGGTATGCTGCACAGACAAGGAAAGTGTACAGGAAGCGATAAGCATTGTAAAGCGTTTCAGTGACGTCACAGATAGCAAAGTGAACTGGGGAAAATTTATTGGTTTGTGGCACGCGAGCTGGCCTTCGACGCCAGAGTATTTTGCCAACGTGCGCTTGATGAACACACCGACCAGGTATCTTGGTTTACCCGTGGATAGTTACAAAACAGTGAAGAGTATTGGATGTACCAGATTAAAGAAGTCGATGAAAAAGCAGAGAGATGGACGAGCACGAACCTGTCTATTTTGGGGATTGCGAAAGTGTGAAACATTTTTTTCATCACTAAGTGTTGGTGTGTAGTGCAGGTGTTACACTGTTCCAGAAAAGACGTGCGAAAGCTGCACAGTGTGTTCGTGGTGTTTATACGAAGTAGCGCTTGGTAAAGGTGCAGCTCAACCAATATGTTCAGGAGGCTGAAGGACAGGGGACTGGGCTTGGCGCAATTTTTTATACGACAGCTGGTCAACAGATTTTGTTTTTTTCATGATGTCAGCGATCTTTTTCTGCGCACAGTATGCCAACTGAGGTTAGGCAACGCCCTACCGGATATTGTTGTCTATTCTAATAACAGCATGACGGGGGCGTTGCATGACTATATGAAAGAAGTGGAAGACAGTGTGCGGTTTTTTGTTGATTCGTTTTTTTTTCGAGTACCTTCTTTGTGTTAAACGAAAAGAATTGATTGATAGATATGTGGGGTTTAACGTCGCAAAACCACTATATGAATATGAGAGACGCCGTAGTGGAGGGCTCCAAATATTTCGACCACCTGGGGTTCTTTAACGTGCACCCAAATCTGAGTACACGGGCCTACAACGTTTTCGCCTCCATCGGAAATACAGTCGCCGCAGCCTGGATTCAATCCCGCGAGCTGCGGGTCAACAGGCGAGTACCTTAGCCACTAGACAACCACGGCAGGGCAAACGAAAAGAACTGTATAGAGCTCTGTGAGACATTGTCTTGCCATTGCCTTTGTACCGAGCCATATGCAGTGGAAGGCGTGGACAGAATGTGATGAAGAGGGTCAGATAAATGCAGGTTTCTATGGGGGTTAACACCTTTTTCTTTAAAAACACACACAGATACTATCAGTAAAGACCTTCATAGAAGAGCGGGATTTTATACACCATGCGAATCCCACTGCTTAATATGTAACCAACCTGAAACTATAGACCACGTGTTTTGCACTGTTGTAAAGGGATGTATTTTTGAGGCATCTTGCAGGGGACATTAAAAAAAGACTTCCCTTTGAGTGCCCATGGAATAAGGTATCTGACTGTTGATATTGAAGAAGGCGTCCCGTTGGTTCGGGAAATGTTGACAGCCCTCCGCTCAATATGGCGTGCTTGCACGGCAGGATACTACTGCGACCCAGACGCCAAGCCAGTGAGAATTTGTTTCTGACAAAGCGTGTCTAGCTTTATTGAAAAATGTGAAAATTCATGAACTGGTGCTTGATTGGCTAACAGTGATTGAACCTCTTGCAGCATTGAAAAAATTTTGGAATATACAAGATCAGTCCAAATAGGTCTGATAACATGTTTCTTCATTTATTATATGTATTATTTGATATGTCATGTTTGTGTTGTATATGACCAAAACAGGCAATAAAAAAAGCCTCGGTGGCCGAGTGGTTAAGCCATTGGGATATTCCCACACAGGTTCGAATCCTCCCACCTGCAGTTCTTTTTGCTATAATCTCATTATAAACTACTGTCTGTGCATAAAAATAGAACAGCCAGCCACGGACGCAGTCGAAGCAGAGTATTTAAAGCAATGTACTCTAGACCCATTGGCATATCCCCGCGCCAGTTCAAATCCTACCGTCTCTAATTTTTTTCCTATATTCTCAGTATAAACGCTATCTGTGCATAAAAATAGAACAGGGTCTCACGCACACAGTCGTGGTCTAGTGGTTAATGCGATGGACTCGAAATTCATTGGGGTATCCCCGCGCAAGTTTTAATACTGCCGACTGCGATTTTTCGCCTTACTCACAATATAAACGCTATCTACGCATAAATATTGAACTGGGTGCCACGCACGTAGTCGTGGCCGACTTGTCAATGCGATGGACTCGAAATATATTGGTATGATTTCGCGCAGGTTCGAAATCTGTCTTTTGCGTTTTTTGCTATAATCTCTATATAAACGCTATTTGTGCAAAAAACATAGAGCAGCGTGCCAAGCGCGCAGTCGTGGCCGAGTGGATTTCCACTTCCGGCCACCACAGTGTACGGATGTGTGCATCATGAGTTACACTGGGGCGGTGACAGCGGCCCAGATGGGCCATGGAAGCAGGATTGTTGCCTATGAAAAACAGAATTACGAAGTCGTGCTATCTCAGTCGCCCACAGGTTCGTGTGTTCTGATTACTGTTTTTCTACACCTAGATAACAAGGCAAGGCCCTATCATGCTGAAGATGTACGGAATGCTTTGATTCACATGGCGATGCAGCCTGAGGTAATTGCCTTAGACGCATTCCAAATGAATCACGTCTGGGCTGTGACTTTCAGTACAGCACAAGCCACGAAGTATATGTTAGCGCTTGGTGACGTAAAGATGAAGGAAAAGCGCTGCCTCATCATAGACGCAAACAAACAGCGTGTGCGGCTAAAGCTTTATTTGCTACTGCATAATGTACCAGACCAAGATGCGCGCGCCGCACCAGTAAACTGTGGAAAAGTGTTCGAAGTAACCAAAGAACGATGGTGCGTCCACGGAATCACCGACAAAGGAACCTTTACCCGGATAGTCAACCTGCAGCTGTAAAATGGCATGACCATCAAAGACTTGCCACACCAGCTCAGAGTGGGCGGCGTAAACACGCTTTTGGTTGTGCCAGGACAGGTGCCACTCTGCTTACGGTGCCGACTAACTGGCCCTATATGGCGGAACTGTCGCGTATATTGCTGCGGCCGGTGCAAGTGCTATTATGGACATAAACAGAGCGAACTTGTCCAGACCTACTCCAGTGTGGCTGGGGCTGTGGCTGGTGATCTTTCGCCGAATATGTAATGGACGGAGTTGATACAGAAAAAGTTTCCGGCAGCAAGACTCATGGTCCGGTTTCGCGTTCTCTTCTAAGGCCCCAAAGACGATGGATGCGAAGCAGTTCAGTGTGAGCAAAACCTCTCGTATAAGTCAACAGACCAAGGACCTTAGCATCGTACCTTCAGACCAAAAGCGCGACGAGAAGGACCAAAGTACTGCGACGTCGACTGAACAGCCTGAAGTCATGGACACCACTAGGGGGGGGAGCATGTGCATAATGACCACACGGGGATAGGTATAAAGAAGACGCAGGACAACAGAAAACGATTGGAAGTGAGCCGGCAGCCGAAATACCTGCACTCAGGTTACTCAGCTCCGTGTTCAAGCTGAACGTCGCGGCGGGCTCGCGTCCACCACCCAAACTACCCTCGTACCCATGGGGGACACACTTTCATCCAGGGACCAAAATCATTAGGTGGACGAAAATGTGTGAAAGGTGGCTTCATAATTATGTAAACCGTGTGGAAGGGGCACGACTTGTTCGTGTATTCCCACAAATTCAACCGCGGAAGCCAGGGTTGTGTCACGCGGCGAGGTAAAAACCATGCAGTCCGCAATAGCTGTCGCACAGCCTTCACAGCATGATACAGAGTTACTTGTGGCTACTTGATATGTGTGTGGCCTACGGTAAAGACGAAAGCAGTATAAGTTAGAAGCCTCTTACTCGAGAACGACCTCGATATTGTAGCGGTACTGTAAACGAAGGTAGAAAGCCAAAAACAAGCGGACTGCATGATTGAACCTTTTAGGTCCTGTTATAATGTTAGTACTTGTGACTCTGTTGGTACCTCGGGTGCACCTTTTTCTTGTGCGATTGGTTAGAATTAGCTGAAGAATATGTTCATACTACCGATGATGGCCGTCTTGTCTCGTATAATTTTGTGAGGTTTGTGTGAAATCGTGCATTATTTGTGCCTGCGCACCAAACAACAAGACTGAGCAGTTAACCTTCTTTGTACGTGTTGAAGAGTATTGAAATTGTAAAAGAAATGTGATAAGGCTGGGCGATTTCAACTGCGTGTGTTTCTGAGAAGAAAGGAGCAAAAGGCTAACCACATGTGATCGAGGTGCCGTGTTGTTGTCCGAGATTATGCAAGATATGGGGTAGGAAGATGTACTAAATGTTCTGTTAAATGGAAATGACCTCATGTGCACGCATTTCCAGCACAATTGCCATGCCGGATTAGACAGAGTGTACCTATCACAAGCAGTTGTGCCACTACGTAAAAGTTATAGGCGTAAACGAGCAGCCTTTTGTGACCATAGCACCGTGATGTTTACAATAGGTGTGAAAAGATTGATTGATATGTGTGGTTTAACGTCCCAAAACCACTACATGATTATGAGAGACGCCGTAGTGGAGGGCTCCGGAAATTTAGACCACCTGGGGTTCTTTAACGTGCACCGAAATCTGAGCACACGGGCCTACAACATTTCCGCCTCCATCGGAAATGCAGCCGCCACAGCCGGGATTCGAACCCGCGCCCTGCGGGTCAGCAGCCGAGTACCTTAGCCACTAGACCACCGCGGCGGGGCAATAGGTGTGAAAAGGAAAAGCCTAATCTTTTCGTGAAAAGTGTGGAAACTGAACAATAAATACTTAGCGATGAAGTGTTGTGGACTAGGTTAAAACGCTTATTGATAAAGTACACTTGACTGAGTTGGGGCGATTGGTCTCTGCATGGAATGATTTATAGCAAGAAGTTAAAATTACTGATATGGAAAGATCATGCACAGTGCTCTACAAGAGAAAAAATGAAAAGGAACTACAGGACCAGCTTGAACTGTTGTTGTCACTTGAGAGCACGCAACCAAGCCCTTTAGATAAAGAGATAAGAGAAGTTAAAAAGCTGCTCGAAATAGTGGACACACAATAATACAGAGGAGCAGTTATACGCGCACGAGCAGAGCGCTTCTTGATGGGCGAAACACCGACGAAACGCTCGCTGTGTGAAGGAAAGTGCTACGCGTCCGCAATGAACTAAAATGCATAAAAAATGGGAAGGTGACCACCACGAACAAACAATTGGTAAAACAAGCGTTTGCCGATTATTACAAACGATTGCTGGGCAGCAAGGGTAAAAGAGAAAAAGACTTGGACGGCGAGTTCTTGACCATAACGCCTTCACTCGATAAGGAGACTACCGAACGCCTGGAGCAGCCGATTTCAGTTGGAGAAACATAAAAGGCCATTGACGAATTGACTGAAGCCTTTTACAAAACATTCAATGATGAGCTGTGAGCTGTCGGGGGTACTTTGTCACCTCGTTGCAGAGGGTTATGAATTAAAGAAAATACCGCTGTCCTTTCAAAGGAAGGTCACACATTGGTTTTATCCCGAAGTGTAATGACCCGGTAAAGCTCTTGTCGGTGAGCGCTTATCGCCCCGCCCCATAAGCCTCACTAATACAGAATATAATGTTTTTATGAACCTGCTTGCAAAGAGATTAAAAAGTGTGGTAAAGGTATTAGTCGGACCAAACCAAACATGTGGAATTTAGGGTCGAACAACTGGCACCAACATCCACACTGCGAGGAGCATTCTTAAGTGCTGCGATCTATAGCACAGCCAAGTAGCGATGTTGCAACTAGACCTACAAAAGGCTTTTGACCATGTTGTGCTTGTAGTACTATTTTCAATATTGGAACATGTATATGTTCAAAAACATGTAAGTGTATACATGTGAAAGTGTCATATTACTTTACGTAAGAATATCGCATAGGAACTACTTTGCTAGCTTTGTTATCAACAAGGAAGTCACGGAAAACTTTCCAATCGCTAGGAGTGCTCGTCAGGAATTTCCCATTTCCCCATTGTTACTTGCTTTGTACACGCAGCCGTTTTGTTTGAACATTGGTAGGAATGACAGAATACGTGGCTTTCACTTGATGACGACTTCGGTCAAAGTATTGTCATACGCGGGCGATATCGCTTTTTTTGCAAGGTTAGTGAAAGCATTAGTGAAGCAGTTAGCGTAGCAGATAAGTACTGCAAGTGGTCAGGCAGTTTTTTAAATTCAGATAAGAGTGCAGGTTCTTGGCATGGAACCCGGGCGAAAAGCCCGACGTCTCCGAAAAGGTGAAGTGGAGCTCCATGCCGACGAAGTACCTTGGTGTACAACTGCAGATATATATTGATCCCACTGAATATTGGAAAGAAGAGACAGAAAACTTAAAAGATAAAATGAACAAGTGGGCAGGAAAA
This sequence comes from Rhipicephalus annulatus, assembly GCA_013436015.1. NCBI lineage: Eukaryota > Metazoa > Arthropoda > Arachnida > Ixodida > Ixodidae > Rhipicephalus > Rhipicephalus annulatus. The sequence goes on along the minus strand of WOVY01003315.1, from coordinate 213,748 downwards.
AACCTTTCGATATTCGCGAGGTCAACGGTCTGCAAAAAATTTCTAGCGGCCAAAGTTTAGTATGTACTTCAAGTACAGTACATAAACCGTTCAAACATAAAAAAGGTACACGGAGATTTAGCCGCATTTTCTTGGGCTTCCAAGTGGGAACGGTCGAGCCGTACAGAAATTTTCCGCTAACTGAAGGCGGGTGCGCTGGGAATAGCCCACTGATTTCTCAAGCAATGATTTTCAAGGTTTATTTTCTTGCGTGATTAGAGGCGTCCATTGTCATGTACTATGCTTCAAATTAGGTAATGCCATTATCTACGAGAATTTGTTGCACCTTGCTGTTGTGCTGGGCGCATAGGCATTCATGTTAACTGCGTGAAGTTGTGTCTACTTTCAATATACTAACAGTACGTTTTTTTACCGTATCTAAGTGGGGTGACGAAAAGACAACTATATAAGGACGTTACCGACGTAATGCTAACAGCGACGATGTACCATACGATGTATAGAAAAAGTTCTGGCAAAAACGTCTGAAAAAAGTTAAAATATTGGGGGCACGACCATCAGGAAAGACTGTTTCCTTTCAACTACACATCGTCACGCTTCCGGTAAAACCATGGCTACAGGAAAAAGGTTTATTTCTTCCATGGTCTGTTAATTGTATTTTATGTCACCAGCTAGATAGCATTGATCACCTATTATAATATTGTTTAGAACTACATTGCTTTGGGACATTCCGCCACGAACTTTAAAAAAGAAACTACTTTTAGCACCTTATGGAATCTGTTTTCTGCCTGTTTAAGTGACCATGACACACCGTATTATATGTTTATTTTGTTACGTATGCACGCTATCTGAAAAGTATGCATGGTATACTGTGTTCTTTATGTTATTGCACGCTCTGCCAGAGAATACTTTATAGAAAGCACAGCGTATATAGGAGATGTATTTTTTGCAGGCGAAGATCAGGCAGAGTGGCTCGCTCTATTGAATGAACTTGTCGCGCTTAAATGGTTTTAATCATACTACGCCAAGCAAAATATATTTGCCCTTTTTAAATGCTTTTTTGTACTTCTTGTGAAAGTGTTTGTATAAGGATCTGTACATTATGTACTTAACTCTGAATAAAGAAAAAAAAGTTTCCGTGGTGTAGTGGTTATCACGTGTGCCTCACACACGCAAGGTTCCCAGTTATTTCCCAGGCGGAAACATTTTTTTTGGTCTTGCTCTCACTTCTGGCAGTTGCTTTCTCCGTAGACATAACGACTAAAATAACACAAAAAAGCCATTACATCAGCTTTTTTTATCTTCCTTTATAACAGCCTTGGAATTGCGCCATGCTTTCTAGCTCACTATGAAAGAGAGTGGATGTGCTTGATTCCGTAATTTAGGGGTTATCACGTGCCCCTCGCACGCGCAAGGTCCCCGGTTCGATCCCGGACAGACAAACTACTTTTTTGGTCTCGCTCTCACTTCGGGCAGTTGCTTTCTCAGTAGCCATAACGACTAATGTAACACACAAAAATGCATTACATCAGCTTTTTTATCTCTTTTATAAGAGCCTATGAATAGCGCCATGCTTTCTAGCTCGCTAAGAGAAATGGTGCACGTGCTTGTTTTCGTGGTGGATTCCAGGTTGCGGGTTCGAATCCCAGCTGCGGCGGCTGCATTTACGATGGAGGCAGAAATGGTGTAGGCTCGTGTGCTCAGATTTGGGTGCAGGTTAAAGAACCCCAGGTGGTCCAAATTTCCGGAGCCCTCCACTACGGGTCTCTCATAATCATAAGGTGGTTTTGAGACGTTAAACCCCACATATCAACCGTGGTGGATTCCACTTCCGGCCACGATAGCGAGCGGACGCGTTTGGAGGGGGCTCTGTTGGAGCGGTATCAGCGGCTTTTCTGGCCGCGGAACCTGGGTGTCAGCAGCCTCGGATTACGAGTGTCACGTTGTTTTGCCTAGTCTGCCTTCAGGACGTCTGCTTTTGAATACTGTTTTCGTGCATGCGGATGTGATGGCATGGCCCTACCGTGTAGAAGACTTCAGGGATGCGCTGAGTGATTTGAAACTGCTCTCCGCGGTTTCGGCCTTAGGGGCGTATCAAATGAATCACGTTTGGGCCGTCAAGTTCAAATGTGCCGAAGGTGCGATGAGGCTGCTAGAAAAAGTGGAAGTTAAAATGAAGTGTCAGCGTTACGTTCTCATTGATCTATCGAACCAGAAGCTTCGGTTGAAGCTGCACAGGCTCTTACCTCCCTTACCAGGCGACGACGTGCGAGTGGCCTTCGTGAACTATGGCAGAGTGACGGACATGATCAAGGAACGGTGGAAGGTCAGTGATGTGGCTGACAAGGCATCAACGACGCGAAATGTGACGATGACACTAAAGGTGGAATTCAAGCCAGAATATTTGCTCCATCAAATAAGGATAGCTGGTGAGCTGGCCCTTGTGGTGGTGCCGGGAAGGGCACCGCTATGCCTTCGTTGCCAGTGCACTAGACACATTCGTCGGGGCTGTACGGTACCACGCTGCACGTTGTGTCGTCGGTTTGGACACAACGAGTCGGCTTGCGTGCGCACCTACCCAAGAGTTGCAGGGCCCATGGCAAGCGATGACAACTCGGAGCTACTAATGGTAGAAGCAGATGGCGAGGCAGCAGCAAGAGCGGATGCAGGAAGTGCCACGACAACAGCGTGCCGACTGAGCAAATCTCAGGCGATATGAGCTCCCGTAAAGTCGACGAACCTCAAAGGCAAAGATAAATTGTTGGTGAAAAATGATTCCTCGGAAGCACTGCAGACGCAGGAAGACAAAAGCAACGTGACAGAGGTGGTCAGCAGGGAAGCAGTAGAGGCAATGAACAAATCCAGGGAGGGCACCACGAAGAATAAGCGATCACACGAACGCGCCGCGGGAGAAAGTGAAACTACCGACCCAAGCAGTCCCGGTGAACATCCAGCAAAAGCAGCCCCTGTACGTCAACCGATTGGCGGCCACGGCCAAACATCTCACAGCATCAGAAGCCGATGGTGGCGATGATGCCAGCGGCACCGCCACTGGTCACGTAGCAGTAAGATGTTGAAGCCCCGATCTATATTTCGAGCTCCAAGGTCATGTGCCGACAAGAACATAAGCCCATACTCTGGGTCTCTATTATAAATTATTTCAAAGGCGCTGCCAGATAAACCCTTGATATTTGCTACAATAAATTTTCGAGGGCTTTCGGCTAGGAGAAAACAATGACAGTTGTTTAGACTGGTGATGGAACATCATTTACACATCATTGCCATACAAGAAACTAAAATCAGAAGTGATGATGAGACCAAGAGTATGGTGCTACCTTGCATGTCAATGTACTACCCAGTAAAAAGTTTTACACCCTGATGGGTGTAAAAAGAGTGTTTTACAGATTTACATCTTTTTGGAACTGATGTAACACCCTTTTATTTGCTGGTACACGCTCACAGAAGGGTGTAAGTTGCATAAGGGTGTTATGCCGTTCTTGAGGGTGTTGAAGAACTGAAGGGTGTACACCTATATTTGGTGCAATGAAAATTCTTCCGTTTGACGTCCCAAAGTTGTCATATAATCATCAGAGACGCCGTACCGAAGGGCTCCGAAAATATAAACCACCTGGGGTTACTTAAGGTGCACCTAAGTCTCACTACACAGGTCTCGCACTATTTCTCGTCCACCAAAAATATGGCCGCCGTGAAATGCCGGGATTCTGTCCTGCGACTTGCAGGTCAACAGTTCAGCACCGTAAGCACCAGACCGCCGGCGCGGGAGTGCACGTGCAAGAATTTAGCTGGATCCATGCTTGTAAATAAAATACCACACATAGCGCAAGGAATGCTTTTCCTAAGTTAACAATGTCGTAGGGATGAAAAAAATCAAGGAAATGATTAAGGCACTGGCAAATTTCGCAGAACACTCTGAGAATAATTGAGAAAATGCAAAAGAGAATAACTTCTTTTCGCACTGTATGATTCGACATGCTTTGCCGCTTTATATTGTCCACATTATATGTGAATAAATGAATGGGCTACTGTCAAAATCTACGAACAGCACATATTGTTGTGTAGAAGCAATCGGGAAAAAAGCTTGAATTTATTACAAAAACCCTTGCTCAGTGAAAAGCCGTTCGAGTGCAAGTCTTTTTCACAATATTATCAAAGACGAGACGTGCTTGGTCGAAAATAAAAACAATGCATTACCTTCTGCAACCATGCGGGAGCACGGGAAGTGATTCTTTAGGTCAAGAATTAAAGGTCAGAGAATGGCACGGTCACTGCACGCAGCACCTTTGCGAAGCGAAGGGGAGAAGGGTACGAGAGGAGGGAGAGAGACAGGTCCTCGCCACCGCACACACACACACACACACACACACACACACACACATATATATATATATATATATATATATATATATATAGTTCTTATAGTATTGAGACAACCACGACATCAATACTATAAGAACTAGCAGTAACCCAGATTACATCCAACCAGTAATGATAGAAAAAGTCAGAAAAGCTTTGGAGAGCATGCAAAGGGGCAAAGCTGCTGGTGAGGATCAGGTAACATCAGATCTGCAGAAAGATGGAGGACAGATTGTGTTAGAAAAACTAGCCACCCTGTTTACGAGGTGTCTCCTGACGGGAAGAGTACCAGAGTCTTGGAAGAACGCTAACATCATCTTAATACATAAGAAAGGAGATGACAAGGACTTGAAAAATTACAGGCCGATCAGCTTGCTGTCTGTAGTATACAAGCTATTTACAAAGGTAATTGCTAGCAGAGTAAAGAAAACATTAGAATTCAATCAACAAAAGGAACAAGCAGGATTTCGAACAGGCTACTCAACAATTGACCACATTTATACTATCAATCAGGTAATAGAGAAATGCTCAGAGTATAACCAACCACTATACATAGCCTTCATAAATTACGAGAAGGCGTTTGATTCAGTAGAAATATCAGCCGTCATGCAAACACTGCGGAATCAGGGCGTAGATGAAGTATATATAAACATTCTGGAAGAAATCTACAGGGGATCATCTGCTACCATAATGCTTCATAAAGAAAGCAACAGAATACCAATCAAGAAGGGTGTAAGGCAGGGGGACACAATTTCTCCAATGCTATTTACCGCGTGCTTACAGGAGGTTTTCAGAAGCCTAGAATGGGAACAGTTAGGGATAAGAGTCAATGGAGAATACCTTAGTAACCTGCGCTTCGCCGATGACATTGCATTGATGAGTAACTCGGGGGACGAATTGCAACTCAAGATTACGGAGTTGAACAGGGAGAGCAGAAAGGTGGGTCTTAAAATTAATCTGCAGAAAACGAAAGTAATGTACAACAACCTCGGAAAGGAGCAGCGCTTCGAAATAGTTAATAGTGCACTTGAAGATGTAAAAGACTATGTCTACTTAGGGCAGGTAATAACCGCAGAGCCGAACCACGAGATTGAAGTAACTAGAAGAATAAGAATGGGGTGGAGCACATTCGGCAAGCACTCTCAAATTATGACAGGTATATTGCCACTATCCCTCAAGAGGAAGGTATATAACAGCTGTTTCTTGGCGGTACTTAGCTATGGAGCAGAAACCTGGAGACTTACAAAGAGGGTTCAGCTTAAATTGAGGACGACGCAGCGAGCAATGGAAAGAAAAATGGTAGGTGTAACCTTAAGAGACAAGAAGAGAGTAGAGTGGATTAGGGAACAAACGGGGGTTAAGGATATCATAGCTGAAATCAAGAAGAAATGGACATGGGCAGGGCATGTAGCGCGTAGACAGGATAACCGCTGGTCATTAAGGGTAACTGACTGGATTCCCAGAGAAGGGAAGCGGGTTAGGGGGAGACAGAAGGTTAGGTGGGCAGATGAGATTAAGAAGTTTGCGAATATAAATTGGCAGCAGCAAGCACAGGACCGGGTTAACTGGCGGAACATGGGAGAGGCTTTTGTCCTGCAGTGGACGTAGTCAGGCTGATGATGATATATATATATATATATATATATATATATATATATATTGTTACGTGGAAAATAACAGTTGTCAGTCCGCAGCCACAACGCAGCTCACCGACAACTTCCAATTCTTCACTCTCAGTCCGAGGCACCTTACTTGGGTATGCCCCACTATGCCCTCTTTCAGTCAGACGAAATCACGTAACACGACCCCCGGCGGCAAAAGCGCCGACCCGGCGAGTTTACGGGGCCACAGCAGAAGCAGTGTGGTAACGCTTGAGCCTTGATACGTGGACGATGTCCCTTGACAGCAGAGCGGAAGAGGTTGATGGATTATCAGGGACAATTTCATATGTAGTGTCGGTCACTCGTCTAAGCACGCGGTATGGGCCCGTGAAACGAGAGAGAAGTTTTTCTGAAAGGCCTGCATGTCGCGTAGGGGACCAAAGAAGAACGAGGGAACCTGTTGGAAAGTGTTCGTCGCGATGCCGCTCGTCGTAACGATGCTTCTGCGAGTCTTGGGACGCCATTAATCTGCTGCGGGCAAGCTGACGAGCGTGGTCAGCTCGGGTAATAGCGTCGCGTGCATATTCAGAAGTAGACTGCGCAGTGGCTGGCAGGAAGGTATCCAACGGCAATGTTGGTTCGCGTCCAAACAGAAGGTAAAATGGCGAGTACCCGGCAGTGTCATGCCGGGAGGAATTGTATGCGAACGTCACGTAGGGTAGTGCAAGGTCCCAATCACGATGGTCGGCCGAGACGTACTTCGATAGCATGTCTGTCAGGGTGCGGTTTAAACGTTCTGTAAGCCCGTTTGTCTGGGGGTGGTACGATGTCGTGAGCTTATGTTGGGTAGAGCAGGAACGCAGGATATCGTCAACCACTTTCGAAAGGAACGTACGGCCTCGGTCTGTCAGCAGTTGACGAGGGGCTCCATGCACTAAAATGAGATCGCGTCGTAGAAAATCAGCGACGTCTGTAGCGCAGCTTGTTGGCAAGGCTCGCGTAACTGCATAACGGGTCGCGTAATCCGTAGCCACTGCGACCCACTTGTTTCCGGAGGCGGATGTTGGGAAGGGACCGAGAAGGTCCAAACCAACACGGAAGAATGGCTCCGATGGGATGTCGATGGGCTGAAGATATCCGGAAGGGAGTCCCGACGGCTTTTTGCGACGCTGGCAAATTTCACAAGCGTTGACATAGCGACGTACAGAGCGTGAAAGGCCAGGCCAGTAGAAGCGGCGGCGCACACGGTCATATGTGCGAGAGACACCAAGGTGGCCCGCGGTTGGCGCGTCATGGAGCTCGCGTAGGACTGTGGAACGCAGGTGCTTTGGTATGACCAGAAGCAGGTCGTGACCATTGGGCGATAAATTTCGCCGATATAAGGTGCCGTCCTTTAAGGTAAACATGCGAACAGAAGCGTCTTGCGGTGAAGATTCGAGCTGTTGTATTAGGCGGCTGATATCCGGATCGCGACGCTGCTCGTCCCCGAGATGAAGCAGCTGGGAGATGGAAAGGACGCAACCCACATAATCAGTGCTCGTAGGATCGCAGTCGGCCACAGGGTAGCGTGACAGACAATCCACATCTTTGTGCAGTTTTCCTGATTTGTACACTACGGTGTAAGAATACTCCTGGAGGCGGAGTGCCCAGCGGGCGAGACGACCTGTGGGATCTTTGAGGGAGGCGAGCCAGCAGAGAGCGTGGTGGTCGGTAAGAACGATAAATGGTCGGCCGTATAAGTAAGGGCGAAATTTCGTGACTGCCCACACCAGCGCTAGGCATTCGCGCTCTGTGATGGAATAATTACGCTCCGAGGTGGACAGCAGCCTGCTGGCATAAGCAATCACGCGATGCTGCCCACGTTGTCGCTGAGCCAACACAGCGCCTATTCCGTAACCGCTGGCATCGGTGCGCACTTCGGTCGGTGCCGTAGGGTCGAAGTGAGCCAGCACAGGAGAAGAAGTGAGCAAAGTGGTCAGGTGGGAAAATGCTGCTGCTTGCGAGGGACCCCAGGTAAACGTCTCATCTGGTTTGAGTAAATCTGTTAGGGGCCGAGCGATTTCCGCGAAGTTCTTGATGAACCGCCGAAAATAGGAGCAGAGCCCCACAAAGCTGCGGACATCTTTGGCGGTTTTCAGTACAGGAAAATCCTTCACAGCTCGAACTTTTTCTGGGTCAGGCTGTACGCCGTAAGCGTCAACAATATGTCCAAGTATTGTAATGCGACGGCGACCAAACCGGCACTTGGATGAATTCAGCTGAAGGCCGGCGAGACGGAATACATCAAGAATTTTCGACAGTCTCTCAAGGTGCGCTTCAAAAGTGGGAGCAAACACAATCACGTCATCCAGATAACAAAGACACGTAGACCACTTGAATCCATGGAGCAGGGAGTCCATCATCCGTTCAAAGGTGGCGGGGGCAATACATAAGCCGAAAGGCATGACTTTGAATTGGTAGAGGCCATCGGGTGTTACAAAAGCCGTCTTCTCTCGGTCCATGGGGTCCACGGCAATCTGCCAATAACCAGAACGAAGATCGATGGAAGAAAAGTAGGCGGCACCATGGAGGCAATCAAGGGCGTCATCAATCCGGGGCAGAGGGTATGCGTCTTTCTTGGTGATGTTGTTAAGGTGGCGATAGTCCACACAAAATCTCCACGATCCGTCCTTCTTTTTAACTAATACCACCGGGGATGCCCAGGGACTGGAGGATGGTTCAATAATGTCCTTCGCTAGCATCTTGTTCACCTCCTTCTGTATTATGCTCCGCTCAAAAGCAGACACTCTGTAGGGACGACGGTGAACAGGGTTGGCATCACCTGTGTGTATGCGATGCTGGACAAAGGACGTCTGCCCAAGAGGTCGGTCACCAAAATCGAAAATATCCTGGTAGGCCTCGAGAAGATGTTGTAGGGCTTCAACTTGCGGAGGCGGAAGATCAGTGGCGATCATGTCTACAATTTGAATTTGACGGCTGCCCGAATGTGTTGCGAGTGATGTGCGCTGCGGTGAAACAAGTGTGTCTAAGGCAAGCACTTCAATTTGTGAATCGAGCAATGGACACAGGTGGGCCACAGAAATGCCTTGTGGAAGCACATGATTCATGTAGCCGAAATTGACAACAGGTAGACAAGTTTTGTTATCTGTGATGCTGAGCACCGTATAGGGCACTGCAACATTGTGCGTAAGGAGTACGTCAATCAGAGGCGTAGCGTAATAGTCACCATCGGGTACAGCTGGTGAGCACAGAAAATCGACGTACGTCACAGTTTTGGAGGGCAGGCGAACAAAGTCGCTGCATTGTAATCGGCATGTAGGTTGGTACGGGGCGGCACTGATTTGTGGCAGTTCAAGGCGGAGCACACCAGCGGAGCAATCAATCAGAGCAGAATTGGCGGCAAGAAAATCGAGGCCTAGTATGAGGTCGTGGGGACATGTTTCAAGCACGGTAAAAAGGACGACCACTTGATGACCGGCTACGGTAAGTTGAGCTGTGCACATACCGACGACAGGGACTTTTGCACCATCTGCAACTTGAACGACACTGGTCAAGGGGGGCGTGAGGACCTTCTTCATGCGACGACGAAAACGCGAACTCATAATACAGACGTGAGCGCCCGTATCAATCAAAGCTTCAACAGGTGTGCCATCAACATATACTTCTAGGGTGTTCCGGTTCAAACGTAAGGGCAACAGAGGATTTTTGGGTAAGGTCGACAGGGCAGCTTCACCTCCAGAAGCTGCGCAGCCTAGTTTTCCGTGGACATGCGGCGGTTGAACGATGGCGAGGGAGAGCGGCGACGCGTGTTTGAACGAGAAGGGCGGCTTTGAGGCGGTGGCGACGACGGGGCAGGGTGGCCGTAGTCCTCAGGGGCAGTAAATGCTGTAGACTGAGTGCGAGTCGGATAAGAGTGGTTTGGTGGACGGAATGAGTTACTATAAGCGGGGTACGAGCCAGAAGACATAGATGGCCATTGGCTGCGGCAGTAACGAGCGATGTGTCCTGCGCGACCACAGCGGAAGCAGATTGGCTTATCATCAGCTGTTCGCCATTCAGACGGGTTCCTGGTTCGAATAGAGTACGGACGGCGACGTCTCATGTCCACAGAAGCTATCGAGGGACCAGTATTTTCCCGTGTGGATGCAGTGGACAGGATACCAAGGTTCGCGAATTTCTGGCGGACAACAGCCTGGATCAAGGCGACAGCTGTTGTTGAGGCGTCGGGCAACGTCGGTTTGTTGGCAGCTGGGTAAGCGGCCTCGAGTTCACGTCGGACGAGACGCGTCACGTCTTCGGTTGTAGACGGATGACAAGGAGTGGCTTCGCAAGACGACGTTGCCGCGGTGTTGGGTAGGCGCTGAAACTGCTGCAAAACGCGTCGACTCTTCGCCTGCTCGAGACGGCGGCACTCTTTGATCACGGCGTCGATGGTTGTTACGTTGGTAAATACAAGCAGGCTGAACGCATCGTCGGCGATTCCTTTTAAAACGTGCGAAATCTTGTCGGCCTCAGTCATGTTGGGATCGGCCCTTTGACACAACGCTAAGACGTCTTGAATATAAGTCAAGTAGGGCTCAGTGGACGTCTGTGTACGTACAGCCAATTGCTTTCGGGCATCAAGCTGTTGACCAAACGGGTTGCCAAAAAGGTCGCGGAGCTGTTGTTTAAACATTTCCCAGCTTGTGATTTCGTGCTCGTGGGTCTCAAACCATGTGCGAGGGGTCTTGTCAAGATAGAAAATCACATTCGCAAGCATAACGGTTGGGTCCCAGCCATATTGCTTGCTGATGCGCTCGTACATGCTAAGCCACTTGTCCACATTTGCGTTGTCCTCTCCAGTAAAGGTACCGGGATCACGGGGTTGCGTTAGGGCGACGTACCGGGTTGCCGTCGTTGCTGAGGTAGATGGCGAAGCCGTATCCTCACCCGGAGCCATGGTAGCAGACTTAAGGAGGCGTCCACTGCGTAGCTCCGTTGTCAGAAGAGCACCCAGCACTTCCACCAAAATGTTACGTGGAAAATAACAGTTGTCAGTCCGCAGCCACAACGCAGCTCACCGACAACTTCCACTTCTTCACTCTCAGTCCGAGGCACCTTACTTGGGTATGCCCCACTATGCCCTCTTTCAGTCAGACGAAATCACGTAACAATATATATATATATATATATATGTATGTGTGTGTGTGTGTGTGTGTGTATTGTGGGACGCTGAGACCCACGCCGTCAACTTTGTACTTGCTATCTATTCAGTTTGACATCCCTTCGGGGGGGTGTATGAGGTGATCATCAGAGGGCACTGCAACCCCCTTCGAACTACAGTGCCCCCTCTCTATTTCTCTATGTACCTATAGGGATTTACATTGCCCCCTACGTGACCAAGGGCCGTCCCCACCCTTCTTCCCCTATGGTGGGCACGCCTATGCATAGGCACCATCAATTATTGCAATAAAATTTTGTGTGTAAATATGTGCGTCAACAACAGTATTCTTCGAATTCAAAAACATGAGTGTTTTAGGTGATTATTATCACTGTTGTTCATTTGTTAAAAATGCACTGTTCCTGCAAACGTTTCAAACTTCGCGCGCTAAATTTATACGTTCATTTTGTTTGTTCGTTGAGATAAAATATTTTGCCCCTTCGTTTTTATGTTATATATATTTGCGTTTACTTTTCATACTTGAATACATCACTAAAGTATTTTAGTGCGCCAATGTACGTCTGCGGAGCTGTAACCACGATACTTGTTTGGGCGTGCTTGCTCGCTGGTCGGGCACCGCGCAGCTGGTCGGTTCTGGATCAATTTTTCTCGTTTTTTGAGGTGTGCATGCGCGCGGCGTTCGTGTTTTCTGTTCTGCCAGTCCTGCCTATTACGAAGATGAACTCTACTCAATCGAGGACGTGTGGCGTCGCATTTTGGAACACTCGCGAGGCATGTACCACATTCCTGCTGTCGGCACTTTGTCAACACCGAGAGCATGATAACGACGCCATGCTACGTTTTTCGTTACATGTGTGCGATAAGTAAGGTTTTTTAACGTAGCGAACCTGTTTGTGTGCTGCATTTCATCAGGATGAAAGCGTTTTTGTGGGAAGTCAAGCGTGGGCGAGCTTTTTCTTTCCATTCAAGCATTCTTCGGTGTGTGAAGCACATGGCGCGTGCGTGCGCAGTGGAAGTTCGGCGGCGGATTTGTGCGAGTTGTGACGACGCCTGCATCTGTCGGCAGTGGTGCTTTTAGGGAGCCCTGCTCGCGATTTTTGGTTGAATAATTGTTGGGTGAAGACGGGGTATGTTACCTGTAAGCCTTTATTACGCCTCGGGCGCGTATGTTTGGATTTGTTAACTCGGTGATTTTGTTTTTGCATACCTGGTCATATTGTGTGCTACAGTAGTCAAGGGGTTCATATGTTGTACGTCCAAAACAGTTTGAAAGCAGTTTCATATGATGTACATCCTTTTTTAAACTGCTATCGAAAATTTCTGCGGCTAGCCAAACGTATGTATGCCAGTGTATGCATCCACGCCAGCCCGCATCTTTGAACTACCGTGTTACTCGAGTTCGCGTGCAGCATGCTGCCTCGTCTTATTTACGGCTCGCAAGGCTTGCACGTATGTACGCTTAGGGGTTTATGCAGCCAGTTTACTCAAATCTGAGCTTACATTATACACCTGCAACATTGGTTGCCTGATGCGTTCGGAACCCATGAATTTAGAGCCGTTCGTTAAACTTGAACTGTATTTTTGAACGAAATTTTCATGGCTTATTGGGGCCGAATTGCTTAACTGTGCGAGCCCTAATTCGACCAGTAGTTCATGCGGTGGAGCACATTTTATTTTATCCAGCTTGTTTTCGCTATGCTTAGATTTCATTATTTTGTGGTGGTTTATTAAATATTGTATGTACTTCGCCCAAACTGTGTGTTCAAACTTTGCTAAGCACTTTTACTTGTACGAACAGTAAGAACTGTTTAGGCCACCACCTGCAATGACATTTATTAAAAGATTACAAACTTATGACCATCTGGTCAAAACACACATGAAAACATGAAAAAAAACCACCTGGCCCTGAATATAAGCACAGTCTTTGTCACTTGTGAATAGGGCTCCTGTGTTGGAACCTAAAACGTGATGCTTTCAATTGGGGTCAGCATGTTTTGTTAATTGTCTTCACATCAGATGACAAGCTTAGGTAAATTCTATAGGCATGCGCTACAGTTATAGAAGGGATCTGTGGTGTTTGGAGAAATGAATGAATTATTTAATGCTCAAAACTTGCAATAATGTAATACATCATAGTATGCATGCATAAGTCATGCACGTGTTACTGTGGAAATGGGAAATTGGACAGTATGTTCATATGACAGTCATGAATAATGACTGCATGTTTTCAAGCTGTTGGCATCGAGCAATTACACAACTTCCGAAATCAGTCTTATCAAATGTTTAGTGTGTGTTGCTAAATCGTGACCAAAGCCTTCCAGTATTCTTGTTACTGGAGATGGTTGCAGAAGCTTGCGTGCTTTATTGGGATGGTATTTAGCTCAAGATAAGTGCGTTGCATCAGCATTTTCACATTTTTCCCCAATTATTTATTAGACAGCCTGTAATGAGGGGTATGTTAGGGATGAGTGAGGATGCACTGCCTTTTTAGCCACTTCAAATCATTGAATTAATAGCCATAATTTAGCAAATGACAATAGTAATTTAGTGAAACCAATTTTCTATGATACCGGCATAATCGTCCTAATGTAGGCAACCGGAAGAGAGTTACATTAGTTTTGTTCAAAATAAAATTCGTAATTGATTTTTTGTGTTACCTCCAATGAATACTTGACCAAAGCAGATACCGTCATGTACGCACTGCCCTATTTATGAATTGCCAGGTGTACGCACTATGCCAAAGCGCTATTCAAGTATATTTGGTGACGCATCTGTTATGCGGAAAATGCATATTCTTTGGTAAGGTTGCAGCTATGGTCGCCAAAAACATTGAGGATGTTTCTGTGTAACATGTGTGGTATTCATACATCCTACTCTTTTAAACACAACGTTCCAGATCATTCTAAATAGAGTTCCGAATTCTGTTTCGCTAACAGACACATCAGTAAATTGTTCTTTTGTTTCTCTGGCAGCCTATACATGCTCGTCGTAGGAAGAGAGTGTGGGAGACGTCTGAATTAGTCTTCAAGGCTTGCTCATGGAAATTTTCACTGCTGGTGCCATCAGCGGCGCATGGCTTCTGTTTCTTCTGAAAACGAGCTGGACAGAGCCACTTGGTAGCTGTATTCAAGGAGCACAAAGGTTCAGAGTGTTCAAAGTTAACCCTTTTGTTTTTCTTTAAGAGAGAAGTCATCACTGTAAGTTATGCATGTAAAAGCCACCTCTGCTGATAGCTATGTATCCATAAAGATTCAATGTGAGACAATAATTATCACTGTCAGCGGTGAAATTAAGTTTTATTAACCATTTCAATAGTGACCGCAGCAGGAGATCATGTATGTGTTAAATATTTGAGCCAGACACATTTCTACATTTTATCACTTGTAAGAATTCTAGCATGCCTGTGCTCAGATATCCTGCTAGAAATTCAGTTGCGGCTTGCATTATTATGTGTGCAGGACAGTGAGCACAGCACAGACTCTCTGATTTCATGAATTTAATCTGACCGTAGATGGAAGGCATGGGCAAACAATAAAATGGTTACTCTTGCTATTCACTGGCGATAGCAAGAACCGACAGCTCGTTCCGCTAAGGAGTGATATTTTGCTGAACCTCACTGCCTTGCATGCGTAATCATGAAAAGCAAAATTAAACTTTCGAACGGGATATATAGGAGCATAAACATAATAAAAAATGTTTTCAACTGGGACTGTGTAGAAACACGACTGCCTCAACCTTTTAATGCAAACATACCTGCTTATTCGCGTTACTAAAATTTCAATATTCTTTGTTGACTGGGCAGATGACAACAATATTTTCTCACTTTGTGTCCTCCTGGACACAGTCTGCCAGGGTGTTTTTTCTGTTCCTAAAGCTAAAATTCAATGTAACTAGGCAGCGAATTCATGAATGTGTCAGTGCTACTTACTGAGCTATTTATAGGATATTTTGTTTTTTCCAAGGTCTACTGAGTGAGTTGCCCGCCAGACTCGCATGTCGTGAAAAGTGACGCCTTATGTGAAATGGGCCATTTAGAAACACTTTTTGTGTTGTGAAAAAAGTAGCACACTAATGATTTTATGTTCAGTGTAACCTTCACTGAATATTCTATTTTATTATTATTTTGTTACCTTAGTTATTTTATTGCCTTTGGGAAGTTCAATTCATCAGTGCAGTCAAGTGTTTTCCTACTGTCGTACTTCATCACACCTAACTCTGCCAATACCAAACCATGTCGGATATTTTACAGTGATACATACTCATGTTTAGCATTGTTAATGATAACTGATAGGAGACATACTGGAATATTGTAACGTGAGTCCTTGGATTGGGGGGGGTTTAATGGTGAATTTTTTCAACTACATAGTAATATCTGCTTGCTTTATTTCATGTCAAGTGTAATGAGAATATTGTTTACTGATGTTAACGAGTTAAAATTAAAATATAATTATCAGGAACACTGGAGTGGAGGGTTTAAGATATTTTGACCACCTGGGGTTCTTTAAAATGCATCCACGTCTAAGCAGACAGGTGTCAAGCATTTCCTCCTTAATCAAATTCGCAGCCACCACAGCCACGGTTTGATTTTGAGGCCTTCAGTTCAGCAGTCAAGGGTTACTTGAAGGGTATATTAGTTGTGGGCTGTGGTCTTGCTTCCATAATGCATCGTAAGTACAGCAGTTCGGTGCCAACCAGCCATCTCTTCTACAGCACTGGGGTTGTGTTTTTGCATTCAAAATTGACGGCAATATTTAAGTATTTTATCAAGGTGCATTTCTGAACAGCTCTGTGTAGTGTGTGCTGGCGTTGTTTATTACATTTCTAATTTTTTTGCTAGAGGTAATTATTGTTGCATGCTTTCTGAGTTATATATGAAGATACCAATTTTCCTTTTTTTTATACTCTGTAAGAGTGTAAAGCTGAACAAGTCACTCTGAGATACTTTGCATATTGTACATCAGATAGCTAATTTGTGTGTGCAGAGCTTATAAAAACAGCCCATTGTGTTTCGAATGCCTTGAAAACTGCCTTAGGATCAGAAAAAACAGTATTGAAGAGTGGGATAGTGAGGGTGAACAGTGGAAGTTCCTCAAATAGGCTGGCTGACATTTCGATAGGAGGACTTATGTTCGTCAAAAGTTCCTTGCCTTCTCATCCTTGGCATGTGAGATTTAAGGGGGTTAATAAAGACGTCATCTCCTGGTGGTAGTGCGTGTCCTTGTGAGCAATTGCTGTCGGAAAAGAAAAAAAACTATAAAGCAAACGAGTGCAGTTCTCAATTCATTTCAAGTTGGCTGGTAGCAATTCACAATGTTCTCGGAGGGTAGAGAAAAAAAAGGGAAGAAAAAAGAGAAAACACGCAAAGTAGGAGTGGTGTGCTGCCGAGGGGTGGCCGCTACAGACACAAAAAAAGCAAACAGCTTGAAAGTTTCAAGCCAGCAGACGGTCCTCACGTTTGGCCATCACAGAGGGTTGCCGACGATAAAGGCCCATGCTGTTCTCGAACATCTATGAATAGGGCTTTTAAATGCCAAAATGTCAAAGGTAAGCGACACCAGATGTGTTCAGAAGAGCACGTCTTTAATTGGGAAAGTCATTGGTTAAAATATGCTTTCACTATCCCCGAAGGTAGCCCGCTCAACAGAAATGCCTCAAGAATTTGGCGGCATATTGGCATGAAATAGAGAAATTCAGATTGCAAAGAAAATAGGCGTTGACGAGAAAAATACAAAAAGAAAGAAAAAACGAAAAAGGGCGGGTTGGAGGTAGGTGACACGCTAGCGTTAACAGACGAGGAAAACATATTTATCATATAGACTAGGGAAAACATATTTATCAATAAGTGGAAACGATGTCTACCAAAGAAGCTCTGTAATTTTTATATAATCAGAAAGTTTGAAATGAACTAGGTGAGGCTGAACTCGCATGGTTTCGCGATACCAAGCGTAACTGGAAAATAAGTTGCTGAAATATGTATATGTCTGCATCCTGCATGAGACGCATGCACTGTTACGGGTAATAATGTTCTCAATATAATGTGTTTGTGTGTTTACAGTCTACACAAACGTATGCATACCAAGCACCCTTGCTGTGTCGACTCACTGAGCCACCAATTGATATACACGAGATGCTTCTGCTATTTAACACTAAATATTTGTATTTATTTGTATATCAATAAAAGAGAGTCTAAATTTCTATAGTCGGCTTTACAAAGAAGGCCTTAAGTAATATCTTTGCAGTTTCGTAAGCTTGCTTAAACACACACACACACGCACACGCACATATATATATATATATATATATACATATATACATATACATATATAATTTATATATATATACATATATATTATATATATATCTTTATATATATTAACAAGCAATATTGCGAAGTAAAGTATAGGGGGAGTTATTAGACCGAATTGTTATGTAAATGTGAAGAAAGAAATGTGGGCGAAAAGATAACTTGCCATGGATCGGAACAAAACTGCGACCTTCGAATAACGCCTTACTCCAAGGTCGCACACCCTTTCAACATCCTCTCAGAAGGATGTTGAAGTATAACAACACCCTAACACTTTGCTGAACACCATTCGTGTAGAGTGTTCAGCTAACACCCTTTCAGTAGGGTGTATCTGAAAACACCCATAGGGTATCCCTTTGGCGACAAGCCAGTTCACACTCTTAAGGGTGTAAAAAATTTACTGTGTATGCGGATGCGAGTCACGTCATAAAGTGATCCGCGGGATGCGTTCTTTTTGTCCGCCAACATCCAGGCCTTGAAGTGAAAGGTGTGAGGTCAGACTTGGAGGAGCGTATGGTTTTGTCTTATTTCCGTTTTGGTTCAGTTGAAAGGCGAGTGATATCCCGTTATGCTCCTAATTTAATCGACCAACTAACACATTTCTTCGAGAGTGTCAGAAATTACTGTAACGTCGAAAGGAACCTGGTACTGATGGGGAACTTCAATTGCGTACTGGCAGCGCGTGATAAATCAAGTGGTACAGCGTATAGAGACGCAAGAAAGGCTGAGATTCGCACAATAATCGATGAATGTGGGCTTGAGGTCGTGGCAGATTGCTTAGATTACGACTGAACTGTGTGCTTTACGCATTTCCAAGCAGCCAGCAACGCCCGACTCGACAGAGTGTACGTTCTGAGCGAATTGATAGCACTTGCGCAAGATTATCGTCTGCATTCGGTAATCATTTAGTGGCCATTGTCTAGCCACGTTCGACTTTCAAAACAAAGCGAAAAACCGAAACAAGTTTGCGCGGGAATTATGGCAACATAATGCTAAAATTTTGGAGGATGGTGTTTTCTGTGAGAAAGTGTTAGCTCTGCTCGAAGAGAGAAAGAACGAGACAAACACAACAATATGTGAGAGACGGGAAACATTTAAACAAAGAGCTTAGTTGAAGACACTTCAACGAGCCAGTGCTATAAAGCACAAAAAGAATAAGTACGAGGAAAACCTGTGCCAAAGCTTGCAAATGCTAAAATGTACAGAAAGCCTATCGCCTAGGACGTTTAAAGTGGACCTTTACACACTGAACTCAAAACTTGAGAACCGATATCGAACACTATAGGTGGGCGTTGGTGCGAGCTAGAGTAGAAGCAAGGATAACAGGCGAGGCGCCAACTAAAAGAGCCTTCGCAAAGGAAAGAAAGTGGGCCCGCCAGAACGAGATTGACGAAGTTGAACAAGAACAGAGTGGCATTGAACACCTGTTCACAAGGTTCTAAAAAAAGCTCTTCGCGCGTTGCCCAGTGGACGCGGAGGGTTTTTGGACGGAATTCATGCCTTTAAGGCCAAAGATTGTTAGTAGCTCAAAGGAAATGTTAGAGCGCCGTATTACGGCCGATGAGTTTGAGGGGCGATAGACGATTTAAAACGTGGGAAATTACTCGGGCCCGACGGGCTAGGAGCCGATTTTTACAAGGCGTTCAAATATGAATGAGCCCCTATACTGGCTGAAACGTTAGACGATGCATATGAGCGCAAACGCCTACCACCTTCATTACTGTTCGCACACACAGTTCTTATTCCGAAGACAGATGATGCGACGCAGTAAAGCGGGTAACAGCATATCGGCCTTTCATCTTAGAGAACGTCGACTATAAGATATTGATGCAAGTGTAGGCTTAAAGACTTCAAACAGTGGTGAAGGATATAGTTGGACCACACCAGACGTGCGGTATCAAGGAACGGAACATTTTCACGAATATTCATACGGCGAGAAGCATACTCGAGTGTTGTGACGTATTGTGCAAGAAGGTCACAATTCTCCCGTCGGATCTGGAAAAGGCATTCGACCGGGCACCGCAAGATGTACTATTTGCCATTCTGGAGTACGTGAACATAGGATCCGTTATTATGGAAGGTGTCGCAAATGCGTGTAGGGGTTGCACGACAAGGCTGATAATAAATAATTCAGTAGGAGAGCTTAAAGAAGTGTAGTGGTTGGTGCACCAGGGATGCCCACTATCGCCGTTACTTTTCGCTTTATATATCGAGTCCTTGTGCCTCAGTGTATTAAGGGCTAACTGTATCAATGGATTTACCATGCAGCAAGCGGAGGTAAAACTACTCGCTTATGCAGACGACATTGGAGGTTTGGTGCGGACCAAGCCAGTATCATGAAAACTGGAAAACGTGATGCGTTATTGTGTTACTTGTGGCAGTGCAGTTTACTGGGGCAAGAGCTTTGGAATCTAGCATAGAGCTTGGCCAACGACACTCAGTACCTTTGCCAACATACAAGAGGTTTCCGCTCCCACGAAATACCTAGGCGCCCCTTTAGAGTTTTACCGTGACAGTGCACCATACTGGCAGAATCAAGTTGCGGAAACGCGCGCATGGACTGAGAGGACAAAAGGCTCGGAATTGTCTATGTTTGCACGTACTACGGTGTATAATGTGTTTTTCATTACCAAACTGTGGTACGTGTTGAGTGTTTTGCACTGCTCACGCATTAACATACAAATGCTCCACAGAATTCTGGCTGTTTTTTTGGGGATTGGTTTGGGAGAGGACAAGCCGGGCCAACTTGTTCCGACGTGTACGTGATGAAGGCCTTGCCCTGTCGCACTTATCCCTTAGGAAAATAGTGAACCGGCTCTGCTTCCTTGGAAATGTGATGGCCCCTTTTTGCGCACTGTATTCCAGCTCAGACTTGGCAATTTTGTGCCGGACTTCGTGGAATCTACCGAATATATTGAAGGCGGGGTTTTCGGTTTTTTTAAGGAGGTTGTGATGGCCTATAAGTTCTTGCGTGCTCGATTCTCGTGCGAATATTTGGCTGCAGTGAAACAAAGGAAGCTATACAAAGAACTTGTGCACATACTACTCCCTGTGCCTCTGTATCGTACAATATATAGTGCCAATCCAAGTCTTTTTTCATCAGCTTGCACACCGAGACAGTAGAGGTAAAAACATGGCTACAGGAAAAAGGAATGTATGTACCATGGGTGTGCACTGTTTCTTATGTAGAAAGCCCGAAACCATTGCGCACGACTTCGTAGAATGCTGGGAAGATGTGTTATTTTTGGATATATTACAAAGAACGCTAAGGAAAGACCTCCCCTTCGACCAACAAAGAATTTGTTTCCTAACAGTGGACAACGAAGAAGGTGTGCCGTTTGACCCTGTCAGCTACTGGGTTTGCACTGCATATGGAAGACCAGCATGACAGCACAACGTGTAGATATAGATGCAAGATCGGCACATGAGTACTTCCGCGAATCAGTGGGTAGGTTCCTGGAAGCGCATGAATCTTTAGATCCTACACCTGACTAGGTATCGAGTATTAAACTACTCATGAACAAGAGACGATTTACGCCACCACACGCCAGCCAAAATTTTTTCGCTCTTTTTATTCATGCCTATTTATGTATCAAGGTTTTATGTGTCTTGCATTATTACTTTTCATCCCTGACTGTATTTGTGTGTCGATGTGTACGTCTAAGGAGGCATTACAAAAAAGTTTCCATGGTGCAGTGGTTATCACGTGCGTCTCACACGCGCAAGGTCCCCGATTCAATCCTGGGAGGAAACATTTTTTTTTCGTCTCGCTGTCACTTCTGGCGGCTGCTGTCTCCGTAGCCATAACGATCAAAATAACACATAAAAATACATTACATCAGCTTTTCTTATCTTCCTTCATATAGGTCTTGGAATAGCACCTTGCTTTTCAGCTCACTGAGAGAGTCCGTGCGTGAGCTTGTTTCTGTGGTGTAGTTGTTATCACGTGCGCCTCACACGCGCAAGGTCCCCTGTTCGATCCCGGGCGGAAACAACACTTTTTTGGTCTCGCTGTCACTTGCGGTTGCTTTCTCTGTAGCAATAACGACTAAAATAACACATCAATATTCATTACATCAGAATTTTTATCTTCCTTTATAAATGTCTTGGAATAGCACCATGCTTTCTAGCTCACTGAGAGAGAGTGTGGACGTGCTTGTTTAGGTTGTGTAGTGGTTATCACTAGCGCCTTGCCCGCGCAAGGTACTCGGTTCGATCCCGGGTGGAAACATTATTTTTTTCATCTCCCTGTCACTTCTGGCGGTTGCTTTCTCCGTAGCCATAACGACTAAAATATTACATAAAAATTCATTACATCAGCTTTTTTATCTCCCTTCATAACAGTTCTAGAATAGCACCATGCTTTCTAGCTCACTGAGAGAGAGTGTAGACGTGCTTGTTTCCGTGGTGTAGTGGTTATCGCGTGTGCCTCACGCGCGCAAGGTTCCTGGTTCGATCCCGGGCGGAAACAATACTTTATTCGTCTCCCTGTCACGGCATGCAGTTGAATTCTCTGTAGCCTTATCTTCTAAAATAACACATAAAAGTTCATTACATCAGCTTTTATATCTTCCTTCATAACAGTTTTGACTAGCACCATGCCTTTCAGCTCACTGAGAGAGAGTGTAGACGTGCTTGTTTTCGTGGTGTCGTCATTCCACTTCCGGCCGCGATAGCGAGGGGGCGCGTTTGGAATTGGCTCTGTCGGAGCGGTATCAGCTGCCGTTTCTGGCTGCGGAAACAGGGTGTTGGCTGCCTCGGATAACGAGTGTCGCCTTGTACTGCCCAGTCTGCCTTCAGGACGTCTGGTTTTGAATACTGTTTTCGTGCATGCGGATGTGAGGGCAAGGCCCTACCGTATAGAAGACTTCAGGGATACTCTGAGTGATTTAAAACTGCTCCCCGAGATTCCGGCCTTGGGGCCGTATTAAATGAATCAAGTTTGGGCCGTCACGTTCAAGTGTGCCGAAGGTGCGAAGAGGCTGCTGGGAAAAGCGGAAGTGAAAGTAAAGGGCCAGCGTTGAATCCTCATCGAACCAGGAGCTTCGGTTGAAGCTGCACTGGTTCTTGCCTACCATACCGGACGACGACGTGCGAACGGCCTTCCTGAACTATGGCAGAGTGAAGGACATTATCAATGAACGGTGCAAGGTCAGTGGTGTGGCTTACAAGGCGTCAACGACGCGATATGTGACGATTACACTTAAGGCGGGAGTCAAGCCAGAAGATTAAGCCCCATCAAATAAGGATTGCTGGTGAGCTGGCTCTTGTGGTGGTGCCGGGAAGGGCACCGCTATAGTTTCTTTAAGTGCACCGGACACATTTGTCGGGACTGTAAGGTACCACGGTTCGCGTTGTGTCTTCGCTTTGGACATAACAATTCGGATTGCGTGCGTACCTACGCCCGTGTTGCAGGGCCCGTGGGGAGTAACGACACTTCGGAGCTCCTAATGGACGAAGCTGATTCCGAGGCAGCAGCGAGAGTGGAGGCAGAAAGCGCCACGATGGACAGCGTGCCAGCTGAGCAAATCTCAGGTGAGAGAGCTCACGTAAAGTCGACGAACCTCAAAGTCGAAGATACATTGTTGGTAAAAAATGATTCCTCAGAAGCACTGCAGACGCAGGAAGACAAAAGTAACGTGACAGAGGAGGTCAGCAGGGAAGCAGTGGAGGAAATGGACATTTCCAAGGAGGGCACAACGACGAATAAACAATCACACGAAGGCGCTGAGGGAGAAAGTGAAACTACCGACCCAAGCAGTCCCGGTGAACATCCAGCAAAAGCAGCCCCTGTACGTCGACCGATATTGCGGCCACGGCCGAACATACCACAGGATCGGAAGCCGACAACGACGACGATACCGCCGCCATCGCCGCCGGTCATCTAGCAGTAAGCTGTGGAAGCCCCGATCTAGGTTGCGGGGCCCAAGGTCATGTGTTGACAGGAGCATAAGCCCATACTCTGGGTCTCCACTCTAAATTATTCAAATGGCGCTTCCAGATAAAACCTCGCGAATTGCTACAATCATTGTTCGAGGGCTTGCAGCGAGGAGAAAACAACGACAGTTGTATAGACTGGTGATCGAACATAATTTAGACATAATTGCCATACAAGAAACCAAAATCGGAAGTAACGATGAGACCAAGAGTCCGGCGCTACCTTTCATGTCAATGTACTGCGCGGGTTTGAGTCACGCCATAGGGCAATCCGCGGGGTGCGTTCTTTTTGTGCGCCAACACCCGGGCCTTGAACTGAGGGGTGTGAGCACAGACTTGGCGGGGCGCATGGTTTTGTGTGATTTTCGTTATGGTTCAGTTGAATGGCGAGTGATATGCCTTTATGGTCCTAATTTACTCGACGAACGAATCCATATCTTCGAGAGTGTCAGAAATTACGTCGAAAGGAACTTGGTACTGATGGGGGACTTCAATAGTGTACTGGCAGCGCGTGATAAATCAAGTGGTACAGCGCATAGCGACGCCAGCCCGGCTGAGCTTCGCAAAAACATTGATGAATATGGGCTTGAGGACGAGGCGGAATGCTTAGATTATGACCGAATTGTGCGCTTCATGCATTTCCAAGCAGCCAGTTACGCCCGATTGGACTGAGTGTACGTTCCGGCCGATTTGATAGCACTTGCGCACGAATATCGTGCGCAGTCGGTGTCATTTAGTGACCACTGTCTAGTCATGTTTGACGTTAATAACAAAGTGAAAAACCGATAAATATTGCGTGGGAATTATAGAAACCTAATGCTAAAATTTGGGAGGATGGTGTTTTCTGTGAGAAAGTGTTAGCCTTGCTCGAAGAGATAAAGAACCAGACAAACCTAACAATAAGTGAGAGATGGGAAACATTTAAGCAAACAGCTAAATTGAAGGCACTTGAACGAGCCAGCGCTATAAAGCAAGAAAAGATTAAGTACAAGGAAAACCTGTGGCAAAGCTTGCAAATGCTAACACGTGAAGAAAGCCTATCGCCTAGGACGATTAAAGTGGACCTTTACACACTGAAGCAAAAATTTAGAACCAATATCGAACGCTATCGGGGGGGCGTTGGTGCGAGCTAGAGTAGAAACAACGATAACAGGCGAGGCACCAACTAAAAGAGCCCTCGCAAAGGAAAGAAAGTGGCCCGCCGGAACGAGATTTACGAAGTTGAACAAGACGGTGTTATCCTAAATGAACAGAGTGGCATTGAACACGTGTTCACAACGTTCTACAGAAAGCTGTTCGCGGGTTGCCCGGTGGACGTGGAGGATTTCTTGACGGAATTCATGCCTTTAATGCCAAAGATTGATGATAGCTCAGAGGAAATGTTAGAGCGCCATATTACGGTCGATGAGATTGCGGTGGCGATAGACGACTTGAAACGTGGGAAATCTCCCTGGCCCGATGGGCTAGGAGCCGATTTTTACAAGGCGTTCAAGTACGGAGTAGCCCCTATACTGGCTGCAATTTTAGACGATGCATATAAGCGCAAACGACTACCACCTTCATTACTGTCCACACACACAGTTCTTACCCCAAAAACAGATGATGCGACGCATTAAAGCGGGTAACAACATATCGCCCTTTCAGCTTAGCGAACGTCGACTATAAGATATTGATGAAAGTGTAGGCTAAAAGACTGCAAACAGTGGTGAAGAATATAGTTGGACCACACCAGACGTGCGGTATCAAGGAACGGACCATTTTAACGAACATTCATACGGCGAGAAGCATACTCGAGTGTTTTGATGTATTGTGCAAGAAGGTCACAATTCTCTCGTTGGATCTGAAAATGCGTTCGACCGGGCACCGCGCGATGTACTATTTGCCATTCTGGAGTACGTGAACGTAGGATCTGTTATTGTGGAAGGTGTCGCAAATGCGTATAGGGGTTGCACGACAAGGCTAATAATAAATAGGTCAGTAGGAGAGCTTATCGAAGTGCAGCGGTTGGTGCACCAGGGATGCCCACTATCGCCGTTACTTTTCGCTTTATATATCGAGCCCTTGTGCCTCAGTGTAATAAGGGCTAACTGTATCAATGGCTTTAAAATGCAGCAAGCGGAGGTAAAACTACTCGCTTATGCAGACGACATTGGGATGTTTTGTGAGGACCATGCCAGTATCATGAAAACTGGAAATCGTGAGGCGTTATTGTGTTACTTGTGGCAGTGCAGTTTACTGGAGCAAGAGCTTTGGAATCTAGCATAGAGCTTGGCCAATGACACCCAGTTCGTTTGACAACATACAAGAGGTTTCCGTTCCCACGAAATACCTAGGCGCCCCTTTAGAGTTTTACCGTGACAGTGCACCGTACTGGCAGAATCAAGTTGCGGAAACGCGCACAAGGACTGAGAGGACAAAAGGCTCGGAATTGTCTATGTTTGCACGTACCACGATGTGTAATGTGTTTTTCATTACCAAAAAGTGGTATGTGTGGAGTGTTTTGCACTGCTCGCACATTAACATACAAAAGCTCAAAAAAATTCTGGCTGTTTTTGTTTGGGGATAGGTTTGGGAGAGGACGAGCCGGACGAACTTGTTCCGACGTGTACGTGATGAAGGCCTTGCCCTGTCGCACTTATTCCTGAGGAAAATAGTAAACCGGCTCTGCTTCCTTAGAGATGTGAAGGCCACTTTTTTGCACACTGTATTACAGCTCAGAATTAGCATATTTGTGCCGGACTTTGTGGAATCTACCGAATATGTTTTAGGCGGGGTTTTCGGTTTTTTGAATGAGGTTGTGATGGCTTATAAGTTCTTGCGTGCTCGATTCTCATGCGAATATCTGGCTGGAGTGAAACAAAGGAAGTTATACAAAGATCTTGTTGACAGACTACTCCCTGTCGCTCTGTTTCGCACAATATATAGTGCCAATCTAAGTCTTTTTTAATCAGATTGCACACCGAGACACTAGAGGTAAAAACATGGCTACAAAAAAAAGGAATGTATGTACCATGGGTGTGCACTGTTTCTTATGTAGAAAGCCTGAAACTATTGCGCACGTCTTCGTAGAATGCTGGGAAGGCGTGTTATTTTTGTATATATTACAAAGAACTCTAAAGAAAGACCTCCCGTTAGATCCACAAAGAATTTGTTTCCTAACAGTGGACAACGAAGAAGGTGTCCGGTTTGACGCTGTCAGCTACTGGATTTGCACTGCATATGGAAGGCCAGCATGACAGCACGACGTGTAGATATAGATGCAAGATTGGCACACCAGTACTTCTGCGAATCAGTGGGCAGGTTCCCGGAAGAACATAAATGTTTAGGTCCGAAAACTAAATGGGTATTGAGGATTAAGCCACTCATGAACATGAGACGATTTATGCCACCTCACGCCAGCCAAAGTTTGGTTGCTCTGTTTATCCATGCCCATTTGTGTATCTAGATTTTATGTGCCTTCCATTAATGCTTTTGATCCCTGACTGTATTTGTGTGTCATGTGTGCGTCTATGCAGGCAATAAAAAAAAGTTTCCATGGTGTAGTGGTTATCACGCGCGCCTCACGCGCGGAAGGTCCGAGGTTCGATTCCGGGTGGAAACATTACTTTTCTTGGTCTCGCTGTCACTGATTGCAGTTGCTTGTTTCGTAGCCACAACGACTAAAATAACACACAAGAAGCCATTACATCAGCATTCTTTATACTTCCTTTATAACAGCCTTGGAACAGCAAAATGCTTTCTAGCTCACTGAAAAAAAGGGTGCACGTGCTTGTTTCCGTGGTGTAGTTGTTACACTTGAAACCTTACACGCGCAAGGTCCCGGGTTCGATCCTAGGCGGAAACATTGTTTTTTTGGGCTTGCTGTCACTGCATGGAGTTGCTTTCTCCGTAGCCATAACGACTAAAACAACACACGAAGCCATTAAATCAGCTTTTTCTCTTGCTTCATAACCGTCTTGGAATAGCTCCTTGCTTTTTAGCTCACTGAGAGAAACTGTGGACGGGCTTGTTTCTGTGGTGTAGTGGTTATCACGTGCGCCTGACACGCGCAATGTCCTCGGATCAATCCCGGGCAGAAACAATACTTTTTTGTTCTCGCTGTCACTTCTGGCGGTTGCTTTCTCTGTAGCCAAAAGAAATAAAATAACACAAAAATATACATTACATCAGCTTTTTTTATCTTCCTCATAACAGTCTTGGAATAGCACCTTGATTTCTACCTCACTGAGAAAGTGCGGGCACGTGCTTTTTTCCGTGTAGTGGTTATCACGTGCGCCTCACACGTGCAAGGTCCCCGGTTCAATCCCGGGCGGAAACATTATTTTGTTCGTCTCGGTGTTACTTCTGGCGGTTGCTTTCTCCGTAGCCATAACGATCAAAATAACACAAGAAAATACATTACATCAGCTTTTTTATCTTCCTTTATATATGTCTTGGAATAGCACCTTGCTTTCTAGCTCACCGAGAGAGTGTGTGCACGTGCTCATTTCTGTGGTGTAGTTATCACGTGCGCCTCGCACGCGCAAGGTCTCCGGTTCGATCCCGAGCCGAAACAATACTTTTTTTGGTCTCACTGTACTGCATGCAGTTGGTTTCTCCGTAGCCATAAGGGCTAAAATAACGCACAAAAAGCCATTACATCAGCATTTTTTCTTCCTTTATAACAGTCTTGGAATAGCACCATGCTTTCTAGCTCACTAAGAGAGACTGTGGACGTGCATGTTTTCGTGGTGTAGTGGCTATCACGTGCGCCTCACACGCGCATTGTCCTCGGTTCAATCCTGAGAGGAAACTTTTTTTCATCTCCCTGTCACTTCTGGCGGTTGCTTTCTCTGTAGTCATAATGACTAAAATCACACATAAATATCCATTACATAAGCTTTTTTTTCCTTTTAAAACAGCCTTGGAATTACGCCATGCTTTCTAGCTCACTGAGAGAGAGGGTAGACGTGCTTGTTTTCGTGTTGTAGTGGCTATCACCTGCGCCTCCCACGCACAAGGTCCCAGGTTCAATCCCGGGCGAAAACAATTTTTTTTTCGTCTCCCTGTCACTTCTGGCGGTTGCTTTCTCTGTAGCCATAACCACTAAAATAACACATAAAAAATTGACAGCATATCCGCGGAGTGAATGATGGAGAGTGGAACGTAGCATTCGTCCGTCCAATCGTTCTTGCTTCCCTCCCTCTCTGCGATCGTCCATGCGTCCATCTGCCTATCCGTGTGTGCTTTCGTTCCTGCGTTCGTACATGCATCTGCCCCTGCGTCCGTTCATGCCTCCATTCATGCATCTGTCTGTGTGTCCGTTCGTCCATCTATTCAACACTTCAAGTACCACCATCTCGTATCTTTTCATCATATATTCCCCATAGAGAAACACCGCCATCCAGCGGACATTTCAAGGACTAAACGAGAGATGGCAAACGCACACTTTCTAACAGCTTGCGCTTCGGGTCTACTTCCCGTCTTTAACCACCTCGAGTTCATGGTATATACTAGTTCACTGTATTCATGGCACGGCGGCAACACTCGCTAAACCTTTCTAAAACCAAAAAGGTTACGCCCAGCGAGTATAACGTAGCAACCTTTTCCTGGCAGATAGAGCTCAATGTACATGCCAATGGCTGCATGGGAAATGAGAGACAGGAGAATTCGGCTTTTACTTTCTTACGGCTTGCATTTCGTACCTACTTCCCACCTTTAACTACCTCGAGTTCATTCATGGTACATACTAGTTTATTTTATTCATGGCACTGCGGCTCAACGCTCGCTAAACCTTTCTAAACCTAAGGTGGTTACACTCAGCGGGTATAACGTAGCAACCCTTTCTCTTCAGATAGTGCTCAATATACATGCAATGGCTGCTAATGTGGATCGCAGCGTGCACGTTAACTAAAAGCCGAATGCTCATGTCTCTCATACCCCATTATCAGCTATTGGCATGTACATTGAGCACTATTTTTTGTTGTTCAACAACGCACAAAAGGAATCTCTCACCGGCACCACCTTGGAGGTCAAAATGTTTGCAGGTCAAAGCGTAAGACTGGGTACATACTACGACGGGACGCGGGACGAACGGGTGCCACTATAAGGAGCTTCGCCCCAAAATATCCTTTACACCAGCTTTTCTTATCTTCCTTTATACCAGCCTTGGAATAGCGCCATGCTTTCTAGCTCACTGAGAGAGAGGTTGGACGTGCTTCTTTTCGTGGTGTAGTGGCTATCACGTGCGCCTCACATGCGCAAGGTCTCTGGTTCAATCCCGGGCGGAATCATTACATTTTTGGTCTTGCTGCCTCTTCATGCAGTTGCTTTATCCGTAGCTATAACGACTAAAACAACACATAAAAATCCATTACACCAGCTTTTTTTATCTTCCTTCATAACAGTCTTGGAATAGCACCATGCTTTCAAGCTCACTGAGAGAGAGTGTAGGCGTGCTTGGTTCCGTGGTTATCACGTGCGCCTCACATGCGCAAGGTCCCTGGTTCGGTCCCGGGCGAAAACAATACTTTATTCGTCTCCCTGTCACTTCTGGCGCTTGCTTTCTCCGTAGCCATATAGACCAAAATAACAAAAAATCCATCATATCAGCTTTGTTTGTCTTCCTTCATAACAGGCTTGGAATTGCACCATGATTTTTTACTCACTGAGAAAGCGTGTGGACGTGCTTTTTTCCGTCGTGTGGTGGTTTTTACGTGCGCCTCACTACGCTCTAGGTCCTCGGTTCGATCCCGGGCGGAAACATTACTTTTTCGGTCTCGGTGTCGCGGCATGCAGTTGCTTTCTCCGTAGCCTTATCGACTAAAATAACACATAAAAATTCATTACATCAGCTTTTTAATCTTCCTTCATAACACTCTTGGAATAGCACCAAGCTTTCTAGCTCACTGAGAGAGTTTGGACGTGCTTATTTCCCTGGTGTAGTGGTGATCACGTGCGCCTCACACGCGCAAGGTCCCCGGTTCGATCCCGGGCAGAAACATCACTTCTTTGTCTCCCTGTCACTTCTGGCGGTTGCTTTCTCCGAAGCCATAACGCCTAAAATAACACACAAGAAGCCATTACATCAGCTTGTATTATCTTCCTTCATAACAGTCTTGGAATAGCACCATGCTTTCTAGCTCACTGAGAGAGAGTGTGGACGTGCTTGTTTCCATGGTGTAGTGGTTATCACGTGCGCTTCAAACGCCAAAGGCCTCGGTTGGATCCCGGGCGGAAGCATTACTTTTTTTGGTCTCGCTCTCACTTCTGGCAGTTCTTCCGTATCCATAACGACTAAAATAACACACGAGAAGCCATTACCTCTGCTGTTTATCTTCCTTTGTAACAGCCTTTGAATAGCGCCATGCTTTCTAGCTTACTGAGAGAGAGGGTGGGCGTGCTCATTTTCCGTGGTGTAGTGATTATCACGTGCGCCTCAAACCCGCAAGGTCCCCGATTCCATCCCGGGCGGAAACATCACTTTTTTTTGGTCGAGCTGTCACTGCATGCAGTTGCTTTCTCCGAAGCCATAAGGACTTAAATAACACACAAGAAGCCACTCCATCCGCTTTTTTATCTTCCTTTATAACAATCTTAGAATAGCACCATGTTTTCTAACTCACTGAGAGAGACTGTGGACGGGCTTGTTTCCGTGGTGTAAGAGGATTCCACTTCCGGAAGCCGAAGCGAACGGACGTGTGATGGCAAGCTTCAGTGGAGCGGCATCAGCGGCCCGTTTGAGCCACGGAAACAGGTCTTTAAAGATGACAAGGATTATGAAGTTGATGAAGTTGTGCTGCCAACCCTTCCTACAGGACGTATTGTTTTAAATACGGTTTTTTTGCACGCTGACGTACGAAACCGCCCTTATCGAGTGGAAGATTTTCGTGACACTTCGGCCAGCCTGTGACTGCTCACCGAAAGGGTTGCTTTGGGGGTGGATAGGATGAGCCATGTGTGGGCGGTAACGTTCAAAAACATGGACGCTGTGACGACGATTCTATCGCAAGGTGATAACAAGGTAAAAAATTGTCGCTATCTTGTCATTGATCTGGCAAACCAGGATGTGCGTATGAAGGTGCACTGGCTTCTACACAATGTTCTCGATGAGGATGTGCGACGCGCTTTCGAGCCGTACGGCCAAGTGTTGACGTCCGCAGAGAACGGTGGCGTGTAAACGGCATCAGTGAGAAAGGCTCCACTACCCGTATTGCGACACTTCGGTTGAATGTGGGCGTCAAAATTGATGACCTGCCTCACCAAGTGAACGTAAGCGGTGAGCAAGCTTTGGTGGTTGTTCCGGACAGAGCGCCAGTGTGCTTACGCTGTCGAGCAAAAGGGCACATACGGCGAGATTGCCGTGTGCCACGCTGTGGTGCCTGCCGAAGATTTTGCCACAAGGAGAAAGACTGCACGTTGTCTTATGCCAACGTCACCGGACCCGCCAGTGGCAACGACCACGCAGAGCTGTTAATGAAAAAGCATTAAGCTGAAGAGGCAGCGAGCGCGACTGCGAGGAAAGAACCGGTAATCCAAGAATTGGTGAAACTGAGCAGGCCTAGTAGGATGGACAATGAGAAGGTCTAGAACAAAGCATTTGAACCAGAGCCAGAGAAACCGAAAACAACAGACAAGCCAGAACAGCACCTGCCGAGTGTGAAGGCTCCCAGCGACGCAGACAGACTGCAAGATGACATGGAAGTCAACGACAGCGCAGGCAGTAGACTAGCTGGAAAGCGACCAAGAGACATTTCCGATGAAGTCTTGACTACCTCCGTAGACGTTGTCGAGAAGAACCACCAGCAAAAAGCACAGGAATGAGGCGACCAACTTTGAAGCCACGGCCGAAATTGCAGACTAATCCACGGGCGGAGACCAAGCAGCCTTCGCAAAAGCTTCCTGGGACTTGAGTTTTTGGTGATTGTTTCCGGATGTAAAGTAACCCGTAAGTGAGTGGAGTTTGCACACCATGCCATTGTAAAAACTGGACCGATTGCCGCAGAATTTGCAGTAAAACTAAAGCCGTTTTTTAGAAACGTTCACCTAAAGCAAACACTGTGTTGTGTTACTCCCCCCCCCAAAAAAAAATTCATGGCACACAGTATAAAATTAGCCTTACGCGTCGCAACTTTTAACGTTAGAGGTTTACGCTCGAAGAAACGACAGTATCAGTTACGTCGTTTGTTTCTTGACAATGACGTTGATATCGCCGCTGTGCAGGAAACAAAAATTGAATCTGAAGAGCAGATGGACACCGTATTTCTGAACTTCCTCTCCAGATACAATATATGTGTGAGTCATTCTGTCCGTACTTCAGGCGGATGTGTTCTCTTTATAAAGAACAAGACTAGCATTGTCGAAAAAAGTGTACATAATGATAATGAAGGGCGATTAATTGCATGTGATTTTCTTCTTTCCGGCATTAGTTGGCTCGTTGTATGCGTATATGCCCCAAATAGACAACAAGATAGGAAATAAATCTTTCAAAGTCTTGATACGTATCTATCATGCGAGAAGGCAGTTGCATTTCTAGGCGATTTCAACTGTGTGTGTAATGCCAAAGACAGGGCATGTAAAACCCCTGTACGTGACTGTAGTGCCTTGGTATTAGATTCAATGGCACGTGATTGAAACTTGGAAGACATGTCATATGTACTGGCACAGTGTACCCACTATACGCAATACCAGCTCAACAGTCAAGCTAGGCTTGACAGAGCATACGTGTCTACGCCCCTGCTTCCTGTGCACCAGGGCTACGCAGTGAAGAATGTTTCATTTAGGGACCATAGTCTAGTATTGTTCACCATTATTAAAAAAGAAAAGCACAAATTCAATTGGGGACTCTGCAAGTTAAATGACAAGCTACTTAAGGATGAGAAGTTTGTAGAAAACGCTGAAAAGGAATTAAAAAAGTGGTCAAAGGTAACGCAAGTAGTTCGATTTACACATGGGAGTGCTTCAAGGAAAAAAATTGCCCGCAGCTTTCCTCGGGGGAACACTGAGGAGGATGCGGAAGCATGTAATTGGTTAACGGGTGTTAAATTGCGACTTACTTGGGTCGATGGCTAAATTGGTTAACGTGGTTGTGAAATGGGGTGTTAAATGAGTGAACACGCTTGCGGTTCCGCCAACAGTTTGGCCGGCGCTGGTCGAAGGGACGTCGATCATTCTGTTTGTGGATTCGTTGGCATTCATTTCACGGCGACTTCGGACGTCGACGCGACGTACAAACCAACGGACGAGCGGCAACTGAGCGAGCGAGCGCCGACCTTGAGTATATATACAGCGCGACGGCGCATGCGCTGTCAGCTGTCGAATGTTCTCGAAGGAGAAGCGCGCGCGCGGCACAGATGGCGACGGCGCGACGGCGCATGCGCTGTCAGCTGTCGAATGTTCTCGAAGGAGAAGCGCGCGCGGCACAGATGGTGGGCGACGGCGCGACGGCGCATGCGCGCGCGTCAGCTGTCGAATGTTCGAGAAGCGTTGCGGATGGCGCGGACGGCGCACTACAATGCGCGAGTATAAGATGCTTCCGCATCTAAAAGCAACAATAGAAGCAATCAGAAGGTCCGTTTCAATAAAACGCACTAACCTGAAAAAAGAAAGACAACTGCAATGCGAGCTACATTTTTCGTTATGTCAAGAATGTGCGCAACCAGAAGTGCGCAGTAAATAAGTAAGAAGAGTTAAACAAGAATTAGAAGCAGTAGATACGGAAAGGTACAGAGGAGCGGTGGTACGCACACGCGCAGAAAGACTATGACGTGGCGAGGTTCCCACAAAACGCGCTGGCACAGATGAAAAGAGCTACGCGACAAGAAACGAAATGAGGGCGGCAGAATGCATAAATGAAGTCACCACAGATAAAACCGAGATTGAGCACGCGTTTGTGGATTATTTCCAAGAGCTGTTGGGGCATCAGAGCGGACACGAGTACGTATAGCCGGAGTTTCTTGTCACTTATGCCGAAGCTTGAGGATGACGTAAAAGCGAGATTAGAAGCACCCATCTCGGTCAGAGAAATCGAAATCACGATTGAAAAATTGAAAAACGGTAAAACACCCGGTCCAGATGGACTATGTGTAGCATTTTATAAGAAATTTAAAAATCTTGTGGTAGAAGCTTTGCGGAATGTGTTATATAAAACATACGAAAGGAAAGAGTTACCAATATCTTTTCGGAGAACGCACATCGTGGTAATCCCAAAAACTAAAGATCTCAGGAAACAGCTGTCCATCACATCCTACAGACCCATAACCCTAGCGAATGTTTACTACAAAATATTCATGAGTGTTTTGGGCAGGCGAATCCAAACAGTGATTACAGATTTAGTCGGACCACATCACACCTGTGGCATAGAAGGCAGAACAATTATGACGAAGATTCATATTGCACGAAATAGGTTAGAATGCTGCGATGACTTTGACTGTAAAGTAGCTATGCTACAATGGATCTCGAGAAGGCATTTGACCGCGTGAACCATGACATACTTTTCAGCATTCTTGACTATGTCAACATAGGGTCTGCGGTAATGGAAGGGGTGCGAATGGCGCACACGGTATTCACTACGAGAATTGTAATAAACAAACAGCTTAGTGATAATGTGCAAGTCTTATCGATCCTAATACAAGGATGCCCTGCATCGGCACTGCTTTTTGCTATCCATTTAGAACCTCTATGCCAAAAAGTGCTACAGAATGAACAGGTGCGGGGGTTTCATTCGATGTCTGCAGAGGTCAAAATACTTAGTTACGCTGACGATAATGCTGTGTTCTACCAAGATTGGGAGAGTATCAGAGAAGCACTAAATGATGTGAAGTTCTTCTGTGATTGCGTTGATAGTAGAGTTCAACTGGAGTAAATGTCTTAGAATATGACGCGGAAACTGGCAAAGCACACCATCAATATTTGAAAGCATTACATGGAAGGTTATACCTGACAAGTACTTAGGGGTACCTCTAACACTACAGGGACACAACAGAACATTGGAAAGAAGAGACAGAGCCACTAAGAGGCAAGACAAAAAAGTTGGGTGGGCGTGATTTCTCAATGTTTACGAGGTCAACAGTGAGCAACATATTTCTTATTTCACGAGTATGGTATGTTTTACAAGTGCTATTCATGTCGCGTGTTGCTGTACAAAAACTACACAGTGTGATCGCAGTGTTTATCTGGGCGTCCACGGGGGAAAGGACAAACCGAACAAATCTGTTTCGTTCTGTGAAAAGTGGGGCGCTTGGTCTTGTACACTTGTTCCTGAGGCAGATAGTATCTAGGTTTGTTTTTTAAGAGATCAAGATGATGGTTTTTTGAGAACGTTGATACATGTGCGGCTGTCCCAGTTTTTGCCTGATTTTATTGTAAGCACATTCATTTGGGTGACAGAAAGACCTAAGGGGTACATGAAAGAAGTGATTACTGCTTTGGAAATATTGAGAATGCAATTTTCGATGAAGTATCTCTCTGGGGTTTTGCGAAAGAGACTGTACAAGGACCTTATAGAAACCATGTTGCCAGAGCCTCTGTATAGAACAATGTACCCTAACGGGCCCAGAGACGACGTCTTGAAGAGAGTGAAGAAGATGCCAATTAGACCACCAATGAGGCCAATATTTTTCAAACTTCACAGCGGCACACTCCCTACAAATCCATGGCTCCGAGAAAAAGGAATATTCGTCCCCTCAGTGGATTGCATTATCTGCAGAAAACTTGAGACAGTTGACCACATATTTGTAGACTGTACTGATGCAGTCTTTCTTTGAGACATCCTTCAAAGGACCCTGAAGAAAGACCTGCCAGTTACAAAGTTTTTATTTATTTATTATTATTCATCGTTTATTTTATTATATATTTATTTTCAAATACTGCAGCCCAATACAGGGCTATTGCAGGAGTGAGGTACATTTACATGGACAAAACACACTGATTACAAGGTTGACATAAAAAAAAAGATTTATTGTAACAGTGCGTCTACAAATTCCGACCACGAAAGTTCACGAATACTACCGGGTAAGTCATCCCACATTTCAATAACTCTAGAAAAAAACTGTTCTTGAAAATGTTCGTGTGTGTAGAGAAAGGCTTCAAGTTGAGGACGGGGTAACGTCTAGTTGAATGAGTATCAGCATATGAGATAAAATCTACTGAATATAGTCGACACGATGAGTGAAGAAATGAATGCAATAGCTTTAAAAAATCAGTATCCCGTCTGGTGGATAGGAGAGGGAGTTTCAAGGAAGTCATTGCGGATGAAGGTAAAAGGTTATGATTGTGGCGATGGCAAATAAAACGAACCGCCTTCCTTCGAACAGATTAAATTTTGTTGACGTCGCATGTTATATACGGATTCCAAACACATGAAGCATATTCTAGTATAGGACGTATGAGCGTTTTATACAACAGTAACTTGCTGCATTTCGGATATTTAGATGACGTACGACGCAGGTAACCTAATGTTTTCAGTGCTTTGGATGTGAGGTAATCAATATGCCGCGACCAATGTAAGTTGTGTGATACGATAACCCCAAGGTATTTATACTCTTGTGCCCGGGGAATCATTGTGTTCTCGGAAGTGTTATCATAAAGCAATGGAGAACTGCTGTTAGTGAGTGACACCACTACAATTTTCTTAAAGTTAATGCGCATCTGCCAAAGCCTGCACCATGGGCAAAAGCTGGTGAATGAATCCTGAAGTAAGGCATGTTCGCTAGGAGAAGAAATTACTTGATATTGTCACGGTGTCGTGACGTGCCCGAAGACAGGAGACTTCGTGTTGGGATTTATCTGTTTGTTTGGGCGAACCTGTGCCCGGTATACAGAAAGTCCAATTACAGCAGCAGTCTCGCACAGATAGCAGTCTCGGACTGATAGCGGCGAACGGAGCGTCGGCCTTCGATCAACAACTGACAAGCGGCGAAGCGCGTCGGCATTTATACTCTTGGCGTCTAAGGTTCTAGCGTTATCGCTGGCGGTGGCCTAGGTTCCAGAACAATCTGTACCGTTCGCACAGTGGGCGTGATCTTGTCGAAATGATCTACTACAGTCCGGAACCTTCTCGAAAACTGCAGGCGCGGTTTGCGCTGAGAATCGTGTGGTGTTTTGGGATAATAACAAAAACTTTGGAAATGGAACGTGGCAATATAAGACGCAGTCGTCGGCATAAAGATGGACCTGAAACTTTAAATTGTTCCGAAGGTCATCTATAAATATTAAAAATAATAAATATCCTAGAACAGAGCCCTGTGAAACACACGAAGTTACATCGACAGTTGAAGACGAAGGGGAGTGTAATGAAACATATTGAGATCAAGATTTAAGAAAGCTAGCTATCCACTTGGTTAATGGAGGGTTGTTTAAAATCGCATCAATTTTACTTAGCAGCTTATTGTGTATAACGGTGTCGAAGGCCTTGGAAAAGTCTATGAATAACGCGTCAATCTGATTGCCAATGTCAAGATTGTTGGATATGTCATGCGCAAATTCAACCAGTTGTGTTACTGTGCTGAAACCACGACGAAAGCTATGTTGAATGTTCGAGAGTAAGTTATGTGACTCAAGATATTCCGTTATAATATTGTGAATGACATGCTCAAGCAGTTTACCGGAATTCGAAGTAAGTGGTATCGGTCTGTAGTTGGACAGGAGTTGCTTGTTACTAGACTTACGCAAGGGCAAGACTTTGGCTAGTTTCCAGGACTGGGGGAAAGTGCTTGAAAATACGGATTTTCGAAAAATGATTGAGAAATAACGTGCACACAACAGAGTGTATCGTACAAGAAAGCTGTTTGGAATGTAGTCGCGACCAGTACACTTTTTTTGTGTCTAACTTAAGTGTGATGTTAAGGATGCCATTCTCGTTAATTAACACATCATCAATAGCGAGCTCAGGATTAAAGCTTCTGAATATTGGGAGAGAACTGTTGTGATGCGTGAATACAGACTGAAAGTAGACATTGAAAGCCTAAGCTATTTCAAGTGGGTCTGAAAAAGCCTTACCGTCTAGCATAAACGATATGGTATCAGTTTTAGTTGGTGATATGAAAGTCCAAAATTTGCGTGGGTTGGATTGAAGTAATCTTGGAAGCTCAACTGGAAAATAAAAGTCTTTAGATTTTTGCAATTAAGTACGTAGTTGTAGCACTGTATTAATAAATCGAACGGTACTGTCAGGATCTTGCATCTTTTTTTTGGCGCCGCAAGCGATGAACGCGACGTGATGTATGCAGTAGAGTGCGATTCACCCAACGGACTTTGGGATTTATTTTTTTTAGACTTAAGGGGGACAAAGTTAATAATGCATAGTTCAACGATGCGCTCAAATTCTTCAAGCAGTTTATCAACGTTTTCGTCTTCGCGAACACCAAGCGCTTGAAACGAATCAAAATAAATGCAAGGGTGTCTGTTACCGACGCGTCATCAGCACGATAAAAGTCAGAAAAATGAGTAATATTGGGCTGTACTTTAGTCATTAGAGGGGATTGAAACGAACACAGCTTTGTGGTCAGAAATGCCATCGATTACTTCGTACTGAAAACCAGTTTCAACTAGATGAGAACTTAAGAAGACCAGATTAAGGAGAGATGTGTTTCGGGTAGGTGTTTGAACGATTTCAGTAAGACCAAGAGATAATGAAAGAGATAAAAGTTCCCTACAAATGGCCAGATTATGGCCGGTGCAACACAGAGTTCGCCAATCAATACTTGGAGCATTGACATCCCCCATGAACAAAACGTCCGAGGAACCGAAGTCCTGTTCATGCATGAACAAGCTAAGCTTTTCTAAAGTTTTTATTGGAGAATCATGTGCTCTATAGCACATACCAACAATCATAGACAGCGCTTTTATATATAGCTTACACCTAGTAACTTCGGCATTAGGCGTATCAGGGAGCACAGAAAATTTTATGTTCGAACGAAGAAGAAGAGCGACACCACCCCCTTTACCACAAGATCGGTCGTTCCGTATTTTTACATAGCCTGGGGTGTAAATTTGAAATCGTACACGTCGCTGTGTAACCAAGTCTCTGTTATCGCAATTACATGGGGTGAATATGATCGTACAAAAGTGAGTAAAGGTAAGAACTTGTTCACAATGCTTCTTGCATTCAAACGCAAAAAACTTGCACTGCTGTTACATGGCTGCAGTCAACGAGAACTTGCTCCGGCCGTAGAAGTAGAAGTGTTTTTAGCAACTTTGTTGGTAACGCGCTTTTGCGTGTCTGTATCAGTGTCCCACATGTAGCGTACATCATCAATATAAGCATGATCGTCACGTAGTTTAACTCTGCATCCCTTATCACCAAAACCTCCCGTAGCTTCCCCCAGTTTCTACGTAAGGCGCGCACGTTTGGTGATAAGTCCTCAGTGATATGAAAACCAGAACCTTTTAGTTTGATTGATTTGTGGGGTTTAACGTCCCAAAACCACGATATGATTATGAGAGACGCCGTAGTGGAGGGCTCCGGAAATTTTGACCACCTGGGGTTCTTTAACGTGCACCCAAATCTGAGCACACGGGCCTACAACATTTCCGCCTCCATCGGAAATGCAACCGCCGCAGCCGGGATTCGAACCCGCGCCCTGCGGGTCAGCAGCCGAGAACCTTAGCCAAACCTTTTAGTTTCGTGACGTTTTTCATAACCCACATTTTTTCCCTGAAGTCAAAAATTTTCAGTATAACAGGACGTGGTCTCCCATCCCGTGGTCGGCCCACACGGTGACAGCGCTCAATATCTGAACAGGTTAGTTTAAGATTATCTGTTAGTATTTGCGAAACAGTATGCAATAAAGAGTCAGTATTTTCGTCGTGAGTTTCTGGTAAACCATGCAAAAGGATGTTGTTCCAGCACAAACGGTTTTCTAAGTCGTCGGATTTCGAAGCGAGTTTACAGACTGATTCCCTAAGAGAGACAATTTCAGAGCTAAACTTGTCGTATACTGCACTGCAGTCAACAGCAGCTGTAGAAGATTCCAGTAAAGATACGCACGCTTCAAGGGCATCAAAGCGAGAATTACAAGACTCCTTTATATCTGCAAAGTCACTAGCAATTTGCTTTTGACCAGAGAACAATTGCGCGAGGAGATTAGCCGTTTCTGGAGTGGGACTGTCTGAGCAGTGTTTGACACTCGTATTATTGGCATTAGCCCCCTGTGCCTTTGATGTATTTGTTGAAGGCACCCCCCTAGGCCCAGGATTAAGCTCAACGTCCCCACTCAAGAGAAGGTCATCGTAGCAATGCAACATACGAAAACAGAAATCAACAAGACTGCTCGGGCAGAACAGCAGTAACAAAAAGCGGTCATCTGATCGATAACTATAGGCATGCTGGATGTACGATGCCTGCACGAAGAACAAGCTGTGATTAGGCATCGTTCCGGTGTCACCGCTGTTCTGCCCACTGAAGGAATGTGCTGACGGGATGTATTTTATAGTCTCTCATGTAGACGTCGCTGTCCGCAGGTGACCGGTAATTGGCTGAACAACAATGACCTCAATCAATAGTTCAGCACGTGGTAGGCCGTTCGAAAAGCTGCAGAGCACGCCATGGCCATCACCGAGACGAGTGACGGGGCAGTCCGGAGGCACTCTATTGACAAGTTCCGCTGTCGCAAAAAAGGCACCATGAACGATGAGGCAGCGCCGTCGCAGCAGCCATGGAAAAATCCGAAGAGCTGCTCAAAGAACAAGCAGTGATTAGGCATCGTTCCGGCGTCACCACTGTTCTGCCACTGAAGGATTGTGCTGACGGGATGTCCTTCACAGTCCCCCATGTAGACGTTGCTGTCCGCAGGTGACCGGTCATTGGCTGAACAACAATGGCCTCAATTAATAGTACAGCACGTGGCAGGCCGTTCGAAAAGCCGCAGAACGCGCCATGGCCATCACCGAGACGAGTGATAGGGCAGTCCGGAGGCACTCTATCTGCAGGGTTTACATGTCGCAAAAAAGGCGCCATGGACGATGAGGCAGCGCCGTCGCAGAAGAAGCCATGGGGAAATCCGAGGAGCGCTATACAACACCGAAATTGAGGAAGCGCTGACACACACATAACACAGACAGCGGCGCCTTTACATACCCGTTATATGGCATCCGTTTTCAGCCAGTCATAAACGTAGGCGGTGTGCCCTACGATATGTTCATGGTATTGGTTCTTCACAGTGTGGCGAAAACGGATGGCAGTGCGAAACGCGGACGCGAATCCCCAGCCCGCTCGAGAACAATTCATAGAAATTGCACAGCATTTGATGACTGCATACGAGGCACAAGATAAGCCAGAGTGATTGCCATGTTTAGATAAGTTGGTGGGCATAAAGCATCTGCCTTTTTAACCCCCATGTACTGGAAGATGTGACAGCACTTTTACACGTGACACTGCACTGTATTCTTATATTGATTTGTACTGTTTGCGAAGCAGGCAATAAAGAAAAAGAAAGTTTCCGTGGTGTAGTGGTGACCACGTGCGCCTCACATGCGCAAGGTCCCCGGTTTGATTCCAGGTGGAAACATTACTGACATTACTACTTCCGGTTTCGCTGTCGCTTCTAGCGGTTGCTTTCTCCGTAGCCATAACGACTAAAAATACACATAAAAATTTATTACATCAGCTTTTTTTATCTTCCTTCATAACAGTCTTGGAATAGCACCATGCTTTCTAGCTCACTGAGAGAGAATGTAGACGTGCTTGTTTCCGTGGTGTAGTGGATTCGACTTCCGGCTACCGTCGCGTACGGACACGGACTGTTGTGTTTCTCTGCGGCGCGGTTCATGCGGCCAAGCTGGGCCGCGGTACCTGGCTTACGGAAATGTCGACCCAGGATTATCAGCTGGTTTTTCCGCAGCTTCCTTCAGGTACAACTGTATGCATTACTGTGTATTTGCATAGTGATGTAAAGGCTCGCCCGCACCGAGTTGAGCATTTCCGCGATGCACTCAATCGTCTCAAGCTAATGCCGGATGTGATGGCCCTAGGGGCGTATCAGATGAACCACCTTTTGACAATAACATTAGAAGACGAAAAAGGAAAATATAAGCTATTGTCGGCGAAAACGCTCAGTGCTAAGGACCACGGTGCGTCGTCATCGACCCCTGCCATCAAGACACCAGAATGAAGACGCACTGGCTTCTTCACACAACGCTGAACGAGGACGTTCGAACAGCCTTGGCGCCCTACGGCACCGTGATGTAGATATGCAGGCAAAAGTGGCGTGTGCCTGCATGTGGGGACGACGGATCTCACACTAGGCTGGTTTCACTGCGCTTGAACGCTGGCATGACAACTGAAGACATACCACACCAACTACGGAGGGGAGAAGATCATACGCTCGTTTCCGCGCCCGGCACTGCCCCACCCTGCCTCTGGTGCTACGGCACCAGCAACATTCGCCGCGAGTGCCTGGTGCCCCGCTAAGGGCTCTGTCGTCGTTATGACCACAAAAAAACCCAGTGCGTGAGGAGTTACGCCAGCGTGACAGGTTCTGGTCGGGGCGACATCATGGAGGAACACATGATGAACCGAGCTGACGCGGAAGCAATTTCGGGAGAGACTAACGACTGATATGCTTTGCAGCAGAGGCCCTGTCTGAAGACTAATTATGAATGTCTGACCAGCGGCCAGAGGGACGAATCTCAGCACAAAAAAAGTAAAACCGATCCTGCAGCGGAAGGAACCTCGGTATGCCCACAGGTGGTGGCTACTCAGGTGGAGGCACCGTTAGCTCCTCTGAGATAGGCGCTGCTGAGGAGCCCGCTGAAGGCTTCGACTTGACTGCGTGTAGCTTAAAGAGGCCCAGGGGCACGTTAGAGAACGAAGAGGGACGGGAAGGCGACGATGGTGGCTGCGAGGGTCGTTTTCGAAAGCTAGCCTTCATAGACGTGCAACACTTAAGCCGAAACCAAACATTCCGCCTGACAAGCAGAGTACGCCGACGGCTTCCCCGCGGTAGCGGGTCCTCCCACCGAGAGCGTGTTGTGTACTGGTTGGCCTATACGTACGGTTCTTTTGCACTCCTGTGCTAGTCTGCGACGGAATTGAAGGGCTTACAAACTATGTGTCATGCAGAACGATGTGAGTTTGATTGCAGTATTGCTTGTTGTGCGCGAGTGCTTTAAAAACTGACCTCTCCTTTCATGGCAAATAACTATAATATAACACTTTGTATCGCCAAGCTTAATGTTCGTGGGTTACCGGCCCGGCGGCGACAAGTGCAATTAAGGCGCCTGTTGCTGAATAACGAAATAGACGTACTTGCTGTTCAAGAAACAAAGATCGAAAGTGAAAAACTAACAACGAAAATGGTTGATATATTTAAAGCACGGTATATCGTCTGCGTGAGTCATGCACTAGGCAGGTCAGGGGGCTGTTTATTAATGCTGCGTAACTGCATCGGTATCGTTGAACAGCGTGTGTTTTAACTTCCCAGGGTGGAAGACGGTACTGTGCGATTTAGCCTTATAAGATGTAAGCTGGCGAATAATATGTGTGTATGCACCAAACAGTGCAGAGGAAAGGAAGGCTTTTTTTTAATATTCAGCCACCCTTCTGACAGCCGAAAAAAAGCTGATCCTTCTAGGAGACTTCAATTGTGTTTGCATGCCTGACGACCGAGTTCAGAATACGAGAATTAAGGATGTTCGTGCAATGAGGCTTCACGAAATTGTGTGCAACTCTGAATTTGCTGGCGTTGGAAATATTTTGAGTGGAAATGAAGCAGTTTACACTCACTTTCAAGGGCAAAGCCATGCTCGGCTAGATTGAACATACATTACCGCGGACCTTATGCCAATGGCTACGAACTATGCAGTGCAACATGTGAGTTTTAGTGAACTTAGCATGGCAATGTGTAAAATAAGAAAGAGGTGTAATGTGTCGAAGTTTAACTGGGAGCTCTGGAAAATAATGGTCATATTTTAAAGGATGATTGCTTCATAAAAGCCGTGAAGGAAAAAATACAAACAGTAAGAAAAAATGATGTATCGAACATAGCGGGTGCATGGGAAAATTTAAGAACGAAGTCAAACTAATTGTGATCGAGAGAACAGCGGTGCGGCGCCAGAAAGCAAACCAAAGGGAAAATGAATTACTAAACCTACTCGATTACTTTCATAATACCGAGTGCGCTGTACCGGTTTTTTTTAGGGCAGAAACTAAAAAGATCAAAAGTGAAGTTGAAGCGATAGATGCGGAGCGTTATCAAGGGGCAGTTATAAGGGCGCGATCTGAGCGATTATGGCACGGGGAGGCACCAACAAAACGTGCACGCTGTGAAGAGAAATATTACGGATCAGGTAACCGTATCAAGGG
The DNA here is from genome assembly GCA_013436015.1 of Rhipicephalus annulatus. Classification (NCBI taxonomy): domain Eukaryota; kingdom Metazoa; phylum Arthropoda; class Arachnida; order Ixodida; family Ixodidae; genus Rhipicephalus; species Rhipicephalus annulatus. The sequence goes on along the minus strand of WOVY01003315.1, from coordinate 169,094 downwards.
AATTTGGTTCAACGGCAAGTTGTCAGGAGACCAAAGCAAAATAGTGACAGCTTTTGTTAAGCATTACCAGACATTGTTGGGCATACGCGTCGAAGCATCTTATGAGTTCACAGATACGTTCCTGGCGCTGTTACTAAAGATAGATGACCAAGTGAAAGAGAGGCTTGAAACGCCAATCTCAGTCACGGAAATTCTACATGTGATAGAAAACCTTGGATACGGAAAGCCTCCTGGACCAGACGGCCTAGGAGTGCTGTTTTACATACCTTTTAAAGTTGAAATTGCAGAAATACTTCCGAAGGTTATAGCTGAAGCATACGAACCTAAACAGCTACCACCCTAGTTTAGAAGAAGCCTTGTTGTAATAACACCTACAAACTAAAGACCCAGTTAAGCTACAGTCTGTTAAGAAATTTAGGCCTATAAGTCTCACAAATGTGGACTATAATATATACATGAAAGTACTGGGAAACAGACTACAATCTGTTATTACCACAATATTTGGTCCCCACCAAACGTGTAGAATAAAAGGGAGAACAATATTTACTAACATTTACGTCGTTAGAAGTATACTGGAGTGCTGCGATGTGAACCTCGGATGTGTAGCAGTGGTGCAGCTCGATTTGGAAAAAGCTTTCAAAAGAGTTGCTCACAGCAATCTTCTGGTCATGTTGGAATACGTCAATTTGGGTGGAATCATCCGCAAAAGTGTCGCCATGGCTTATGCGAAAAGTTTTACTCAACTAATAATAAATAAAACACGGAGCGACAACATACCGATCCTATCTGGAGTGCGTCAAGGGTGTCCTTTGTCGCCGTTGCTCTTTGCTATCTTTCTCGAGCCCTTCTGTTTGAAGATATGTGAAAATCCTAATATCCGTGGACTTCGTATAATAAATCAAGTAGTAAAAGTACTGGCGCACGCAGACGTCATCGCGCTGTTCTGTACTACCGTGAAAGCATTCGCGAGGCACTGAAAGATGCAAGACAACTCTGTAGTAGCACTGGTAGTGCCATGAACTGGCAAAAGAGATTAGTATTCTGGCTCGGCCAGTAGAGTAGCATGCGGACAGTCTTCGAATGCATATCATTCATTGACGCTCCAATCAATTACCTTGGAGTGCCTTTACAATATTACCACGATACAAAGAAGCAGTGGACAAATGAAGCTGAGTGGGTTCAGGAGCAAACAGCCACATGGAGAATCAGACGCCTCTCAATATTTGCGAAGTCAGCAGTGTCTAATGTGTTTCTTGTCGCCAAAGTGTTTCATATGTTACATGTATAATGTATGGCCCGGATGAGTATGAAGAAAATGCACAGAATTTTTGCTGTGTTCCTATAGGGGTCATCGTGGGAGCGTACAAGCCACTTGAATTTGTTTCAATCAGTGAAAGAGGTGGGCTTGGATTGCGTATTTTTGTTTTTGAAGCAAATAGTAGCCGGATTCATGTTCCTGCGTGATGAAAGTAATAAGTTTGTTACGATGCGTTATCCAGACGAGGTTGGGTGACGGAATTTAAGGTTATATGGTTACGTCATGTGCTGCACCAAAAGTGTCAGTGAAAGGGCTTTGGTTTAAAATAACAAGTGCTCATTGGTTCCTGAGAGCGCAATTTTCGCTAGAATATCTGATTTCGGTCACAAAAATGCAATTGTACAGAGATTTTGTTTATGTTGTGTGTCCTGTTCTCAGATATATGGCAATATTTGTACTGGGTAAAGAAAAAAATGCTTTAAAGAGAGTTAAACGAAAGCCAGTGAGAGCTACCACAAAAACATTTTACCTAATGTTACACACGGGCACGCTTCCTGTAAAACCATGGCTAAAAGACAAAGGAATATTTTTACCTTGGGGCGTAAACTGCTACATCTGCAAAAAACCGTTAACTATCGATCATTAGTTCTTGGATTGCTCGGACTCTGTCTTCATTTCGGATATTCTGGAGAAGACATTAAAAAAGGAATTTCCATTACCTGCATTCGCAATCTGCCTTTTACCATTCGAAGTTACAGGAGGTGTGCCCTAGTAAATTGTGATGCTACTTTGCATGCACAGTGTGTGGAAAACATGAATGGCTTTTCGAAATCTAGACGTAAATATTAGGCCTGCCAGTGAATACTTTGAAGAAAATATTCTGTTCAGTAGAGAATTGTAGAAATCCCTTCTTGAACCACCAGAGTGGTTACCTCTCGTTGAAAAATTGGTTGCCATCAAATATTACTAATTTATACTGTCAACAAGATAAACTCACATTGCATATTTTAATTTTTCGGCTGGGGCTGATACAATCTGTGCTGTATATTGTCTGTATCGCTATAAACAGGTTAAAAAAAGTTTCCATGGTGTAGTGGTTATCACGTGCGCCTCACACGCGCGAGTTCCACGGTTCGATCTCGGGCGGAAACATTACTTTTTTTTTGGTCTCACGTCACTGCATGCAGTTGGTTTCTCCCTAGCCATAAGGACTAAAATAACACACAAGAAGCCATTACATCAGCTTTTTTATCTTCCTTTATAACAGCCTTTAAATAGCGCCATGCTTTTTAGCTCACTGAGAGAGACGGTGACCATGCTTGTTTTCAGTGGTGTAGTGGTTATCGCATGCCCCTCACACGAGAAAGGACCCCGTTTCAATCCCGAACGGAAACGTTAGTTTTTTGGTCTCGCTGTCACTTCTGGTGGTTACTTTCTCCGTAGCCATAACGACTAAAATAACACATAAAAATTCATTACTTCAGCTTTTTTTATCTCCCTTCATAACAGTCTTGGAATCGTATCATGCTTTCTAGATCACTGAGAGAGAGGGTGACCGTTCTTGTTTTCAGTGGCGTAGTGGTTATGACGTGCCCTCACACGCGCAAGGTCGCCGGTTCAATCCCGGGCGGAAACATTACTTTTTTGTTCTTGCTCTCACTGCATGCAGTTGCTTTCTCCGTTGCAGTAACGACTAATAACACACCAGAAGCCATTACATCCGCTTTTTTTAAATTCCTTTATAACAGCCTTTGAATAGCGCCATGCTTTTTAGTCTACTGACAGAGATTGTGGCCGTGCTTGCTTACTGTGGTGTTGTGCTTATCACGTGGGCCTCACAAGCGCTAGGTCACCGGTTTGATTCCGGGCCGAAACGTTAGTTTTTTGGTCTCGCTGTCACTTCTGGCAGTTGCTTTCCCCGTAGCCATATCGACTAAAATAACACATAAAATCCATTACATCAGCTTTTTAATCTTCCTTTATATCAGCCTTGAAATAGCGCCATGCTTTCTAGCTCTCAAATCTCGGCTGTGGCAGCTGCATTTCCGATGGAGGCGGAAATGTTGTAGGCCTGCGTACTCAGATTTGGGTGCACGTTAAAGAACCCCAGGTGGTCTAAATTTCCGGCGCCCTCCACTACGGCGTCTCTCATATTCATGTAGTGGTTTTGGGACGTTAAACCCCAGAAATCAATCAATCAATCAATGCTTTCTAGCTCACTGAGAAAGAGGGTGGACGTGCTTGTTTTCGTGGTGTTGTGGCTATCACGTGCGCATCACACGCGCAAGGTCCCCGGTTTGATCCCGGGCAGAAACATTACCTTTTTTGTCTCTCTGTCACTTCTGGCGGTTGCTTTCTCCGTAGCCATCACGATCAAAATAACACATGAAAACCCATTGCATCAGCTTTTTTTATCGTACTTCATAACAGTCTTGGAATAGCGCCAAGCTTTTTAGCTCACTGAGAGAGAGTGTGCAGGTGCTTGTTTCCAGGGTGTAGTGTTTATCACGTGCGCCTCACACGCGCAAGGTCCCAGGTTCGATGCTGGGTAGAAGCATTACTTTTTACGTCTCGGTGTCACTTCTGGCGTTTGCTTTCTCCGTAGCCATAACGATGAGAATAACACATCAAAATACATTACATCAGCTTTTTTTACGTTCTTGATAACAGCCTTGGAATAGCTCCATGTTTCCTAGCTCACTGAAAGAGTGTATGGACGTGCTTGTTTCCGTGGAGTAGTTGTTATCACGTGCGCCTCAAACGCTCAAGGTCCCCGGTTCGATCCCCGGCGAAAACATTATTTTTTTGGTCTCGCTGTCACTTCTGGCGGCTGCTTTTTCAGTAGCCATATCGACTAACATAACACATAAAATTACATTACATCATCTTTTTTAGCGTACTTCATTACAGTCTTGGAATAGCACCCTGCTTTCTAGTTCACTCAGACAAAGGATTCACGTGCTTGTTTCCGTGGTGTAGTGGTTATCACGTGCGCCTCACACATGCAAGCTTCCCGGTACGATCCCGAGTGGAAACATTACTTTTTTCGGTCTCACTGTCACTGCATGCAGTTGCTTTCTCCGTAGCCATAACGACTAAAATAACTCACAAGAAGCCATTACATCAGCTTTTTTTATCTTCCTTCATACCAGCCTTGGAATATCACCATGCTTTCTAGCTCACTCAGACAAAGAATTCACGTGCTTGTTTCCGTGGTGTATTTGTTATCACGTGCGCCTCACACGCGCAAGGTTGCCGGTTCGATCCCTTGTGGAAACATTACATTTTCGCACTCACTGTCACTGCATGCAGTTGCTTTCTTCGTAGCCATAACGACTCAAATAACAATCAAGAAACCATTACTTCAGCTTTTTATCTTCCTTTATAACATCCTTTAAAATGCGCCGTGCTTTCTAGCTCACTGAGAGACAGGGTAGACGTGCTTGTTTTCGTGGTATAGTGGCTATCACGTGCGCCTCACACGCGCAAGGTCAACGGCTCGATACCGGGCAGAAACGTTACTTTTTTCGGTCTCACACTGTCACTGCATGCAGTTACTTTCTCCGTAGCCATAAGAACTAAAATAACACACAAGAAGCCATTACGTCAGCTTTTTTATCTTCCATATAACAGCCGTTTAATAGCGCCATGCTGTCTAGCTAACTGAGAGAGAGAGGATGACCATGCTTGTTTTTTATGGTGTAGCGGTTATCATGTGCCCTTCACACGCGCAAGGTCTTCTGTTCGGTTCCAGGCGGAAACATGAATTTTTCGGACTTGCTTTCCTGGCGGTTGCTTTTTCTGCAGCCATAACTTAAAAATAAAACATAAAAATACATTACATAAGTTTTTTCTATCTTCCTTCATAATAGCCTTGGAATAGCACCATGTTTCCTAGCTCACTGAGAGAGTGTGGCCTGCGCCTATTTCAGTTGTGTAGTGGTTATCACGTGCGCCTCACACGCGCAAGTTTCCGGGTTCGATACCTGGTGGAAACGTTACTTTCTTCGGTCTCACTGTCACTACATGCAGTTGCTTTTTCCGTAGCCATGACGACTAAAATAACACACAAGAAGCCTATACATCACTTTTTTCATCTTCCTTTATAACAGTCTTGGAATAGCACCATGTTTCCTAGCTCACTGAGAGAGAATGTGGACGTGCTTGGTTTTGTTGGGTAGTGGTTATAACGTGCGCCTCACACGCGCAAGGTCCCAGGTTCGATCCCGGGTGGAAGCATTACTTTTTTCGTCTCGGTGTCACTTCTGGAGTTTGCTGTCTCCGTAGCGATAACGATCAAAATAACACATGAAAATTTATTACATCAGCCTTTTTAATCTTCCTTCATAACATTCTTGGAATAGCGCCAAGCTTTCTAGCTCACTGAAACAGAGGGTGCACGTGCTTGTTTCCGAGGTGTACTGGTTATCACGTGCGCCTCACGCACACAAGGTCCCCGGTTCGATCCCGGGCGGAACATTTCTTTTTTTGGTCTCGCTTTCACTGATGCAGTTGCTTTCTCCGTTTCCATAACGACTAAAATAACTAACATGAAGGCATTACATCACCTTTTTTTATCTTCCTTCATAACAGCCTTGGAATAGCAACATGCTTTCTAGCTCACTCAGACAAAGGATTCGCGTGCTTCTTTGCGTGGTGTCATTCTTCTTCCGGTAGCGCAAGCCAACGGTCGCAGAATCATGTGCTCCGACGGAGCGGCGATAGCGGCCCGAGCCGGCCGCGGAAACAGGATCGGCGATAAGGACTATGAGATCGTTCTGCCAACTTTGCTCACCGGCCGTGTTGTACTTCACATGTTGTTTTTGCACGGTTATGCGCGTGAACGTCCTTACAAGGTCGAGGACTTCCTGGACGCCCTCGCAACGGTTGGTTTGCTCCCCGAAGTAGTCGCGTTGGGGGCATACCAAATCAACCACGTGTGGCCTGTGACTCTGAACACTGGCGAAGCGGCGAATAAATTGGCCGCCCAGAAGGAATTGAAAGTGAAAGGCCGTCGCTGTATCATTTTGGACCCCGAGGACCAGCAGGTCAAGGTTCGCCTACATTGGACGCTGTACGGCGTCCAAGATGAAGACATTCGTACGGCTTTCTCTGCGTACGGGAACGTCAACGAAGCGACGCGTGAGCGGTGGCGTGTTCAAGGCATGCGGTGAAAGGGCTCCACAACGAGGGCCGTGCTGTTGAAGGTAAAGCCAGGAGTCAAGGTGGACGACCTGCCCCATCAGGTTCGAGTTACTGGTGAGCTGGCCCTCGTCGTGGTGCCTGGGCGGGCGATGCAATGCCTCCGCTGCCACGGCACCGGACACGTACGACGCGACTGCAAGGTACCACTGTGTTTCAAGTGCCGGCTGTATGGACACGTCTACGAAGACTGCGTCCGTACGTATGCGTCGGCGACGGGGCTGCCAAAGACCAACGATCATGAAGAGCTAATGGACGTCGCCGAGGCTGGGGAGGCCGCGAGGGGCTCGGACGAAATATGCAAAAGCACGGCGACACCAGATGCGCCTGTGCAATACGGCGGTGAGGCCCTGAAAAAGGATGGTCCGGCGAACCTTCAACCTCTAGATGATTTGTCGCCATCAACCGGCCATGAGCTAGCTCCCCAAGACCTATCTTTAATGGCGACAGATGGCGACGCCGGCAAAGGTGTCCTTCCATTACTTCGGCATTCAGCTGACGAGTTGGCCGCGAAAGCCAAAGTGACGGCGGGAGCTACAGGGAACCTATCGGCACCTAAGATCAGCAACCTTAAGGGCACCGCAGAGCCACAGTTGGAAAAGGGCTGTATCCACACACCATCGACGGCTTCTGTGTCGTCGAAACGCCCTGACACTCAGACCACGAATGACGGAAGCCCAGTAGCAACGACCGGAGTCGAGGAACCTCCGGCAAAGACGCCTCCTGGGCGGCGGCCGTCAATCCAACCGCGTCCCAAGGTTCAAGCCAAAAGCGCAGCAGCAACGTTGAGCCGGACGGGCAAGTCACACCAACAGCGCTGGAGGGCAACGCCGTTGATGTAGCCGTATAGCCACGGGCTAGACGCAGGAGGTGAGCGCAATGCTGCCAGTCCCTTTCTTCTTGCGTTAAAATGGTGCCTGTCTTTCCGTTAAAAGTCGCTACCGTAAACGTTAGGGGTCTAGCAACGAAAATGAAGCAAATCCAGCTTTATAGACTTGTAACGAAACGAGATATAGGCATCCTAGCAGTGCAGGAGACAAAAGTTGACATTGGTGAAGAGACCGGCAGCATGGTGCGTCTTTTCGCGTCAAGGTTTTTTTTAGTTGTCAGTCAAGCCGTAGGCACACCGGCTGGCTGTATACTTTTTGTAAAGAAGGTTCCGGGGCTTCAAGTTATCGCCCATAACTTCTGTGCTGCCGGCCGGTGTGCTATGCTCGGCTTCTCTTTGAATAACACCTAGTGGCCTATAATTTGCGTGTACGCGCCCAACAGGGTGGAAGAAAGGGCCCTTCTCTTTCACGGCCTACAACAGCACTTTAGCGCTGGAGAGTAGTTAGTAGTGTTGGGCGACTTTAACTGTGTTCTCAGTGCACATGACAAGACAAGCCCTCGGAGTTTAGGAGATACGAACAGGGTCGTGTCGGCGCGGGTTCTTAAGCACTGGTGCCTTGAGAATGTGGCAGTCTCCACTGAGTGAGTTCGCTTAGGTTCACGAGGTTTGAGGGCCTAGGGCCCGTATTCACAAACGCTCCTTCACTCAAGGGCTCCCCTCGACTTGACGAAGTCAAGGTGGAGCGTGCTCCTCCACTCAAGGGGCCGCTGCGTTTCATGAACGCTCCTTCACACTTCCTTCGCCAAGGCAGGCCTTGGAAATGCTCCCTTCACTTGAGTGAACTGCATGCGCCGAGAAAAGCGCCTGATAACGAGAGTATTCGCAATTGTGGTTAAGAATTGCCTATCTTTGTACATTAGGAGAACGCCTTTTCTAGTTATTCTTTTTTCTAAATTGACATTACAGCAAAATACGTGCACTTAGAGTGGTAGTGTTGTTTCCCTAAGCCTTGTGCTGATAGAGTTAGCGAAACCCTCCTTCAAGTCTGGCAACAGTCGAACCCAGGCAGCTGAACGAACAGCTGATGGCAATTCGTCTGCTGCTGAACGTGTCTACCTGCTTAGTTTGTTTTGTCTTGTATGCGTATATTATTTGCAGTTTATATTTACGGTAGTGTTTGCGTGTGTGTCGTTCGAGAGCCTACTTTCGCCGGGGTGACTAACGAACTACGTGAGTGATGACAGGAAGCGCAATAGATGGTTTGCTGCTTTGTTTACTTTCGCTTTACTGAAAGCCTTCTGATCACTAATGTAGCCACCGAATGTATAACGCAGTGGAATGAGTATTTTTTACTATATATCACAGTATGTTGGCGTGCTTTTAGCATTCACCACCGCATTATGTATAATGATTACTCATACGTAAATTCGTTCTCGCAACGGGAGTACGTGCACAGTTCCTAATTTCAGGGGCCTGTGCAATGTTTATTTTTCTCATTTACTGCGAATTTCACCGTGGCGCTTTCGTAGTTGTTCCTGTGCGTATAATAGAAAATTTGAAAGACATTGCTCGCAACTGATATTCAAGGTTATACCAGGGTAGCGTTAAAACTAGGCATGTTATACTCGTGACTGAGCGTTCGAATTAGACTGCTACGCTAGTTAAGAAGAGCGATCGTGTGCCTTTCTTTCACTATTGGCAAAAAATACATTTTAAAGTTGTTTTCTTCATTTAGTAACATATATAGTCGGTTAACAGGGACTGGTGTGTGTGTGTGTGTCAACTTCAACATTTTAAACTTCCAAGGAATAAGTTTTTGTTTTTGCATAGTTTTTCTATTTGCCCTGCATTTGCGGATGCGTCTAATTTGACAAGTTCGGATAGAAGTAACCTTTAAATTTGTGTAGCTTCCGTCTCCAAGTTCACACAGCGGCAACGTCTTAAATTTTTTTCCCGTCTCCTTCATCGGCATGCTCAGAAGCACACTCGTTAGTGCATTAATGACCTTCGCACTAATGTTTTGGATTTTATTTGCATTATAACTACTGGAAATACCTGTTGAAAAGGATCGTGGTGTCTGTGCTGCATTCCAAAGCCCCGGCACAACATAAATTATAGGGGATGTTTTATTTTTTTGGAAATCATAAAATTGAAGCCGCGTCTGACTTTTGGCGCTGTTCTGTTTTAAAAACTATCCTGTGGGTTCTCTCAACCTTCGAGAAAGCGTCGTCAAGAGCAGCGTATATTATTTTGCTGATTTATTGAAGACCAGTGCAACAAAGCGGTGAAAAATGCTCAAGAGTATTGCAGTCATCGCGGATACATCTGGTCAGAACCCTGTAAATAAAATATCCGCTATTGCTGCATCATTAGCAAGTGTACCAGCTAGAACCACGCCATCTCAGTTCCGTGGAAAAGGAGTGGTGCTGCTTTATATAAAACAAGTTTAATTTTCCTTGAACTGCTTCCTATAGAATCAAAGAAGTGGTTTTTGTAGTCCTGTCTCATCATGAAAAGACAAACACGACGATAATTATGTATTGATAAATGAACAAAACAGAAGTTGTGAATGGAAAATGGAACTTTATTACATGTGGCTGAAGAGGAGCAACGTGGCAAACGTAAGAATGCAGATGAAAAGTGTTCATCAATCAAACATATGCAACCTACACACTGTAAAGATAAAGTACGAGCTCGGAGGACATCATAAACAAGATCAAGGAAGTAGACACCATAGCGCGCCTAATGCAGTGTAGCTGCACGCCTTCACTGCTGTTTTTGTGCTTTTGTATACAGTCGTGCAAACTCTGCAATGCATTGATAATACGGCAGATTCTAGGAGGCCTTTTTTCTGTGTTCTTCTGTCGGCAGCTGGTCCCCTGCACAAAAGAGGCAAGAAATAATATTAGAAAAACGTAATAGCTTGGATACAAAAGCCGCATTTTTCTTTAATTCTAGCTGTGCACACATTCATTAGTATATCTCGCGCTCAAGAACAGACATGGTTGAAGTATTGAGCTTTGACTATTTTGACACATGTTTGGCTCAGGCACTTGGGCAGCTGACCAGGCATATGGGTATATAATTTCATTATCTAATTGCACGAATCAGTGCCATAGCCAGCAATTCTTCGTGGGGTAGGAATGGGGTTAAATTAAAAAAAACAATCTCATTATGTATCTGCTGTATTTATATTTCATATGTTCGCGTTTTCATACGACACTCGACGCACTTTTGCGTACATGCAGTTTTCACAGAGCATGATCATCTACTTGATCCCCTAAATGTGTACTTGGTTGTTGATTGGTATTGTGAGCTGCATAGACTCTGTATAAAGAAGCTATGTTTCACGCGTAGTAGCTACAGCAGCACCCTCATTGCGCCCAATGTATTGTGTTGTGCTTTTCTTAAACTGTCTTTAATAGTAATCTGACCGAAGCAGGAAAAAAAATAAAAAGAACAAAGGAGAACTTACCTTCTCATTGGTACAGATGGTCGTCTAACGGAGGTGTGCTTCGTCGTAAATTTCAGCTAGGGAAGCAAAGGTTCACCGGAGAGGAAGCCACTCTAAAGTACGGTGAACCCAGTGCATCAAAAGTTTGCTATGCCGCTTGCTTGTCAAGCTTTCGCACCACGCTTGAACTGATGCGGTGTGCGAGCTTCATCAAAACACTTCAAAGCACTGGAATCCGCAGTAAGTCATGGAGCACTCGCACGAAGAGTATACGCACACCCGAAAGCAGGTAATCCACTGGCTCATGCACGGAATGCAACACATCACCACACTGGTGAGTGCACCTTTTGACACCACGCCCACTTGTCCCGGCGCCACAGTAGCCATTGCTGAACCGTTCGAAGACAGCTCCGTAGTAAACGCGCACCGTCATTGTGGAAAGAACGCGGCGGTGGCAGCCTACTTGATCGAGAAACGCTGTCAAAGTAAGACGGGCTCCGCTATGGACGCGATGCTGGCGCAAATATTTCACTCGAGGGACGATTCAAGGTAGCTCGATCGCTTCCTTGACAATCTCGAGGAAACGCTCAAGATTTTTTCAAGTGAAGGAAGCGTTTCAAGTGAAGGGCGGTTTGTGAATGGGAAAACGCCACTTAAGGAGTGTTTCGAGTGAAGGGTCGAGTGGAGGAGCGTTTGTGAATACGGGCCTAAGTCACGCGAGACTTGACCGTATTTATGTATCTGTCGACATTCTTCCGATGTGTGCAAATTACAAAGTTGTACTGGTGCCATTTTCTGACCAGTGTGCAGAGTTCTGTGCTCAACTGGAACTGTAAAGAAAAGCAATTGTTTCTCGTGGGAAACCTGGATATTTAATAGTAAGCTCCTCCAGGGCGAAGATTGTAATTTACATTTAAGGGAGGCAATTAGCCATATAGACGCCAGCAAATACCTTCACATTTGGCAGCTGTGGGAGCTCTGCAAGGAAACCTTGAAATTAAAAGCCACTGACAGGGCCGCGTTTATTCGACGTCAGGAGAGAAGAAAAGAAACTCTTGGAATAGCACCATGTTTCCTAGCTCACTGAGAGAGAGAGAGAGTGTACGTGCTTGTTTCCGTGGTGTAGTTGTTATCACGTGCACCTCACACGCGCAAGGTCGCCGGTTCGATCCCGGGTGGAAACATTACTTTTTTCGGTCTCACACTGTCACTGCATGCAGTTGCTTTCTCCGTAGCCAAAAGGACTAAAATAACACACAAGAAGCCATTACATCAGCTTTTTTATCTTCCTTTATAACAGCCTTGGAATAGCGCCATGCTTTCTAGCTCACTGAGAGATGGTGGACGTGCTTGTTTTCGTGGTATAGTGGCTATCACGTGCACCACACACGCGGAATGTCTGCGGTTTGATCCCGTGCGGAAACATTACTTTGGTCGGTCTCACATTGTCACTGCATGCAGTTGCTTTTTCCGTAGCCATAAGGACTAAAATAACACAAGAAGCCATTACATCAGCTTTTTTATCTTCCTTTAAACAGGCTTTTAATAGTGCAATGCTTTCTTGCTCACTGAGAGAGAGTGTGCATGTGCTTGTTTCCATGGTGTAATGGTTATCACGTGCACCTCACACACGATCCCGGGTGGAAACATTACTATTTTTGGTCTCACTGCCACTGGTTGTAGTTGCTTTCTCCGTAGCCATAAAGTTAAAAAACACAAAAAAATCCCAATTTTTCTGCAAAGACGAAGCAATGAACGCGATAGCCACAAATTGTAAGATAACGGCCAGTATTACAAGCACATCGAAACGTGCCCCGCGTTTCTCACGCACAATTGACGCATGAATGCGTACTCACAGGGGCAGATGAACTCGAATAAGCGTCTCAGTCGTTGCTTTGCCCTGACTGAAAAGCGCGCCCTTTTCGCAAAAGGAGAATGTGGAACCATTGCAGCGACCTTTGTGCGACCGGTAACTTCGAAATATTGCGTACTAGGCGTACGATCCTCCCAACTGCAAGATAAGTGCACGCGATCAAGCGTACACCCCCTTATTTTCACGCGGGCCAAAGTACGCATGAGAGGTGACAGCCGCCACGGGCTCACTGCGCCATCTTGCTTATAATGCTGAAAACGCGATAGTTCCCCTCCGATATTCCCTCAAACAGCGGTAAGTGGTACGTATTTATAGCTTGTCGGTTGAACGTCCATGAAGATACTCAACGGTGGCTCAAGGATAACGCCTCGCATTCACAACTGCGATGTCGCACGTTAGATTCCGCGTGCTGTAAGCTTTTGATTGATTGATTTGTGGGGTTTAACGTCCCAAAACCACTATATGATTATGAGAGACGCCGTAGTGGAGGGCTCCGGAAATTTAGACCACCTGGGGTTCTTTAACGTGCATCCAAATCTGAGCACACGGGATGCTGCTGTAAGCTTTTAAAGACGATAGTTTTTCTTGGAGACTCGACGCAAAAACTTTTTCCTGTCTGTCTGTCTATACATTTGTCTTTTTGTCCACCGTTACTGCGAACCGTGCACTCGAAACAGCTACCTGCCGATACCCAAAACGGCCGACCCCATTCGCAGCGCCCACCAAAGTTGCTCAAGAATCAGCGTTCATACGGGCGCGTTTGTCAATAAAAATGCAATTATTGCGCATATCTGAGGCACCATAACAACACCTATATATTCTGCATGTTCGTCTTCTAGAAAAAAGGCATACCTAAATAATTCTAAGGACAGTAGCGCATATCACACTGCACTGACCTTGCAGCGCTTGCACGGACCGGGGAGTGTTTTCAACGCTTTGCAAAGACAACACGGTGGTGGCACCTTCCCGTCGCCTTGTGTTCTACACCTTATCAACTCTGAGACGGGCGCGCACACCCGTCTCAGCGCCACGCGCTTTGTTTTCCAAAAAACTGCCACACGGGGCTCATGTCTCACGTGTGACGTGACTTGATGCGCTTTTTCGCCTTCGATGCACGCTCGAGGCACTCTAACGCAGCGCCTCCGTAATACCATTTACTGATTTTTTTGGGCAGAACATCTAATGAATGTTCTGTTAACTCTCTGCACACGCAAGACTATAGTCTTTCGAAGATATCTGCAGATTACATGCAGATATGGGGCCATTTTTTTCTACCTTTATTTACTACCTTGCGTTGTCATGTGTAAAGATACGTATACATATACGGCACATGACAACGAGGCCGACGCCCACGTCGACGCCGGCAGCGAAATCCAGCTTATAGAGTCCAAATATTTTCTATCGCAAAAAATGCATTACTTCAGCAATGTTTATTTTGTTCATACCAGCATTGGATTAGCATCATCCTTTTCACTTTACTAAAAAAGGTGTTCGCCATGCTCTTTTCTGTGGTGTAGGGGCTATCACGTGTGCCTCACACGGGCAAGGTCTCCGGTTCGATCCCGGGCGGAAACATTTCTTGTGGTTTCGCTGTCACTCCTTGAAGTTGCTTTCTCCGTAGCCCTGATGTTTAAAGTAACATCTAAAATTCAATTACATCAACTCTTGTTATCTTCCTTCATAAAAGTCTTGAAATAGCACCATAGTTTCTAGCTTACAGCTTACTAAGAGAGGGGCTGAACGTACTTGTTGTCGCCCAGCCTGTCTCTCAGCCTGGGTTTTAATCCTGCAACCTTCGGGTCAGCAGCCGAATATCATAACCGCTAGACCACCCCGACGGGTATTTCCCTGCCTAGGTAGTTCAGGTTTGTTTAATTATTTATTTATTTAGTTATTTTTATTTGTTTTTTATTCAACAGTACTGCTAATGTTATTCGTTAATATTGCAGGAGAAAAACAGTTTCAAATACATTAGTCATAAAGAAAATATTGCCACGTTCCATTCCCCAAGTTTTTGTTATCGTCCCAAAACACCACACGATTCTTAGCGCAAACCGCGCCTGCAGTTTTCTAGAAGGTTCCGGACTGTAGTAGATCATTTCGATAAGATCACGCTCACTGTGCGAACGGTACAGATTGTTCTGGAAGCTACGCCACCACCAGCGATAACGCTAGAACATTCGACGGCAAGAGTATAAATGCCGACGCGCTTCGCCGCTTGTCAGTTGTTGATCGAAGGCCGACGCTCCGTTCGCCGCTATCAGTCCGAGACTGCTATCTGTGCGAGACTGCTGCTGTAATTGGACTTTCCGTTTACCAGGCACAGGTTCGCCCAAATAAACAGTTAAACCCCAACACGAAGTCTCCTGTCTTCGGCCACGTCACGACCCCGTGACATCTGGTGGAGGTGCTGCTTCGTTCACGTACCGGACGGCCCCGTCAAGCCGTGAACCCAGCCCACGTCGCGGAGAAGACACCGACGCCAACCAGGAGCAGCGAACAAGCCGCCGAAAGCAAGGGCTACCACCGGAGTACGGGCTTCTAGAAGACAAGGCACGGAAGACCAAGGCCATGACTGCGACTGCAGCGACAATGACAACCGCCGCATCCCAGCCTACGATGGTCATGCATCAACCCAGGGAACCACCAATTTTCCATGGGTCATCGTTCGAAGACCCGGAGACCTGGCTGGAAACATACGACCGTGTGGCCGCCCTCAACCACTGGGACAACGAAGAAAAGCTCCGTCGTGTGTACTTCTACCTGGAAGACACCGCAAGGACCTGGCTAGAGAATCATGAGTGCACGCTCCGAACGTGGGATGTCTTCTGCGGCGCATTTCTGCAAACGTTCGCGAGCGTCGCTCGCAAAGAAAGGGCCGCTGCTCAACTAGAGACCCGGGTTCAGCTTCCAAACGAGAAGGTTGGAATTTTCACAGAGGAGATGACCCGCCTATTTCGTCACGCTGACCCAGACATGCCTGAGGAGAAGAAAGTTCGTTTCCTCATGCGAGGGGTCAAACAGGAGCTCTTCGCGGGACTAATGAGAAATCCACCGAACACCGTCCAAGAATTTGTATCCGAGGCGACCACCATCGAAAAAACCCTTGACATGCGCACCAGACAGTATAATCGTCGCCTGATTCCAGAATGCGCTGCTGCTCAAACCAGTGACTCTGAAAACCTGCGTGAAACGATCCGAGCGATCGTGCGGGAAGAGCTGCGCAAACTGTTGCCTTCGGCGCACCCTCAAGTGGATTCGATCGCCGACATTGTGCGAGAAGAAGTTCGGCAATCGCTTCAAGTTCCCCACGCACCGCTGCCCGAGCCGGAAGCTATGAGCTACGCCGCTGCACTGCGCCACAACGCTCCTCCCCGTCCACGCCAAAACGCCGCCCCATCGCACTTCCGTCGACAGACGCCACCGCCGCCACCACCCCCACCGACGTCATACCGTTCGCCAGCGGCCCAGCGCAGTGCACCGAGGAAGACTGACGTCTGGCGCACCCCTGACCATCGCCCGCTCTGCTACCACTGCGGCGAGGCCGGACACACATACCGCCGTTGCCAGTACCGACAGATGGGACTGCGTGGATTCGCCGTCAATGCACCGCGTCCACAGCCAGGAGAACGACCACGTGACATCGCCGACTTCCTGACAGGAACTCGGTGGACACCACGAAGCCCTTCGCGTTCCCCGTCGCCCAGCCGCCGCACGTCACCGCACCACCGGCAGTACTCTGGCCCAACGCGGGGCCGGTCTCCTAGCCCGTATCCGGGAAACTAAGGGCAGCAACCGGTGGAGGTGCGGTTGCTCTGCGACGAACTACCGAAGATCCTCCGACGACGATGACGCCGCGACGAAGCTTTCCGAACACAACGCCAAACAGGCAAAGCCCTGACGGTGAAAGCTCACTTACCGAAGGTGGCCGGACGACGCAACATGGAAGCAGCGGAACAAGCCGACGCAGCCGTGACCCGACGCCACGCCCTAACTGTAATGCGAGACGGCGAACTAGCGACCTCGACGTTCTTATCGACGGCCACAGTGTGACCGCTCTCGTCGAAACTGGAGCCGACTATTCTGTCATCAGTGGGTCGTTCGCCGCGAAGTTAAAGAAAGTTAGGACAGCTTGGAAAGGCCCTGAAATCCGCACAGCCAGAGGTCATCTCGTAACGCCTGCAGGAATCTGCAAAGCGAGAGTCACCATTAACGGCCGTATTTATCCTACAGACTTCGTAGTCCTACAGCGTTGCTCGAGAGATGTCATCCTTGGCATGGACTTCTTATTCCTCCATGGTGCTGTCATCAACCTAAAAACAAAGTCGATAACGTTATCCACAGAAGAAGCACTACCGCCACGCACGCCGTCAGGACAACATGCCTTGAATGTGCTGGAAGAACAAGTCACCATTCCGCCTCGCTCAAGCATCATTATTTCAGTCGGCGCTCCTAAATCACCTGACTTGGAAGGCGTCGTTGAAGGCAGTCAGCATCTGTTGGTCACCCGAAATATTTGCGTCGCAAGAGGAATTGCAGAGCTGCGGGGAGGCAAAGCAACGGTTATGCTCACGAATTTCAGCAATGAGTACAAACATGTGAACAAAGGAACAACGGTCGCATACATCGAAGAAATTGTCGAAGCCACCAGTGCTTTCGCCCTCGCCGATTCTGCGGAACCTGCTCAGAGGAACCAAGCCCCTCCTATAGCTTTCGACGTTAATCCCAGACTTCCGAACGATAAGCAAGAACAGCTCAAGGCCCTGCTCCTGCAATACGAAGATTGCTTTTCGTCGTCATCGAAAATTCGGCAGACCCCAATCACGAAACATCGCATCATAACCGAAGAAAATGCCAGACCACTCCGTCAGAGTCCGTACAGGGTTTCGACGCGAGAACGTGAGGCCATGAAGAGACAAGTTGATGAAATGCTGCGGGATGATATTATCCAGCCGTCCAAGAGCCCATGGGCATCCCCCGTGGTGTTAGTGAAGAAAAAGGATGGGACCCTACGTTTCTGCGTCGATTATCGCCGCCTGAACAAAATCACAAGAAAGGACGTGTATCCTCTCCCACGAATAGACGACGCACTTGATCGGCTCCATAACGCCAAGTACTTTTCGTCAATGGACCTCAAGATTGGCTATTGGCAAATCGAAGTCGACGAAAGAGACCGAGAGAAGACGGCGTTTATAACAACGGACGGCCTCTTCGAGTTTAAGATGATGCCCTTCGGCCTTTGCTCAGCGCCTGCAACTTTTCAACGCGTTATGGATACAGTACTGGCAGGATTGAAGTGGCAGACTTGCCTTGTGTACTTGGACGACGTCGTCATGTTTTCCTCGAGTTTCGACGAGCATCTTCGGCGCCTTGAAGCTGTACTTCAAGCCATCAAGACTTCTGGACTCACACTGAAGCCAGAAAAGTGCAGATTTGCGTATGAGGAGCTCTTGTTCCTGGGGCACGTTATCAGCAAGTCTGGAGTTCGTCCCGATCCACGGAAAACAGCCGCCATCGCCGACTTCCCGCCGCCCACTGACAAGAAAGCAGTGCGCCGATTTCTAGGCCTGTGTGCCTATTATAGGCGGTTCGTGAAAAACTTCGCCCGCATCGCCGATCCTCTCACTAACCTTACCAAGGCCGACGTGGAGTTTAAGTGGGAAACGCCGCAGGAACACGCTTTCCAGGAGCTAAAACATCGCCTCCAGACGCCTCCGTTACTTGCCCATTTCGACGAATTCGCCGAGACAGAAATACATACTGACGCAAGCAGCGTAGGTCTTGGCGCCGTTCTTGTGCAGAGGGCTGACGGACTTGAAAGGGTTATTAGTCACGCCAGCCGATCGCTATCCAAAGCAGAAGCAAATTATTCCACAACAGAAAAGGAGTGCCTCGCCATCATCTGGGCTACGTCAAAATTTCGCCCCTACCTCTACGGCAGGCCCTTCAAAGTTGTGAGCGACCACCACGCATTGTGTTGGCTAGCCACCTTGAAGGACCCTTCAGGTCGCCTCGCACGATGGAGCCTGAGACTTCAAGAATATGACATTACTGTCATTTACAAGTCTGGCAAAACACACTCCGACGCCGACTGTCTCTCTCGTGCGCCTGTCGACCAACCGCTACCCGACGACCCGGATGACGACTACTTCTTAGGAACGATAACTACCGACGACTTCGCTGAACGACAGAGGGCCGACCCGGAACTTAAGGCCCTAATAGAATACCTCGAAGGCAGGACCGCCGAAGTCCCGAAGGTATTCAAGCACGCACTTGCATCGTTCTTTCTACGGAACGGTCTTCTACAAAAGAAAAACTTTTCACCGCTTCGAGCTAAGTACCTCCTTGTGGTGCCTTCAGCTCTGCGACCAGAACTCCTGCAGGCCCTGCACGACGATCCGACGGCAGGGCACCTCGGTGTTTCTCGCACGCTCGCGAGGATACAAGAAAGGTACTACTGGCCACGTCTTACCACCGACGTCACCCGTTAAGTGAGAACATGCCGGGACTGTCAGCGACGCAAGACACCGCCGACAAGGACAGCGGGACTTCTGCAGCCAATTGATCCACCTTGCCGACCTTTCCAGCAGATTGGTATGGACCTACTGGGGCCGTTCCCGACGTCGGCTTTCGGAAACAAGTGGATCGTGGTAGCTACCGACTACCTCACCCGCTACGCCGAAACAAAAGCCCTGCCAAAAGGCAGTGCATCCGAGGTAGCTAAGTTCTTCGTCGAAAATATCGTCCTACGTCACGGCGCCCCGGAGGTCCTTATCACCGACAGAGGAACGGCATTCACTGCGCACTCAACTCAAGCGATCTTGGCATACAGCCAAACAAACCACCGCCGCACGACAGCGTACCACCCACAGACCAACGGCCTCACCGAGCGGCTTAACAAGACGATCGCCGACATGCTGTCAATATACGTCGATGTCGAACACAAGACGTGGGACGCCATTCTTCCGTATGTGACCTTCGCATACAACACGGCGGTGCAGGAGACGACGCAGATATCTCCATACAAATTGGTCTACGGAAGGAGCCCGGCAACGACGCTCGATGCCATGTTACCCAACATCACCGACGAAGAAAACCTCGATGTGAGCGAGTACCTTCAACGAGCCGAAGAAGCCCGACAACTTGCGCGTCTCCGTATCAAGAATCAACAGACGACCGACAGCCACCGTTACAACCTTCGACGACGCTTCGTGGAATACCAGCCCGGTGAACGTGTTTGGGTGTGGACGCCGATACGCCGACGTGGACTAAGTGAAAAGTTTCTGCGACGGTACTTCGGACCGTACAAGGTGGTTCGACGTCTCGGCCCACTTGATTACGAGGTTGTCCACGACGGCATCACGAACTCTCAACGACGCCGATCGCGACCTGAAGTCGCCCATGTCGCGCGCCTCAAGCCGTTTCATGCGCGTTAACAAACTGAACCAGTGTTTTTTTTGTATTATTGTTGTATCGGAATTTATTCATTGTACTTTCTTGCATTATTATTGTACTTTCATCTTTAGTTAAAGCATCGGGACGATGCCTTTTTCAGAGGGGGGGCAATGCCACGTTCCATTCCCCAAGTTTTTGTTATCGTCCCAAAACACCACACGATTCTTAGCGCAAACCGCGCCTGCAGTTTTCTAGAAGGTTCCGGACTGTAGTAGATCATTTCGATAAGATCACGCCCACTGTGCGAACGGTACAGATTGTTCTGGAAGCTACGCCACCACCAGCGATAACGCTAGAACATTCGACAGCAAGAGTATAAATGCCGACGCGCTTCACCGCTTGTCAGTTGTTGATCGAAGGCCGACGCTCCGTTCGCCGCTATCAGTCCGAGACTGCTATCTGTGCGAGACTGCTGCTGTAATTGGACTTTCCGTTTACCGGGCACAGGTTCGCCCAAATAAACAGTTAAACCCCAACACGAAGTCTCCTGTCTTCGGCCACGTCACGACCCCGTGACAATATGTGTAGTACATGGTTAGCTCCTTAGTACAAGGCACTCTTTACATCGCTGCATATCGTACAAATATCGTCTGCAGAGAACTACTACGGCTCAATTAATGAAAATAAAAGAAGAACGCATCATAAGCAAAAAGACGGCGTAGGTACCCGTATGAAAATGGTGATGTTCTGGTATTGTACTGTCTATATCCTAGTAATGTCCTGTATGTATATTATGTTTACTCATCCTAGATGTTGCCTGCAGGACACTTCTTTAAGTTTACGAAATCCTTCCTTTTCCATTAGAACGATTCCTTCTTGTTACCTCTGGGATGTGTCCTTAATGTTTACTGCAGAATTTTACATGGCAGTGAACAATATGTTGCCTGCAGGTGCACCTTAGTTCACATGTTGGTAAGAAGCGGTAGTACAAAAACAGTTTTTACCAGTGCCATGGCCAGAGCGGTGAATGATTGAGCCAAATTTCCCCCCCCCCACACTACCTTTATGACAGTCACTCACTCACTCTCTCACTCACACACACACGCGCAAACGCACACGCACACGCACACACACACACTTCTATATACAGGGTGTCCCACATAACTTGAGCCAAGAATTTGAAAATGAAAGATCTTTTAGTGGCGAATGGAACCAAACGCGTACTACTCGCACTAGCCTTTAGGTACTCAGGCAATTCCTTATTGCTCCTCATACTATATATTTATTGACTGTAATTTACCTGTCTTTTTATTTATGGGCTCGCGAAACTCGAAATATGAACACTAAGATGTTGAACACTTTCAGAAACCACAAACTAAATAGTTTCCTGTGCGATACGTTTAGCGCTGTTATTTTTTGAAAAGATAACTTGCCGTGAGCAGGAACCAAACCTGCAACCTGCGAATAATGCGTTCGATGCTCGCAGGTTGCAGGTTTGGTTTGCAGGCTTGGTTCCTGCTCATGGCAAGTTATCTCTTCACCCACTTTTCTTTTGTTTACATTTACACTACAATTGGTTTAATACCTGCCTCTATACGTTCCTTGGCATTATTGTCTGTTATATCTGATTATTATTATGTGTAAACCCTGAAAAATGAACAACAGTATACAACACTTCTTTCCCTAATTCATTAACGAGGGTCTCGTGCTGGAAGACATGCTGCCCTTAGGTTGTATACGAGGAACTATGTCAGCTCCCAGCTTGTAATAAGTTCACGTGCTACATGACGCCAGACAGGCTCATAAAGACTGTGCCACACTCACCTCCATAACTACAGGTGGCACTGACTGACACTCCTACGTTTAAATTCACGTATAAACCCAATAAAGTGGCTGGGGGGCTAGCTAGCCGCCGTGGTAGTTCAGTGGTAGAGCATCAAACGCGTTATTCGAAGGTCACACGTTCGGTTCCTGCTTACGGCAAGTTATCTTTGCACCCACCCGCTTTTCTTTCTTCACAATTACATTACACCTTACAACTTGTCTAATAACTTCCCCAATACATTCCTTGCTATTACTGTCAGTTAGATCTCAATATATATATATATATATATATATATATATATATATATATATATATATATATATATATATATATATATATATATGTATACACTGACGAAGGCTGGCCCTCCTGCCGAAACGTATGTGATTAATAAAAGTGTTTCCTCGTACGTCGTCCTTTCTCGCTTCCATTGTTACTACGGAGCCAGTGCGCTTCTTTCCTCGCTACGTCTATATATATATATATATATATATATATATATATATATATATATATATATATATATATATATGGTGAAACGTGCCATACACGGCGTAAAGTGTGTATGAGCTGTATATTTAGATTTACATCTTTTTGGGGGAGGGTCAAAGTCAACAAATGAGGTGAATTTGCACCCCTCTTCTGGGTTCTATGCCCCCTCCCAATTTCTCTATGTATGGGGTGACTTTGCTTCCCCTTTATTCAGTGATCAGGGAGAAAATGGCGTCGCCCCCCCCTACCCGTGCTGCACACGCCTATGCATAAGGGCCTTCAATCACTGTAATAAAATCTCGCGTGTACATGTATGCATCATCAAGCAATCGTATACCTACATTTTATTGAAAAGACATGAGAGTTTTGTGGTGATTATAACAACTGCTGTTCATTTGTTCCAAGTTGCGTTCAGAAAATTTAAGAGACCTGAGTGTTTTGTACGCGTTATGACCGCTGCTGTTTTTTTTTCTTTTTTGCGTTCACTATGTACTACCTGCAAAGTTTTCAAAAGTCGCGCTCATAACTTCTTATTTTTTCGTAAAGACGAAAATATTTTGCGCTTTAAGTGTTTGTGTACTATATATTTTTGTACGTTGTTTATGTTTAAAGTAATATTAAAGTTTTTTTCCCGTGCGCAAATTTGGTGTACGTCTGCAGAGCTGTAACTATGATACTTGTTCGGACCAGTGCGGAGGTGCTGATGGGGTCTCTGGGGCGCGGCGGGCGCCTCACAGGGGCCGGTTCTGCGTCGATTTTTGCCGTGTGTTGAAGTGTGCTTGCGCTCTGTGTTTGTTTTTTGTGTTCAGCCGGTGCTGCTATTACGGATATGAGCTATACTCATGCGTGTACGTGTGGCGTTCTATTGTGCAGCACTCTCCAGTTATGTACCCCATTTCGCTCTCAGTGCTTTGTTAACACTGAAAGCGTGATAACGATGCCGTGCAACGTTTTTCGTACCATGTGGGCTATAAGTGAAGTTCGTTAACGTAGCGAACCTGTTTGTGTGTATTATTTCATCAGGATGAAACCAAATTTGTGTGAACTTAGGCGCAGGCAAGCTTTTTCTTTTGATTGAAGCATGGTTCTTTGTGTGAAGAAGGTCATGTGTGTGCAGCGGGAATTCAGCCGCAGATTCGAGCTGAGTAGTGGTGGCGCCCATCTCTGTCGGCAGTGGTGTAGGAAGGGGGCCCTATTCGCGATAGACTACTATTTTGGTTAAATATTTCTTGGCTGAAGACGGCGTTTGTTAGCTCTAAGCGTTGACCACTTCTTGGTTGGGTATGCTTGGATCACTTCGTTTGTTGATTTTTTTGCATACCTGTTTATATTGTGTGCTATAGGAGTGGAACCTGTCTAAGACAGTTTCATATGTTCTACGTCCCTTTTCGAATTGTTATCACAAATGACGATAGTTATAGCGCGAGAACAAATTGACGACACAGAGAAAAGAAGGGCACGAAGGACAAGTCTCGTCGTGCCCTTCTGTGTCATCGTTTTCTTCTCGCGCTATAGCTATCGTCATGCCACACCAACTAGCCCAAGCTGCCACACTTCTAAGTGATGATGAAGACTGGCGGGTAGCCAAACGTATGCAGGGGTATGCATCCGTGTGGGCACGCTTCCTTGAACTGCCATGTTACTAGGGTGGAGTGTTCGGGGGCAGCATATTGCTTCGTCTGAGGTAAGACTCGCAAAGCTTGCACTTACGTTTAGAGGGTCATGCTGTCCGTTTAGTCAAATCCAAGCTTACAGCATACACCTGC
The DNA here is from genome assembly GCA_013436015.1 of Rhipicephalus annulatus. Taxonomy (NCBI): domain Eukaryota; kingdom Metazoa; phylum Arthropoda; class Arachnida; order Ixodida; family Ixodidae; genus Rhipicephalus; species Rhipicephalus annulatus. The sequence continues at coordinate 144,997 of WOVY01003315.1, read as the reverse complement.
AACATAGGTTGCCTGATTCGACGGGAACACGTGAATTCTGAGCTGTTCGGTACATGTGAGCTATATTTTCAAACAAATCTTTCATGGCTGATTGTGACCGAATCGCTGTATCTTAACTGTGCGAGCCCTTATGCGATCATTATACCATGTGGTCGAGCAAATTTGTTTTTACTCAGCTTGTTTTCACTATGCTTGGATTTCGTTTTGTTTTCGTTTATAAGTATTGTGTGCGCCTCGCCTAACCTTGGTGTTCAAACTTTGCTAAACACTTTTACATGTACAAACAATAAGAACAGTTTAGACCACCACCTCCAATGAAATTTTCCTATAGAAGACAAGCTTAAACCCATCTGGTCAGCAACAGGCATGAAAACAACTAAACACCACACACTGTCCACAAATAAAAGCACAATGTCAATTGTGAGGAAGGCTCCTGTACAGAGGCCAAAATGTCGTGCTTTTATTTGCTTTCCATCGTAGCCAGCGTGTTGTTTTAATTGTATTCACATCAGATGACAAGCTTAAGTAAATTCTCTAGACATGCGCCACATTTGTAAAAGGGATCGCTGATGTTTGCAGAAACATATTTTATTTATCACTCAAAACTCGCGATAACGTTACACATCAAAATATGCATGCATAAGACATGCACATGTTGCTGTCGAAATGTAAATCGAATATTTTGCTTATCCAAGAGTCATGAATAAAGACGACACGTTCCTAAGCTTTTGGCAGTGAAGCAATTATAAAACGTCGGAAATCAGTCTCAAGTAATATTTATTGTGTATTGCTAAATTGTGGCCAATAGCTTCCAGGATTCTGGTTACCACAGATTGTTGCAGAAGCTTACATACTTTGGTGGGATGGTATGTAGTTCAAGATAGATGCTTTGTATGTCTTAGCATTTCCATTTTTTTCTTACATTCATAACAAAGCCTGTGATAAGAGGTATGTGAGGAATGAGTGAGAGGTACTGTCTATTTAGCCAACCTGAATTATGGCCATTATTTAGCAGAAAACAATAGTAATTTAGTGAAAACAATTTCTGGTAATATAGATATAATCGTCACAATGTAGGCATCCGGAAGAATGCTACAATATCTGTGCTCAAATTAAAATTCATATTTTAATTTTACGTGTAACCTGCAATGGATACTTAATAACAGTGCACACCATCATGTAGGGGCTGTCGTATCACTGAATTGAAACGTATACGCACTATGCAGGAGCGCTATTCAAGCATATTTGTGACATACCTGTCATGTGGCAAATGCATAATCTTTTCTAAATTTTCAGCTGTGTTCGCCAAGATCGTTGAGGAAGTGCTGCATGTACCATTTGTACATCCTGCTCTTTTAAGACTTTGTTCCTGCTCATTCTAAAAAGACGGCCAAATAAAGCTTTACTAATTCACACACTTCTCCAAATTGTTTTTTTTGTTTCCATTGCAGCCTTTACATGCTCATCATACGAAGATTTTGGAAGACGTCAGGATTAGAATGTCATCAATGCTGGCTCGTGCAAAACTTGGCTGCTGGTGCACAGCAGCTGCATGTGTTTTCTGTTTTTTGTGTAAAGCGAACTTCACAGAACTACCTGGTAGCTGTATTCAAGGAGCACGCACATTCAGAGTGTTCAAAATAGCATTTTTCTTTTTTCTTAAAGAAGTCCCCGCTGTAACCTATGTGTGTGTAAGCCATCTTTGCAGATAGCGATGTATCCAAGGGGGCGCATTGTCAGACAATAATTATCACTGTCAGCAGTGCTAATGAGTAGGATTAATTAATGAACATATTCGTGACTGTCGGAGGTGGTCACATATGTGGTAAATATTTGAACCAGTCACATTTCTACATAACCTAACTTGTAAGAATTCTATCATGCCCGTGCTCAGATATCCTGCTGGAAAGTTTAGTTGCGGCTCGCATCTATATGTATCCAGGACAGTGAGAACTAGGACAGACTCCCTCATGTGATTGATGCATTTATTCAGACCATAGGTCAAAGGCATCGGTGAACACTATAATAATGGTTACCCTTTTACGTTTGGCTGGCGATAGTAAGAACTGGCTGCTGGTCCCACCAGTAAGTAACATTTTGCTGATCCTAACTGCCTTGCATGTATAATCATGTAAAGCAAAATTAAATTTTGAAACAGGATATTTAGGAACATTAACATGCTCAAAAATTTTTTCTAGTGGAACTGTGTGAAAACGACTGCCTCCAACTTCCAATGCAGATATGCCCGCTTCTTTCTGTTACTAAAATCTCAATATTCCTATTTGATTGGGAAACTAACAGTATTATTTTCATTTTGTGTCCCCCTAGAAACAACTTATATGGCAAATTGTTTTTCTGCTCTTGGAGCTGAATTTCAGTTCTACTACAAAGCACAATTCTGAATGTGTGAGTGCTACTTACTAAGCTCTTTATTGCATATTTAGTTTTTTCAGGATCTGCTGAGTTGCCCTTCAAAGTCGCATGTCATGTTTTAATTGATGCTTTATATGCAACGAGCCATTTGAAAACACTTTCTGTCTTATGATAAAGAAGTAGCACAATAATTATTTTATTTTCACTGTTACCTTAACTGAACATTTTATTTTAATACATAACCTTAGCTATTTCATGTTCTTCGGGAAGTTCAATTCATAAGAGCAATGAAGTCATTTCCTACTGTCGTACTCTACTATGCCTATTTTCACCAATACCTAACCATGTGTGATATTTTACAGTGATACATACTCAAGTTGAGCTTTGTTAATGATAAGTGATAGAAGGCGTTCTTTAATATTGTAACTTAGGTGCATCGATTGGGGGGGGAGGGGGTGAATTTTTTTAACTGCATGTTTAAACTAAATAATAATATCTGGTTACTTTTTTCAGACGTAATAATAACAACATCTGCTGAGCTTGTGTTAAAACCACGATATGATTATCAGTAGAGCCGGAAACTTGAGGTAGGAAAAATGAATCTTCTAGGCGCATATAATAGGCCCTAAATACTGCCATTTAGGCATAAATTGGCGCTAGAAACTGTCATTTAGGCATCAAAGGCACAATTCCTAATGACGTCAAGACAAATGTTTAACTTCTAACAAACAGAGCAGGCAGATTCTGTGCTTTAGAAAATTTATATTTTTCATAAAAAGGAATAGCAATGACCGCGATCATGTGAACAGATTTAGGTGAAAGCTGAGGCAATTTGACATTGTGGGAAAAACTATGAAAACAGTGACAAAGCAGCAATATCTCAAGGTTTCCGGCCTTGAATTGTGCTTGCTTTCAGTCAATAGTTGCTTTTAAGCAAAAAAGAACCCTCGACGTCCACTGAATTTAGAGAAGGGTGCTTGTGGCCGAGCACTTTCAATGCCTTATGTGCATCCAAAATATTTGAATCAGCACCACTTGAAATTTTAGACATTGCTTTATCACATGCAATCTGAGATTCTTTCCAAGGCAGATTCAAGCTTTCAAACAACTCTGTCAGCGAGGGGTCTATTGGAGACGAGCCGAACCTTTCCTGCACGTCTAAAAAAATAGGTATCTTTAAGCTTTACCCTAAAGCGTTGAACGCTATAGAAATCCTGTCCCTGATGCATACTTCCACCACTTAGTGCGTACCTTTATTGCGTGATATTATTCGACAGGTATAAATTATGGATTACTATACAGTATAATCGATAACGTTGAAAGTGGCTTGTGTCAGTGATGCTTTCACATATGGCTGCATTCTGTGTAATCGGTGCATGCGAGTTCATAGATATGGATTAAAAATAACAAAATGAATCTGTTTGCTCATGAAATAACCACAAATACAAGTTATTCGCGTGAGTTCAGAGTGATTTAAATAACTTGGCAGTTGCGTAACCAATTTTGGAAGCTTTATGCCTATGCGTGCTTCGGTGTGGACATCAAACCCAAATTGTTGTTGGTATTTCCAATTTCTTATCCCTGGTTTTTCACATGGACCGTTTCTCGATTGAGAGTGTAGCGCTGTGGTCTACTGGTCTGTTGCCTGAGAAGGTCATTTTACGGCTTCTCTTTATTCCGCATTGCTCGGCAGTCTTCGAACAGCTGCCGTTAAGAAAAAATAAATGCCAACAAAACTTATGTGTAGGCAGAAGTCGGCATTACTAGGCTAGCTTAGGTTCGGCTGATTAGCGTACCTTCTAGAGACACTGTACTCTAGCCTCCCAAGCGCAACCGCCGAGCTGCACTACTCTCGAACCTAGAGCGACGTTGATCATCAAGGGGCAGTGGATACACTAGCGTTAGCCTCTCCTCGCTTCGCTACAGTACACTCTAGGCACGCTCACGCAACCATGCTGCACTATTCTCTAACAAGCCTCGCTTTTCATCACTGGGGTACTAGCCCCGCTCAAGTAAAAGCGTGTTTAGAGTGCGATCTCATTGGAGTGTTCTTAAACGCCACATGCATCGGAGCACATTGGCTGAGTCTAGATATACGTTGGCTGTGACAGTGCGTCGACTTATGATCTGTTTTCGCTCATAAAACACTGTGTATGTGCGTGTAGACCCTACGTCAAACCATAGTCGCACCTTACGAGGAGCTAAAAACATCAACGAAAAAAAACTAGCGCTGCGCACGTGTTGCCGTTAATAAGGCCACACCATTTGCTTCTTTTTTTCTTCCATATGAAGACCTCAATTAAGCAAAACGTTTACTCGACGAATGTGAAAAGGCCTTTTTAGACACTGAAAATCTCATATAGGCACGAACCTCAAAGTAGGCACTTATACTCACAATAAATATGTGAATAAATTATTTTCCATTCCTTAGTTCGTGTTTATATGTGAAACAAGCTCCAAATGAACTCCAGGAAATAATAGGCATTTTGCCTAAAGCTCCCGTCTTTATTATCAGGCATGCCGTAGTGAAGGGTTTCAGAAGTTTTGAACACCTAGGGTTCGTTAAAATACACCCATGTCTAAGCAGACAGGCCTCAACTTTTCCTTCTTTGATCAAAATTGTGGCCACAGCCACGGTTTAATTCTGCGGCCTTCAGGGCAGCAGTCAAGGGTTAGGTGAAGGGTATACAGATTGTGAGCTGTAGTCTTGCTTCCAATGATGCATTATAAGCCGAGCAGTTAGGTGCCAACCAGGCATCTCTGCTAGTGGTCTTATGTTGTATTTGTCAAATTCCGAATTTAGTGATATATTTAAGTATTTTAGCATGCACGTGTTATCCAGCAGCTCTGAGTAGTGTGTGCTGATGTTTATCGCATTCCTTATATTTTGCAGTATTTATTGAATGTCGCATGTATTCTGAGTTAGTTGTGAAGTTATGATTGTTCTTTTTTTAGAGTCTGTGAGGATGCATACATTTGTTATTAGCTTGTAAAGCCCAACAAGTTTTAGCCTGTAAAGCCCTACACTTTGCATGTCGTCCATGAAATGGCTTATTTGAGTGTGCAGAGCCTATCTAAGTAGCCTATAGTGTTTCTAATGCCCAGAAAGCCGCCTTGTGAGCAGAAGTTACTGTTGTGAAAAGTGTGGTTTTATGAAATGAATGTAATCTTTATTACCAGAAAGATGCTGAAAAATTAAAACCTTTAAATTGGTAATAATGTGCTGAAGCTCCAATGAGGTTAAGGCTGATCTGTTAATCTTATCTTTGTTCAGCCGCCAACAAATGTACATTACCTGCTTGAATATTGTCTGTGAAATGCACTAAACTGTAGTATAAACAATAACAAACTAATAATTTTATTAAGTTTCGTGTACATGTCTATGTACCTTTCATTACAGCAGCCGTATTATGCCACCCCGTGCAGACAGTGCAACGAGCCTAATTTATGGTCTGCATAAAAAGTTTCTACTTACAGGACATATCCAAGGCGGAGACTTTGAGGGACATAAAAGCGGCGGCCAAATATTAACAGCTAGGAGACGTACAGGACGGTCACAGATGGGAAACATAGAGGACGGACACTTTCAGGCAACATAAAGATGGCGACCAAATGGTGACATTTGGGAGTCATACAAGATGGTCATAGATGGGAAACATACAGGATGACGCCTTGAGGCAACATAAAAGTGGCGGCCAAATTGCGACAGTTGGGAAACATACATGTTGCCTCCTTATGTTGCCTCGGGGAACAATACAGTACACTTATAGGACGCTGCAATTTTCATAAGTGTATACACCTAAGCGTAAGATAAGGAAAAAACTGGCCCCGTATCTGCATTCAATCTGCAAATGTCGTCGAAAGACGATAATCTTGCGTGTGGAGAGGATTAACAAAACATTTATTTGAGGTTCTGCGCAAGAAAATTGATGGGATTCTGGAGGTGCTGCGTTAGAGTGCCTCGAGCGGGCAGTGGAGGCGAACGAGCGATTCAAGGCACGTCACACGTGAGACATGAGCGCCATCTGGCAGTTTTCTTTGAAAACAGAGCTCGTTGCTCTGAGACGAATGTGCGCTCCCGTCTCTGAGGTGATAAGGTGTAGAACGCAAGGCGACGGTAGGTGCCACCACCCTCTCGTCTTAGCAAAGCGTTGGACACACTCCCCATTCCGTGCGAGCGTTGGATGGTCAGCGCAGCGTGATAGGCGCTATTGTCGTTAAAATTTCCTAAGTTTGTCTTTCCTAGTAAACGACGCACATGCAGAATATACACGTGTTGTTGTGATGCCCCAGACATGCGCAATAATTGCTTTTCAATTGACAATTGCACAAGGATGAACGCTGAATGTTGAGCAATATTAGTGGACGCTGTGGATGGGGTCGGCCATTTCAAGTACCCGATGCTGTTAAGACTGGACAAACAGACAGACAGAAAGACCAATATTTTTGCGTCGAAGGTCCCCAAGGAAGACAGTCGTCTTCATAGTGTGATGCTTAATTTGCACAGATGCAATGAGAAAGACTACAGTAGCAACAACTAGAAGAGAAAATTTGAACAGCAGTGAAAAAAGAGATCTGCAGTACAAAAAGTATAAACAATTTTTGTGTATTAAACAATCCACCATAAAGTGTATTTTAAAAAAATGAAAACATAAGAAATGTAAAGCCTATTGGCATTGCGTGGTCATGAGAGCGTTTTGTTCATGGGCTTTGTACTACTCATTGATTTGTCTCGTTCATTCCATTCTCTAATTGCAGCAGGAAAACAAGAGTATTTTAAGCAGTTTGTGTTGGTTGAGTATACAGTCAATGTTTGAGAGTGTTCCCGTCTTGTTCGTCATGTAGAGTTTGATGGATTGAACTTGGTTCCATCAATCTGTTTTCATTCATACATTCTAATAGAAACATTATTCTTGCTATTTTAGCTCTGCTTTATGATTAGCAATCAAGCTTGCTCGAGCAGTTCGGCTGACGAATGTTAGCGATTCTTTCAAGTCAAGTCCTCAGTGTCAAGGGTCACGAATGTGTGGTGATACATCTGTGTAATCAAGATATCTGGATGAAGCTTTATTGGTTTTCGCATACTACTCCAGACGAAGCCGTAAAGACCACCCTGTTGACCTTCGGAACTATCAGCAAAATTTCTCGGGATAAATAGCGTGCACAAGGCTCGGTAGACAAAGGGTCGCATACACGTTTGGTTCCTCTGCGTTTGAAGCCCGGATACACTGTAGAAGACTTGCTGCATCAACTTCGCTTTGGAGAAGACATGTATGTGCTCGTACACGTTGCAGGCCGACCACCGCTCTGCGTCCGGTGCCATGCCACCGGATACATACGGCGTGAGTGGCGAGTACCACGTTGCGGGTTATGCCGTAGCTTCGACCACGACGAGACCCAGTGGGTGGCCATTTACGCAAACGTGACATGCTTCGTACGAAGCAAAGCTATGGAAGAGCATTTCATGAACCAGGCTGACGCGGAGACAACCGTCAAGGGGGGCGGTAACTCAGCGAGGACTGATTGTAAATAGCAGGTGGCACCCTCCGGTGTGAACAAGTACAAGAACAAAGGTGCGGCTGTACTCACCACCAGCATAAAGAAAGCAACAGAAGGGGACAAGGCCACAGCGAAGAAGAACGTTCCCGAGAAAATCAGCGAGCCCGGTGGGGACGGATCAGTTAAGGACCCCACCGACATGGAGTACGAGCTAGACTCCACGCCAGTGGTTGTAAAGAGGCTGCTTGAGGTATATCAAGGGAATGTCAAAGTGGCAGCTTCTGCAGGTACCCTTCCGAAGGCACCATTCGTCAGGCGACCAACCTTGAAAATACAACGCAAGGTGCCGCTTGATAGAAAGTCGGCGTCATCAGCAGAACAAAAGGCACCGCCAACAGCAGACTCGCCATAGTGGTTAAGTTGGTTTGTGAGACTTCCCAACTGAGCTTGAGATAGACGTACAGTGTCGAAAGGTAAAAATGTACGCCGCCAGAAAAAACACTCAGGCCTCGCCTGAGAAGACCAGGCCAATTCAAGCAGAATGACAAAATGCAAGTCTGTCACACAATAATATAAAACAGGCGAAATGAGAGAACTTTGTCTCACCGCTCTCGCAATCTTTTCATTCGGGCTGTGCACTGAAGACGGGCACCCTAAATAAATGAGGACTAGCAGCACAAAGAAACACAGGTAAACACAATGCTTATTAAAAACGACGTAGACGTATTAGCATTGCAAGAATCGAAGATCGAGAGCGTTGAGCAGGCGAATTGCATTGTGAACCTTTTTAAAGCACATTATAATGCATGTGTATGCAATGCCTTTGGAACTCTGTTGGGAGGGTACATTTCTATTTTAAAGAATTCAGTTGGTATCGTTGAAAAATTTTTGTGACTTCTGATGACTGAAAATTAGTTCTGTGTGATTTTGCCTTATGCGGGAAAGAATGGCGAACCGTTTGTGTGTACGCGCCTTATATAGCCACCGACAGAAAATGTTTCGTTTATTATAGCCACAGTCCAAAACTGTTATAGAATTGTTGTATTGCTCGGAGACTTCAATTGTACTTGCCTGACCAAGGATAGTGTTATAAATCCACCAGTTCACGATAAAAGTGCCCTAGAGTTGTGTGCAATCACTGAAGAGCGTGGTTTGGCAGACATTGGTGATGTTCTCTGAGGCAGATATGTGCAATTTACACATTTTCAGCATCAAAGCCATGCTAGACCAGATCGTATATAAGTGGTTGATAATACTGTGCCTTCATGCGCGAATTATGCTGTAAAACATGTAAGCTGTAGTGATCATAGTCTTGTAATGATCGAAGTTGGCAGGAAAAAGAGAAATGCCAAGTTTACCTGGGACCTATGAAAGTGAAATGAACAACTCTTAACACACGAGCTTTTCGTGAAAGTGGTAAGCCAGAAGGCTCAGGATGCTCTTTTAAATAAGAAAACAAGCGCTATAGACGTCCGCGAACAATTTAAAATTGAAGTAGAATTATGCGCAATCGAAAGAGCTGGAGCGGTAAGATATAAACACAAGCAAAAAGAAAAAGAGCTGCAGAACACGCTTGATTATCTGCTGAATGAAGATAGCACCATATCGGGATTGTGTAGTAATGAAATCAAGGACGTCAAAAGACAGATGGAACGCTTGGCGGAAGAACGATATATGGGCGCCGTGATAAAAGCGTGTGCGGAACGTTTCACGATAGGCGAAGTGACCACAAAACGTGGGCTTGCAGAAGGAAAACGGTATGCAACGAAAAATGATAATATGTGGTCACGATATGATTGATTGATTGATACGTGGCGTTTAAGGTCCCGAAATCACCTTATGAATATGAGGGACGCCATAGTGGAGGGCTCCCAAAATTTCGGCCACCTGGGGTTCTTTAACATGCACCCAAATCTGAGCACATGGGACTACAACATTTCCTCGTCTATCGGAAATGCAGCCGCTGCACCCGGAATACGATGTGAAGGTACGCTTTTTTCCGAGCACGACTTTAAAATTGGCATGGCATTCCTTGATAAGTATCAAACACTTTAGGGCTCAGAAATGAAATAAAGATTCAGTTATGAGAGTTTTTAACCCTGATGCCAAACCTAGAGGATGACGTTAGGGAGAGTCAAGAGATGGCTATTACGATAGGGGGAGTTGGCCAAACAATAGATGACCTTAGTACAAGAAAGTCACCTGGACCCGATAGCATAGGGGCAGGATTTTATGAAACCTTGAAAGAAGAAAAGTCAGAAATACTACATCGCGTTTTAATGAAACCATATGATGTGAAGCGAATTCCCCTAATGTTTTCAGCGAGTCATGTAATGCTCATTCTAAAGACTGAAGTGCAGAAAAATTGCAATCGGTAGCAAAATGTAGGCTTGTTAGTCTGACGATTGTAAGCTAAAAAGTATACATGAATCTATTGGCAAAAATATTTGAAACAGGGTTTGCCAATGCTGTAGCTTTGCACCAAATGTGGGGAATTCAAATAGAAGCAATTTTATTATTATTCTTACGACAAGAACAATTTTAGAGTATTGCGACGAGTATGGTGGACGTTTAGCAATGCTACATTTTGATTTAGAAGAAGCTTTTGACAGAGTAAGTCACGAAGTAGCATTTGCACTGCCTTATCGCATTAGTGTAGGCGCTGTAATAAATTACAGGGTGAAAATGGCATATCAAAACTACTCTGCCAAACTCTTAATCAACAAATAAACCTAGCACGGACATACTTGTGAAATCTTGTGTGCACCAAGGATGTCCGTGTTCTGCTCTATTGTTAGCAATATACTTTGAACCCTTTTGTTTGAAAGTATTGAACGATGCAAAGATAAGAGGATTTCAGATCGTGTTACATGAAATGAAAAAGTTAGCGTATGCTGATGATATCGTGATATTCTGTCAAAATGTAAAGAGTGTAGAGGAAGCTATAGGAATTGCACGAACATTCTGCAGTCTGACCGAAAGTGCAATCAGTTGTCAAAAGTGTCAAAGTTTTGGGCATGGCGAGTGGAATGAAAACCAGAACTAATTCAGCTATATTATATTCACAAGTACGCCGTCCAAGGATCTTGGAGTTCCATTGAAATATTATCGGGAAACCACTGAGTGAAAGGCCGCGGAAATCGAGAAAGTTAGGACAAATACGTCTAAATAGGAAGGGCGAGAGTTTTCGATCTTTGCAGGCGCGCCAGTTTGTACCATTTTCCAGTTGCGAAAGACCTCTACATGCTGCTGCAGGTATTATCTATGTCACGAGTATGCGATCAAAGGTTGCACTGAATATTTGCCGTATTTACAAGGGGTTCTACGTGGGAGTGTACTCTCAGAGTTAATCATTTTCGCAATGTAAAGAAGGCGGGACTTGGGCTGGCAAACTTGTTCCTCAAACAGATTATTTTTTTGGTATTTTTATTCACGAGATCAAAGTGATGGGTTCCTACGCGCTCTGATGCGAGTACGACTGCAGGAAAAATTACCGTAATATACTTGTATCGTCATAAGGCTCGCAGTGCGGGGCATTAAAATTTTTTCGAGGCAAGTTGTCTATACATTTTAGTTACGTCAAGTACAATTTTATTTCGATTACTTGGCCTCAGTAACAGAAAAACAACTGTATAAAGATATAGTTGATATTATGTGTCCTGGACCTTCCTACCATAAAGTGTATGAATCAGGACGTGATAAGAATGTATTATGACGTGTAAATAGAATGCCTATTAGAGCATCAACTAAGACGTTATTTTTCTTGTTGCACACAGGTGGGCTCCCTCTAAAACCGTGGCACAAAGATAAAGGTTTTTACTATAAAGACGATAGTCTTTCTTGGGGAGCTTCGACGCAAAAACTTTGGTCTGTCTGTCTGTATGTCTGTGTGTACATTTATCTCTTTGTCCACCCTTACCGCGAACCGGGTACTTTAAACAGCACCAGCCGATACTCCGAACGCCTGACCCCATCCACAGCGCCCACCAATGTTGCTCAAGATTCGGCGTTCACACGTGTGCGATTGTCAATTAAAAAGTAATTATTGCACTTATCTGAGGCACCATAACAACACGTATATATTCTGCATGTGCGTCTTTTACTATAAAAGGCATACGTAAGCAATTATAAAGACCGTAGCGTTCATCACGCTGCACTGAACATGCAACGCTTGCATGAAGAAGCGAGCAATTACAACGCATTGCTAGGACAACACGAAAAGGCGCGCAAGCCCGTCCCAGGGCCACGCGCTTTGTATTCCAAAAAATATGGTCTTGTATCTGCATGTTTCTGCAAATGTCGTCGAAAGACGATAGTCTTGCGTGTGGAGAGAGCGAACAGAACATTTATGTGATGTTCTGCGCAAGAAAACTCGTGAATTGTATTCCGGAGGTGCTGCGTTAGAGTGCCTCGAGCAGGCAGTGGAGGCGAACGAGCGATTCAAGGCACGTCACACGTGAGACATGAGCGCCATCTGGCAGTTTTCTTTGAAAACAGAGCTCGTTGCTCTGAGACGAATGTGCGCTCCCGTCTCTGAGGTGATAAGGTGTAGAACGCAAGGCGACGGTAGGTGCCACCACCCTCTCGTCTTAGCAAAGCGTTGGACACACTCCCCATTCCGTGCGAGCGTTGCTTGATCAGTGCAGAGTGATGAGCGCTATGGTCCTTAAAATTACTTATGTGTGTCTTTTCTATAAAAAGACGCACACGCAGAGTATTTACGTGCCGTAACGGCGCCCCTGACATGTGCAAGAATCGGTTTTAGATTGATGATTCCACAATCATGAACGTGCAATCTTAAGCAACATTGGTGGGCGATGCGGAGGGGGTCGGCCATTTCAAGTACCCGACGCCGTTAAGAGTGGACAAACAGTCAAGTGTACAGACAGACACACGAAAGTTTTTGCGTCGAAGGTCCCCAAGAAAAACTATCGTCTTTAAAAGCTGCCAGATGGGGTTCATGTCTCACGTGTGACGTGACGTAATGCGCTCGTTCACCTCCGCTGCACTCTCGAGGCACTAACACAGCGCCTCCGGAATACCATTCACGAATTTTCTTGCGCAGAACATCACATAAATGTTCTGTTCGCGCTCTCCACACGCAAGACTATCGTCTTTAGACGACATTTGCAGATTCCATGCAGATACGGGACCAATATTGTTTTGGGCGTTAACTGTACGATTTGCAGGAAGCCCGATTTTATCGAGCACATTCTTCTAGACTGCATTGACTTAGCGTTCCTGTGGGACGTCCTGCAGAGGACAATAAATAAAGACTTTCTTCTCACGTCATTCGGTATCCGATTCTTGCCATGTGGTCTGATAATGCTTATCGCTCTGCACAGTATGTGAAAAACAAGAATGAATTTTAAACATGAGCACGAAGATCGAAATCCTGCTAAGCTGTATTTACATCAATATCTGCGATATGGTACAAGTGTGTTACGTGAACTACACGAGTCACTTGATTGGTTACCTACAGTTTACAGATTGCTGACAGCGAAATATTTTTGACTATACAACAAGGCGCAAGCGGTCGATCCAAATTTTAAAATGTACATATTAGTGTCTTGTGAAATGATGAAATTGAAGACATAAATTCTTGAGTGCTGTGTATTTTGTGCTAATAAACCAGGCAAAAAAGAAGAAAAAAGTTTGTGCCGACTTTTTAAGGCGATGAACTCGAAATCTATTGGGATATTCTCGCGCAGGTTAGAATACTGGCAACTGTGAGTTTTTGCTATAATATTAATATAAACGCTATCTGTGTATAAAAAAGAACTGTGTGCGACGCACGCAGTCCTGCTCAAGGATTCCACTTCCGCCCACCACTGGGTGCGGACCCGGAATGTTGTCCTCCTCTGGGGTGGTTCATGCGGCCGAGCTTGGCCATGGCATCAGGCTTACGGAAATGTCGACCCAGGATTATCAGCAATATTTACCACAGCTTTCGGAGGTACAACTGTATGCAATACTGTGTTTTTTATGGTGATGTAAACGCTCGTCCCTACAGAATTGAGCATTTTCGCAATGCGCATGATCGTCTCAAGCTGATGCCGGATGTGATGGCCCTAGGGGCGTATCAGAAACCACGTATGGACAATAACAATCAATGACGAAGAAGGGACAAAGAAGCTTTTGTCGGCGAAAACGCTCAGCGTTAAGCACCAGTGTTGCGTTGCCATCGCCCCTGCCATCACGACATCAAAATGAAGATGTACTGGCTGCTTCACACAAGGCCCGATGAGGACTTTCGAACAGCCTTAGCGCCCTGCGCACGTGACGGAAATATGCAGGTGAAAGGGGCGTGTTCCAGAATATAGGGACAAAGACTCTCACACTTGGCTGGTTTACCTGCGCGTGAAAGGTGGCATTGCAATTGAAGACATACCACACCAACTACGGGGGGGGGGGGAGAAGACCATGCACTTGTGTCCGTGCCTGGCAGAGCCCTGCTCTGCCTCCGGTGCCACGGTACCGGCCATATTCGGCGCGGGTGCCTGGTGCCACGGTGTGGGCTCTGTCGTCGTTACGGCCACGACAAGACCCAGTGCGTGAGGGGCTACGCCACCCTGACCGACTCTGGTTGGAGCGAAACCATGGAGGAACACAAGATGTACCAGGCTGACGCGAAGGCAACTTCGGGAGGGATTAGCGACTCCGCTGTTCTGCAGGAGAGGCCCGATCTGAAGACTAATGATGAATGTCAGCCCTGCGGCAAACGAGACGAAACTCAAGACAAAGAAAATAGAACTCAGCCGGCAGCGGAGGTAACACCGGTACAGCCAGAGATGGTGGCTACTCTGGGGGAGGCACCGCGAAGTTCCTCCGAAACATACGCTGCTGAAGAGCCTGTTAAGCCATGAACTTGACTGCGGAGAGCTCAAAGAGGCCTAGCGGCACGTTAGAAAAGGAAGATAGACGAAAAGGCGACGACGGTGGATGCGAGGGTCCCCCTTCTAAAGCTACCCTTCATAGACAGGCAACACTAAAGCCGAAACCAAACATTCCGCTTGACAAGCGGAATACGCCGACGGCTTCCCCGCGGTAGCGGGTCCGTCCACCGAGACCGTGTTGTGTACAGGTTGGCCTATACGCACGGTTCTTTTGCACCCCTGTGCTAGTCTGTGACGGAATTGAAGGGCTTACAAACTATGCGTCATGCAGAACGATGTGAGTTTGATTGCAGTATTGCTTGTTGTACGCGAGTGCTTTGAAAAGTCACCTCTCCTTTCATGGAAAATAACCATAATATAACACTTTGTATCGCCACGCTTAATGTTCGTGGGTTAACGGCCCGGCGGTGACAAGGCGCCTTTTGCTGAATAACGAAATAGACGTACTTGCTGTTCAAGAAACAAAGATCGAAAGTAAAAAACTAACAACAAAAAAGGTTGAAATATTTAAATGATGGTATAATGCCTGTGTAAGTAATGCACTCAGCAGGTCAGGGGGTCTTTATTAATGGTGCGTAATTGCATCGGTATCGTTGAACAACGTGTGTTAACTTTCCAGGGTGGAAGACTGGTACTGTGCAATTTTGCCTTATATGATGTATGCTGGGGAATAATATGTGTGTATGCTCTAAGCAGTGTAGAGGAAAAAAGACACTATTTGAATATGTAGCCACACTTGCAGCTGATAGAAAACTGCGCCTTCTATGAGACTCTATTGTGTTTGCATCTCTGACGACCGAGTGTAGAACTTGAGAAGGAAGGATGTAAGTGAAATAAGGCTTCACGAAATCGTGTTCAACTCTGAAGTAGCAGACGGCGGAAATGGTTTAAGTGAAAATAAAGTAGTGTACACTCACTTCCAAGGGTAAATTCATGCTCGGCTGGATCGAATAGATATGACCGCGGATCCTATGTCATTGGTTACGAACTATCCATTGCAACATGTGAGTTTTAGTGACCATTGCGTTGTGTACAACTGGAAAAAGGTGTAAAGCGTCCAAGTTGAACTGGGAGCTCTGGAAAATGATTGATGATATTTTAAAAAATTAGTGCTTCATAAAAGCCGCGATGGAAAAACTACAAACATTAAAAAAAGATGGTGTGTCGAACATAGCGGAAGCATGGGCAAATTTTTTAAACGAAGTCAAACCGCTTTCAATCGAGTAAACAGCTGTGCGCGCTGGAAAGCAAAACAAAAGTAAAAATGAAAAATAACCCAATTACTAAACGTACTCGATTGCTTTCGAAATTCCGAGTGCGCCGTACCGCGGTTATTTAGTGCAGAAACTAAAAGGATCAAAAGTGAACTTGAAGCAATGAATGTGCAGCGTTATTAAGGGGAATTGATAAGGTCACGAACTGAGCGATGATGACACGAAGAGGCAGCAATAAAACCTGCGCTCAGTGAAGAGAAATAATACGGATCAGGTAACCCTATTAAGGACCCTATTAAGGAAGTCTGGTTCAACTGCATGCTGTCAGCACACCAAAACAAAATAGTGACATCTTTTGTTGAGCATTACCAGAAATTGTTAGGCAGACGCGTCGAGGCAGACGCGTCGATGAGTTCACAGACTCCTTACTGGCGCTGCTACTAAAGATAGCTGATGAAGTAAAATATAGACTTCACACGCCAATCTCAGTCACGGAAATTACACATGCGATAGAAAACCTTGGATGCGGAATGGTCTACTGGACCAGATCGCCTAGGAGCACTCTTTTAGAGAGCTTTTAAGGTTAAAATCACAGATATACTTGACAAGGTTATAGCGGAAGCATACGAACTTGAACGACTACCACCCTTATTCAAAGAAGTCATGTTCTGTTAATACCTAAAACAAAGGACCCAGTTAAGGCTGCACTCAGTCAAGCGCTATAGTTCTATAGGTCTCATGAATGCGTACTATAAAATTAACATGAAAGTACAAGGGATAAGACTACAATGTGTTATTAAAACGATGGTAGGTCCCCACCAAATTTGCAGAATAAACAAGAAAACAATATTCACTAATATTCACCTCACTAGAACAATACTGGAGTGCTGTGATGTGAACCTCGGTTGTGTACCATTGGTCCAGTTCGATATGGAAAAAGCTTTCGACACAGTGTCCACAGCATTCTTCTGGCCACGTTGGAATGCATCAATGTGGGTGGAATCACCCGCGATGGTGTTGCCATGACTTATGAGCAATGTTTCGTTCAACTAATAATAAATAAAAGACTCAGTGACAACATACCGGTCCTATCAGAGAGCGTCAAGGGTTTCCTCTGTTGCCATTGCTCTTTGCTGTTTTCTCGAGCCCATCTGTTTGAAGATACGTGAAAACCAAAATATCTGTAGATATCGCCTAATAAATTAAGAAGTACAAATACTGACGTACGCAGACGACATCGCGCTGTTCCGTACAAATTATGAAAGCAGTCGCGAAGCACTGAAGGATGTGAGACAATTCTGTAGTTGTACTGGTAGTGCCATAAACTGGCAAAAAAAACTTAGGATTCTGCACGGCCAGTGGAGTAGTAGGCGGACAGTCTCCGAAGGCATATCGTTCATCGACACCACAACTAGTTACCTAGGAGTACCTTTGCAATATTACCAAGATACAAAGACGCAGTGGACAGAACAAGCTGAGTGGATTCAAGCGCAATAAGCCGCGTGGAGAAGCAGACGCCTCTCAATTTTTGCGAAGTTGGCAGCGTGTAATGTGTTTTTTGTCACTAAAGTGTTTTATATGTTACATGTAATGAGTATGGCCCGAATGAGTGCGCAGAAAATGCACAAAATTTTTCCTGTTTTCGTGTGCAGATTAATGTATGAGTGGGCAAGCCCTTCGAATTGGTTTCATTTAGTCGAAGAAGGTGGGTTTTGATTACAAAATTTGCTTTGAAGCAAATAGGTACCCGATGCATGTTCCTGCGTGATGAAAGTAATAATTTTTTCCAATGCGTCATCCAAACGAGGTTGGCTTACGCAATTACAGATAACATAGCTACGTCGTGTGCTGCACCCAAAGTGCCAGTGAAAGGGTTTTGGTTTGAAATAATAAGTCCTTATCGGCTCGTGAGAGTGAAATTTTTACTAGAATATTTGATTTCTGTCACAAAAATTATTTGTACAGAGATTTAATTGATATCATGTGTCCTGTTTGAAGATACCGGGCAATTTATGTATTGGGAAACGAGAAGATTGTTTTAAAAAGAGTTAAACAAATGCCAGTGAGAGCTACTAGAAAAACATTTCACTTAACAGTATACACGAACCTGCTTCCTGTCAAACCCTGGCTAAAAGACAAAGGAATATTTTTACCTTGGGGCGTAAACTACTCCATCTGCAAAACACCGGAAACAATTGATCACATTTTCCTGTATTGCTTGCACTCTGTTTTTTTTCGGGAAATCCAGCAAAGGACATTCAAAAAGAAATTCCCATTAACTCCAATCGTCGAATATAATCCGGTTTTTACCATTTGAAGATACAGGAGGTGTGCCCTACGACATGGTGATGCTACTTTGCATGTACAGTGTGTGAAAAATACAAATGGCTTTTCAAAATCTATATGTGTGTTTAAGGAATGCCAGGTAATACTTTAAAGAAAATGTTCTGTTCATTAGAGAAGCGCAATGGTACATAAGGAGCCACATAGTGCGGATTCCCACGTGACTGCGAAAGTCTTGCGGGCTTTCCCGATACCACTTTCGGCAGGTGAGCCCTAATTCGGCTACTCCGAGAAGATTTTTCGTACCGCCACGTTGGCCCGGCAAGCCAGTAGACGGGCATGGTAGGCCTGAAGCGTCGGCGTCGCAAATCGGTGCTACCTATCCGCTGTGATGGCGTCTGAAAGAGACATCGTGCAAGCCAATGGAGAGGAACTATTACCGATGAAGTTCGGAATAGAGCAAGGATGGTGCGAAATCAAGCATAACGCCAAGACAGCGGCTGGAGATGCCGACCCAGCGACGGACCAACAAACAACGCCAACTAGTTCCAGGAAGCCCGCGTTCATGCAGAGTGCAACGCAGCATGTGCGGAAAATCATCAAGGCAAGGCGAACGCCCAACCCGCTGATGGACGACTACAAGATCATCATACGACCCCTTAACGGCTTCAACGTATCGTAATACCCGAAGGACAGCGTCCACTCCTGCATACGCAATGTGGCAGAGTGGGATGTGAAGAAGCCTAGGAGGACAGCGTTTGTCTGAATGAGCGCCAAAACTTAACATTGGTGAACACATCGTCAGAAGATTGTGCAAGGCGGTACGGCTGCGTTTGCAAGCTGCGTATTGCTGACTGCGAGTTTGAAGCGAATACCTACAAACGGTGCCGGAGAACACACCCAAGGGCCTCATGAAGGGCATAGCACTTCACGAACAGCCAGCAGGCTTGGTGAGAAGTCTCGTGAACTACCGTAACCCAAACGTCCTGCGTGCCAAGCGCATGGGAAACATGACAAATCTTATAACCTTTTTCGACGGATAATACGTGCCTCGTTACGTGTACTATGGAGGAATGGGGGTAAGGTGCACTCTTTACAAAAACATTTCCACATGTGCTAACAGTGTGGTCGTCGGGGACATGGGGCAGACGTGTGCCCTAACCGGAACGATAGGAAGTGCCGTGGGTGTGGATGCGACAACCCACCCAACAATCATCGGTGCGAGCCCGTGTGCTTGCTTTGCGGAAAGGATCTCCTCACCGGAGACCACAAGTGCAAAGTCAAGTAAAAAACAACCTACCTTGTCATGCGACGACAATGGGAACGCAGAATGCGCAAGGAGCCTGATGCCTCCTATTGCAGCACCGTTAACGCACCGTTGGCGACGGAAGGGAGGGCTCCCGCCTACGCCACGCATCGAGATGACGCAGCAGTCACATGCGATCGGCCTCGATAGAGAGCCGCGCGCGGAGCCGCACTCGCTCCAGTACTCGTTCTCGGACACCCTCCCGCAGCATCTCCCGACCCCGTTCAGCTAGGAATGGCAGCAAGTCGACGACCCAAGCCACCTACTCCGCTGCGGCCAAACGCGGAACAGTATTCGACCCTCATAACATCGGGTGGATGGACGTCGCCTCCGGTCGCAGGCCTCGCGCACCGCAAACGCGAATCGAGGCTACCATTATTAGAAACCCTGACGTAGACCGACGCGTAAGTTCTGCTAACACTACCAACAGCGAACCAAAAAGCTCAATACAGAAACGAATAGATGAGTTCGAGTCTTTATTAAAAAATAGTACACCAGGAAAACGATGAGTTAACAAACAAAATTACCACGTTAAAGGGGGAGGCCCCTACAGTTTCTTTACTTTCGCCTCTTCTTGAACCCGTAGCCACCAACGCGGCTTCTAATACCGTCCAGAGTGCGCAAGAAGCTACGGACGCGCAAGATGCGCACCCCGAACCCTCTAAACGTAAGCGCTAGACCCGGAGCAGGCTGAGCTCGTCAAACACAGAAACGCGAGGAGAAACTCTGCGAGCAAGTGGGCAGACTCGACGACAAGGTAGACGCGATAATGGCCCAACAAGCGCAGCAAACCGCGCAATTTACCAGCGAAATTGCTCAATGAACCGCGCAAACTGAACAGTAGAGCATGTCGACATCTCGGCTGACACAGATGCTCGCGACGCTGCAAGCACGCATGGACGATGCCAAAATGCGTCTTCCAGAAGAAGTGGGTCGCCCCATGTGGAATACCGAAAAAGCCTAATTTAGACTGTTACCTGATGACGAGGCGCAGGGTCACTGGGACGGCAGGTAAAAACACGTTTAATCCCCATGGATTCACACGAAACCACACAAACAACGCTCACGGCAGCATAACACAGAGAACACGCTGACGATCTTGCAGTGGAACTGCTGGGATTCAGGAGGAAATGACCGCATCTTCAACGCTTTCTAGGAATCTGGTAATAACTGGATGTAATACATTTGCAGAAAACAAACAACCCGGTTAAGGTGGCGTGGTACAAAGCTATAGATGGGGCAGTGAACGTGGGAGCACTGCCAGTCGCTGCAACGCTAGTGCGACGCAACCTCACCATGGCGGAACGCGAACTTACAAACGTCAGTATACCGCCCGTACTCATAGAGCTCATTCCATCGAAAAGGGGCAGCTCTGGCATGCGTATACTAAACCTATATAGCAGACCGAAAGCCAAACATCGTTTTAGCACGTTAATGCGAAAGGTGCTCGAAGCAGCTAGCGACGGGCCCTTGCTCATCACAGGTGACTTTAACGCGCCCCATGCCGCTTGGGGGTACGCATACAAAACGCCAAAGGGTAAGCGCCTCTGGGCGATGTGCAGAATGAGGGGCTCGAGCCTATAACAGACCCTTCTGCACCTACGCTCAGGGGCAACAGCGTATGTGCGGATAATTCACCCGACGTCACGTTTATTAAGAACGTCGCTAGCGCGCATTGGCGAAATACGCACGAGGACCGGAGTAGTGATCACTCCATGATCGTGATAAAGGTCGACGCTAGACCTCACCACCACCTTAATCGGTACGTGGCCAAGGGCAAGCATCACCGGCTAGTGGATGGGGACGCGTTTCTTAAAGCAAGAAAAGAGCAGAAACGTGGCAGCGTGGCTATAGAGGATATCGAGAGCTGGACCGCGACGCACAGGGGCGATGTAAAAACGGCAACGCGAGTGTTCCGAACGAAGCAGAGCTAATAGTAATGAACAGGAAACTCCTACACATGTGGGAAGGCAAACGCAGCCTGCAAGACAGGGGGAAGCGTCAACGCCGCAATAGAACGCTACGCAGACGCATTGCACGGTTCAGCAGAGACATAAAAGAGCATGCCTTACAAGTAATAAGAGCGCAATGCGAGGAGGCGTGTAACGAGATGGAAAACCAGCTTAGCTTGGCTAAGACTTGGTATCTGATCCGGCATGTCTTGGATCCGTAGAAGACCAAAGTAGCACGCACATAAGCTAAACAAGTTACTGCATGGGTACGGAGGCACGTCCGCGCATTTTTTGGATGACGTGCGTAGCCGTTACTCCTAAACCTCAAGCTCCATCGCGCACCCGGCATACGGAAAGGAAAGTGAGAGTAATGCGGAGCTAGACGATAATTTCAGTGTGGCAGAGGTGAGGGTGGTACTGTACCACCTCAACACGAAACGGACAAGAGGTCCGCACGGGATAACAAACAAAACACTGCGTAACTTGGATGGTGACTCGATGGATAAATTGACAACTGACATGAACGAGTGCTGGAGCGCGTGCACTACACCGAGCTCGTGGAACAACAACAAGTATAATTAAGATCTCTAAACTGGGCAAATGGGTAGATATTGAGAATCTTCGACCAATATCTCTCACATTCTGCGTTGGTAAGGGCATGGAACACGGGGTTCTCGCTCGTCTTATCATCTACTTCGAGGACCGAGAGATGCTCCCGCAAGCAATGCTGGTGTTCCGTCGTAACATTTCTATGCAAGACATTATAGTCTAACTCGAACACGATATCGTAGACAATGCCACGCGATCTACAAAGCAATGCTCAGGCTGGAACTCAAGAAAGCGTTCGACGACGTTAAACACGCCGCAATACTTGAAAGCATGCAAGCGTTGGGACTGGACGAATGAACATACCACTGCTTAAGAGATTTCCTTACAGCTCCCCGGCCCCACTTGGTGATTGGGGAAATAGAACCACAAGATATAGACATGGGTTGCGCGGGCACGCCACAGGGCTCCATAATTTCACCCATGCTTTTTAACTTCGTCCTTGTCGGGTTACCACGAAAAATGGCTGAGATAGGACTCCATCACAGTTCATACACCTATGATATCACCCTCTGGGTTGCCGTAGGGACTGACGGACATATCGAGCAAATGTAGCCGGAGGTGGTTGACGTGGTACAGGAATACCTTCGCGACACGGTCCTCGAATGTTCCAGCTGTAGCTCCTTCTCTACAGACCGACATGCAGCGACCGTAAACCTAAGATCGGCAATTCTTCCAGCGTGGATGCAGACGGAGATATTAAAGTAATAACATCGAACGGTGGCGTCATCCCACAAGTTAACAACATTCGAGTACTAGGCTTCCGCCTGTCAGCCAATGGCCACAAAGGTGAAACCAAACGCAGAGTAGACGGTGTTGTCAATGAAACGCTCCGGCTACTACAACGAATAACAAATCGCCATAGCGGAATGAAAGACAGCCATACTATTCGTCTGGTAAATGCTTTCGTAATGAGCCACATAACGTACGTCACCTCCTACCTGAAGTGGCATGCGACTGAAGGAACCAAGCTAGACCATCTCATCCGCAAGGCGTACAAAGACGCAATAGGCTTACCAGTAAATACTAGAACAAAACATTTCTCAAGCTGGGGTCGCAAAACACCTTAGATGAAGTAATTTAAGCACACAACATCTCCAGGTACGAACGTTTGGTGAAAACCAGAACCGCTCAACACACCCTTGAAACCCTGAGCATGAACTACCGTACACAGCGTGGCGAAAATGACAGAATACCAAGACATATTGGCGAGCGCATCGTGTCATTTGGTCGTTGCCCAGCAATATGCATCGCACTCATCACATTGGTCTGCGCAACAGACGCGCGCGAAATAGGGAAAAAAAATTCGGCAGCAGTAACGCACTCTTCAAGTAGACGCGGCTCGTTACGAGCGGCAACGCGCATTCGCCGTAGCCATCGTGAAATACGCAGGAACTTCCATCACGAGCTCTACAACACGCAAGGAAGAAACGGAGGTGGCTGAAGAAGCGGCGATAGCCCTCGCAAAAGCTACCACGGACGCCGAAGTGACAATAGGCGATTCTCAGGCGGCCCTACGCAACTACGCCAGCGGTCGGATCTCCCGCAAAGCAGCAGACAGTCTCGAAATTCGCGAAGGCAATATTTGCCACAAAATGACGATTCCCGCGTATGGACCCCTGCCCACACAGATCCTCCACTCGCGGGCAACGTGACTGTCCACGCCGAGGCTCGAGGCCTTGCACACCAAGCTATGGCGCCTGCCAGCAGCCCCAATGTCTCACAGACATCAAGAACAGGGGGGGGAATGAACGTTGGGGATAGCATGACAATTTTCAGAGACATCAATCAACATTAGAGACTGAACAGATGCGAAAATTTACCACCAGAGAAAAAACCAAACAAGAAACAGGAGGTTGCCTGGAGACTATTACAGACTCACACGTACCCGATCCTGGAGATCCTGCGCCTCTGTTGCCCAAAACTTTATACATCCGACAAATGTAAATCGTGTGGAGCAAGAGCGACGCTGCAGCACATGCTTTGGGAGTGCACCGGGAGTGAGTAGCAGTCCCTTTTGAACCGAGTAGACATGGCAGTCTCGAACCGTGAGGCGCGTTGCGAGGTGGCTTTGCTCAGCCGTGACCTCGCCGATCAAGTGTGGGCAGTTAGGCATGCCCAGGAAGCCGCCCGTGTCTAAGGACGTGATGCCTTCACCTAGGCTGTGGTCCTGGTAGCCCCACCTCGCTAAATACCACCGTATAATATCAATAAAATTTTTACTCACTCACTCACTTAGAGAAGTGTGAAAATCTCTTATTGAACCACAAGAGTTAATACCTGTCTGAATAATTGACTGCGATCGAATATTACTAATTTATACTATCAACAAGATACACTCGCACAATACACATTTTGATTTTTTCGGCTGGGGCTGATACCATCTGTTCTGTCTCATGTTTGTATTGATATGAACTGGTTTTGAATGAAAAGAAAGCGGATCTGGCGAAGTCGTTAAAACGACGGACTCGAAATCCACTGGGATATTCTCGCGCCAGTTCGAACTCTACTGTCTGCGATTGTTTGCTATAATCTAAATATAAACAATATCTGTGCATCAAAATAGAACAGAGTGCCACGCATGCTGTCTTGGCCGAGCGGTTATAGGCGGTGAACTCGAAATCGATTGCGTTACTCTCCACAGGTTCGATTTCTCTCGTCTACGGTTTTTTGCTCTAATCTCAATATAAACGATTTCTGTGCATAAAAACAGGAGAGGGTGCCACGCACGCAGTCGGGGCCGATGATTCCACTTCCGGCCGTGACAGCTTACGGACGTGTTATCTTGTGCTTTAACGAAGCGGCGATTGCGGCCACGCTTGGCCGCGGAAACAGGTCTTCGGCAAAATAAAATGAATATGAAGCCATTCTCCTAAGTTTACCTACAGGTCGATTGGTGCTAAAAACATCGTTTTTGCACGCCGACGTAAGCGCTCGGCCCTACACGGTTGAAGATTTTCGTGACGACCTGTCTCAGCGGTGTCTGCCCCGTGATGTTATTGCCATGCGTGCGAATCGCATCAGCCACGTGTGGGCCAATACTTTCAAGGACGCGGAGTCAATGTAGAAGATTGTAGACATCAGTGAACTGCAATTGAAAGGCAAGCGCTGCATTGTCATCGACCCGGCTAACAAGAACATTCGAATGAAGGTGCACTGGCTCCTTGATGGGTTGCCTGAGGAGAACGTTCGACTTGCCTTGAGGTGGACATGGAGGAGGCGGCGTCTCCGACAAGCGCCGCTGCGGGTGCACCGCCAACGTCGTCTCCTTCTCTGCCGAGCCAATCTGAGAAACTACCTCTTGCGGCACCCAGAAATGAACCCAAAAAACTTTACCACCTACCCTAGCCCCAGTGGCCACGTCGGTGACAAAGGCCACGTCATCAAGTCCTGTGTCTCAGGCATGAGTGGATCAACCCGCTGATGAGGGCATGAATACAACCCAAGAAGCAGCTAGCGCAGCGTCCGGTAAACGGCAGCACGAGCAGACAGCGAGCCGCGCCAGGACGATGGCGGTGGGAACGAACCACCGACAAAGACGCCAGGCGTGAGGCGTTTTTTTCTCAAACCGAAGCTGAACATTCTAGAAGAACCAAGATGGTTGGTGGTTAACCCACCTCTGTAGTGGTAGCGGCGATCTCTGAAGGGATTGAGAGTGGGGTACAAAGCGGTGTTCTTGTTTCTATGTTTTTTCTTGCTTTTCCCTGTGCACATGTTTATATTTGGGAAACAAACAGGCTGTTCCTAACAATTGTGTTTCTTGCAGAAACGCTTCCCTATTACTTCGCTTCCTGGCCCTTTTTTTTCATCTTCGGTTCAGGGCAGCAAGACTTTTTCGAAAACCCTATTGCGGCACGCAGAATTAAGCGCCGCTCGGAAAGTTACCGTTAATTTTCCCCGACATGGCTAATCGATTTAAAACTGGATTTTAATCAGCAACTTTCAATGTTCAAGGACTGAGTGCTGGAAGGCGACAGTGTCAATTAAAACGCTACTTGACCATGGCTTGCACTTGGTAGCAGTCAGGAAATGGAAATAGAGAGCCAGGAAGCAACATATCAGATGGCAGTAATTTTTTGCTCGCACTCCGATATATCTGTTTTTCAAGCGGTTGGTAGTTCGGGCGGTTGCGCTCTTTTGAGTTGGAGTTTGAGTTTAGTTTATTTACCACGTACAGTTGTACAGTAAGTGGCTGGGACAGAGGAAAAACACTGTATAAAACAGCTTGACAAAGCCCCATATTCCCATGGCAACTGTGGCAACAAAAACGGCTAAATCAAATAAACACAGGAGAGTTTAATCCAGCATTGCATATGGTTTGTGATATATCGTAGATTATCAGGTGCACGCGCCGAAGAACATACCGATAACACGTGCCTCCACCCCTCGCCACGGCGCATGCTCCGGCCTCGGGCCAGGGTATTAAAACCAAGACAGCAGCCTCGTGAATAAACATTGTTCCTTCTTGTTCTGGCCATGCATCGTCTTATCCTTCGCCCTTACGATACTACAGTGGCGACGAGGATGGGATCCGGTTAATTGCACTCCGACGCTGAGACCAGAAGAATGGGATCCCGTACCCCCTGCCTTCGACGGCGCCGTGAGTAGCTGGAGCACGTATCGTGTCCGGTTGGAAGCCTACTTTGAGGGCAACGATATTACCGACGTAGCGAAACGCCGGGCCCTACTGGTTTCATCGTTGAGCGACAGTGTCGTCCGGATATTGCAAGGGCACCAGCCGCGGGTCGCCATCAACTCCTTGACGTACGATGACGTTGTGAAATGCTTGGAAGAACATTTCAACCCTCAGGCAAACGAAATAGCAGCAAGCTATTCTTTCTTTATGCGAAAACAAGATGAGCAAGAAAGCGTCCGGGACTACATTGCTGAACTGAGAAGACTGGCCGTAAATTGTAATTTCGGGGCGACACTGGACCGTATGTTGCGGGACCGAATCGTTTGTGGGATTCGGGATGAGGAAACGCGCCGGTGCCTGCTGGGCCGCAAGAGCTTGACTCGTGAAGAAGCCGAAGAATTCGCCTTAGCTTCTGAGAAAGCGAACGAAGACGCTCGGGGCATGCATACTTCATACGCCCGGACCGAAGGTGGCGGCGTCAACGTGGTACAGCAACAAGGCAGACAGTGGAGGAAGAATTGCAGCCTTTCATGCGACAGATGCAAAGGGGCGCATGCAACGGCGTCCTGTCGACATCGCAGTTCCATATGCCATCAATGTGGTAAAAGAGGGCATCTTGCTAGGGCTTGCAAAAGACCCCACACCCCCAGGTCAGGAACGTTCGCTGTCGACGGAACCGAATGTGAAAGCGAAGAAGAGAGGTTGTATGCTCTCGTTGCACACAGTTCCGCCAATAAGCGCTTGGTGCAGCCAATCGAGCGCACCTTAACGTGGGAAGGCCGTAGGCTGCGAATGATTGTCGATACTGGATCACCAGTAAGCGTGATTCCCAAAAGCTTGTACAAGAAGCATCGCAAGTGGTGGCCGGCTCTGCAAAAAACTCCACTACGCCTTTCATGTTTCCTGGGACCGTTGCCGGTCGTTGGCAAGGTAGACATGCAGGTACAGCTTGGACCAGTAACGGTGAGCAGTTCGCTGATAGTGGTGGACCATCGAGGGCCCCTTTTGTGCGGAAGGGATACGATAGAGGAATTTCGCAAAGCAGGCATGTTGCTAGTAGAAGGCACGTCGTCTTCGGTGAATGTTGTTCACGCCGACAGCCAGCTAACCGCACTTCTTGACGAGTTTCCGGACCTCTTTGAGAACCTCGGATGCTGTAAGGGACCACCGGTGAAGCTGTACCTCAAGGAAAGTGCGCAACCTCGATTTCTGAAGGCTCGGACAGTCCCGTATGCCATGAGAGCGCAAGTCTCCGCCGAAATTGACCGACTGGTGGAAGTGGGCGTTCTGTCCCCAGTGAGCGTGTCTGAATGGGCAACACCGGTCGTGCCCGTAGCAAAGAAGAACGGAGACATCCGGCTGTGTGGGGACTTTAAGCTAACAGTTAATCCAGCGACAAGAACAGAGCAGTACCCGCTTCCGAAAATTGACGACATCTTTGCGGCGCTATCAGGAGGCGAAGTGTTCAGCACACTCGACTTACGAAACGCATACAACCAGCTTCCCCTGGATGATGATGCTAAGAAGATAACTGTGTTGAATACACACAAAGGCCTCTTCTGCTACAACCGCTTGGCTTTTGGCATTGCCTCAGCGCCTGCGCTGTTTCAGCGGCGCATAGAAGCCGTGCTGCAGGGCATACCAGGGGTGAAAGTTTACCTGGACGACATTATTGTAGCAGAAAAAGAGTATGACACAACGATACTGCGGCAAGTGTTCGAACGACTTCGGGCGAACGGCCTAACACTGAACAAGGAGAAGTGCCACTTCCGGGAGAAAGAAGTGGTATTTCTAGGGCACCGAATCGATGCAAAAGGCCTCCACCCACTGCAGGACAATTTGGAAGCAGTGCTAGCGGCACCACCACCGACTTCGGTAAGCCAGCTTAAATCATTCTTAGGACTGGTCACATACTATTCCAAATTTCTACCGAACTTGTCGTCCACTTTGGCCCCGTTACACCGACTCTTGTCTAAAGGAGCACGGTAGTGTTGGGGGCCCGCACAGAGAACAGCATTCCAAGAAACCAAGCGCGCCATGAGAAGGGCGAACTTTCTTGTGCATTACGACCCCCAAAGACCCTTGCGGCTTGAGTGTGATGCGTCGGCCGAGGGTATAGGCGCAGTTTTGTCGCACCGCATACAAGGAGTGGATCATCCCATAGCGTTCCGCTCGAGAACTCTAACGTCGGCGGAACGTAATTATTCACAATTGGAAAAGGAGGCACTAGCGCTTGTCTTCGGCGTTGTAAAATTTCGAGATTATTTGTTTGGCAACAAGTTCACTCTGGTGACCGATCACAAGCCTCTGACTGGTTTGCTAAGTCCAGATAAACCCATTCCGCAAATGGCAGCGGCCCGCATTCAACGTTGGGCGCTGCTCTTAGCAGCTTATCAATACGACTTGGAATACAGAAAAGGAGAGCTAAATGCAAATGCCGACGCTCTAAGCCGGTTGCCATTACCAGTTCGCGATAATGGCTGGGAAAATGAACTAGCCGAATATGTCCTGTATGCGCAGGCTATGGATGATTTTGTTTTGTCTGCGCAGAGTATTTCAGACCACACCAGCAATGATGACGTACTTCAGCAAGTGAAGACTTGGATCTTGCAAGGCTGGCCAAGGCGTCTCGGTTCAGAGGAACAGCAGTACCAACCGTATTTTGCACGGAGGCATGAATTGGCCGTGAGTAACGGGATACTCTACTGGGGCCACCGTGTGGTTCTGCCTAAAGCTGCCCGGCAATTTGTTTTGAAAGAGTTGCACGATACGCACCCAGGCATGACGGCAATGAAGAACCTCGCGCGCTCAATTTTCTGGTACCCAGGGCTAGACGGTGAAATTGAAATGCTTGCAAAACGGTGTCCCCAATGCGTGCAGTGTTTGCCCATGCCCCCAGCGCAGGTCCCGGCAAACTGGCCAAAGAACAACAGACGGTGGTACCGCCTACACGTGGATTTTGCTGGTCCCGTGGAAGGGCATATGATCTTCGTTCTCGTCGACGCCGAGACTAAGTGGATCGAAGCAGTGCCCTTGAAGACGGCGACAGCAGCGACTACGGTAGACACACTTAGGTGCATTTTCGCGCGATTTGGCATACCACGGACTGTCGTGTCGGATAATGGTCCGCAATTCACCAGTGCAGAGACAGCGCGGTTCTTCCGGGAAAATGGGGTGCGCCACGTAACGACGGCCCCATACTACCCGCAATCCAACGGTTTGGCGGAACGGGCAGTACGCACCATCAAGGAGGGCCTGAAGAAAAATCGGGTGGGAACGCTGCAAAGTCGGCTTGCCAAATTTTTGTTGCGTTACAGGACCACACCGACCCGAGAGGAGCAGTCGCCCGCGGAAAGGCTTTTTGGATTCCAACCACGGACCCGCCTGAGCACCTACCTGGCAGAGGAAGACAGGGCGAAGAGTGAGGCTACCGTCAACGGAGTTCCGAACTCTGGAAAGAAAGAGTTTGCACCAGGAAGGGAGGTGTGGAGTCGACAGTACAGTCAGCTAGGTCAAAGGTGGCTACCCGGAACCGTGACAAAAGTCGAAGGCAAGCGATTGTTAACCGTTAACACGCCAAGGGGGGTGCAACGTAGACACGTCGATCAAGTACGACCACGCGACTCGTCGACACCGGTTAAGGAAGAACCGTGCGAAACGCCAATTGCCATGGAGCAATTGCCACTCTCATCCAGTGGCATCCAGTCAACTAGCAGCGAAGCCCTTCAGGCCGGCCTGTCCAAGCCTGGTGAGGAAGCGTCTGGCGGTGGCATCGACCCATCAAGTCCAAGGTCCACGGCGGAACCACTCCCACTCCGACCAGCAAGTCCAAGGTCCACGGCAGAACCACTCCCACTCCGACGCTCCACCCGTGCCCGCAAGCCGCCGGATAGGTTCTAGGTCAGAGGGGAGGAAGTGATATATCGTAGATTATCAGGTGCACGCGCCGAAGAACATACCGATAACACGTGCCTCCACCCCTCGCCACGGCGCATGCTCCGGCCTCGGGCCAGGGTATTAAAACCAAGACAGCAGCCTCGTGAATAAACATTGTTCCTTCTTGTTCTGGCCATGCATCGTCTTATCCTTCGCCCTTACGATACTACAGTTTGTATCAGAACAAAAAATTTAAACAAAATATACGAACCAAAAACGCACATGCTACACATCGAAAGAAGCAATCGAAAAGGAAAATGATACTACAAACAAATTAATAAAACATCTTTAAAATTAAAATATTAAAGAGCGTACGAACATTTGCATAGTTAATTCCTAATTTACTAAATATATTCGGCAAGCAATAACTCAATGTCTGTAAGCCATAATTTGGGCGCGGTCTCGGCACATGCCAATATTCAGAGTGTCGGTTTAGGCGCGTTGAAAGATTTAATTGCAAGTTAGATAAACTATGTATATAGTAGCGACCTTTTATGGTATCAGATGTAAAAGAGACTGCTAAAGACTATTGTCAGAGCAGGTTTAATTTGATTATTTTGTATATAGAAAACAATTGTAAAGTATGGGCATTAAAAGGGAAGTTAGCAACAGATCGCAGCGCCTTATTTTGTAAGATAAGAAGATTACTAATAGATTGCTTTGTTCCATTGCCCCAAATTAAGTTGCAGCAACTCTGGTGTGATGTAAAGAGCGCATTGAATATCACAAGTTTTTGAAAAACTGGCAATAAACCCTGACATATTCTCAAGACACCCAAGACTTTGCAAAGCTCATTGTGTAAAAATTCCGTGTGATAATCCCATTTCATGTGTTCATGGAAAACAACGCCAAAAGACTTCGCGGTGGAAGAAAATTCAATTATGCTGCTATTTAACATGAGAATGTAGGGTTCAGTGTTTTCATTGAGGGGAGATTTGGCACGAAAAAGAACAGCTTTTGTTTTGAGACAATTTATAAGTAAAGAATTTTTAAGGGTCCAGCTGTATATCTTTTGTAACGTGGAGCTAGCTGTATTTACTAGATGACTAACATTCGTACGTGAAAAAAAATAAGCTTGTATCGTGTGCATAAATTACGTATTGGGCTGAAGGGTCAACATGTACAATATTGTTTGTATATATAATGAACAAAAGGGGACCCAATATGCGGCTTTGGGGAACACCATCCTTTACAGTTTTCACGGACGAAATTTCCCTGTTTATAGATACACACTGGGGTCTGTGTTAGGTAGCTTTCGATCAGATTTAAGGCTAAACCACGAATTCCATAACCCTGCAGTTTTCCTAATAAAGTCTTGTGGTTTATTTTGTTGATTCCTTTGACATATCTAAAAATATGCCTAGTGCGAACTTTTTAGCCTCAATATTTATGAGAATCCATTCCTTTTGAAACAATAGGGGTCTTTTGGTTGAGTAGCCTGATCTAAAACCAAATTGTGATTGAGTTATAACGAAATGTTTATCGAAAAAATTCAACATTCTAGTATGAATAATTCTTTCATGTCCTTTGAAAAAAACCGGGAGAATTGAAATCGGCCTGTAGTTTGTTAAAGTGTTTTGTCTCCACCTTTGTGGATAACCGTCACCTTAGCATCCTTCATATTCTGCGGGAAAATGCCGCTTTTTAAGGAAACGTTGTAAATGTGTGTCAGACATGGACCAAGTAGGTCAATAACATGTTTTATCGCTTCCGTTTTTAGGCCTTATAAATCCTCATTCTTAGAAATCTTAAAGCTTTGAAACACTCGTATTACCTCATCTTCATCTGTCGGACAAAAAATATTTATTCCTTGAGAGTGGTTCACTCGCAACAACTTGGGTATTTGTGTTCGAACTGTTTTATGCTGCCATTCTGGTTTAAGCTACCAAGTGATCTGTGCATATGCACGAAACGTAAAAACTGAGCACAGATCTTTCTTTTTCGAGTGCTTCAAAACAAACTTAAGTTGCGAAAAAAGAGAGAGAGATAAGTTTATTTAAAAAAAGGTAGAGAGGTCAGCCAGGAGCGATAGCTTGCTCTAGCCTGCTACTCTACACTGGGGGAAGGGAAAGATGAAAAAAGATTATTGGATGACAATGGTGAGATAGAGAGGTGAGTATGTAGCGTTTTTTCTAGCTGAGACACAGTTTATAGCCGCGCATATAGTCCAGTTGTTTCCAAAAAGGTTATACCTGCTCTTGTGACCGCAGTTGCACTGTTGGTGTCTGGTCAAGTGCCCAACACGGTCTCATCAGTTAATGACCTACTGCGATATCGCTCAGTAGAAGAAATCAGTGTTTGTCGTTCACGTGCGTATGCTGGCCAGACACAAAATATGTGCTCCAGTGTTTCTGGCACATTACAGTGTTCACAATTAGGACCGGTGTCACTGCTACCGTTGATATGTGCGTAACGTCTTGTGTACGCCACCCGAAGACGAATGCGGTGGATCATACTTGTGAGTTGCCGTTTCAATTTAAGGGGCATGAAAAACCTCATTTCCAGGTCCTGTTTGTGAAGAAGTTGCGAAAAAAATGCTACTGCTCCTAGGTGATTTCGACTATGTCTGTGCAGCCGCAGACTGGTCGAAAAACATCTTGAATTCGCAATAATATTGCAGAGTTGCTATACAAGATAGTCCACGAAAATGGCTTTGAAGAATTGGGCAGCGTTTATTCCAGTGGCGCTCCCCACTGTACACCCATTTTGAACGTGACAACCACGCTAGGCTGTTCAGGATTTACATATCACCTTAATTTTTTCCTTTGTGTACAGCGTACGACGTTAAGCCTTTCTCGTTCAGCGACCACTGTTTAGTTATTGTCGGGTTCGGGAAAAGGAACGTGAGAGGCCATTTCAATTGGGTTTTGTGGAAATTCACTGTTTAGCTGTTTCATTGATTGATTGATTGATTGATTGATTGACATGTGGGGTTTAACGTCCCAAAACCACCGTGTGAATACGAGAAACTCCGTAGCGGAGGGCTCCGGAAATTTCGACCACCTGGGGTTCTTTAACATGCACCCAAATCTGCGCACACGGGCATGCAACATTTCCGCCTCCATTGGAAATGGAGCCGCCGCAGCCGGGATTTGATTCCGCGACCTGCGGGTCAGCAGCCGAGTACCTTAGCCACTAGACCACCGCGGCGGGGCGCTGAGCTGCTTGACGATGAGCAGTTTGTAAGCGTAGTAGCTGCAGAACTGGAGAAACTACTCGCCTTGCCGTCAACATCCTTTTTGGCCTCTTAATGGCAATTATTTAAACAATTAGTTGAAATAAAGGCTATAGCAAAAAGTATCATCCTGAAGTATCAACGGGACAAAACTAAGCGAATGCTTCGACAGCAACTCAAATTTTTTATCAGCATGGAAAACAACCAGCCTGGTTATTTAAGCAACGAATCAAGAGACGTGAAATTTGAAGTGGAAGAAATCAATTTCCAGAAGAACAAAGCAGCCATCACACGTGCTATAGCCGTAAAACCATCTGTCGGCGAAAGGCCAACCAAAGGTGCTTTATTGGATCAAAAGAATATGCGTGCCAGAGAAAAATTCGTGACATAGCAAACGGTGACGAAATCGCATCTGATAGCCAGACTATGAAGCGCGTGATAGCTGAGCATTTTAAAAACGTGCCAGGCCACCAGCGGTACCCCGTAGAAGGCTTCCTCGAAGAATTTTTTCGATTTATGCCAAAGCTGGACGATGTCGTCAAAGCACTTCTTGACGGTCTTATCACAGTACGTGAAATCGAAGACACTATCAATGAGTATTCAGGTGAAAGCACTCGGGCCTGATGGCCTGTGTGTGGCGTTTTTTAAAGCCTTCAAGTGCTTGGTAGCTCAGATGTTGCTCAGAGGTTTCGTCGATGCGTATGATTTCGAACGGGTACCATTATCTTTCATTACATCGCACGTCGCGCTCATCCCAAAAAGTGACGATCCAGTTAAACGCTTGTCCACCTCATCTTACCGTCCAATAAGCTTGACAAACTTCGACTATAAAATGTTTATGAAGGTTTTAGCGAAAAGACTTCAAGGGGTAATAACAAAGCTGATGGGTCCACACCAGACATGTGGTTTCAAAGGTCGCAGTATTGCTACAAACGTGCATGTTGCATGAAGTGTGCTCGAGTGCTGTGACGCGCTGGATGAGCATGTGGCAATGCTGCGGTTTGATCTGGCAAAAGCATTTGACCGCGTCTCGCACCAGATCCTTTTCAGCATTATAGAACACACTAACGTTGCCTATGTCACACTTGAGGGAGTTAAAATGGCGTAGAGTCGCTGTACTACGCTGATTAGAGTTAATAGCGAGCTAACTGACAGCCTGCGCGTTCACTCAATAGTGAGGCAAGGATGCGAATAGTCGCCCTTATTGTTTGCGATTTACCTCGAGCCCCTCTGTCTTTCCATCACTATGAGCAAACTTATTACAGGCTTTAGGCTACAGGCGGCACACGTTAAAATATTGGCCTACGCAGACGACATCGCCGTCTTCTGCACAGACAAGCAAAGTATTAAACATGCCACGACTATTGTTGAAAGATTCTGCGTTTGCACTGGTGCCCAGGTAAACTGGGATAAGAGTTGTAGTTTCTTGCACGGCGAGTGCACGGGAGGCGACTCCTGAGCATTTCTCCCGTTTGTGCTGGTCGACACTCCCAACGCAATACCTCGGAGTTACACTCGGTAGTTAACGCGATCCTGACGCGTATTGGTCTGAACAAGCGCGAAGTGCAACCGAAAAGGCTATAGCATGGCAAGGCAGGCAACTGTCAATTTTTAGATGGGGAAGCATCTTATACTCGCGCCTTGTAGTGCGCCGTCCGCGCCGTCCGCACCGCTTCTCGAACATTCGACAGCTGACGCGCGCGCATGCGCCGTCGCCCACCATCTGTGTACTACGCAGAGTGGACGTGCTTTGCTTCACCGAGACGTGGAACGCCAATGACGTCGACGTTGCGGGATACGCTTCGGTCGCGCGCACGCACGGGTTCCAACGACCTGCGGGCGGTGTGGGAATTTACGTCAAGCGTGACGTCGACAACGACGACGACTCCTTCATTGACCTCCGACTACAGCCCGGCGTTCAACAACGCGCCAACGGCGAGCACTGCGTTGCTACCGTCTGTGGCGTCGACGTCATGACGATGTACCTCGCGCCAAACCTCTCTCGTGCCGCCGTAGAAAAGTACGTCGACGAGGCCGTGCAAGATTACAGAAAACAACAACCACAACATCGACCGTTCATGCTAGTTGGCGACTTCAACGTCGACGTCATCAAGGACGATTGGATAGTCGAATACATGGCGTCGCGACACTCGCTGAAACGCGCAATGCACGACGACTGCAAACACCACCAGCCGACCACCATTCGCGGAACCTGCATCGACCACGTCTTTGCAAACTCCGACCTACGACCGATGCAACCCGATCCACTCACTTTTTACTTTACCGACCACAAAGCCATCGTCCTCAAAGTTCGTCGCAATAAATGAAACACCGCCCTTTCGCATACGTGCCGTACGTGTTCACTCATTTAACACCCCATTTCACAACCACGTTAACCAATTTAGCCATCGACCCAAGTAAGTCGCAATTTAACACCCGTTAACCAATTACATGCTTCCGCATCCTCCTCAGTGTTCCCCCGAGGGAAGCTGCGGGCAATTTTTTTGTAGCGCCACCGTCTGCAACCTATTTCTTATCGCGAAGTTCTGGTACGTGATGAACGTATTATGCTCATCACGGGTGAATATCTAGAGAGTTCATCGAGTATTTTTCGTGTTCATTTGGGCGTCCACGTGGGAGCGTACCAGTCGCATTATTTGTTCCGCCCAGTTAAGCTAAGCGATCTTACTTTAGCCCAATTGTTTCTGCGACAACTTGTATCGCGTTTTGTTTTTCTGCGGGATCAAAACGACCCTTTTCTTCGCACTGTCATCCAAGTGAAGCTACACAGACTCCTGCCTGGTTTCATCGTGTCGTCAAGTAATAACTTATGTGCGCCTGTCACCGGTTATCTGCGAGAGGTGATCGCTTCGTATGGAATGTTGTGCGCCCGATTCACTCAAGAATATTTGTGCAGTGTCAGCAAGAAAAACAGTATAGGGATCTTGGTGATAGTGTGCTTCCAGAGCCTCTGTAGCGTTTTCCACACCTCGGAGGCCCAGGACAGGAAGTCCTAAATTGTAATGAAAAAGCCGGTACTACCATCTGTTAAGACATTCTTCTTTAAACTCCACACAAACATACTATCTGTTAAAACTTGGCTACAAGATAAAGGCTTTGTCATACCTTGCACAACCAATTGTTATTTATGTAAAAAACGCGAAACCATAGAGCTTGCACATCTGGAGTGTTGGGACCCCATTTTCTTCTGGGATGTGCATCAGCGCACTTTAAAGAAAGAGTTGCCTCTTGACCTCTACGGAAAACGCTTCTTGCCAGTAAACACACCGCAGAACATTCCTGACAATTTAATCATGCTCCTTGCCCTCCATGCCGTGTGGAGAACGAATATGGAATTCGAAGATGTTCACCAGATCGTTCGTCTTGTTTATAATCATTTTATTGAAGGTGTGGTGCGTCTGATAGAGGTGCATCCCACGCTCCCCGACCCACCAGTGTGGATTACTGTGCTCGACGGAGAAGTGCGTATCAAAAAATGTTAACCTCGTGTGAGCCGAAGCATGGCCTACACGTTTTATATATGTAACAAGCGACTTCAAACGAGAAAGTCGAAAAAAAGAAAAAAAAGCGGCAGAGTGGTTATGGCGATGGACTCGAAATCCATTGGGATATTCCCGCGCAGGTTCGAATCCTGCCGACTGCGATTTTTTGCTATAATCTTAGTTTGAACGCTATCTGTGCATAAAAATAGAACAGGGTGCCACGCATGCAGTCGTGGCCGAGTGGTGGGATTCCACTTCCGGCCACGACAGTGAACGGATGTGCGATCATGTCCTCCCGTGTAGTGCAGTTTCAGCGTGTAGGGGCGGCCGTGGTATGAAGTGTACCGAAAAGCCACGCGAAAATTTCCAGGTTTTTCTGCCTCAGTTGCCATCAGGTGATTATGTTTTGCACACCGTTTTCTTTCACGGAAATTTAAAAGCCAGGTCATATCAAGTGGAGCATGCCCGAGATAGCCTTGTTTGTTTTTCACTGTTGCCGGAAGTGGTTGCCCTTGGGGCATACCAAACGAATCACGTCTGAGCAGTTACTTTGCACGATAATGAGGGCAAAAAGAAGCTGGTGGCGGAGGCATTCGACGTGCAAGGCCATCGCTGTATGGTGGTTTACTCCCGTGATCAAGGTGTGCGGCTGAAGTTGTACTGGTTTCTTCACGGCGTGCCGGGCGAAGATGTGCGAGTCACCTAAGCGCCTTACGGAAAAGTGACCAAAGTAAGCATAGACAAGTGGAAGGTGCAGGGCTGCAATGACAAAGGATCAACCACTCGATCGGGCAGAAGATACCACGGCGGGCGAAACACCGTCTAGACGCGTGCTTGGGCTGGAAAAAATCGCGCGCCGAAAATAACCAGATACGTGAGATAGATGGGGCGTACCTTATCAACCGACACTGTCGGTATCGCGACCGCCATTACGGAGCGTTATCGTAAGCTGTTCGCGTTGCATCCAACTGCCTTTGAAAACTTCAGGAGAAAAATTTTGGTTGTTTTACTTTGAATTGACGATGAAAGAAAACTGAGTTTGGAAAGTGAAATAACAGTTGCCGATGTAGAGGAAGCTATAAACAAAAAAAATTGCCCGCAGCTTCCCTCGGGGGAACACTGAGGAGGATGCGGAGCATATAATTGGTTAACGGGGTGTTAAATTGCGACTTACTTGGGTCGATGGCTAAATTGGTTAACGTGGTTGTAGGAGGGGGTGTTAAATGAGTGAACACGTACACACGTATGCGAAAGGGCGGCGCTGGTCAAAGGGACGTCGATCAAGTGTTTGTGGATTCGTTGGCATTCATTTCACGGCGACTTCGGACGTCGACGCGCCGTACAAACCAACGGACGAGCGGCAACTGAGCGAGCGAGCGCCGACCTTGAGTATATATACAGCGCGACGGCGCATGCGCTGTCAGCTGTCGAATGTTCTCGAAGGAGAAGCGCGCGCGCGGCACAGATGACGACGGCGCGACGGCGCATGCGCTGTCAGCTGTCGAATGTTCTCGAAGGAGAAGCGCGCGCGGCACAGATGGTGGGCGACGGCGCGACGGCGCATGCGCGCGCGTCAGCTGTCGAATGTTTGAGAAGCGGTGCGGACGATGCGGACGGCGCACTACAAGGCGCGAGTATAAGATGCTTCCGCATCTAAAATGAATCCGGGAAAGTCACCGGGACCAGACGGCTTCACTGCTGCATTTTACAAAGAGTTTAAAGACGAAATCAGTCCTCTTTTGACAGTTATATTCCATGAAGCGTATAAAGTAAATACGTTGCCTCTGTCGTACCCATCATCTCACACAGTGCATTCATTTCCCCATTGGGAACATTTCGCCCTTTAATGCTTGCTTTCGGCTTAAAGAATGCTCCCTACTGCTTCTCAAACCTCATGGATCGGGTGTTGCGGGGTTTAAGAGATTTCGCCCTGCCGTATCTCGATGATGTGGCGATATTCTCTGATACGTGGCTCGAGCATGTGACTCACTTGAGGACCGTTCTGGCTCGACTACGTGAAGCAGGCCTCACCGTGAGAGCGCAGAAATGCCACTTAGGGTGCGCAAGCGTAAGTTATGTCGGCCACATCGTGGGTCGTGGCCAGCGTAGCCTGTCCGAGCTGAAAGTTGCGGCCGTTTTAGAGTATCGTCGTCCCACCACAAAGTCGGAATTGAGGGCGTTTTTGGGACTGGCGGGATATTATCAACACTACGTCAAAGGTTACTCAAACCTCTCTAGTCCGCTGACTTCTCTCTCCGCAAAACCGAGCCCATCGTCATTTCGTGGGACACAAGAAAAGAGAATGCTTTCAAGAGCCTCAAGAGCGCTCTCGCAAAACGACCCGTGCTAGCGGCACTGGACTTTTCTCAGAGTTTTATTATTCAGTGTGATGCCAGTGACCGCGGCCTAGGAGCAGTTTTGTGCCAAAAGGACGCCGAAGGGCACGAGCGGCCAGTTTTGTATCTCAGCAGAAAGCTCAGTGTCAGAGAGGAAGCTTAGAGCACTTCAGAAAAAGAGTGCGCCTGCCTTGTTTGGGCAATTGGTAAGCTAGCATGTTACGTCTCAGGGTCGAGCTTCATAGTAGAAACTGATCACTGCCCCTTGACTTGGTTGCACAACATGTCTAAAAGCGGTCGTTTACTTAGGTGGAGCTTGACGCTTCAGCACCATAACTTTAGTGTGCGCTATAAGAAAGGGAAGCTGCACACAAATGCAGCTGGTCTCAGCAGAGCTTATTGAAGTGCAGCCCAGCTCCCTCATACAAGTTGAGGCACATCCTTTTGGTTTGACGTATTTTGCATAATTTTGGGCGTCTATTATTTCGTTTTGATTTAAACTGTATCAACAATGTCGCATTGCACTAACAGATGTAATTTTGTTTGACGTGTACTCTGATATGTTACCAGGAAGCCCAGCCTCTACCATTCTGGTAAAATTGTTAAAAAATTGGACAGAATTGGTTTTGGGCTGTTTCAGCGGGTTCCGACCCGCTCGTATGGCATTGGGGATGGTTTCGCGTGGCCTTTCTTGGCATCGGGACTGCGCAGTGTAATCACAGCATTCGTGAGGGCCAGTGTTTTGAGGTCTTTAAGGGATACGTTTCTCGTGCTTTTTAAAACGTACAATAGTGGAGACTCAATAGATCTCTTTGCTGCCTTGGTCTGGCGCTATGAGAGACGTTCAAAGGGTGCTTGCTTTCACGAAAGTGCTTTGGCTTTGCGTTCAACTCCGTCGTTCCAGTGATTCCCTGCAGGGCTCTGAAGATCACCACGGAGTGGCTACAGTATCGGCGGTCAACCAACATCCCTCCTTCCGAGCCGCGCTGACGGCTCAAAACTCCGGATGCATTGTCTAGCGGCGGGGGTGCTGTTGTGCCACAGACATGTTCCTCGTTCGGGAGCACGTCTCACAAGGTCGAGCCCTGTTTTGACGAACTGTCTCCCCCCCCCCCTCCCAGCGCCGCCTTCTGTGCAGGAGAACCGTGCAGTCCGGGGCTAACGTCGTTTCCTCCGCCGAACCACTTTGCAGTTCCGGGTATGGCTACGTCTCCCCCTCCGCGCCCGAGAACTGGTCTGAGAGAATGGACCAAAGACGCTATTTAAGGCCGAGCCGGCCCCATGTTAGGGGATTTTTGCCCCAGCCGACGTTGTCGTGCTGGCCGGCTCTGTAAAACGACAGCCTGCTACAGTAAACGCTCCTTTTGTTGCTGTTTTCCAAACGGATTGCCTCCCTGTTTCACCTTCGGGCTAAGGCTTCATCGAAGTCCGCTCGACGGCTCACCGCTCTTCGCCACCGCTACCATCGCGACAGAGCAAATTCGTAACAACGTGTAGCCGGGAACCAAAACATTCTTTTTTAAACTGCACCCGGGCACATTGCCAGTGAAATTGTTCTTGGAAGGAAATGGATTTCTTTCCCCTTGGAGATCCCATTACATAACTTGTAAGGCACTGGAAACGATTGACCACGTCTTTTTGCATTGCTGGGAGGGCGTGTATTTTTGGGACATGCTCTAGAGAGCTATTAAGAAAGACGTTCCATTGGACCCGTATGGAATCTGGTGGCTGAATGTTCCAAACGAAGACGGGGTTCCCAATGATGCAATCATGCTCCTGGACCTCCACTCTTTGTGGAGAGCGAGAATGATGGGCTACCATTTCGACAAAGATGCACGGCCCGCCCAAGTCTATTTTCGTGAGAGCGTAGACTGGTTTCTATCTGTTCACAAAGCTGCACCTGAGCCACCCGAATTACTCCCGCGAGTAGAGCACATTATGACTCTGCCCGAATTTTAACTCGACGACACCAGCACTATGCTGGTTGACTAAAGATACTTCCTGTGTTTATTGTACCTTGCGTGGTTTTATTGTCTGTGTGCTTTGAGTGATATGTAAGGTTACCAAAAGCAGGTAATAAAGAAAAAATGTCGTGGCCGAGTGGTTATGGCGATGGACTCGAAATTCATTGGGATATTCCCACGCACGTTCGACTACTGCCGACAGCGACTTTTTACAATATTCTCAATTTAAATGCTATCAATGCATAAATATAGAACATGGTGCCACGCACGCAGTCGTGACCGAGTGGTTAAGGCGATGGACTAGAAATCCATTGGGATATTCCCGTGCAGGGTCGAATCCGGCCGACTGCAACTTTTTGCTCTAATGTCAATTTAAACGCTATCTGTGCATACAAATAGAACATGGTGCCACGCACACAGTCGTGGCCGAGTGGTGAGTGATTTCACTTCCGGTCACCGCAGTGTACGGACGTGTACATCATGTGCTAAATAGGGGCGGTTACAGCGGCCCAGATTGGCCATGGAAACAGGATTATTGCCGACAAAAAACAGGTTACCAAGTCGTGCTGCCGCAATCGCCTACAGGTGCGTGTGTTCAGAATACTATTTTTCTACACAGAGATATCAAGGCAAGACCTTATGGTGCTGAAGATGTACGCGATGCTTTGGTGCACCTGCGTAGGCTGCCTGTGGTAGTTGTCTTAGGGGCATTACAATTGAATCACGTCTGGGCTTTGACTTTCAGTACAGCACAAGCCTCGAAGAACATGTTAGCGCTTGGCGACATAAAGATGAAGGGCAAGCGTTGCCTTATCACTGACCCGAACAAACAGGACGTGCGCCTAAAGCTTTATTGGCTACTACATTGTGTAGCGGACGAAGACGTGCGCACCGCGCTAGTAAATGATCGAAAAGTGACCGTAGTGACGAAAGAACAATGGCGCGTGCATGGAATTGCTGACGAAGAATCCTCGATCATGATAGTAAACCTGCAGCTGAAAAATGGCGTGACCATCGAAGACTTGCCACACCAGCTTTGAGTGGGTGGCATAAACACGCTTCTGGTTGAGCCAGGACGGGCGCCTCTTTGCTTAGACGGTGCCGACGAACGGGCCATATACGGCGGGACTGTCGCGTGCCTCGCTGCGGCAGGGGCAAACGCTATGGGCGCGAAGACAGCGAATGTGTCCAGACCTACGCCAACGTGACTGGGCCTGTGGCTGGTGATTGCGTCGCGGAATATCTAATGGACGAATTTGATGCAGATATCGTCGCCGGCAGCAAGATTCAAGGTCCGGTGTTCCCGCCCCTCTCTAAGGGCCCCAAGGACGATGGATGCGAAGTAGCTCAGGGGGAGCAAACCGGACGTATCAGTCAACAGAGCAAGGACCTTAGCAATGTATTGTCAGACAAAAAGCGCGACGAGAAGGACGACAATACCGCGACGTCGACAGTAGAGCCTGTAGTCATGGACGCCACTAGTGGAGGGGGGGGAGGGCTTGTGCAAAGCGTTCGCGCGAGCAGATCACTAAAGAAGACGCAGGACAACAGAAAAGGATTGGAAGTGAGCCGGCACCAAAAACACCTGCACACAAGCGACTCAGCTCCGGGTTCAAGGTAATCGTCACGGCGGGCGTGCGTCCACCGCCCAAGCCACCCTCAAAGCCACGGGGGACAGACTCTCCACGAGGGATTGACATCAGTAGGTGAAAAAGAATGTGACAAAAATAGCTCCATCATTACGCAAAGCACGTGGAGAAGGCAAGACTTGTTCGTGTATACCCACAAATTCAACCACGAAAGCCAGGGTTGTATCATGCGGTGAAGAACCATGCAGTCTGCGCTATCGTTCGCACGGCCTTCACAGCATGAAACAGATTTACGAGTGGCTACACTAAATGTGCGTGGCCTAGGGTCTAGATGAAAGCAGTATCGTGTTAGTCGCCTCTTTCTCGAGACGGACCTCAATATTGTGGCGGCACAGGAAACAAGGTCGAAAGCCAAGAACAAGCGGTCTGTGTGGTCGAACATTTTAAGCCCCGTTATAATACTTTTATTTGTCACTGTAGGTACCTCGGGGTGGCTTAGGGTGCGCCCTCTTCTTGCGCAATTCATTAGGTTTGGTTCAAGAATGCGTTCGTACTACCAATGATGGCCGCCTTGTCTCGTGTGATTTTCTCGGGTTTGGTGTGAAATGGCGTATTATTTGTGTATATGCACCGAACAGCGCAACTGAGCAGTTACCCTCAATTGCACGTGTCAAAGAGTATTTAAAATGTGAAAGAAATGGAATACTGCTTGGCGATATAACTTGTGTGTGTTTCAGAGAAGATAGGAGCAAAAGGCTAACCACGCATCATGAAATGGCCTTGTTGTTGTCAGAGAATATGCAAGATAGGGGTTTGGAAGATGTAGGCAATGCTCCGATAAATGGAAATGACCTTAGCTACACGCATTTTCATTACGATTGCTGTGCCCGACTAGACAGACCGTACGTATCACAAGCACTTGTGCCGCTGCAACAGTTATAAGCATAAACCGGTAGCCTTCAGTGACCATAGCGCCGTAATGTTTAAGATAGGTGCGAAAAAGAAAAAAAGTTAATCTTTTCGTCGAAGTTGTGGAA
Organism: Rhipicephalus annulatus; assembly: GCA_013436015.1. Classification (NCBI taxonomy): domain Eukaryota; kingdom Metazoa; phylum Arthropoda; class Arachnida; order Ixodida; family Ixodidae; genus Rhipicephalus; species Rhipicephalus annulatus. The sequence continues at coordinate 100,692 of WOVY01003315.1, read as the reverse complement.
AATGAACAATAAATTACTTAACGATGAAGTCTTCGTGGACAAGTTTAAAACGCTTATCGACGACATACTCTTGACTGAGACCGGGCGATTGGTCACTTCATGGGAAGGGTTCAAGCAAGAAGTTAAAATTGCAGCAAATGAAAGATTATGCAAGGTGCGTTACAAGAAAGAAAAAACTAATGAAAAGGAACTACAGGGCCAACTTGAACTCTTGTTGTCACTTGAGAGCACGTGACCAGGCACCTTAGCTAAAAAGATAAGAGGAGTAAAAAAACAGCTCGAAAAGTGGATATAGATAAATACAGAGGAGTAGTTATACGCGCACGAGCAAAGCGCTTCTCGATGTGCGAAACACCGACGGAACGCTCACTGTGTGAAGAAAAGGTTTACGCGTCCTGTAATGAAATAAAAGACATAAAATATGGAAAGTGGCCACAACAAGCAATTGGTAAAACAAGCGTTTGTCGATTATTACAAAGGATTCCTGGGCAGCAGGGGAAAAAGAGAAAAAGACTTGGACGGTTAGTTCTTGTCAATACTGCCTATACTAAATAAGGAGACTACCGAGCGCCTAGAGCAGCCAATTTCAGTTGAAGAAATGGAAAAAGCCATTGACAATTTGTCTGAAGATAAAATACCTGGCCGAGATGAATTATGTGCAGCCTTTTACAAAACATATAAAGATGAGCTTTCGAGGGTATTTTATAGCCTCGTTGCAGAGGCTTATGAAGTAAAGGAAATGCCGCCATCCTTTCGAAGGTCACGTATTGTACTTATCCCAAAGAGTGATGACCCGGTAGAGCTCTTGTCGCTGAGTGCTTATCACCCCATAAGCCGCACTAACACAGACCATAAGGTTTTTATGAAGGTGCTCGCAAAGAGATTACAAAGTGTGATAAAGGTATTAGTAGGACCACACCAAACATGTGGAATAAAGCGTCGAACAATCGGGACCAACATCCACACCACGAGAAGCATTCTCGAGTGCTGCGATATATGGGACAGCCAAGTAGCGATGTTGCAACTAGATCTGGAAAAGGCTTTTGACCGTGTTATGCATGCAATACTATTTTCAATATTGGGACATGTAAATGTTGGAAGTGTTATATTAGATGGCGTAAAATATCGTATATGAACTGCTTCGCAGGCCTTGTTATCAACAAGGAAGTTACGGAAAACTTTCCAATTGCTAGGAGTGTTCGTCAGGGATGTCCAATTTCCCCATTGTTATTTGCCTTGTATTTGGATCCCTTTTGTTTGAACATAGGTAGCAATGACAGAATACGTGAATTTCACTTGATGACAACTGAGGTCAAAGTATTGTCATACGCACACGATATCGCTGTGTTTTGCAAAGACAGGGAAAGCCTTGATAAAGCAGTTAGCGTAGCAGATAAATGCTGCAAGTGGTCAGGCAGTGCCTTACGTTGGGAAAAGAATGCAGGTTTTGGGCATGAAACTTGGGACGAAAATCCTGACGTCTTCGAAAGGGTGAAGTGAAGCACCGTGCCGACGAAGTATTTTGGCGTACAATTGCAGAGTTATAATGACCCACTGTGTATTGGAAAGAAGAGACAGAAAACTTAAGAGAGAAAGTGAGCAAGTGGGGAGGAAAAAACCTCCAGATATTTTCTAGCGGTCAATGTTTTTTCTATTTCTGGCGGCCGAAATTTGGTATGTACTTCAAGTGCTCTGCATGAACCGTTCAAGCATAGAAAAGGTACGCAGGGATTTTCCCACTTTCGTTTTGGCCTCCAAGCGGGAACGCTCGAGCCGTACAAATTTCTTCCCCTAAGTGAAGACGCGTGGGCCGGAACTAGCCCACAGATTACTCAAGTAAATAGTTTCAAGATTTATTTTTTTTTTGCTTGAACGGAAGCATCCCTTCTTATGTACTATGCTTCATGTTGGATGATGCTCTTATCTGCGCGAATTGCTTGTATCTTGCTGTTGTGCTGGACGCATAGGCATTCATGGTTATCTGCGCAATCTTGGTCTGCTTTGTATGTATAATTGTATGTATGTTTGTTTATTACAGTCTCTATGCGGGTGACAAAAAGAGAACTGTATAAGGACCTTACTTATGTACTTCTGCCTATGCCATTGTACCGCTTGGTGTACGGAAAAGGCACTGCGAGATACGTCCTAAAAGGGTAAAAAAATAGTAGTACGACCATCCGTAAAGCTTTTTTTCTTTCAACTACACATCGGCACGCTTCCAGTAAAGCCATGGCTACAGGAAAGGGGTTTATTTGTTCCATGATCTCTTAATTGTCTTTGATGTCACAAGCTGGAGAGCATTGATCACCTATGTTTAGATTGTTTGGACGCTACAATTTGTTGGGACATTCTGCAACGAACTTCAAAAAAAGAACTACATTTAACACCCTATAGAATCCGTTTTTTCTCTGTTTATAGTGACACCGGCATACCATTTGATATGTTTACGCTGTTAAGTAGCACGGTATCTGGCAAGCCCCGCCGCGGTGGTCTAGTGGCTAAGATACTCGGCTGCTGACCCGCAGGTCGCGGGTTCGATTCTCGGCTGCGGCGGCTGCATTTCCGATGGAGGCGGAAATGTTGTAGGCCCGTGTACTCAGATTTGGGGGCACGTTAAAGAACCCCAGGTGGTCAAAATTTCCGGAGTCCTCCACTACGGCGTCTCTCATAATCAAATGGTGGTTTTGGGACGTTAAACCCCACAAATCAATCAATCAATCGGTATCTGGCAAGCATGCATAGCATATCATTATCTTGATTTTATTGCACACTCTGCCAGAGAATGCTTCATTGAAAGCATAGCCTATATAAGGTGTGTATTTATAGCAGGCGAAGGGCAGCCAGAGTGCTTACCTGTATTGAATAAACTTGCCGCGCTTAAACATTTTTAATAATACTATGCCAAGCAAAGTGTGTTTGGCGCTTTCAATGCTTTGTGACTTCTTACGAAAGTGTTTGTATTAATTCGAGTAAATGATGTACTTAACTCTGAATAAAAAAAGCAGCCGTGACCGTGTGCTTAAGGCGATGGACTCGAAATCCACTGGGATATTACCACGCAGGTTCGAATCCTGCCGACTGTGATCTTTTGCTATAATCTCAATATAAACGCTATCTCTGCATAAACACAGAACAGGGTGCCACGCGCGAAATCGAGGCCGAGAATTCCACTTCCGTCCGCGACAGCGTACGGATGTGTCATCATGTGCTCCAATGGCTTGGCGATCGCGGCCAGGCTTGGCCGCGGAAACAGCTCTTCGGGAAAGGAAAATGATTACCGACTAGTTTTGCCCAGTTCACCTACAGGTCAACTGGTGTTAAATACATTGCTTTTGCACGCCTATGTAAGCTCTTGGCTTACAAGGTTGAAGATTCTCGTGACGCCTTGTCTCGGTGGTGGTGGCTCTTCAGTGTTATCGCCCCGGCGGCGTATCGCATGAGCCACGTGAGTGAGTGAGTGAGTGAGAACAACTTTATAATGGTCCATTGCAGACGCTAAGGTTGCCACGCGTCACGCGGCTGCGTGTTTGACAACCGTATGCTGGAGAACGCGCGCGAGAGAGGGGAGACGCCCATGTCGTCTCCTACGGCGTTGGTTGGCAGCGGCAACCACAAACGTCATTTCCGCGTTCAGTCAATTTTTTTTCTGTTTTTTGCGATCGCCGCGACAGCAACCAAGGCTGCTACGGACTCGCCAGTAGCGCCAGTACTGAGATCAGCTGTGTGTGTGGTGCGTTTTGTGAATCAGATTGCTTTTGGGTTTTTTCCGAACAACTGAAACCTTAAGTAAACAGCATCGGGCAAACTGCGTCGGGGTTGTACTGAAAGCAGCTGTGTGGTGTGTTTGTGAATCAGATTGCTTTTGGGTTGTTTACGAACTACTGATACCGTAAGTAAACAGTCTCGGGCAAATTGCGTAGACAGACTACCCACAAGACGTATTTGTTTGCCGCAGCGTCGCTAGCATCAGGGCTCGCTTTTTCCCGTAGATCCCACAGCATCTTCGTCACGGCCCCTAAACGCATGTCAAGTTTTCATCCAGTCGGCTTATTCTGCTGTTGCAAGTACGGCCGAACGTCACTGTTCATGTATTGACCAATTTAGAGGCTACCAATGGTATTGCCCACACGATCGATGCATATCGTTAGTAATTGCGACTTTAAACTATCATGTGCTCATAGTACGCCCCAGTCAGTTTTTTTTTATCTGCAGCGAGAGCGTTGCAAAAACGTAAAACAGTAGTTCAATCACTGAGTAGGTCCTGTTTTAAAATAAACTGCCTAGCTAATTGGCATTGCAGTGTCGGTTCGTGATGCTGTCGCAGATTTGCGGATTTTGTGCAGCAGTCATTCTCCAAAATACTGCCCGTGTACACTTGCAGGAGACCGTGGGTAATATTTGAAGCAATATCAGACAGATATGGGGTAGTTGCAGTGCAAAACAAAAACCATATTAGACAACATGTGCGTGACTCCCAACTGTATCACTGTGATGGTGCTCAGCAGCTTAATACCATCGCGAAAAAAAAAGATGTATCGCAGTCAGATGGTGCAGAAGGAAACTAAATGACGGTTAAGAGTGGCTTTAGTTTTAGTTACAATTTTGCAACAGTATGTTTGTTTATGCCAGATGTTCTATTTGTAATACATCCAAGGCACGAGGGCGCCGCCGGAGGGAGTAGAAAATTCAATGCGCACAAATAAAGTAAGCATTAGTGGTTTTTAACTTTACAGTGTTACCTATATGATTGCGTGCTTCAGAGAGGACCAGGTGTTTCTTTATAAGTAAGCAAGAACTAATCGACAGGGAAAGTAAAACTTCTGTGAATAATATCATCAGGTTCCTCCTGTCTCAGCAATTTTTTTTATTTTTCATGGCACCCAACTAATATATTATTTCTATGCTTCCACATTAAGCCTTTCGTGTGAGTCACCCTTGCTGCGGTCATGTGGATGGGTTCATGCAGGCAACATGCATATTCACAATAGGCTCTCAGCAGTTCTGAACTCTGGGACCTGCTAATGTGATGTTTTTTTTCAGTATAGCTCTTCCACAACTGTTCTAATAAACTTGACATATATTGACTTGAACACGCTGCGCTCAAGTGTAACAATGTTTTCAGAAGCAGAATGAAGAAAGTTCACCTACATTAGTGAACTGAATGGGGCCGGTTGGTATGCACATTATAAAATGTTGTATTTAGACAAGTCGTACCGATCTGTTTAAAACTCGAGAGTAAAAGCAAGCACTAGAAACTGCTCAAAACATGAACGGCAGCGTACGGCCGTTAGACGTGGTCGTTAGAATGGGTATTGAAGCTAAAACTATGGGTGGTTAATACTTAGGCATGAGCTAAACACGCGTGGCGAAAAACGAGCTCCCCACGCTATGGAACATCTGGGCCACGGCCGTACGTCTCGCTCCAACAAGTCAATCTTGTCCGTCTACTCCTCGACGTAATGGCACGACGTGCAGATGCCGCCTGTCCACGCAGTCAGCCCCGACACTGTTTACTTATGGCTTCAGTAGTTCGGAAAAAACCCCAAATGCAGTCGCATCACTAGCATACTGACACAACGCAGCACCGCGATCACCCTCTCTTCACCCCCCGAGTGCGGCGACGGCGGCGAGAACAGACGAGAGCGTCAAGCATTGCGCGGAAATGACGTTTGCAATGGTGGTCTCCAATGAGCACTGTAGCAGACGTCATAGGCGTCTCCCTTTTCTCTCGTGCGTTCTCCAGCATACGGTTGTCAAACACGCCACCCGGCTACTCCCACGTAGGGACCGGCATTTCTAGCCTGACGGCCCTGTCGCGGGCACACTGGACGGCCAGAATTTGGTCCTGAAGCTCTGGGCTACGCAGAAGCGCATCCCACTCGGGTTTGCTATAAGTCGGTCCAAGCGAACCGCGCTCCCAGAGCATGTGTGCTAATGTAGCGGCCTGCCCGCAAGCGGCATGGGGGAACTTGTGAGGATAAATTGCGTTTAGGTATGCTAAGTTCTGGTACGAATGGGTTTGAAGTAAGCGCAACGAGACGGCCTGTGCTCCATTGAGTTTTAAACGTGGCATTGGAAATGCTCGCCTCGCCATGTAGTAATACTTCGTAATCTCGTTGTGTGTAGTAGGGTTGTCTTTGTGTCCCACGTCATTGGCACTGGAGCCGTCGCCCTGGTCGAGAGCAGCGCGGTCAGTGAGTGCGCGCGCTGCAGTGTGGGCCAACTCCTTCGCGTTCAGTGCAACGCCGTTTACGGAGCCGACATGCCCGGGGACACAATGTATGATGTGAGGGACAGTTTTATTGCTGGTGGAGCTGTTCAAGATCCTGGCGGCATGTGTTGATATGCGGCCTTTTTGAAAGGCTCTGACTGCGACTTTGGAGTCGCTGTACACCTCTTCGCACCGATCGTTTACCAGAGCGAGTGCGATAGCCACTTGTTCGGCCACCTGGTGGTTCTTGATGCCTACCGTGGTGCAGTGCGTCTTCGAGCCTGTCACCGTTTTTAGGTGGGAGGTGATCGCTTCGTAGAGGATGTTGCGCGCCCGATTTACTCAAGAGTATTTGTGCACTGTCAGCAAGAAAAAAAAATGTATAGGGAACTCTTTGGAAGTGTGCTTCCAGTGCCTTTGTACCGTTTTCCACACCTCGGAGGCTATTGACAGGACGTCCTAAAAAGAGTAATAAAAATGCCGGTGCCACAATCTGTTAAGATATACTTCCTTAAACTCCACACAAACCCACTTCCTGTTAAACCTGAACCAGTACCGCCTAGCTCAACTGAGCGGACCAATGCATGCTTCTGTCACGCTGCCACGTGGACGCCCAAATGAACACAGCTAAAACTGAATGAATTTTCTGGTTATTCATTTGTGATGCGCATAACGCATTCATCTCAAACCAGAACTTCGCGATAATAAATAGGTAACAGACAGTGGGCGGGAGAGAAATGGACAGTTGCCGGACTTGTTATGTTGTAGCCTTTTTCATTGTACTTCGCGCTTGGTCAGACCAGTACGCGTCAGTATCGCGATAACTACCGAGTAGACCTCTGAGGTATGGCGTTGGGACCGTCGACTAGCACAAACGGGAGAAATTCTCCGGCGTTGCCTCGCAGTCGCCATGCGAGAATCCAAAACTCTTATCCCAGGTGAGCTGGGCACCAGCGCAAGCGCAGAACCTTTCAACATGGTCGTGGCATGTTTAATACTCTCATTGTCTGAGCAGAAGATGGCGATGTCGTCTGTGTATACCAATATTAAACGTGTGCCGCCTGTGCCTAAAGATGGTAACAAGTTAGCTCTGAGTGATGGAGAGACAGGGGAGATTGGGGTAAATTGCAAACAACAAGGGTGACAACGGGCACCCTTGCCTCACTGATGAGCCAACGTGCAGCCTGTCAGTAAGCTCACCAATAACTATGATCCACATAGTACAGTTACTATACGCCATTCTAACTTCCTCAAGTATGACGTAGCCAACGTTAGTGAGTGCTAATATGCTGAAGAGGATCTTGTGCGAGCTGCGGTCGAATTCTTTCACCAGATCAAGCTGCATCATCGACACATGCTCATCTGGCGCACCACAGCACTGGAGCACACATCGTGCAACAGCCACTTTTGCCGCGAAACTGCGACCTTTGATACCGCATGTCTGGCGGGGACCTACCACTTTGTTGTTCAGCATGAATTCTTTTCGCTAACAGCTTCATGAAAATTTTATAATCGACGCTTGTGAAGCTTATCGGACGGTAAGATGCGGTGGACAAACGTGTCATGGGATCCTAACATTTTGAGATGAGCGCCACGTGCGACGTTTTTAAAGAAAATGGTACCTGTTCGAATCATAGATTTTGAAGAAACTCTAAGCAACATCTACGCTTACAAGCACTTGAAGATTTTATAAAACGCCGCACTTAGGCCATCGGGCCCTCGCGCTTTCTCCAGAGTCAACTCATTGATAGCGTCTTCGATTTCACGTACTGTGATAGGACGCTCAAGACGTGCTTTGACGTCATCGTCCAGCTTCGGCATCAATCGAAGGAATTTTTTCTGGAAGCTTTTACGGGGTCCCGCTGGTGGCCTAGGAGGTTGATAAAACGCTCAGCTATCATGCGCTTGATAGTCTCGCAAGCATATGGGATTTCGTCGCTGTTAGGTATTTCACTGCATTTTGTCTGGTACGCATATATTTTTTCATTCCATAAAGCAATTTTGTTAGACTCTCCCCTACCCATAGTTTTTCGGCTCTAGAACGTATGATGGCTGCTTTGTATTTCTGGGCATCGATATTCTGCAGTTGACATTGCACGTCTCTTAAGTCGTGTTAAATAGAACCAGGCTGGTTACCCTCCATGCTGTTACAAAATTCGATTTGCTATCGAAGCATTCGCTCAGTATTGTTCCGTCGATACTTGAGGATGCTACTCTTTTACACAGCCTTTATTTTGACTCACTGTTCAAATTCTTCCCATTCAGCGGCCAAGAGAGAGTTGACGGAAAAGCCAGTAGTTTCGTCAATTCTGCTGCTACTACGATTAGAAACTGCTCATCGTCAAGCTGCTTAATTTTGAATTTCCAGAAGTCCCAATTGAAATGGCCTCTCACGTGTATTTTCCCAAACCCGGCCACAACTAAATAGTGGTTGCTGAACGAGACAGGTTTAACGTTGTACGCAGTGCACAATGGAAAAACTTCAGCTGATAGGTAAATCCTGTCCAGCCTAGCGAGGTTGTCACGCTGGAAATGAGTGTACAGTGGGCGAGTGCCAGTAAAATAAACGCTGCCCAAGTCTTCTAAGCCATTTTAGTGCACTATATCGGAGAGCAACTTGGCCTTTTTATCGCGAATTCAAGATTTCTTGTACCGGTCTTTGGCTGAACAAACGCAGTGTAAATCACCTACGAGCAGTAACGTTTTTTCGCAATTTAAGTACGTTTTGAGGCACCAAAAAAGATTTGTGCCAGTTTTTACGTTTGGTGCGTATTGTGAAGTTTGGCCTGGAAAATCGTCTAGGCAGTAGCCATTGTGCGTAAACCGGTCTACTGGGGAAGCTCGCTATCCCTTCGGCGCTAGTCTGCCAGACGCTGTCGAAGATTTGAGCAATTATCCAGACCATGCGGCAAGCAAAGGCGAGTTCCCGACTTTCGAATGCAGACCCTTTCTTTCGTCGTCCTTCGATCAGCAGCGGTGCCTAATGACCTTGGCGTCTCATCTGGCGACGGGAAAACTGACTGACCGGCGCCAGAGCTGACAGGATAGCGGTGCTCCTTTTAAGCCTCAATCAAGTAAACGACCGGCCGGCTGCCTATGCCCGCCAGACATTGTCCCTGCTAGCCGGAGGATGAGACGTCGTGTCGCCACGACGCTGTTAACAGTTCGAGAGAGGACAACAAAGACAGCATCTTCCTGGAAGAGACCGCGGCTGCCACCGCAAATCACGCCGCTAATTAGGCGACCTGTGCGGCAGACTCTTTGATGTATGCTGTAAGATTGTGGGACCTCTCGACTAGCGGCACACACACGACAAGGAGGAGCCCTGCTGGCGCCACCTTGCAGTTCAGTGTTCACGACTCAATATTGAACGTTCACGTGGGCCGTGCATGCTCGTCCCCCTCATCTGTTGTGTGTGTGATTGGTGTTCCACTCGGAGAGGAGGAGCCCGACAGGGCTTAAAACCACGCCACAGAGTGCTAGACGTCACTCTGAACCATGTAACGTTTCAACCACACGCTCGTGCTTTGTGAAACCACTAACCCTTCTTTGCTGTAAATATGTGCAAGTAGTGCCATAAAGCTGTTTTTGTTCTCGTATCCTCCAGCGACCTTCCTTTCAACCTTTACAACTGGTTGGCAGCGGTGAGACGGACTTCACGACCTGGTGCTGTGCTCTGGTGAGTGCTTGGTCTTTGCTATAACTTTCCAGGCTTCATTTCTTGAGTGTGAGTTGATTAGAAGCTGGATTGCGTGTGAGTTAGGGAGATCACCAATTTGTATGTTAGAGGGATCCCCTGCATTTGTGTGAGATGCAGGACCAAAGTACAACGGCAATCATGGAGGTGAGGACACTGCGCAAAGATGGTCTTTTGTACATTTGTGAAGACTTGGGTATTAAGGTTAAGGAAAGAATGGGCAGGTCAGAAATTTTAGAGCTAATTTTAAGCGCCAGTGAGGAGGATATCGGGTTCGCGTTTAAAGCTTTAAAAAGGTTAGAGGAGCGAGAGAGAGAACGCGAAAGAGAGGAACGGGAACGAGAGGCACGGAAAAGGGATTGAAGAGAGCGTGATCGAGCACGCGCCTTGGTGCTAGAACAATTGGAACAGAAAATCGAGGCAATAAGGCGGAAGTTTCAGCCATTCGCAAGTGTAGCGCATGAGAAGTGCGAGGTGCAGCCCAGAGTTTTAGAGAAGGCTGGTACGGGTTAACATAGCAGCAGATTCAAAGGCGAATCGAGTTTGACTGCTGCGAATGATGCTGCGTTGAGTAGAGAGGCTGACGAAGGCCAGAGTGAGTGCGACGAGGTGCTGTGCTAGTAAATTGTTAGCGAAACAGCTAGAATAGCTGTAGAAAATCTGGCACAGACCTCAACTGTGTTTGTCGCAATGGTAGATCTTGCAAATGAGGTCGAAGTAGGCAAGAACACCAGAGAAAGCTCAGAAGCAGCGAGCGTAGAGAATGCTATCAGTGTGGTTGCAGACAGCTCTCAGGAATGCGAGCAAGATTTTTTGAAGGGAAACAGCTGCATTGTTCCTAAGTGTGTTAACCAGTTCGCCAGTCTTGAGGGTGAGAATAAAGATGATTTGGTCGAAAATAATTTAGACTGCGCTACTGAGACAGCTGACGAAAGCTGCGAGAGGGTTCACGAGCGTGAGATGCAATCGGGAGGCTCGGAAACGAGACGCAAGAAGCGGCGCAGACGCAAGAGACGTCGAAGAGCCGCGAGCGAGACAAAAGGCACTACGCGTGTTGAAGGCTCGCAAAATTTGAGCGTAGCAGGCAAAATTAGGCCTTTCGCATCGGCGTCAAAGTTGCCCTGCATGAGTCCGAGCCACCGGACAAGTAAAAGAACAGCGGGTTCTTCGCAAATGCAATCAAGTGGAAGGCGCCAGCGGAAAAAGGGCAGGCCACAGCACGCATCCTTGCAACCGAATTTGCGGCAGAGGTTTAAAGCTTTCCGCGGACAAGAATGTCGAAGGGGTCCTAGGAAAAAGGCCGCAATAACGAAGCACCGCGCGGGTGCAAGCCCAAAGAGGGCATCGCCCCTCTTTTCTGCGGATCGCTGGTGTCCCCTCCGCGAACTTGATTAGAGCAGGCTGAAATCGCGAATGATGCATGACTGCGCTGTTTAGCTTGTAGGACATGCACGTTGTGGTGCCGGGCGTCCTGAAAAACCGCCAAGACCACGACAGCCACGAGTGCGATTGAAGTGAGGGACGGCTGTAAGCTGGAGAGTCGGACAAAGCAATTTTTTAGAAGCATGTTTGTTTGCTTATTTTTGGTTTTAAAGTAATATTCCTTTGTCATCTCCCCGGCTGGTTCGTGTAGCCGCAGTTTTTTCCTTCTAGATTTTTTAAAAGCATTGTAAGTGTTTTTAGTTGAGTTACAGGGAAACGCCTTACGGTTAGTTGTGCAATTGGTATGCTACCGTTCTTTGAAAGTGAGTATGATGTCGAGCTAGGGCGCACAACATAGTCCTGTACGTTTTTTAAAAACGTGGGCTGGCACAAGGCTACATTCATTTAACGAGCGTGCAAGTATGCGATGGTTATTTCTTTTCGTTATTTTAGAGAGCATTCAGAGTTAAAGGTGATCTTTTGAGAAAAGCGTTACGCTTTACCGAGCATTGAAGCTAGAAACACCTTTCACGGATTTTTAAAATCACAGTTTGATCTGTTATGAGAGTTTTTGTTGGCGTGAGGGTGTCCTAAAAGTAAGTACTCTCGACTACGCCTTCAAAGTATGTGACGAGAGAATGAAGAATGCGCACAGTTACTTTGTGTATGTACAGGCAGCATTCGTGTGAAAACCATGTAGTTGTGTTTTATTAAGCATATGAGAATTAGCAGATGCTTGTTGCAACTTTGGCGGCATGAAATTCTGTCTAAATTTTAGAGTAGAATTGGTTTGTGTTTTTTGAGAAGCCTGGAGTGTCTTAAGCGAGTCCAATGCGCTTGACTGCAGCATGGTATTGTGTTGTGTGGTTAGCCTTGCTGTTGTTGATCATTGTGAGCTGGTTCGGGAGTTGGTTATGAGTTCGATGCTAGAGGGCCAAAGCGAGGCCATCGTCCTCGTCACCAACCATTCTCTTCGTGCCCAACAGTTGGGAGCGCTGGCCAGCCGAGATTTTCCGGGCGGCAGAGGAGCTGTTAAGTTTGGCCTGGAACTTCGTCTGGGCAAACTCTATTGTGCGTAAGGCGGTCTACTGGGGAGGCTCGATATCCCTTCGGCGCCTAGTCTGCCAGACGCTGTCGAAGATTTGAGCAATTATCCAGACCATGCGGCAAGCAAAGGCGAGTTCCCGACTTTTGAATGCGGACTTTTTCTTCGTCCCTTCGAACAGCAGCGGTGCCTAATGACCTCGGCGACTCATCTGGCGACGGGGAAGCTTACTGACCGGTGCTAGAGCTGACAGGAGAGCGGTGATCTTTTTAATGCTCAAACAAGTAAACGACCGGACGGCTGCCTATGCCCACCAGACATTGTCCCTGCTAGCCCGAGGATGAGACATCGTGTCGCCACGACGCACTTAACCGTTCAAGAGAGGACAACACAGACAGCATCTTCCTGGAAGAGACCGCTGCAGTCACAGCAAATCACCCCACTAATTAGGTGAACTGTGTGGCAGACCATTTGATGTATGCTGTCAGGATCGTGGTACCTTTCGACTAGCGGCACACACACGACGAGGAAGAGCCCTGATGGCGCCACCTTGCAGTGCAGTGTTCACGACTCAATATTGGGCGTTCACGTGGATCGTGCTTGCTCGTCCCCCTCGTCTGTTGTGCGTGTGTGATTGGTGTTCCAGTCGGAGAGGAGGAACCCGACAGGGCTCAAAACGACGCTGCAGAGTGCTGGACGTCGCTCTGAACCATGTAATGGTTCAACCACCACGCTCGTAGGTTGTGAAACCACTAACCCTTCTTTGCTGTAAATAATGGAGGCGGAAATGTTGTACGCCCGTGTACTCAGATTTGGGTGCACGTTAAAGAACCCCAGGTGGTCTAAATTTCCGGAGCCCTCCACTACGGCGTCTTTCATAATCATGTAGTGGTTTTGGGACGTTAAACCCCACATAACAATCAATCAATTTTTGCTGTAATTATGTGTAAATAGTGCCATAAACCTGTTTCTTTTTCGTACCCTCCAGTGACCTTCCTTCCGACCCTTAACAATATGCACAGATCGCGCGGTAGCTTAAACGAGAAAGGGACAAATCAAGGACCAAGAGGTGTCCGCTATGGCAGGATACAACAGTTTGAACACAAATATTCAAGTTGTTGCGAATGAAAAGAACGCAACTGCCCGAACTACCAACCACGTGACAAACACATATATCGGAGTGCGAGCGAAAAATAATGCCATGCGATCTCTAGTTCATGGCTCTATATTTCCTTTTCCTGGACTGCAAATAAGTGCAAGTCATAGTCAAGTAGTAGGTGGTTTAGTTGACACTTTTACCTTCTAGCGCGCAGTCCCCGAACATTGAGGGTTGCAGCTCAAAATCCTGTTCCAACTTTATTAGCCATGTCGGAGAAAAATGAAGGTAACTCTTCGAGCGGCACACAATTCTACGTCCCGCAGTCTAGCTTTCGAAAACTCATGCTGCCCAGAAGCGAAAACAAAAAAAAACGACCAAGTATCTGCATGTAATCTACAAATGTCGAACGACGATAGTCTTGCGTGTGGAGACAGTGAACAAAACATTTATTTGTTGTTGTGCACAAAAAAATCGGTGAATGATATTCCGGAGTGCTGCCTTGGAGTGCCTCGAGCGTGCAGCTGAAGCGCTCGAGCGCGTCAAGCCATGTCACACGTGAGATATGAGCGCCATCTAGCATTTTTGGAAAGCAAAGCGCGTGGCCCTGAGATGGGCGTACGTGCCCGTCTGAGAGGTAATAGGGAGGTTTAGAGTAGCGCACCGCGAGCCCTTGCGGTGCTGTCGCTGCCACTGCGCATGCGTCGTAACGCAAGTTGGCGTTCGTGGACCACACGCGAAAAATTCGAAATTGCGTGCGGTGATGGCGGCCCGCATGTGGTCTGCAAGCGCTGCTTTCGAAGCTACGGTGACGCTGCGATCCTGCGTTGTGGATCGCAGCAGGGCTAACGGTATTCTAAAACTCATATGGCGCCCGCTACGCCCGCAACATCCGCAGCGCTTCCAAACGGTATTCTGAAACTCTCTAATAAGGTGTAGAACGCAAGGCGACGGGTAGGGGCCACCACCGTGTCCTCTTAGCAAAGCGGTGGAAACACTCGCTTTTCCGTGCAAGCGTTGCATGATCAGCGCAGCGTGATAAGCGCTAAGTGCTACGTTCCCAATAATTATTTTTATATGCCTTTTGTAATAAAATACGAACATGCAGAATATATACGCGTTTATATGGTACCTCAGATATGCGTAATTGTCGCTTTATCATTGAAAATGGCACACGTATGAGCGCTCATCCTTGAGAAAAATTGGTGGGCGCTGCAGAAGGGGTCGGCCGCTCCGTTTATTGGTTGGTGCTGTTTAGAGTACCCAGTTCGTGGTAAGGGTGGACAAACAGACAAATGTACAGACAGACAGACAGACAGACCAAAGCTTTTGCGTCAAAGGTCCCCAAGAAAGACTATCCTGTTTAAAAAGGCCAGGAAGCTAAGTAATAGGGAAGCATTTTTGGAAGCAACACAAGAGGTAAGAACAGTCTGCTGGTTTCTTAAAAATACGCATGTGCTCAGGGAGAAAAGAAAAAGGGTGAATAAAACAAAGAAACACGAACAACGCCATTTGAACCCACTTCCCATTTCGTGACCGACCACCGCGACCTTTACAGAGACGGGTTAACCGCCAACCATTGCGGTTCACCTGGTTTGTTCGGCTTTGGTTTGAGAGAAAAACGCCTCATCCCTGGCGCCTTTATTAGTACAGTGGCTCGCCCCCACTGCCATTGTTTTGGCATGGCTCGCTGCTCGATGTGTGCTCATGCAGCTGTTTCCTAGGTGCTGCGCTAGCTGGTTTTTAGGTTGTATTCGTGCCCTCATAATCGGGTTGATCCACACTTGCCGAGACACAGGACTTGATGACGTGGCCTTTGTCCCCGACGTAGCTACTGTGTCTGGGGTAGGTGCTTGTTCGAGTACCTTTCGGGGTGCCGCGAGAGGTAGTTTCTAAGGTCGACTCGGCAAAGAAGGAGACGGTGTTGGCGGTGCATCCGCACCGACGCTTGTCGGAGACGCCGCCTCCTCCGCGTCCGCCTCATCGATCAGAACATCGACTGAGTCCTCGCTGCTCTATGGTCCTCGCTGCTCCCGGGAAGACAGCCAGTGTCATCGAACGTATGCTGGCGTATGTACGCTGATACTGGCTGTCTTCGTGATCGAAGCACCAGCAAGCACTACACCTTGGAACGCGGCAATCACGGTGGATGTGGCCGGTGCCACGAAAGCGAAGGCAGAACGGAGCTCTCCCCGGCACAACAAGTGCGAGCTCGCCAGAGATGCCTAGCTGGTGTAGAAGGTCATCAATTTCGACCCCAGTGTTCATCTTCAGGGTCACGACTCTTGAGTTGGATACCTGGTCAACGACACCCTCGGTACGCGAATGCTCCCTGATGCCGTCGGTGACCTTGCCGAAAAGCGCGAAGGCAAGTCAAACGTCCTCGTCAAGCACGCTATGAAGGAGCCACTGCACCTTCATTCAAATGTCTCTGCCTGGTCAATGACAGTGCAGCGCTTGCCTTTCACTTGCAATTCACCAATGTTCGCAAGCCTTTTCAGCGATTCCGCGTCCTTGAAAGAGACTGCCCACACGTGGCTCAAGCGATACGCCCCAAATTGATAACATCGGTGAGCATCAACCGCTGAGCCAGGGCATCACGAAAATCTTAAACCTTGTAAGGTCGAGCGCTTACGTTGGCGTGCAAAAGCAATGTTTCGATAGGGGACTTCCATTGAAGTGGGTTTGAGGAAAAAGAAATGAATGTGTTCTGTGCCAGGCCTGACTTCTTCAACCATCCATCAACCTGACTGTACGCAAAACATCTCTCACCTGTAACATAATTGGTGGAGAGTGCTAGGTAATGTCTTGGAGCACAGGACAAGTACGGCAAAAGACACATCCCTGGAGTTTTGCTGGAGCCGCAGACTTGCAGGACTTCCGCCGCTACCAGTCATGATGAACCCTGACGGTGTAATCCAACCAGGTGCGCCTAACACTCATGGACATCATTACAGAGAGCCCGCCCATTCTCTGGGAAACCTGGAGATGACGTCGATGATAGGCTCAAGCACTATCGGCAGGTGAGTGTGTAACCACTGGGACACTAGCGCAACTACATGCCACTTTTAAATACAATAGTCTTTCTTGGGGACATATAACGGAAAAATTTTGATCTGCCTGCCTGCCTGCCTGCCTGTCTGTCTGTCTGTCTGTCTGTCTGTATTTCCGTCTGTCTGTCTGTCTGTACATTTGTCTGTTTGTCTGCCCTAACAATACCTCAAACGGCACCAAATGGCCAACCCCATCCGCAGCGCCCACCAATATTGCTCAAGGTTTAGCGTTCATAGTTGTGCAATTGTCAAATAAAAAAAATATTGTGCATATCTGAGGCACCATAACAGCATGTCTATGTTTTGAATGTCTGCCTTTATACTAGAAGAGTACACACACAAAACACTCGAAAGATTGTAGCGTTTAAAGCGCTGTGCTGACAGTGCAACGTGATGCTCAAGATGTTTCCAACGCTTTGCTGTGACGTCACGGTGGTGGCCCCTGCCCGTCACTTTCCCTTCTAGACCTTATCACCTCCATGACTTGCGCGCATCTATCCCCCCCCCCCCGTTCTCGCGTATGCCTTCGTTTTCGATGATAACTGCCAGATGATGCTAGTATATACCGTGCCTAGATGCGCTTGTTCACTGAAGGCACTCTAATTTCTGAAGGCGCTCTAACGCAGCCCCTTCAGAATACCATTCCTCAATTTTCTTGCGCAGAACATCAAATAAACGTTTTGTTGACTCTCTCCAGGCGCAAGACTATTGTCTTTTTACGACATATAAAGTGTAACATACGGATTCAGGCCAATTTTTTGTTGAGGGAACCGCGTTTGTGGTACGAGAACCATGAGAAGAATTTGACTACGTGGGCGAAAACCAGAAGTGTTTTGGAGGTCCCAGCATGATAAAGAAACGTGCTGAGCAGACCCTGAGTCAAGGTGCTCAAGTCCCCGAGGAGACATGTACGATGTATATTGAACAAGTTCTCAAGCCATGCGAAAGTGTGAACCCACGATTGACTGAGGAGGATAAGGTCGTGTATCTCCTTAATGACATTGCAGAGGATATCTATCACTACCTTATAAGAAATGATGACTTGCAGACAGCCAATGACATCATCCGACATTGCCGAGCATTTGAGGCCTTAAAGCTCTGCGCATTTTGGCAAAGTTTGGAAGACTCCCCAACATCTCAACAGTAGCAAGTATCGACGTAGTCCATCCAACCAGCGATCTGGCGTCAACAATACGAGAAATAGTGCACGAAGAACTTGATCAGTATGACGCTGCTGCGCCGTCGAGAGCACAAGACTATGGTTCTTATACGCCGCGCGGTTCCCGCCTGCGTCCATCAACGTTGCCGGCTTCGTCTACTGAAGGATGCCGGTACAGTCGCGTCATCATGCCTATATGTCTGATCCGCGAAACGACTCCATGAAAAGGTACCCCTCCCCCCAATAGGGCAGCGTGGCAAGATTATCCCGCTGACCATCTTCATTAGCGAGTGGGGCGCGAAGCACCTGTGTGATTTACTGCGGCGTTCGTGGACACATAGACCGCTTTTGTTGAGAGCGTCGTTGGTCACCTCTGCCGCAGTATCAACGACGTTCGGCATTCTTACGGCGCGCAAGTATTCAGAGAGACTATCACTGGCCACCGAATGGCTACTACCAGGCCGGCTTCCATCAGACCTTCCGCAGCGATTCGCCAGCTTCTGTGCGGAGTCTGATGCTGGCGAGAGGAGGCTGGTGGCGTCCGTCACCATCACCAGGTCGTCGGCGCCTCACTTCTCCTCCGTCGGGAAACTAGACGCCATGGACTATGGAAGTGAGATAGCCGGACATTTCGCACTGCGTACAGACATGCCTCCACTAGGTTTCATGCTACAAAATAGGGCCATCGTCCCCAGGTCCGTATTAGGTGACACGGGAGCAATAAGACGCGTCTTGATAAGGAAGTGATGTACTATTGGGAAAGCCAGACAACGTTTCGCGCAGTGAGTGGGGAATCTTTGCGCCCAGTGGGAGTTCGTACTGTACCTGTTACTTTCGGTGCTAAATTGTTTAAGGCATATTTTGCAGTTCTGAATTCTACTCATGACGTTATCCTGGGGATAAACTTACTGAAAGAACGTGGAGCCACTGTGCGTTGCGCAGATAGTGAAGTATTACTGTCTGGATTTTGTGAAGAGCCCATGCGATGCCAACAGACTATCGCAGTCGTTGATGATATTGTTACGAGTAACTTGTTTAATGATCTATTTACAGTGCACAGAACTCGGCGAGTAAGATGGCGCCAGACCATTATCTAACAAAAAACTGACTTCGTCCTCCTCTTTCATGCAGCCGTGTTTAGCGGCTGTTTTGTATCATAACCCCCGGCGGTAGAAGCACCGTCCCGGTACTAAATTTACGCAGATCATGTCGAAGGGGGTTATAGGGCTTTAGCCGAGCCACGTGAACAATGTCGCTCGGAGCTGACGATGACTTTGTTGGATCAGTTGGAACAATCTCGTACGTGACGTCTGTCACTTGGCGAACGATACGGAATGGTCCAGTGTAGGGCGACAACAGTTTTTCAGACAAACCAACACGCCGAGTAGGTGACCAGAGGAGAACGAGAGAACCCGGAGAAAAGTTCACGTCCCTATGGTGAGAATTGTAGAGATGTTGTTGGCGTGCCTGTGAAGCCTGTAGACGGTTACGGGCGACTTGGCGCGCATGGTCGGCGCGGGCAATGGCTTCCCCAGCATAATCAGTGGCCGCAGGTAGTAACGTGTCTATAGGTAAAGTTGGGTCCTGGCCATATAGTAGATAGAAGGGCGAATATCCGGCAGTGTTGTGACGAGATGAATTGTAGGGGAACGTCACATACGGCAAATGAATGTCCCAATCATGGTGGTCTGGCGCAACGTATTTGGCAAGCATATCGGTTAGGGTCCTGTTAAGGCGCTCCGTGAGCCCATTTGACTGCGGATGGTACGAAGTAGTAAATTTGTGCTTGGTATGGCAAGACCTTAGGATTTCGTGAAAGACAGCTGATAAGAACGTGCGGCCACAGTCGGTGAGAAGTTGACGGGGAGCATCGTGCAATAATAATATGTCGTACAGCAGAAAGTCCGCAACGTTGGAAGTGCAGGTGGTTGGGAGTGCTCGTGTGATTGCGTACCGCGTCGCGTAGTCCGTGGCAACCGCAATCCATTTATTTCCGGCTGTGGAGAGTGGAAAAGGGCCCAACAGGTCGAGAACAACCCGAAAGAAAGGGTCGTTGGGAACGTCGATCGGCTGAAGGTAGCCGGCTGGGAGGGCAGACGGTGTGTTGCGACGCTGACAGGGCTCAAAAGCGGCGACATAGCGTCAAACAGAGCGGGTAAGTCCAGACCAAAAAAACCGACGTCGCATTTGATCGTACGTGCGAGAAACGCCCAAATGGCCCGTCATGGGAGCGTCATGAAGTTGATGCAGGACAGAGGAACGCAGGTGCGCTGGGATGACAGGAAGTAAGTCTGATCCGAAGGAATCAAGGTTTCGGCGATATAGGATCCTGTCTTTCACCAAAAACATTCGTAGGGATGGGTCGCGTGGCGTTGACTCCAGTTTGTCAATGATGGCTCGTAAAGAAGCATCCCGATGTTGCTCTTCACCAATGTTCACCAGCTGCGACACGGAAAAAACGTCCGTGATAGCGTCGGTATCGGTTGCTTCGTCAGTAGGGTAGCTGGATAAACAATCCGCATCCTGATGTAATCACCCTGTTTTGTACATTACAGAGAACGTGTACTCTTGAAGGCGTAGAGCCCAACGAGCGAGACGTCCCGTGGGGTCCTTCAGGGAGGCTAGCCAGCAGAGCGCGTGATGATCCGTGACAACACGGAATGAGCGCCCGTACAGGTATGGGCGAAACTTGGCGACTGCCCATACAAGGGCGAGGCACTCGCGCTCCGTGATTGAATAGTTGCGCTCGGCTGTAGATAGCAGTCGACTTGCGTAGGCTATAACACGGTCGTGACCGCGTTGTTGCTGCAATAGCACAGCTCGTATGCCGTGTCCACTGGCGTCCCTGTGAACCTCGGTTGGGGCTAATGGATCAAAGTGAGCCAAAATTGGTGGCGTTGTAAGCAGTGTCGTAAGTTGCGAAAACGATGACGCTTGGTCATGGCCCCAGGTAAACGAGGCGTCTTTCTTCAAGAGGTCTGTGAGAGGGCGTGCAATGGTCGCAAAAGCCTTAACAAAACGTCTGAAATACGAGCACAACCCCACAAAACTGCGGACATCCTTTTTGGTCCTCGGAACGGGAAAGTTCGTGACTGCACGAATTTTCTCTGGGTCTGGACGCACGCCTTGGGCATCGACAAGGTGACCGAGCACGGAAATTTGACGACGAGCGGAGTGGCACTTGGAGGCGTTAAGCTGGAGTCTGACTCGACAAAAACGTCCAAAATAGCTGACAAACGATCAAGATGCGAGTCGAATGTGGGCGAAAAGACAATAACATCGTCAAGGTAACACAAGCAGGAGGACCATTTCAATCCTTGGAGCAACGAGTCCATCATTCTTTCAAATGTGGCTGGTGCAATGCAGAGTCCAAAGGGCATCCCCTTAAACTGATAAAGACCATCAGGAGTGATGAATGCGGTCTTCTCGCGGTCCATCTTGTCGACGGCAATCTGCCAGAACCCTGACCGAAGGTCAATAGTTGAAAAATAAGTGGCACCGTACAGGCAGTCGAGGGCGTCGTCGACGCGAGGTAAAGGATAAACGTCTTTTTTGGTTTTTTGTTAAGGTGACGGTAATCGACACAAAAGCGCCATGTTCCATCTTTCTTTTTAACAAGGACAACTGGAGAAGCCCAGGGGCTGCATGAAGGCTCGATAATGTTTTTGGCAAGCATTTTGCCAACTTCATGTTGTAATATTGCATGCTCCGACGCAGACACACGGTAGGGGCGTCGGTGAATGGGGATTGTATGGCCAGTATTTATGCGATTGGTGACAATGGTCGTTTGGCCTAAAGAGATGCTGGCAAAGTCGAAAATGCTACGATAGCCCTCAAGAACGTGGCAAAGTGCTGCAGCTTGCTCAGACGTGAGGTCCAATGACACCATTCGCTCAATGTCGGCACCCCAAGAACGTGATGGAGTGGAACCACTGATTGAGCTGCAGCAATCGTCAACTCTGAAGGGTTCGACATGGTCATCTTGGAGAGCATTAATTTTGGCTAGGGTAGAACCCTGTGGCAGAACTTGGGTGGTGAGTGAAAAGTTGACCAGTGGAAGGAATGTGCGGTTTCTCTTAATCGTCAGAATCATATGCGGCACAGCAACCCCATGCGTAAGCATCACTGCAGGAATCGGGGCCACCATGTAATCACCATAAGGTACTGGCGGCGTGGAGGATAAGTCAACATGTGTGACAGAGTTAGGAGAGAGGCGCGTGAAATCAATGCAGCAGAGGCTGGTTGGCGGTGGGCTAGGCGGGTAGGAAAAGAGGAGTAAATAGAGATGGAGAGAGCCAGCTGAACAGTCTGTGAGGGCAGAGGGCGTGGCTAGAAAATCCATACCGAGAATGAGTTTATGAGGGCAATGTTCGATAATGGCGAAAAGAACGACAGTGCCTCTCTCTCCAATAGATACTCGCGCAGAGCACGTGCGAAGAATTGCGGCAGTTCCTCCATCGGCAACTCGTACAGCTCGGTTGAGGGCGGGCGTGACCACTTTTCTAAGTCGGCGCCGAAGGTTAGCACTCTTAATGGACACATGCGCGCCAGTATCTATCAACGCACTGACATGAACATTGTCGACAGTAACGTCCAAAAGGTGCCGGTTCGTTGTTAACGTTAATCGAGGATTTCTTACGAAGGTCGTCAACGCAGCTCCACCTCCAGAAGCTGCACGGCCAAGTTTTCCGGTCGGAGATGCTGCGAATAGGTCGGGGAGGCAGCACGGCGTTGTGGGGGCAACCGGGACGGACGACGAGCAGGGGAGGGTGACCGGTCGTAGCGAGGTCTGCTCAGAGGTGCTGTAGGAGCGTAAAATAAGGTCGGTGTTGATGGAGAAAGTGATGGAGACGATTCGCGAGCAGAAGTGGTGTGATACTGAGGTGCATAATGGGACGGTGGAGCCCAGCGGCTGTGGCAGTGACGTGCGATATGACCAACGCGTCGACAGTTGAAACATATGGCCCTGTAATCAAGGGTACGCCATTCGGACGGATTGCGTTGTATGCGAGGAGCAGAAGGGGGACGAAAAGAAGGCGCAGCAGAGTATACGGCAGGTACAGGATGTAGGCCGACCTTCGATAGCTCTTGAGGAACGACGGCTTGTAGCAAAGAAATCGTGGTCGGAGAAGGCGCAGGCGTCGGTAGTGGCGTGGCTACCAGTTGTGCTACCTCGGCCTCTCCACGAATGATGCACGTGAGGTTGTCACATGAAGGGGCCTTGTGGAAGGCGTCGTCACACGAAGAGGTGGCCGATGTGTTCGGAAGGCACACGATGTTTTGGGCTACACGGCGGGCTTTAGCTTGTTCGAGACGTCAGCATTTTTTAAGGATGTTGTCGATGCTCGAGATGTTGTTAAAAACCAGCAGGTTGAAAGCATCGTCGGCAATGCCTTTCAAGACGTGGTTAACTTTTTCGTCTTCCGACATGGACGTGCCGGCCTTGGAACAAAGGGCTAAAACGTCAAGAATGTAGGAGACGTACGATTCGGTAGAAGACTAGGCCCGTGTGGCAAGAGTCTTCTTCGCAGCGAGCTGACGACCAGATGAATCGCTAAACAGGTCACGTATCTTTTCTTTGAAGAGATCCCAGCTCGTTCTGTCGGCTTCGTGGCTTTCAAACCATGTTCGGGGAGTGCCGTCCAGGTGGAAAAGCACGTTGGCGAGCATGAGCGTGGGAACCCAGCGGTGAGTTGCACTGACGCGCTCGTACCGCTTCAGCCAAGTGTCGAGATCGATCGTACCATCACCGGAGAAAGTGCCGGGATCGCGGAGGTGCGAGAGTGTGACGTAGGTGGTGGCTTGGACTGGCGAGGCTGACGTAGAGGAAGTACCAGCAGTCGAAGCAGTCGAAAGCTTGCCGATGGTGCGACCGCTGTGCGTCTCCATTGAGGTACAGGGGTCGTCCACCTCCACCAATAATGTTACGAGTAACTTGTTTAATGATCTATTTACAGCGCACAGAACTCGACGAGTAAGATGGCGCCAGACCAGCATCCAACGAAAAACTTACTTTGTCCTCCTCTTTCATGCAGCCGTGTTTAGCGGCTGTTTTGTATCAATACTGACGCGTGTGTACTGGTGGACGAAAACGACAATAAAGGGATTTGGCGGACACTAGGTAGTCGAGCTCTGGCTAATCGAAAATAAAGAAGGCGATCTTGCTGTTCGGCTGCTGAGAGTCGCTGTGTCAACGTTTATCTGCCTGTGGTTCGCGCTGTACCACGACACTGGTGAAGGTGCTGGGGCGCAACTCTACCTAATGCTCCATACTCCCACTGGGAGCCGTTCGTCTAGCTCGGAGGCATTGTCACCCTTTGCAACTCCCGTGCACCAGTTCAGTCGGCGGCTGATAGGCCTCGCTCCAGAGTTCACTCCTTCCACGGAATCTAGCAAGTGAGATTACCTCTCCAAATGGCCGACGCCAGTCCGCAACCGGCGCCCTAAGGCCCCCCGCTAACACAGCTTTCACAGGTAACCATCTTTCAACCGCTGCTTCCCGATCACTTTAGTGGCGGTGCCCATGTAGACGTTGACGACTGGCTTGAGCACTATGAGCGTGTCGCCAAGATTAATCTGCGGCCTGATCAAGAAAAGCTCTCACGCGCCTATTTCTACCTTGACGGCGGTGCAAAAATTCGGTACGAGAACGGACAAGCGAGTCTGTTAACTTGGGGCGACTTCCGACAAATTGTTGTCGATACGTTCACTAATGTCGATCGACGCGACCGTGCGCTGCAGCTGTTGGAGCTACGGGTTTAAAAAACCAATGAAAGCGTTACTATGTTTGTCGAAGATATCACTCGTCTTTTTCGTCGAGCTGACCCGAACATGAGTGAAGATAGGAAGTTGAGCTACGTCATGCGCGGCGTTAAGGAGCTACTTTTCGCCGGGCTACTGCGCCACCCTCCAAGTACCGTAGTTGTCTTTATCAAGGAGGCTACGGCTATCGAGAGGGCCCTCCATCAACGATGCAGGCAGTATCATCGAATGTCTAGCAGCGCCCCAATCAATGCTGCCGCCCTACCTGAGGATCAAAGCTCCTGCGAGACCTCTTTACGGAGATAGTTCACGAAGAACTGCGAAAGTTCCGTAATACAGTTGCTCAAACCCCCGTTGCGTCCGTCGCTGAACTGGTACCGAACGAAATCCGCCACGCATTTTCTACCGCTGGTCCTGCTGACGAGAACCGTCTTATGAGCTATGCCGATGCTCTGCGACGTTCACCATCTGGTACATCGCCGCCATATATCCCAGTGCCGACGGCCCCTTGGTCACCGCCGCAAGAGCAGTTGGCCGCACGCCTCTTACCAAGCATCGCATAATTACCGAAGACATGGCGAGTCCAATTCACCAAAACCCCTATCGCGTGGCTGCAAAAAAACGCGAAGTGATACAAGAGCAAGCCGACAAAATGCTAGAAGATGACATCATTCATCCCTCAAAAAGCCCCTGGGGGTCACCTGTAGTCCTCGTTAAAAAAAGACGGCAGCCTGCGCTTCTGTGTAGATTACCGAAAACTCAATCAGGTGACCAAGAGAGATGTGTATCCACTTCCTCGTATAGATGACTCTCTCGACAGACTTTGACATGCTCGTTACTTTTCATCGATGCACGTAAGGAGTGGGTATTGGCAAATAGAGGTAGACCCAAGAAACCGCGAGAAGACTGCTTTTGTGACACCAGATGGCTTATATGAATTTAATGTCTTGCCCTTTGGTTTATGCTCAGCGCCTGCTACCTTTCAAAGACTTATGGATACCGTACTTTCTGGGTTAAAGTGGAAAACCTGCTTGGTCTGCATTGATGATGTCGTAGTTTCGCCGCAACATTTGACCAGCACCTTAAAAGACTTGAGGCAGTTTTACAAGCCGTACGGTCTGCGGGCTTGACGTTGAAGCCTAAAAAGTGACACTTTTGCAACGAAGAGCTGCAATTTCTTGGCCACGTTGTCAGTCACGCAGGCGTTCGTCCTGATCCTGAAAAGATCGCAGCTGTTGCACAGTTCCAGGCGCCGACTTATGAGAAGGCTGTCCGACAATTCCACGGACTATGTGCGTAATATAGGCGATTCATCACAGACTTCGCACGCATCGCATCACCGTTAACCCGCCTCACAAGAGAAGACGTTGCTTTCCAATGGGGCGACGAAGAGAAAGCTGTTTTTAAGAACCTCCGCCAGCGACTACAGACGCCTCCAGTGCTTGCTCACTTTGATGAGAAAGCCCCAACGATGCTACACACCGATGCCAGCAATATTGGTTCGAGAGCTGTGCTTGTGCAGCTGCAAGAGGGCACAGAAGGAGTAATCGTCTATGCAAGCCGAACACTAACACGGGCCGAGACTAATTACTCCACGACTGAGAAGGAATGCCTCGCTGTGGTATGGGTGGTCACAAAATTTCGCCCGTATTTATGCGGTCGCTCTTTCAAAGTCATCAGCGACCACCATTCACTGTGTTAGGTCACAAATTTTAAAGATCCTACCGGGAGATTAGCGCGTTGGAATCTCAGGCTGCAGGAGTACGACATGATTGTCGTACACAAGTCAGGGAACCACCACATAGACGCTGACTGTCTATCCCGCTCACCCATAAAATTGGCAACTCTATCCGATGAGGAAGAAACAGCGTTTCTCGGTGTGCTTGACTCAACCGCTATTGCACAGCAACAACCTGGCGACCCTGAGGTACTTGCCCTAATTAATTACTTGGAGGGAAGATCTCAGAAGGCACCAACTGTTTTCGTAAGAGCGCTGTCGTCATTTTGCTTACAGGGCGGAGTACTATACAAAGGAACATCTCTTCGACAGAATCAGCGTATTTGCTCGTCATCCCAGCAGCCCTTCGCTCCGAAGTACTCGAAGCATGCCTCAACGAGGTGGCTTCAGGCCACTTAGGTTACACAAGAACGTTGGCCAGAGTACGGCAGCGGTACTTCTGGCCAAGACTGACCATAGCCGTAAAACAACATGTTCGTACTTGCCTCGACTGCCAGCGACGGAACTCACCGCCGACTAAACCAGTTGGCCTCCTGCAGCCCGTGCAGGTCCTAAGAACACCATTCGACCAGATTGTCATAGATATTTTGGGCCCATTTCCTACTTTTACTGCTGGGAACCGCTGGGTTATTGTTGCGACTGGTTACCTTACCCGTTATGCTGAAACAAAGGCTATCCAGAGATGTACAGCAGCGGAGATGGCACAATTTTTCATCGAGAACGTTGTCCTGCGGCATGGTCTAACAAGCGTCGTAATCACAGACAGAAAAACCGCATTTACGGCAGCTCTTTTGGAACAAGTCCTCATGCTGAGTGGAACAACCCATCGTAAGACCACCGCCTACCACCCGCAAACGAACGGGTTTACAGAGCGTCTGAACAAAACAATTGAAGACATGCTTTCAATGTACGTAGACGTCGAACACAAAAATTGGGACGAAATCTTGCATATATCACGTTTGCATACAACACTGCCAAGCAAGAAAGAATCCGGATGACCCCGTTCAGCCTTATTCACGGAAGGGAAGTACGAACCATGTTAGATGCGATGCTAGCACACGAATGCGACGACATCAAACCGGACGCCGAGATGTTTACAGAACGAACGGAAGAAGCAAGACAGCTAGCACGTCTGCGAATCCAGCAACAACAAGAGTATGACGCGAGCCGCTAACCTTATCGCCGCAGAACAGTCGTTTACCAGACCGGCGACAGAGTATGGGTTTGGACGCCCATACGGAAATGAGGACTCTCTGAAAAGCTCCTAAGGAGATACTTTGGGCCATACCTAATACTGCGACGACTGAGTGATGTTACTTACGAGGTCGTCCCCGACAGTTCATATAGTACGAGGCTTCGCCAGCAACGTCCTGAACTAGTTCACGTTGTGCACATGAAGCCTTATGAAAGGTAGTGACTGCGCAAGACACTTCATAAAGAACAGACAAAAAAACTGCACTACTAGTTTAGCATTGGGGCGATGCTCATTAGGAGGGGGGCAAATGACGCGTGTGTACTGGTGGACCAAAACGACGATAAAGAGATTTGGCGGACACCAGGTAGTGGAGCTCTGGCTCATCGAAGATAAAGAAGGCGATCTTGCTGTTCGGCTGCTGAGAGTTGCTGTGTCAACGTTTATCTGCCTTTGGTTTGTCGCTGTGCCGCGACAATATAGTTTTTCCGGCACAGTCGATAGATCAAGTGCCTGTTGATGTTTGTGGTATCACAGCAGATAACGTTGACGTTATAGTTCGCCAAATGCAGCTGAGCTGACTGAAGAAGGATGTGGTTGTACCGCATTGCGTGAATTCCGCAAGTAGTGGCAAAGCCTTGTTATGGGAAGTCAACTCTTCTTTCGAGCCGATTGTACCGCCTGGTGGAATGAGGCTGGCTGTTTTTTAATTCGGCGTCAGGGGCGACGTTAACATTGCAGTCATTAGCAACGACAGGAAAAAGGAAAATGCGTCTTATGTGGCTTGTTCTAGTGATGACATAATCATGGATATGGTGAAAAGTCGCTATCGCCAGAGACGAGACAAGTGTTAGTTCGGATCCTCTCCAACTATGCATCTGGTTTTGATTTCGCAATCAATAGCAGCGGAATTTCCGCACCACCTTTACGCACTCGTCATGCGATTGATACTGGTTCCGCCCATCCCATTCGTCATAGACCATGAAGAGTATGTCCGTCGGAGCCTAAAGTTATTGCTGAGCAGGTGGAAGAAATATGGTCTCAGGAAATTATAAAGGAGTCGTCTATTCCCTGTGTAGCACCAGTTATACTTGTAAAAAAGAAGGACGGGTCTTGGAGATTCTGTGTAGATTACCGGATGCTCAACTCAGTTACAAAAAATGACGTTTAGCCGTTTCCCCGCATCGACGACGTTATCGATTGTTTGCACTCTGCTTCGTACTTTTTTTCGGTAGACCTCAAATGTGGATATTGGCAAATCTTCATTCATTATGTCGATAAAACGGTTTTGATAGCTCCTAAAGATTTATTTGAACTTAACGTCATGTCATTTGGTATTTGTAACACTCCAGCCACGTTTGAGCGTTTTAAGGATACAGTTCTCCGTGCCCTAAAATGGGAAGTTTGTCTTTGCTATCTTGATGACGTTGTAATTTTCGGCCGCACGTTTGAAGAACAAAATCGTGAACTTGAAGTCATTCTCACGTGGCTTGAGAAAGCAGCACTTACCTTCAATTCCAAAAAGTGCCATTTTGTTATTCGTGAAACTCTAGTTCTTCGCCATCTCGTAGACAAACATGGCGTTCGGCCTCATCCCCACAAAATTACTGTGTTCAGCACTTTCCCTCAACCATGCTCGCTACAAAAACTCCGAAGCTTCCTGGACTTGTGTTCGTATTTGCGGCGCTTTGTTCTTTGCTTCACCGATGTTGCTGAGCCTCTTACTCATCTGCTCAAAAAAGACGTACCCTTCAAGTTGACTAATGAGTGCGAGTCATCGTTTTCTCAGCTGAAGCTTCTACTCATTTCTGGGCCTATTCTTCGTCATTCTGACGCATCAGCCCCAACTGAGGTTCATAGTGACGCCAGCGGAAACGGCATCGGCGCAGTAATAGTTCAGCGTCAAGGTGCCACTGAACTTGTTATTGCCGACGCAAGCCGTATTTTGAGTAAATCGGAGCGCAAATACTTTGTTACAGAGCTAGAATGTCTGGCAGCTGTCTTCGCCGTGCACAAGTTTCGCCCGTACATTGATGGCCGCCGATTCTCCATCGTCACAGCCCACCACTCACTTTGTTGGCTCACTGGTCTACGAGATCCAACCGGTCGTTTTGACCGATGGGTGCCCCATTTGCAAGAACATCACTTTGATATTTGCGTCTAGAGTGGCCGCCGTCACGCGGACACTGACTGCCTATCACGACTTCCGCTTCCCACGACTGAACGCGACGCCGACAATTTAGACGACTGTCTTGCCACTCTTGACTCACGTTTTCTAGATTTGGAAATGTTCCGTACAGAGCAACATCAAGACCGTAGTCTGGCTCTTTTTTTCTCATATGCCAATGTTAAGTCGCTTCCTAGCCCCTTTGTCATGCAGGATGGCATTCTTTACAAGTGAAATTTCACTTCAAAGGGCGCCCGCCTACTTTTGGTTGTCCCCAAATCATTGCAACCCAACGTGCTGCAAGCTATGCACAACGATCCAACATCTAGGCAAGTGTTGTTTGCCAAATCTATCACCGCACACTGAAACGTTTTTACTGGCCCTGCATGTGTCAGGCTACAACTAAATATGTGACCAGCTGTGAGCATTGCCAACGATAGAAGAGTCCAACAAGTGCGCCGCCAGGATTTCTTCATCCCATACCGCCTCCGTGTTTTGCCTTTGAGGTCGTTCGTATTGACTTGATGGGCCCATTTCCACAATCTTTCTCTGGGAACCGCTGGATTATAGTTTGTGTAGACCGCGTCTCTCGTTATGCTGAAACCACAGCGATCACTGCCGCAACGGCCGATAACGTTCGTAACTTCCTGCTACGCTACGTCATCCTCCGGCATGGGCCTCCTCGTGCCATCATGAGTGACCGTGGCCGGCAGTTTGTAGATGATGTCCTTGAAGACTTGGTTCGCCGGCCTGCTTCCCTGTTTCGTCACGCCACTTCATACCATCCGCAGACAAATCGTTTGACTGAGCGTGTCAATAGGACAATCATTACAATTTTTCTATGTACGTTGATTTCAAGCATAAAAACTCGGACGATGTTTAATCGTTTATTACCAACGCCTACAACACTGCGCTACAAGAGACCACCGGCTTTAGCCCACTTTACCTTCTCTACATCCTTGAGCCGCGTTATCCTTGACACAATTCTCCCGTTTTCAGAGCAACAAAACTACTCCCTTGCAGAGACACTCTGTCGTGCAGAGGAGGCACGGTAGATCGCGCGTCTCCAGACTTTCGCAGCCCAAGACCGTTCAAAGGCTCACTAAGATAAAGGACATCGACATGTGACGTAAAGTGAAGGTGATATGTTGTGGCTATGGACTCCACATCGTATGAGAGGCTTGTATCAAAAATATCTGGCCCGCTATACAGGTCCCTTTGTCGTTTTGTCGCGCCTTAGCGACGTTACGTATGTGATATCATGCCTCACACCTTCTGACCATCACCCCAAGAAAACTGACGTCGTACGTGTCAACCAATTGAAGCCATACCACGCGCGACACTGACTAGCTCGCCCAGTGGGCATTGTCTGCAACAGGGTAAATGATACGGCGCTTTCAATGAAGTGGGTTAGAGGAAAAACAAGTGAATGTGTTCTGTGCCAGGCCTGACTTCTTCAACAATTCATCATCCTGCCTGTACAATAAACGTCTCTCACCCATAACAGTATTTAACACCAACCAATCTGTGGATAAACTGGGGAGAACGATTTAGTATTCATTGTCCTTTGCCGAAGACCTGTTTCCGCGGCCGAGCGTTGCCGCCATAGATGCTCCGTCGGAGCAAGTGGTAGCAGGTCTATACGTTGTAGCGACCGAGTGATTAGGGTGATGGACTCGAAATCCACTAAATATTTTCGCCCAGGTTTGAATCCCGCCGACTGATACTTTTTGCTATATTCTCAATATAAACGCTATCTTTGCATAAAGTAGAACCGAGTTCCACGCTGTTCCCTTTGGCGGGCCACCCTTTTGCCGTGACGTCACCATGCCGAGACACGATGCCGAGCTCCTGCCGATTACTGACGTCGGACAACCACGATGTGCGTCTCTTGCAGATTAGCCAGCGACCCTGAAATCAATACCAGATGTCCAGGTATGGCCGCTCGAAGGTGCCTAGAATGCGATCGCCGTTCGACTAAGCTTGAGTGGTCAGCGTGAGCGGCGAGATGACAAACACGTTGCACCCCGCTCGCTAGAACCAAGATTCGCCGAAGGAGGCAGCATCGCCGGGAGACTACACGTATTTGGTTTGTGTATGTCTAATTGTGGGGCGGGGTGCCGGCATAATGACAGTAGCGTGTGCTGCGGGCCACGGCATTGAACAGTGCCGTATGAAACTATCTCCGATATAGGTATCTGGGGGGACGAGGCTGTATTTAATCATCCCTTGCCGGCTCCTTAGTGTGGTTCATTAAGCTTGTTCAATAGACAGCCTTTTTAAATGTAGAGCTTTAGAGTGAGTGCTTCAGGCCAGAGAGCCCGTGCCATTTAAGTAATGTAAATTAACCCTCTCTACATAGTTCAACCTCCTGTCTCGACATCTTGATCCCGGATCTCTGGTGCCAAAAACCCCGGTTGCAACAAGTGGATGGCAGTGATGGGATGAGGCTTAGCGAGGTAGAGCGACCTGACTCCCGAGGTCAGCAGAAAGCCCTTGCCTTGAAATTTGGTGGGATCGACGCAGCGTACCACGACCGCACGTATTCGAGTGGGTGCGTGGCTTTGCGCTTGAGATGTATCCAGTCTTTTACCTAGATCCGTTTGGAGAAAGATATAACGAACAACTGTCAGGTCTCTGTGGTTTTTGTGTGAGGACAGAGCAGCACTTGATGATTATCTGAACAAGTAGGTTGAGTACGAACGCTTAGGTAATTTACTAGTCACGTAAGTGAATTTGCGGCAGTAGTAAGTGAACGTTGCAGAAAATTTTCGGGGAATTGAAGAGAGCAGACTAGTGCAAAAGAAATAGAAAAAGTGTAGAGAGGGAGGTTGGTGCTACTTCTGTGCTTACGCTTCTGGTCTCCGCTCTGGGATATACCAGGCTTCAATTACTCCAGACTAAGAATTAAAATGTTGTACGGTTTATGCTTTTTCACAGCTGAGCCAAAGCACTGTATTTGCCATGGACCTGATGAGATTGTCGAGAGATGACCTGCTCTACCTGTTTTGGGATCTGGACCTGTAATTCGAGAATGATGTACCTGCATCTGAACAAGAATGTCTGAACAAGAATGTATCATCTGAACAAGAATGTATAGAGAAACAGAGAATAAGGGATCAAGAACACGGGAACGCGATGCAAGAAATGGTGGAGGAGGAGGAAACATTCAAACGCGAGTGTGAAAGACTAGAACACAGGTTGTATGTGAAGCAGGGGAGGGGTCATTCAGTACAGGTAGCACACAAGATGTGCGAAGAAAAGTTGTGTGTGGTGCAAATCGGAGCTGCAGGAAACGGTAGCAACTACGAGGGTAGCAGTAGGTTCACGAATGAACCGAGTGCGGTGCCAATCGGAGCCACAGGGAAAACTAGTAACTACGAGAGTAGCAGTAGGTTCATGAATGGACCGAGGTAGGCAGATGAAAAAGAGCGGTGCTTGGAGGAGAAATCGCCGAAGGCGAGAGTAAATGCAGCGAGGTGCTGTCCCAGGGAAATTCTAGTAAAACAGCTAAGATAGTTGTAGACCACCTGGCGCAGACACAAAGAGAGAGTATGCCTATGTCGGATCTTGCCTGCGGAGTCCAAGAAGATTTCGACCCACTAGGCAAGAACACCAGCATCAGGCCAGCGCAGGTTACGGAAGTAGTCCATGGTGGAGTAGTTGCATGCAGCTCCCAGGTAGGTAAGCCTAGTCCACGTGAGAGTATCGCAATAGTGGGTCCTGCAAGAGGTTTCCAAAAGAATTTCGACCTGCTTGTCAGGGACATCGGGGCGAATTCAGGATATTAAGTTATAATCGAGAAGGGTGAGGACACTCAGTTCTGGCCATCTCCCTGCATGTGAGCTAGCTATTTCAGAAGAAACCAGCTGCAGTGTTACGAGACGCGTTAAGCTGTCCGGCAGTATGGAGAGTGATGAAGAAAGTTTTGTGTGCGCAAATCAGTTAGACGGCTCGAGAAAGACAGCTAATGAAACCACCGAGAGTGCTGGAGAGTGAGAGGTGTGAGGGGCAGGCTCAGAAAGGGCCTCTTAAGTAGAAGCGTCGACGGAAGCGGCGTCGTAAAGCAAAGAGTGCGACAACGAGCACAGCCTGCTTGAAAAAAAGTTGGTAAACATTCGAAGGCACTTAACAAAAGTTCGTCGTCGGTACCGGAGGGGCTCCACCTGTGTCCGAGTTGCCGGACGAAAAAGAAAAGCAGGCTGGGCGATCATGCAAACAGAAGGAAGGGACATAGTAAGCATAATAAGATCTTTGTCTTCGGCGCCAAAGTTGGTTTGCATGCGTCCGAGGTGCCGGACGAAAAAAAATAAGGGTGTGTGGGCCAAAATACACGCAGAAGGAAGGGGGTCGTCAACCTGCCGTAGATCTATACAACGTTTATGGATACTTTTTATGTATCATAAATATTTACTTCGACTTCGGGGAGCAGGCAGCCAGCTGCAGTTCCCGCCACTGTGGTGCTGCAGGCCTACTTTGCACCAAGCAAATGAGGGTCATATGCTACAGCTAGGCACGATGCAGCCGGTGAGCAGCGTTTACAGAACACCGCTGTCACAGGTCCCGTTAATCAGGGAGGCGATTGCCAGGCTAATTCCAAGGGCCAAAGTATCGCCCCCCCGAACTGCACCACGAAAGCGCGGAAAATTTAGAAGTGGTCCTATTTGGCACACCAGTGGACGCCGGCTGTGGTCCAAAGAAGGAGTCAGAGCCCAGAGTTTATAAACAAAACAAAGTCGTATTCTCAAGTATGGAAGATCTAACGATACGCAAAGATGCACACTCGGCAATAGTTCAGTACATTATTTCGCCAATCAAACATAGGACTACCCAATACAATCAGCTACACCCGAAACAGCGGTCACAAGCCAAAATACGCACTTCAATGCGAGCACATACATCAAACAACCAAGACACCTATAGGCGATAGAGTTTAAAAACTTATTCAATTCATGTCCTTGGAACAAAATGTGAATTTTACTCTTCCAAGAATCACTCACTCAAAGTCCAGCGCTGTTTTCGATCAGCTGCCACCGAAGTTTCTCTTCCAGGAAACCTCGCGTCTGCAATTAGCCGCTCTCCAAGCACTAAACTTTCTCGCCGGTAACACATTGGCTTCCCACGCGTTGCGATTGTGTGGCGTAATCGTTCAGCTGATATCATGTTTACGCTGTGCCATGGCGCCCCTGCCGGGGCAACGCCCTGCGCATGCGTGCAATACAGGCACAGGTATATACTCAGAGTAAATAAAGAGTACGTGGGCGTTTTCCCGTTCAGGTTCTACACGGTGTCGTTCATCGCGGAAACCCGACATGGTGTCAGAAGTGTAGCGCACTGCCTTTCGAGCTATGGCGAGTGCAGAAAATACGGGTTTCTGCCAGCCCTTCCCGGCACAACTGCCATCAAGCTTCAACTTTTACAAGGTGTCACAGTGGCCGGCCTGGGTGCAAGACGTCGACGAATATCGATTTGCTTACGGCCTTAGCGAGCAAACATTGGGGGGCCCAGGTATGTACGCTGATGTATACGATGGGGCGACATGCTCGCAACGTATTCCGGACCTTTGAATCATCGGAAGAACAGTCAAAGGACTATGAGGTGGTGAAGAAACACTTCGACGCATACTTCATGGCCACAGGAAATTTGGTCTACGAATGTTGGTGCTTCCGTTGTCGCCACCAAGCTGCAGGTGAATCGGTGGACAAGTACGTGACGGCGTTACATACTCTGGCAGATAGGTGTGACTATGGCGTGATGAAAGAGAGGATGATTCTCGACCGTTTCGTCATTGGACAACGGGACTGCAAGCTGTCCGACGCCCTCCAAATGGATGCAACACTGAATCTCAAAACTGCACTGTCCAGGGCAAGAACGGAAGACGCGGTACAACAACAACAACATGATCTTCACAATAGTGCGTACTACCAAGCACCGGCCTCGAGGTCGATGCAGTTCATCGAGAAGCTTGCGGGTGGGCAGAGCACAAACGGGTCAACAAAAACATCCGAAAGTGTGCGGTGTGTTGCAGAGCCCGTCATTGGAAGTCATCGCGTCCGGTAAAAGGAGCAATCTGCTACGGATGCCAACAACGGGGACACTTCGCTGCGGTGTGCCCACAAAGGCAGGGCTTCACGAAGGCCGAAGCAAGTGCATCCGAGGTAGGCCTATGCAGTATTTGCCGGAGCCACGCTTCGAGTGAGAAATTATATCGAAAGGGTGTAACGTACTTTGTTGGGACTTTAGCTGGTACGTTTGCAAGAGCTCGCTTTGTTCAAGTCGCTATTGACGGGGTGACCGTATCTGCTAATGTCGACACAGGAGCAGATGTCAACGTTGTTCTAGCATCATTCCCAGTTGTACCAAAAGATCTACAGCAGTCTAAGGTAACTTTGAAGGGGCCAGGCAGTGAAGGGTTAGACCTAAATGAAAAATTCACTGCCAGTATTCTGTGGAGACGATGTCAGCTTAGGCAGGACGTTTTTGTCGTCAACTCGGCGAGTAATGTCATTTTAGGCTTGTCGGCAATAGAACCTTTAGCAATTGTGAAATTTGTAGACGAGGCCTCAGTTCATCAAACTGTGCAAACGCGCTTCCCTTCTCTCTTCTATGGTTTAGGTACCACGAAAGGAGAATACTGTATTAGTCACAAAGAAGACGCAGTGCCCTATGCTATTTACACCACTCGTCCTATACCCATCCCACTGAGGGATGGCGTGAAATGCGATCTACAGGAAGTGGAAAGAAACGGAGTTATTCGTAAAGTAGAAGGGCCGACCGAAAGATGTGCTGGCATTGTGCCCGTCTTGAAGCCTTTCGGGCAAGTTCAGATCTGTGTTGATCTTATGCAGTTGAATAAGAGTGTGAAACGTGAGCGGTTTTTGCTCCCCACTGTTGATGAGACACTTGCGCTGCTTAGCGAAGCGTTGGTGTTTTCTAAACTTGACGCGAACTCGGGATTCTGTCAGGTAGAGCTAAGCAAGGGCTGTCAGCTACTGACAACAATTATTACTCCTTTTGAACTTTATCGCTTTGAGCGTCTGCCGTTCGGAATAATATCTGCTCCTGAGTATTTTCAAAGGCAGATGTGTGAAATGCTTGATGGAGTGCCGGGGGTCGTAAACCTAATGGACGATGTACTGGGCTTTGGTTCGTCTCAGAAAGAGCATGATGAGAAACTGTTCCAGATTTTAAACCGATTGGCAGAAGCCGTCGTAACCCTGAATCGGGAAAAAGGCCAGTTCACTGTAAAAGAGCTTTGTTTTTGGAATGCCGAGTGAGCAAAGATGGCATACGATCGGACCCAGCTAAAGTTAGAGCGATCAGGAGTATGAAGCCACCGGAAAATGTAAGCGACTTGCTCCGGTTCATTGGTCTCACAAATCATTGCTCGCGCTTTATCCCCGACTTAGCAGACAAGACCGCGCCGTTACGTGAGTTGCTGCAAAGGAACAAGCAGTAGAGTTGGGCTGCACCTCAGCAATTGACCTTTGACAGCGTAAAGCAGGCCATCTGTTCCGATAGATGTATGGCAAAGTTTGATCCGCATAATCCAACTATTCGTTCTGCAGATGCATCTTCGTACGGTTTAGGGGCAGTTCTGCTTCAGGTACAACCAAAGAAACACGGCCAGTTTTGTTTATTTCCAGATCATTGACACCATCAGAAATGCGCTATGCGCAAATTGAAAAGGAGACTCTAGCTCTAACCTGGGCGGCCGAACATCTTGAAAGTTACGTGAGTGGGCTTTATAACGCTGGAAACAGATCACAAACTGCTAGTCACATTGCTATGAAGGGCCCCGCTTGATTTATGTTGCCGCCCCGCGTTCAGCGATTTCGAATGCGTCCGATGCGATTCAGTTTCGAGGTGAAAGAAGTTCCAGGGAAAAACTTGGAAATGACTGACGCACTTTCTAGAGCGCCAATGCGATAGCAAAACAGTAAGCGCGTCCTTTCGGCAGCGAAGCTCAACTCGTTTGTTTCTGGCGTGTTGTCAGAATTGGGCGAGTCGGACCAGTTTCGACTGGTTGCCGAAGAACAGGCAAAGGACGAGACTTACCGTATGTTGTGGCGTTATCTTCCTAAAGGATAGCCGAGTCAAGCTTCGATGTCAAGCGTATTGAGGCCATATTGGCAGAATCACTGCAACTCTGAGCGTCTGCAAAGGAGGGCTCATGCATGGTGCGCGCCCCCGTTGTGCCGCACTCGCTCCAGAATACAATGTTAAGTCTGCTTCATGAAGGCCATCAGGGTATCATGAGGTGCAGGGCGAGAGCAAGAGAATCCATTTCGTGGCCTGGTTTAAGCTCTCAGCTTGCTACCGTGGTTGGCGATTGCTGCATTTGTTCACAGTTTCGAGACCAGCCGAGTGAACCTATGATCCCAACCCAGACACCTAATCGCCCATGGCAAAGGGTCGCAGCAGATATCTTCCACCTCCATGGCTAGAACTATTGGTTTTAGTGGACTATCTATCGCGCTTTCCTGAGTTATGTTTGCTGACATCTCTTCCCAGCACCAGCGTTGTTAGTCACATCAAAGATGTGTTTGCAAGGCATGGTATTCCGGAAGTGCTGGTAACGAACAACGGTGCTCAATTTGTTAGTGAGGAATTTAAGGCGTTCGCGAGGGCTTATGAGTTCCAGAGTGTGACGTGTAGCCCGAAGTACCCACAGGCAAATGGGTAGGTAGAACGAAAGGTGGAAACAGTAAAACGGCTACTCTTAAAGTCTCATGATCCCTATTTGGCTCTGTTAGCCTACAGGGACACAGCGGGACTACTAGGCAGAACACCAGCGGAGCTGCTCATCGAACGGCGGTTTCGTACCACTCTGCCTCTCCATCCAGACAAGTTGATTCTAAGGACACCCAAGCTGAAAGAGGTGCGGTGAAAGGATACGGCTGTCCGGGACAAGCAGAGACAAAAATACGGTCGCCGCCACGCTGTCCGCCACCTGGTCCCATTGGCACCCAGGGACAGTGTCTGGGTCAAGGAGTGAAGACGGGAAAACGTCATCTGTCGGCACGCTAAACGGCCACGGTCGTATCTTGTTCGTTTGAAAAGCGGCCTCCAGATCGAACGCAACAGAAAATTGCTATTCAAGGAAGCGCCAAGCAGAGTCGCACAATCCTACGACGGGTCGTTCGACTTTCCCCTCGGCCTGGAAAGTTCAATTGCTAGCAGCCAGTCCTACTTCAAAGCTCCCCCCTGCGATCACACAGACGATCGCAGTAATTTTCAACTGGCACGAATCCCAGGCGAGTGTGTCACCCGATTCGGTAGAATTGTAAGAAAACCGGACCGTTGTGGTATTTCTGAATGTAGTGCTGTAGGTAACTTTTGGACTTGTGTGTGCAGGTAACTTTCGACTGGTCTGTGGCTGTTTTTGTTCTGTTCGGTTAGTCGTAATGCAATAAGAAATGTTTTATGGTGTTTTTAAAGTTCTTTTGTTTAAAAGGGGAGATGTGGCGTAATCGCTCAGCTGTTATCATGTTTACGTTGTGCCATGGCGCCCCACCGGGGCAACGCCCTTCGCATGCGTGCCATACAGGCACAGGTATATATTCAGAGTAAATGAAGAGTACGGAGGCGTTTTCCCGTACGTGTTCAACACGGTGTCATTAGTCACGGCAACCTGACAGATTTCAGGATGCGTCTTTACTTCCTAGCGGTAGACACACAATTCTTCTTCTGCTGGAAGCACCAGCCTTCACCCTTCAGGTGGAAACCCTCTTCATTACCTGCTTTGTCACAGACGACAAAAGCCTTCGCGGACACCACGGAATGACCCGACGATCACTTGCGCAAAACTGCTTACGTACACTGGCGTAAACTGTCTTCGTCACCTGCTTTGTCGATAAGGACAAAACCTTCGCCGACACGGCGGAAAGACCCTACGCACCCTGGCGCAAACTTCCTTCTTCTTCTGTTCTGATTGCCTTCTCCGCGGCTCGCTTAAATACATTTCGCAATAGATTCCAGAAAATTATAATCGTTTCGTCGGCGCGATGAACAGCCAAGGCTGGGAGAAAGAGCGGAACGTTTCGAGGACCGTCCCCGACACATGACGCAACTCTACATCACCGTGCCCCTTTCCATCCAGATCTTTCCGGGGTTTTCTCTGCGTCGGATGTGAGGAGGTTGGTCAGCGGAACTACACTTCCGAGGGTGAGAGGCGGCGTGCCCGGGGAGCCTTTGGATGCATGTTTTCTTTTAAAGCGTTGACCTTGGGCCGTCTCTCTAGTGCTTGTTCGCCGAATTCGGCGGAACGCTCTTTTTTGAGCGCTGTTTGTGACAACCACAACTTTTCAATTTAGACACGAGGAGTATAGGAGTATAACGTAGAGCCTAGATTCACTTCCAGCGTCTTTCCAGGTCCTTGGTGAAAATATAGCTCACGTTGCTTGGTGCTAGACGAGCATCTGTCGATTGAAGAGACGTTTTGCTGCCCTGTAACTTCAGGTAGTAGAAACAAATTATAGAGCTCAGTTGTATTAGAAACGTCTCACCGAAGCCGCGGCTAAAGCTGTGACTCATCTGCTTGTAGCTTTTGTTTAGAAGCTATTTTTGCGAGTATCGTGGACGCTTTGCACAATAACTTGTGCAGCAAAAAGCACCTCAGCGGGCCGTA
This sequence comes from Rhipicephalus annulatus, assembly GCA_013436015.1. Taxonomy (NCBI): domain Eukaryota; kingdom Metazoa; phylum Arthropoda; class Arachnida; order Ixodida; family Ixodidae; genus Rhipicephalus; species Rhipicephalus annulatus. Next base: position 60,520 of record WOVY01003315.1, on the reverse strand, counting down.
CCGTAAAGGAAATTGAAAGCCAGCCATTGCTCTAAGTTATCAGCCACAGTTGAAATCCCACTGAAACGACTCTGTTTCTCTCTTCAGCTGGTATATAAATCGTTGCACTTTCTTCATCCGAAGTATTCAAATTTGTAGGTGTCTGAGTTGACAATTTTTAGGATCATTGAAAATGCAGATTTTGTGAAGATAGGAAAAAATCTGTGTATTGACACAAAAACACTTGTCACTGTCACACACTGGTCACGAGCATTCGATTTTCAATTTTAAACAAGCGGATAGCTTAATTTCTGTAACAATTCGGGCTTGTGAGAGGCAAATGAAGCGTAAGACAATCTGCTGTGTATTTATACTCATTCGGTCATTTTGCTTCCTCCATGATGGATGTACTATGAAGGCACACTTTCGCACTTCAGCATATCTTCAACTAGATAAGTGAGAGTCACTGGGCATGCAGTTTTCTTTTCTTTTATTCAGCGGTCGTATCTGAAGTCTTAGTTGTTCTCGAGTGGTGGTGGTGCAGATCAAGCGTTTACTCAATTCGTTGGTTGCAATGTACACAATGTTCTTGGTTGTTTTTATCATTTTTATTTTTATTGTAACCGCTAAAATGACACAAGACACACATACGCCTGTTAGCCCCAATCATGCCCACACAGTCCTTGTGATAAAGACTTTTTTAGAGGCGCACTTTCTCTTTTCGCTGTGCCATTATATGTATTCTGTGGATACTGCGTTATAGAAAGTTATCAGTGGAGGTTGTTTGTTCTCCTCATGGACCGATGAACTCTCGTAGCAGGAAAATTGAAGCGCACTTCTTTTTTTTCAATCATTGAAAAAAAACTTGAGTACTCCGAGGGAGCGGGGACCTCTTGTCGGCATTATTGTGGCAGATCACAAGGCAGCAGGAGTTGGTTGCTGTAGAGCTACCCTTTATCTTGCGGCTTCATTGCAGTTACGCTTGAAAATTTGAAAATAAATAATGAAATCCATCACTGCTCGACATCCATGCACCTTGGTCGACTTAGACTTTCCATTTATGGTATGCCTATATGGCTTCAGTATGTCGCTTTTTTAAAGTAAACAACGTCCACCTTGCGTGTCTTTCCCATGGGCCTTTCCCACTTCTGGAGTAATAGCATGGGTGGGACAGCGGAGAGATGGGGCGTTTTATGGGCTTTTCCTCTACGCGCTGGTGCGCGCGGTCTCACAACACATCAATATGATGTCCGGAGGGTCTGAGCGATGGTGCACGAGATAGCAGCAACAGTATAATTAACCTCGGGAGACGTACGTACGTACTCGATGCGTCCACACGTGGTCATGCTTAGATCATGCCCGCGATGTCTACAATCAGAGAGTTTTCTACGTCGTGAATGTCTTAATATTTTTTGACTGCATGTAAGCGTCGAAATGTCTTCAGAAGACCGTAAAAGCCTGTCATGCGACGAGACATACACACAGAAAAAAGTGTGACCGAACACCGGAATGGAACGCACGAAACTGCAGCTGCAATGAAGCTAGAGGAAGCAGCTGGTTACTTGGCGCAAAGTTAGACGGCAGAGCCCTTACACTTCCTTGAAGCAAATCGCGCGTGCCTCGAAAAGAGGAATTAGAAAACTGAAAAAGTATCTATAAACGTTGGTTCTATCCACGGCGGGTTTGATGGGACATGGGAGTGAAAGGTGGCTGCCTCGTCAGAAGTAGCTGAGCAAGGGGAACGATGCAGGTCACCACCGAGGAGCTTAGCGGGGCTCGGAGGCGAATCGAATGGGTTTTGCAATAGTTCTCTCCCCCCTTCGCCAAGAAACGCTCACAGAGCACGACGGCCACTCCTTCCTCTCAAAACTGAGTTACAGCGGTGAGCGTTTGGAAAGGCCCGTTAGCATATATGTTTGTTTTTATATGCGAAGCATTTCTTAGCGAACTTCGGTGACTTTGAGCGTATCTGTTAATTTATCTATCTAGCCTCTTACGTTTTGGTACTCTCATGGTCACCCCCTCAACTTGGCGTGAGTCAAAGTTAGCATGGTAGAATAAGATGGTTCAACAAATATGACGCGCTGGTCCAGACATAAATAATGTCACAATCTCGACGCGTACCTCGTCAAACACTTTCCGTCAGACAGTGGCACATACTCACGGGCGGGTATGTGCATCTGGCATGCGGGTATGTGCCACTGGTGATTGACCCTAAGTATCTACCCAGAAACAACGAGAACACACAATGGCAATTTGGACGCGTGAGCGTTAACGAAATCTGACATCGGTAGCGTTGACCCCACGAATGCAAAGAATTAAAGTCAGGGTCCCAGCTGGAATCTAACCCAAGCGTTCTGCGCGGCAATGAAGCGTTTTACCACAGAGCTACTACGCCAGGCCTCAGAACTATATACTTTTCAAATAGCCGCTAATCTCTGTGAAACGCCAATTGTGGTTACAGTGCTGCCTACCCAATTTAAAAAATAAACATTACATCTATACTCCTTTGATAGAGCCATCACGTTGGTTCAACGTCCATCGGGGCTGGTTGCCATGCTATGAAGGTAATTTATGTAGCAGTGTCCACGGCTGGAATCTTCGCGAGAATGAGTGCTTCATATCAGCTTCCGGTGTTACTGATACGCTTGTTCCAGTTGACATCAAGGCGCAAGTGCAAACAACTTATTATATAAACATGTGCAACTCTTCAACTTATGACTGTGCGTACAATTGTGCCTACATTTAGCGTCAATTCATCACGTGTCACTGAATAAAAAATTGCAACATGGTCACCCTTCCTCCGCATGTTTTACATAGCGCCGATCCACAGATACGTGGGACCTGCCGAATTTTTTATGTTCCTAGTTTTTGTTTTGACTGTTTTGTTAGTTTTGGTTTTGTAACAAGTTGTAGGTTTTTTAAGCAGTGTATGTATTGCTTTTAAAGGTAAGCGCTGTGCGATTGCATAACGACACACCTAGGAGCGTTTGTCGACTAAGAAGGACGTTAAAGGGAGTTTGAATGAGCGCGGAGACGTAAGAGTATTCCTCGTAAGTTTTTCAGGGTTCATGCGGAAGTTTTTTTGTTGTTATTTTGTTTGCTCCGCATGTGTTCGTTGTGGACGTGAGTAAGAATGTTAGTTCATGATGTTACGTGTATGTTCTAGAAAAGAGTGGTAAAATTAATAAGTAGTTAATCCACGCAGTAGCGTAGTTAATCCACGCAGTAGCGCTATAGCGTGCGTTTGTGGACGTGTAATGTGAATGTTCCTGATGCTTGTGCAGCATGCCGGTTATCTTTTTGTCAGCTCAAAGGAAACTGACGACTAGCTTAGGCGGCACAAAATTTTGGGAACTAAAGGAGAACGCGAAGGACAAGGCTTTATTTTAGGAGTATGAGGCCTGGTAGGTTACAGCGGATTACTAACACTGGCACACCAGTATGCCACGAAGATCGCATCGATTGGGAGTTTATCTTCTTAAAAGCATTTTAGGGGAGGAATATTCTTGCATTATAATTGGGAGCTTGAGGAAAAGCTAAAAAACGCTGTGATTGCTGAATTGTGTTGGGTTATAGGCTTGAGAAAGGTTTGTTTTAGAATATTTTCGGACTGGATGTGTCTCAAGTGCGGGCAGGGTGCTGTTCTGTGTCTTTGGTTGTTTGTATGTCTGTGTCATCCCAGGGAGGAAACGTCCATGAATGATTGAAGATTGCCGTATGGCGTTATGGGCAGTGGCCTGAATGACGCCACCGAAAAACGACGCTTCAGGCAACCTGTACGGCTGGTACCCCTCAGGTTGATTTTCCCGCCGGAAGACGAGCTGTTGCGTTTGGTGGGCTACCCTTTTGCCGCGGCCGCCAATACAGAAGAAAATCAGCCGCTTTCTTTTGTGGAGAAAAGGAGCCGCGTCAAGACGCCTTTTAATTTCCATGCACTGGGTGCTGCATGGCTGAAATTACTCTACAAAACACCTCTGTCCTTCGGGTCCGCGCAGAGATGCCTCACATGGCGCCTTCGTGCCCCGGTAAAAGCCACAATGTCGAGCTTCTGCCGATTACGGACATCGGACCTACACGCTGTGCGTCTCTCACTAATGAGCCACCGACCCTCAAATCAGTATCGGATGTCCAGATATGGCCACTCAGAGGTGCCTAGACCACGATCACCATTCGACAAAGCTTCAGTGGTCGGCGCGAGTGGCAGGATGACAAACACGTTTCACACCACTCGCTGGAAGCAAGATTCACTGCAGGAGGCAGAATCGCCGGGACCATAGACATGTTTCTTCTGTGTATGTGTGTTTGTTGGTGGTTGCGCCGGCATAATGATGCTCGTGTGTGCTGCGGGACATGTTATTGGAGAGTGCCCTATGGACCTATTCCCTGATCTAGGGATCTCGGAAGATTAGACTGTATTTATTCAGCCTTCGCGGGCTGCCAAGTGTGGTTCACGGAGCTTATTCAGCGGACAGCTTTTTTCAATGTAGAGCTTTTAAGTTAGACCTTTAGGCCAGAGAGCCCGTGCCATGTTAAGAATATAAATGAACCATCTCTACGAACTTCAACTTCCTCATACTTCGACATCTTGATCCCTGATCTCCGGTGCCGCAAATCCCGGTCGCAACAACGCACGCAGTCGTGGCCGAGTGGTCAAGGTCATTGACTTCATTTCATTTCATTTCATTTTATTACCTTAAAGGTCCCCAGGGGGACATTACACAAAGAATGGGGTTACAAAAAACGTACAAAAAAGCCATGATTTAGCTTGAAAAATGGCTTGTGACGCTATGCATAAATGTTGATGGACAGGTAATTGCTGCAATAAGGTGGGGGAGGTCATTCCAATCTTTTGCCTCACGAAGAAAAAATGAGGCAGCAAAAGTAATGGTGCGGGATTGTTGACGGGCAACATGAAAGACATGGCCAGTGCGATATGACCTGCGAAATGGGGGGAAATGTAAGGTTCGATTGCAAGTGGACTCTGAAAAAGTTTAGGAAACAAGCAAAGGGTGACAATGCGGTGGCGGGAAGATAGAGGGGACAGGCCAATTTCTTTTTTTAAAGATGACACGCTAATGTGATAGGCATATGAGGAATGAATAAATCCAGTAGCACGGTTTTGAAGTGATCGAGTGCAGTAATGAGATACGCGTGTTGTGGGCTCCAAATTGACGATGCATATTCAAGCTTGCTTTTTACGAGGGACTGATATGCTAATAATCTTACATGGCAAGGTGCGTTGCGCAGATGACGTTTTAGGAAGCCGAGAGTACTATTAGCAGCTGCGATGATAGTCCGGATGTGCTCAGCCCAAGTTAGGTCACTGCACAAAGTTAGGCCAAGGTATTTGGAGGATTGCACAAGTTGAACAGGAGTGTTAGAGATTACGTAGGAAGTGGTGAGCGGGTTATGGCGACGCTGAAACGACACAAGTTTACATTTGTTAGGATTAAGTTCTATTTGTCACCGTTCACACCAACGCTGCACTTGCTAAATGTCACTTTGGAGGCTAATTTGATCAGATACATTCGTTACTGTGCGGTACAAAACACAGTAATCAGCAAACATGCGTATGTTACAAGTGAAACTCGTTGATAGGTCGTTAATATATATTAGAAATAGCAAGGGGCCAAGGACGGAACCCTGAGGGACACATGATGTAACTGGAATAAAGTTGGAGAGCTGATCATTTACAAGGACAGATTGGGAATGGTTATGTAAGAATTCTTGGATCCAGATTAAGACTGCGGGGTGTAAGTTTAAGTGGTAAAGTTTCAGTAACAGGCGTTTATGAGGTACCTTATCAAATGCTTTGGTGAAATCTAGAAATATTCCTACTGAAACAATCCGTATGCGATGTCCAATAATTCCGTATGTTTCCGTAAGAATCTTACGGAAATATATGGAAGATATATGGGAAACATATGCATTCTTTATGGAAACATATGGAATTACTGGACTCGTATACAAAACGTTTCAGTAGGGATGGCGTCGGTTTGAAGGTTATTATCGAGATTGGAATGAAGGTCATGCACAAAAAGTGCTAGTTGAGTTCCGCATGAAAACCTTTTTCGGAAGCCATGTTGTGCAGGATGAAAAAATTAACCTTGTCCAGAAAACTGATAATGTGAGTGAATATGACGTGTTCCATGATTTTGCAAGGCACTGAAGTTAATGAGATGGGACAATAATTTAGAGGCGAGATTTTGATACCGGTTTTAAAGACTGGAATGACCTTCCCTTTTTTCCAAACGTCGGGCAGTTGGCCTGTGGCAAATGACTGCGAAAACAATAAACATAAATATTCGGCACAGACATCTACAGTGTGCTGCACTTGAAATCCATTATGGTGTTCCCGCGTTGGTTCGAATACCGCCGACTGCAGCTTTTGTTATACTCCTAATAAGAACGCTATCTGTGCATAAAAAGAACAGGGTGCCCCGCACGCAGTAATGACCAAATGGTTAAGGCGATGGACTCACCTTTGGCATCTGCCATACATTGGCAAATTTCCGCGCAGGATCTAATCCTGCCGAATGCGATTCTTTGCTTTAATCTCACTATGAACGCTATCCGTGCGTAAAAATATAACTGGGTGACGCGTACGCAACCGTGACCGATGGACTTCTACTTCCAGTCACCGCAGTGTACGGACGTGTAGATCATGAGTTTAATTGTGGTGTTTACCGTGGCCAGGATGTGCCGTGGAAACGGCATTGTTTTTGATGAAAAACAAGATTATGAAGTCGTGCTGCGGCCATCGCCCTCAGATGCGTGTGTTCAGAATACAATTGTTTCACACGGAGATATCAAGGCAAGGCCCTATCTTGCTGAAGATGTACGCATTGACTTGATCAACATGCGTATGCTGCGTGAGGTAATTGTCTTAGGCGCCTTCCAAAGAATCACGTTTTGGCTGCGACTTTCAGTACACTACAAACCAGGAAGAACTTGTTAGCGCTTCGTGACGTAAAGGTGAAGGAAAAGCGCTGCCCCGCCATTGACCCGAACAAACAGGATGTGTGGCTGAAGCTTTATTGGCTACCACATGAAGTACCAGACTAAGATGTGCGCACCGCGCTAGTAAACTGTTGAAAAGTGACCCAATTAACTAAAGAACTATGGCACGTCCATGGAAACGCCGACAAAGGAACCTCGACCCGGATCGTCCACCTGCAGCTGAAAAATTGCGTGACCACCGAAGACATGCCACGCTAGATCCGATTGGGTGGCATCAACACGCTTCTGGTTGTGCCAGGATGGGCGTCACTTTGCTTACTGTGCCGACGAACGGGCCATATACGGCGCGACTGTCGCGTACCTCGCTGCAGGCGGTGCAAACACTATGGGCACAAACACAACGATTGTGTTCAGACCTACGCCAGTGGAGCTGGGGCATTGGTTGGTGATCGTTTCGCGGAATATGTAACAGACGAAGTTGATGCAGAATACGTCGCCGGAATCAACACTTATGGTCCGGTGTACACGCCCCTCTCTAGGGCCCCAAGGACTGTGGATGCGATGCAGCTCAGGTTGAGCAAACGGGTCGTGTCAGTCAACAGAGCAAGGACCTTGGCATTATACCTTCAGACAAAAGCGACCGAAGAACCACCAAAATACCGCGACGTTAACTGAACAGCCTGAAGTCGTGAACGCCACTAAGGGGTGGGGGGGGCATGTGCAAAGTGACCACACGGGGAGAGTTCAAAAGAGAACGCGGGACAATAAAAAATGATTGGAAGTGGGCCAGCAGGCAAAACACCAGAACACAGGCGACGCAGCTCCGTGTTCATGCCGAACGTCGCGGCGGCGCGCGTCCGCCGCCCAAGCCGCGCTCGTAACTATGGGGGACAGACTTTCAACGAGGAACCAAAATCAGTACGTGGAAAAGAATGTGACAAAGATGGCTTCATTTTTATGTAGAGCGTGTGAAAGGGACACGATGTGGACAAGTTTAAAACGCTTATCGACAACATACTCTTGACTGAGTCTGGGCGATTGGTCGCTGCATGGGAAGAGTTCAAGCAAGAAGTTAAAATTTCTGCAAATAAAAGTTCATGCAAGGTGCGTTACAAGAAAAAAAAACAAATGAAAAGGAGCTACAGGGCCAACTTGAACTCTTGTTGTCACTTGAGAACACGCGACCAGGCACCTTAGCTGAAAAGATAAGAGGAGTAAAAAAACAGCTCGAAAAAGTGGATATAGATAAATACAGAGGAATATTTATACGCGCACGAGCAAAGCGCTTCTCGATGTGCGAAACACCGACGGAACGCTCACTGTGTGAAGAAAAGGTTTACGCGTCCCGTAATGAAATAAAAGACATAAAATATGGAAAGTGGCCACAACAAGCAATTGGTAAAACAAGCGTTTGTCGATTAATACAAAGGATTCCTGGGCAGCAGGGGTAAAAAAGAAAAAGACTTGGACGGTAAGTTCTTGTCAATAATGCCTATACTAGATAAGGAGACTACCGAGCGCCAAGAGCAGCCAATTTTAGTTGGGGAAATAGAAAAGGCCATTGACAATTTGTCTGAAGATAAAACACCTGGCAGAGATGGACTCTGTGCAGCCTTTTACAGAACATTTAAAGGTGAGCTTTCGAGGATATTTTATCGCCTCGTTGCAGAGGCTTATGAAGTAAAGGAAATGCCACCATCCTTTCGAAGGTCACGTATTGTGCTTATCCCGAAGAGTGATGACCCGGTAGAGCTCTTGTCGGTGAGCGCTTATCGCCCCATAAGCCTCACTAACACAGACCATAAGATTTTATGAAGTTGCTTGCCAAGAGATCACAAAGTGTGATAAAGGTATTAGAAGGACCACACCAAACATGTGGAATTAAGGGTCGAACAATTGGGACCAACATCCACACCGCGAGAAACATTCTCGAGTGCTGCGATATATGGGACAGCCAAGTAGCGATGTTGCAACTAGATCTGGAAAAGGCTTTTGACCGTGTTGTGCTTGCAATACTATTTTCAATATTGGGACATGTAAATGTTGGAAGTGTTATATTAAATGGCGTAAAAATGTTGTATAGGAACTGCTTCGCTAGCCTTCTTATCAACAACGAAGTCACGGAAAACTTTCCAATTGCTAGGAGTGTTCGTCAGGGATGTCCAATTTCCCCATTGTTATTTGCCATGTATTTGGATCCCTTTTGCTTGAACATAGGTAGCAATGACATGAATACGTGGCTTGCACTTAATGACGACTGAGGTCAAAGTATTGTCATACGCAGACGATATGGGTGTTTTTTGCAAGGACAGGGAAAGCCTAAGTGAAGCAATTGGCGTAGCAGATAAGTACTGTAAGTGGTTAGGCAGTGCTTTAAATTGGAATAAGAGTTAAAGTTTTTTGGCATGGAACCTGGGCGCAAAGCGCGACGTCTTCGAAAAGGCAAAGTTAAGCTCAGTGCCGACGAAGTACCTTGGCGTAAAATGGCAGAGTTATAATGATCTCACTGAATATTGGAAAGAAGAGACGGAAAACGTAAGAGAAAAAGTGAACAAGTGGGGAGGAAAAAACCTCTCGATATTTTCTAGCGGCCAAAATTTTTTCTATTTCTTGCGGCCGAAATTCGGTATGTACTTAAAGTGCTGTGCATGAACCGTTCAAGCATACAAAAGGTACACAGAGTTTTTACCACTTTTGTTTTGGCATCGGTGCGGGAACTCTCGCGCTGTACAAACCTATTCCCCTCAGGGAAGGCGGGTGGGCCGGGACTAGCCCACAGGTTACTCAAGGAAATAGTTTCAAGGTTTATCTTTTTGATTGAAGAGAAGCATCCTTTCTTATTTACTATGCTTCATGTTAGATGATGCTCTTATCCTGGCGAATCGCTTTTACCTTGCTGTTGTGCTGGGCGCATAGGCATTCATGATTATCTGAGCGATTTTGGTCTGCTTTCAGTTCACTAATTGTACGTTTTTTATTACAGTCTCTATGCAGGGTGACAAAAAGACAACTGTATAAGGACCTTACTTATGTACTCCTGCCTATGCCATTGTACCGTATGATGGACGGAAAAGGCACTGTGAAAAACGTCCTAAAAGGGTAAAAAGAATAGTAGTATGACCATCCGCAAAACCTTTTTTTCTTTCAACTACACATCGACACCCTTCCGGAAAAGCCATGGCTATAGGAAAGGGGTTTATTTGTTCCATGATCTGTTAATTGTCTTTGACTTCACAAGCCGGAGAGCATTGATCACCTATGTTTAGATTGTTTGGCCGCTACAATTCATTGGGACATTCTTCAGCGAACTTCAAAAAAAGAACTCCCTTTAACACCTTAAGGAATCAGTTTTTTCCCTGTTTATAGTGACACCATCATACCGTTCGTTAAGTTTACGCTGTTAAGTAGCACGCTATTTGGCAAACATGCATGGCATATCATCATCTTCATTTCAATGCACGCTCTACCAGAAAATGCTTTATTGAAAGCATAGCCTATATAAGGTGTGTATTTATAGCAGGCGAAGAGCAGCCAGAGTGCTTACCTGTATTGAATAAACTTGCCGCGCCTAAACGTTTTTAATAATACTATGCCAATTAAAGTGTGTTTGGCGCTTTTATTGCTGTGTCACTTTTTGCGAAAGTGTATTATTTCGTGTACGTGATGTACTTAACTCTGAATAAAAAAAGCAGTCGTGACCGTGTGCTTAAGGCGATGGACTCGAAATCCACTGGGATATTACCACGCAGGTTCGAATCCTGCCGACTGCGATCTTTTGCTAGAATCTCAATATAAACGCTATCTCTGCATAAACACAGAACAGGGTGCCACGCACGAAGTCGAGGCCGAGGATTCCACTTCCGGCCGCGACAGCGTACGGATGTGTCATCATGTGCTCCAATGGATTGGCGATCGCGGCCAGGCTCGGCCGCGGAAACAGCTCTTCGGGAAAGGAAAATGATTACCGACTAGTTTTGCCCAGTTCACCTACAGGTCAACTGGTGTTAAATACATTGCTTTTGCACGCCTATGTAAGCTCTTGGCTTACAAGGTTGAAGATTCTCGTGACGCCTTGTCTCGGTGGTGGTGGCTCTTCAGTGTTATCGCCCCGGCGGCGTATCGCATGAGCCACGTGAGTGAGTGAGTGAGTGAGAACAACTTTATTATGGTCTATTGCAGACGCTAATGTTGCCACGCGTCACCCGGCTGCGTGTTTGACAACCGTATGCTGGAGAACGCGCGAGACAGAGAGGAGACGCTCATGTCGTCTGCTACGGCGGTCATTGGCAGCGGCAACCACAAACGTCATTTCCGCGTTAAGTCAATTTTTTTTCTGTTTTTGCGGTCGCCGCGCTAGCAGGCAAGGCCGCCACGGACTCGCCGGTAGCGCCAGTACTGAGAGCAGCTGTGTGTGTGGGGCGTTTTGTGAATCAGATTGCTTTTGTGTTGTTTCTGAACTTCTGATACCGTAAGTATACAGTCTCGGTTAAATTGCGCAGACAGCCTGCCCAAAAGACGTATTTCTTTGCCGCAGCGTCGCTAGCATCAGGGCTCGCTTTTTCCCGTAGATCCCACAGCATCTTCGTCACGGCCCCTAAACGCATGTCAAGTTTTCATCCGGTCGGCTTATTCCGCTGTTGCAAGTACGGCCGAACGTCACTGTTCATGTATTCACCAATTTAGAGGCTACCAATGGTATTGCCTACACGATCGATGCATATCGTTAGTAATTGCGAGTTTAAACTATCATGTGCTCATAGTACGCCCCAGTCAGTTATTTTACCTGCAGCGAGAGCGTTGCAAAAACGTAAAACAGTTGTTCAATCACTGAGTATGTCCTGCTTTAAAATAAACTGCCTAGCTACTTGGCATTGCAGTGTCGGTTCGGGATGCCTGGCGCAGATTTGCAGACTTTGTGCAGCAGTCATTTTCCAAAATACTGCCCGTGTATACTTGCAGGAGACCGTGGGTAATATTTGAAGCAATATCAGACAGATATGGGGTAGTTGCAGTGCAAACCAAAAATCCATATTGGACAACATGTGCGTGGCTCCCAACTGTATCACTGTGATGGTACTGAGCAGCTTAATACTATGGCAAAAACAGATGTATTGCAGGCAGATTGTGCAAAAGGAAACTGAATGACGGTTAAGGGTGGCTTTCGTTTTCAATACATTTCTGCAGCGGTATGTTCGTTTATGCCAGATGTTCTATTTGTATTACTTCCAAGACACGAGGGCGCTGCCGGAGGGAGTAGAAAATTCAATGCACACAAATAAAGTAAGCATTAGTAGTTTCTAACTTTACAGTGCTCCTATATGGTTGCGTGCCTCAGAGAAGACCAGGTGTTTCTTTATAAGTAAGCAAGAACTAATGAACAGAGAAAGTAAAAATTCTGTGAATAATGTCATCAGGTTCCTTCTGCCTCAGCAATTTTTTTAATTTTCATGGCACCCAACTAATTCATTATTTCTATGCTACCACATTAAGCCTTCACTGTGAGTCACTCTTGCTGTCGTCATGTGGATGGGTTCATGCAGGCAACATGAATATTCACAATAGGCTCCCAGCAGTTCTTTTGAACTCTGGGACCTGCTAATGTGATATTTTTTTCAGTATACCTCTTCCACAACTGTTCTAATAAACTTGACATATATTGACTTGAACACGCTGCGCTCAAGTGTAACAATATTTTCAGAAGCAGAATGAAGAAAGTTCACCTACATTAGTTAACTGAATGGGGCCGGTTGGTATGTACATTATAAAATGTTGTATTTAGACAAGTTGTACCGATCTGTTTAAAACTCGCAAGTAAAAGCAAGCACTAGAAACTGCTCAAAATAAGAACGGCAGCGTACGGCCGTTAGACGTGGTTGTTAGAAAGGGGATTCAAGCTAAAACTATGGGTGGTTAAATTTTAGGCATGAGCTAAACACGCGTGGTGAAAAACGAGCTCCCCACGCTATGGAACTCTCGGCCATGGCCGTACGTCTCGCTCCAACAAGTCAATCTTGTCCGTCTACTCCTCGTCGTAATGGCACGAGAGTGCAGATGCCGCCTGTCCACGCAGTCAGCCCTGACACTGTTAACTTACGGCTTCAGTAGTTCGGAAACAACCCGAAAGGCAGTCGGATCACTGGCATATTGACACAACGCAGCACCGCGATCACCCGCTCTTCACCATGCGAGTGCGGCGACGGCGTCAAGCATTGCGCGGAAACAGACGAGGGCGTAAAGCATTGCGCGGAAATGACGTTTGCAGCGGTGGTCGCCAATGAGTGCCGTAAGAGACGACATAGGCGTCTACCTTGTCCCACGTGCGTTCTCTAGCATACGGTTGTCAAACACGCCACCCGGCTACTCCCACGTGGGAACCGACAGGTCTAGCCTTACGGCCCTGTCGCGGGCACACTGAACGGCCAGCATTTGGTCCTGAAGCTCTGGGCTGTGCAAAAGCGCCTCCCACTCGGGTTTGCTATAAGTCGGTCCAAGCGACCCGCGCTCCTAAAGCATGTGTGCTAATGTAGCGGTTTGCCTGCAAGCGGCATGGGGGGAACTCGTGAGGATAAATTGCGTTTAAGTATGCTAACGACAGGTATGAATGGGTTTGAAGTAAACGCAACGAGACGGCCTGTGCTTTATTGAGTTTTGAATGTGGCATTGGGAATGCCCGCCTCGCCATGTAGTAATACTTCGTAATCTCGTTGTGTGTAGTAGGTGTGTCTTTTTGTCCCACGTCATCGGCACTGGAGCCGTCGCCCAGGACGAGAGCAGCGGTGTAAGTAAGCGCGCGCGTTGCTGTGTGGGCCAACTCGTTTGGGTTCAGTGCAACGCCGTTTACGGAGACGACAGGCGCGGGGAACCAATGTATGGTGTGAGGGACAGTCGTATCGCTGGTGGAGCTGTTCAAGATCCTGGCTGCATGTGTTGATATGCGTCCTTTTTGAAAGGCTCTGGCTGCGGCTTTGGAGTCTCTGTACACCTCTTCGCACTGATCGTTTACCAGAGCGAGTGCGATAGCCACTTATTCGGCCACCTGGTGGTTCGTGGTGCCTACCGTGGTGCAGTGCGTATTCGAGCCTGTCACCCTTTTTATGCGAGAGGTGATCGCTTCGTAGAGGATGTTGCGCGCCCGATTTACTCAAGAGTATTTGTGCAGTGTCAGCAAGAAAAAAATTGTATAGGGAGCTCTTTGGAAGTGTGCTTCCAGTGCCTTTGTACCGCTTTCCACACCTCAGAGGCTATTGACAGGACGTCCTAAAAGAGTAAAGAAAATGCCGGTGCCACCATCTGTTAAGATATTCTTCTTTAAACTCCACACAAACCCACTCCCTGTTACAACTGAACCAGTACCGCCTAGCTTAACTGAGCGGACCAATTCATGCTTCTGTCACGCTCCCACGTGGACGCCCAAATGAGCACAGAAAAAAACTCGATGAATTTACTGGTAATTCATTTGTGATTCGCATAACGCACTCATTGTACCAGAACGACCAGAACTTCACAATAACGAATAGGTTACAGATAGCGGGCGGGGGAGAAATGAACAGTTTATTGCCTTGCCATATTGTAGCCTTTTCCGCTGTACTTCGCGCTTGGTCAGAGCAGTACGCGTCAGGATCGTGGTAACTACCGAGTGGACCTCCGAGGTATTGCGTTGGGACCGTCGACTAGCACAAACAGGAGAAATTCTCCAGCGTTGCCTTGCAGTTGCCATGCAAGAATCCGAAACTCTTATCCCAGTTGAGCTGGCACGAGCGCAAACGCAGAACCTTTCAACAGTGGTCGTGGCATGTTTAATACTCGCCTTGTCTGAGCAGAAGATGGTGATGTCGTCTGTGTAGACCAATATTAAACGTGTGCCACCTGTGCCTAAAGACGGTAATAAGTTAGCTCTGAGTGATGGAGAGACAGGGGAGATTGGGGTAAATTGCAAACAACAAGGGTGACAACGGGCACCCTTGCCTCACTGATGAGCCAACGTGCAGCCTGTCAGTAAGCTCACCAATAACTATGATCCACATAGTACAGTTACTATACGCCATTCTAACTTCCTCAAGTATGACGTAGCCAACGTTAGTGAGTGCTAATATGCTGAAGAGGATCTTGTGCGAGCTGCGGTCGAATTCTTTCACCAGATCAAGCTGCATCATCGACACATGCTCATCTGGCGCACCACAGCACTGGAGCACACATCGTGCAACAGCCACTTTTGCCGCGAAACTGCGACCTTTGATACCGCATGTCTGGCGGGGACCTACCACTTTGTTGTTCAGCTTGAATTATTTTCGCTAACACCTTCATGAAAATTTTATAATCGACGCTTGTGAAGCTTATTGGACGGTAAGATGCGGAGGACAAACGTTTCATGGGATCCTAACATTTTGAGATGAGCGCCACGTGCGACGTTTTTAAAGAAAATGGTACCTGTTTCGAATCATAGATTTCGAAGAAAACTCTAAGCAACATCTACGCTTACAAGCACTTGAAGGTTTTATAAAACGCCGCACTTAGGCCATCGGGCCCTCCCGCTTTCCCCAGAGTCAACTCATTGATAGCGTCTTCGATTTCACGTACTTTGATAGGACGCTCAAGACGTGCTTTGACGTTATCGTCCAGCTTCGGCATCAATCGAAGGAATTTTTTCTGGAAGCCTTTACGGGGTCCCGCTGGTGGCCTAGCAGGTTGCTAAAACGCTCAGCTATCATGCGCTTGATAGTCTCGCAAGCAGATGTGATTTCGTCATTGTTAGGTATCTCACTGCATTCTGTTTGGCACGCATATCTTTTTTTTCATTCGATAAAGCAGTTTCGTTAGAATTTCCCCGACCCATAGTTTTTCGCCTCTAGCACGTATGATGGCTGCTTTGTATTTCTGCGCATCAATTTTCCCCAGTTGACATTGCACGTCTCCTAATTCGTGTTAAAAAGAACCAGGCTGGTTACTCTCCATGCTTTTACGAAATTCGATTTGGTATCGAAGCATTCGCTAAGTATTGTTCCATTGGATTGATTGATATGTGGGGTTTAACGTCCCAAAACCACTACACAGTGCACAATGGAAAAACTTCAGCTGATAGGTAAATCCTCTCCAGCCTAGCGAGGTTGTCACGCTGGAAATGAGTGTACAGTGGGCGAGTGCCAGTGGTATAAACGCTGCCCAAGTCTTCTAAGCCATTTTAGAGCATAATCTGGGAGAGCAACTTGGCCTTCTTATCGCGAATTCATGATTTTTTGGACCGGTATTTGGCTGAACAAACGCAGTTTAAATCACCTACGAGCAGTAACATTTTCTCGCAATTTAGGTACGTTTTGAGGCACCAAAAAAGATTTGTGCCAGTTTTTATGTTTGGTGCATATGCACAGGTCGCGCGGTAGCTTAAACCACAAAGGGACAAATAAAGGACCAAGAGGCGTCCGCTATGTCAGGATACAATAGTTTGAACACAAATACCCCAGCTGTTGCGAATGAAAAGAACGCAACTGCCCGAACTACCAACCACGTAACCAACACATATATCGGAGTGTGAGCGAAAAATAATGCCATCCGATCTCTTGTTCATGGCTCTATATTTCCTTTTCCTGGACTACTACTAAGTGCAAGTCGTGGTCAAGTATTAGGTGGTTTAATTGACACTTTCACCTTCTAGCACGCAGTCCCCGAACATTGAGGGTTGCAGCTCGAAATCCCGTTCCCAATTTATTATCCATGTCAGAGAAAAATGAAGGTAACTTTTTGAGCGAGCACTCAATTCTACGTCCCGCAGTCCAGCTTTCGAAAAATCATGCTGCCCTGAACCGAAAACAAGAAAAATGGCCCCGTATCTGCATGTAATCTACAAATGTCGAACGATGATAGTCTTGCGTGTGGAGACAGTGAACAAAACACTTATTTGTTGTTGTGCGCAAAAAAAATCGGTGAATGGTATTCCGGAGCGCTGCCTTATGCCTAGTTCACAGTGAAACATCCGCTTTCTGCAGCGACCGAAATTCCCCTGCCGCCGAAACGCAGCGTCACTCGCACTGGACGTGCCCCGCTCCGCCGAATATGCCATCCACAAGGGGGTTACGCGGGATGGATGCGCTATCACCCGGTTGTTGTCGCGGCTCGCAAACGCTGCTATGTTATCTGGTGGTGTACACTTCGACGAATCTCGTACGCAAAAAGCAAGAAAAGACAGTACTGCTTACTTTGCTGGCAAGTGGCTGTCTTGTAATGCATGGAAAGCAGAAATACCACCGACGCCAGCTGCGTTGGTGGGTTTGTTTTGCTCTGCAAGACCGCAACAAGCTCGGTCACGCCAACAGCAAACTCGGTCACCTCTTTCACGAAATATGGAGGCGAAGTAGGCACAGAGTAGGTTGAACTCCAGTTGGTTTCAACATTCAGGTACGTGCACTGCGGCATAACAAGTGAGTAGGGCTTGGCCGCCATTTTTCGAAATTCCTTGACTAGCGCTCCTATTGGACCGTGGTGACCGATTCGGCGGCAGACGCCGCAAAAGTCGTTCCGAGATCGATCGGCGCGGAGAAGGCCCTTTCGGCGGATCTCGCCGCCGCCGAACCGGATTCGGAGCACTTTCGGCGGCTGGAATGCTAAGTGTGAACGCGGCCTTAGAGTGCCTCGAGCGTGCAGCTGAGGCGATCGAGCGCGTTAAGACATGTCACACGTAAGATATGAGCGACATCTAGCATTCTTTGGAAAGCAAAGCGCGTGGCCTTGAGACGGGCGTATGTGCCCGTCTGAGAGGTAATAGGAAGTTTTGAATAGCGTACCACGAGCCCTTGTGGTCGCTGCCACTGCCTATGCGTCGTAACACAAGTTGGCGTTCACAGACTGCACGCGAAAAATTCGAAATTGCGTGCGGTGATGGCGGCCCGCATGTGTTTCAGGGCTACGGTGACAGCGCTGGTTTCAGGGCTACGGTGACACTGTGATCCTGCGTTGCGGATCACAGCAGGGCTAACGGTATTCTAAAATGCATATGGCACCCGCTACGCCCGCAACGCCCGCGGCGCTTGCAAACGGTATTCTGAAACTTTCTAATAAGGTGTAGAACTCAAGGCGACGGGTAGGGGCCACCAACGTGTCTTCTTAGCAATGTGGTGGAAACACTCGCCTTTCCGTGCAAGCGTTGCAGGATCAGCGCAGCGTGATAAGCGCTACAGACCCAATAATTATTTTTATATGCCTTTGGTGGTAAAAGACGAACATGCAGAATATATACTTGTTGATATGCCTCAGATATGCTCAATAATCACTTTATCATTGACAATTGCACACGAATGAGCGCTCATCCTTGAGCATCATTGGTGGGCGCTACGGATGGGGTCGGCCGTTCCGTTTATCGGTTGATGCTGTTTAGAGTACCCGATTCGCTGTAAGGGTAGACAAACAGACAAATGTACAGACAGACAGACAGACCAAAGTTTTTACGTCAAAGGTCCCCAGAAAGAGTATCGTCTTTAAAAAGGCCAGGAAGCGAAGTACTAGAGAAGCATTTTTGCAAGCAACGCAAGTGGTAAGAACAGCCTGCTGGTTTCCTAAAAATACGCTTGTGCACAGGGCAAAAAGAAAAAGGGAGAAAAAAAACAAAGAAACAAGAACAACGCCATATAAACCGACTTCCGATTTCGTGACCGACCACGGCAACCTTTACAAAGACGGGTAAACCGCCGACCATCGTGGTTCACCCGGATTGTTCGGCTTTGGTTTGAAAGAAAAACGTCTCATCCCTGGCGCCTTTATTACGGTGGCTCGCCCCCACTGCCATCGTCTTGGCATGGCTCGCTGCTCGATGTGTGCTCGTGCAGCCGTTTTCTAGGTGCTGCGCTAGCTATTTCTTGGGTTGTATTCGTGCCCACATAAGCGGGTTGATCCACACTTGCCTGAGACATAGAACTTGATGACGTGGCCTTTGTCCCTGACGTAGCCACTGTGTCTGGGGTAGGTGCTTGTTCAAGTACCTTTCGGGGTGCCACGAGAGGTAGTTTCTCAGGTTTGCGGTGCATCCGCGCCGAAGACGACGTTGGCGGTGCATCCGCGCTGGCGCTTGTCGGAGACGCCACCTCCTCCGCGTCCGCCTCATCGATCAGAAGGTCGGCTGAGTCCTCGCTGCTCCTGGGTTCTCGCTGCTCCCGGGAAGACAGCCAGTGTCAGCGAACGTATGCTGGCGTACGTACGCTGACACTGGCTGTCTTCGTGATCAAAACGCCAGCAAGCACCAGACCTTGGAACGCGGCATTCACGGTGGATGTGGCCGGTGCCACGAAAGCGAAGGCAGAGCGGAGCTCTCCCCGGCACAACAAGTGCGAACTCACCAGCGATGCCTAGCTGGTGTAGAAGGTGATCAATTTCGACCCCAGCGTTCAACTTCTGGGTCACGACTCTTGAGTTGGATACCTGGTCCACGACACCCTCGTTACACCAATGCTCCCTGATGCCATCGGTGACCTTGCCGAAAAGCGCGAAGGCAAGTCGAACGTCCTCGTCAGGCACGCTGTGAAGGAGCCAGTACACCTTCATTCAAAGTCCCTGTTTGCCTGGTCGATGACAATGCAGTGCTTGCATTTCTCTTGCAGCTCAGCAATGTTCACAAGTCTTTTCAGCAATTCCGCGTCCTTGAAAGTGACTGCCTACACGTGGCTCATGCGATACGCCTCAAAGTGATAACATCGGTGAGCATCAACCGCTGAGCCAGGGCATCACGAAAATCTTAAACCTTGTACGGCCGAGCGTTTACGATGGCGTGCAAAAGCAATGTTTTGATAGGGGACTTCCGTTGAAGTGGGTTAGAGGAAAAAGAAGTGAATGTGTTCTGTGCCTGGCCGGACTTCTTCAACCATCCATCAACCTGCCTGTACACAAAACATCTCTCACCCGTAACATAATTAGTGGAGAGTGCCAGGTAATGTCTTCGAGCGCAGGTCAAGTACGGCGGAAGACACATCCCTGGAGCTTTGCTGGAGCCGCAGACTTGCAGGACTTCCGCTGCTCCCAATCGTGATGAACCCTGACGGTGTAATCCAACCAGCTGCGCCTAACACTCGTGGACATCATTACAGAGAGCCCGCCCGTTCTCTGGGAAACCTGGAGATGACGTCGGTGAATGGCTTATGCACCATTGGCGGGTGTGTCTGTATAACCACTGGGACACTACCAGCCAGCGCAACTACATGTCTCTTTCAATTCAATAGTATTTCTTGGGGACCTATAACGGAAAAATTTTGATCTGCCTGCCTGTCTCTATGCGTTTCAATCTGTCTGTCTGTACAATTGTCTGTCTGTCTAACTATACCTCAAACGGCACCGAACGGCCAACCCCATCTGCAGCGCCCACCAATATTGCTCAAGGTTTAGCGTTCATTGTTGTGCACTTGTCAAATAAAAAAGCAAATATTGCGTGTATCTGAGGCTCCATAACAGCATGTTTATGTTTTGTATGTCTGATTTTATGCTAGAAGAGTACACACACAAAACACTGGAATGAGTGTAGCGTTTAACGCGCTGCGCTGACAGTAAACGTGATGCTCAAGAAGATGTTTCAAACGCCTTGCTGTGACGTCACGGTGGTGGCACCTGCCCATCACTTTCCCTTCTAGACGTTATCATTTCCGCGACTGGCGCGCATCTTTCCCCCCCCCCCCCGCCCCCGTTTTCGCGTTTGCCTTCGTTTTCGATGATAACTGCCAGCTGACCCTGGTGTTCTTTGAACACTCTAATTTCTGAAGGCACTCTTACGCAGCCCCTTCAGAAAACCATTCCTCAATTTTCTTGCGCAGAGCATCAAATAAACGTTTTGTTGACTCTCTCCAGGCGCAAGACTATTGTCTTTTTACGACATATAAAGTGTAACATAGAGATTCGGGTCAATGTTTTGTTGAGAGAACCGCGTTTGTGGTACGAGAATTATGAGGAGAATTTGACTACGTGGGCGAAAACCTGAAGTGTTTTGAAGGTCCCACCATGATAAAGAAGCGTGCTGAGCAGACCCTGAGTCAAGGTGCTCAAGAATTTGAGGAGACATGTACGATGTATATTGAACAAGTTCTCAAGCCATGCAAGAGTGTGGACCCACTAATGACTGAGGAGAAAAAGGTCGAGCATCCCCTTAATGACATTGCAGAGGGTATCTATCACTACCTTATAAGAAATGATGACTTGCAGACAGCCAATGACATCATCCGACATTGCCGAGCATTTGAGGCCCTTAAAGCTCTGCGCATTTTGGCAAAGTTTGGTAGACTCCCCAACGTCACAACAGTCGCAAGTATCGACGTAGTCCCTCCAACCAGCGATCTGGCGTCAACAATACGAGAAATAGTGCACGAAGAACTTGATCAGTACGACGCTGCTGCGCAATCGAGAGCACAAAACTATGGTTCTTATACGCTGTGCGGTCCCCGCCTGCATCCATCAACGCGGCAGCTTCGTCGACTGAAGGACGCCGGTACAGTCGCGTCATCATGCCTATATGCCTGATCCGCGAAACGACTCCATGAAAAGGTACCCCCCCCCTATAGGGCAGCGTGGAAAAATTATCCCGCTGACCCTCTTCATTAGCGAGTGGGGCGCGAAGCACCTGTGTGCTTTACTGCGGCGTTCTTGGACACATAGCCCGCTTTTGTTGAGAGCGGAGTCGGGCACCTCTGCCACAGTATGAACGACCTTCAGCATTCTCACGGCGCGCAAGTACTCGGAAAGACTATCGCCGGCCACCGAATGGCTACTACCGGACCGGCTTGTAACAGACCTTCCGCAGTGATTCGCCGGCTTCTGTGCGGAATGTGACGCCACCAGCCTCCTCTCGGCAGCATCTGTCACCATCACCAGGTCGTCGGCGCCTCACTTCTCCTCTGCCGGGAAACTATGCGCCATGGACTATGGAATTGAGATAGCCGGACATTTTGCACTGCGTACAGACATGCCTCCCCTAGTTTCCATGCTACAGAATAGGGCCAGCGTTCGTTATAGATGGTTTCCCCACGGCCGGATTAGTCGACACGGGAGCAATAAGACTCGTCTTGACAAGGAAGTTGTGTACTCTTGGGGAAGACAGGCAACGTTTCGTGCATTGAGTGGGGAACCTTTGCGCCCAGTCGGAAATTGTACTGCAACTGTTACTTTCGGGGCTAAATTGTTTAGGGCTGATTTTGCAGTTCTGAATTCTACTCCTGACGTTATCCTGGGGATAGACTTTCTGAAAGAACATGGAGCCACTGTGCGTTGCGCAGATGGTGAAGTATTACTGTCTGGTTTTTGTGAAGAGCCCATGCGATGCCAACAGACTATCGCAGTTGTTGATGATATAACTTTGCCGGTACAGTCGATAGTTCAAGTGCCTGTTGATGTTTGGGGTCTCACAGCAGATAACGTTGACGTTATAATTCGCCCAATGCAGCTAAGCTGTCTGAAGAAGGATGTGGTTGTACCGCATTGCATGAATTCCGCAAGTAGTGGCAAAGCCTTGTTATCGGAGGTCAACTCTTCTTTCGAGTCGATTGTTCCGCCTGGTGGAATGAGGCTGGCTGTTTTTGAATTCGACGTCAGGAGCGACGTTAACATAGCAGTCATTAGCAACAACAGGAAAAAGAAAAATGAGTCTTATGTGGCTTGTCCTAGTGATGACCTAGTCATAGATGTGCTCAATAAGTGGCTATCGCCAGAGACGAGACAAGCGTTAGTTCGGATCCTCTCCAACCATGCATCTGTTTTTTTTATTTCGCACTCAATAGCAGCGGAATTTACGCACCACCTTTACGCACTCGTCATGCGATTGATACTGGTTCCGCCCATACCATTCGTCATAGACCATGCAGAGTATGTCCGTCGGAGCCTAAAGTTATTGCTGAGCAGGTGGAAGAAATGTTGTCTAAGAAAGTTATAAAGGAGTCATCTAGCCCCTAGGTAGCACCAGTTGTACTTGTAAAAAAGAAGGACGGGTCTTGGAGATTCTGTGTAGATTACCGGCCGCTCAACTGAGTTACAAAAAAGACGTTTAGCCACTTCCCCGCATCGACGACATTATCGATTGTTTGCACTCTGTTTCGTACTTTTCTTCGGTAGACCTAAGATCTGGATATTGGCAAATCTTCATTCATTATGTCGATAAAGAAAAAAAACGGTTTTGATAGCTCCTAATGATTTATTTGAATTTAACGTCATGTCATTTGGTATTTGTAACACTCCAGCCACGTTTGAGCGTTTTAAGGATACAGTTCTCCGTGCCCTAAATTGGGAAGTTTGTCTTTGCTATCTTGATGACGCTGTAATTTTCGGCCGCACGTTTGAAGAACAAAATCTTGAACTTGAAGTCATTCTCACGTGGCTTGAGAAAGCAGCACTTACCTTCAATTCCAAAAAGTGCCATTTTGTTATTCGTGAAACTCTAGTTCTTCGCCATCTCGTAGACAAACATGGCGTTCGGCCTCATCCCCACAAAATTACTGTGTTCAGCACTTTCCCTCAACCACGCACGCTACTAGAACTCCGAAGCTTCCTGGACCTGTGTTCATATTTCCGGCGCTTTGTTCTTTGGTTCACCCTATGTTGCTGAGCCTCTTACTCATCTGCTCAGCAAAGACGTACCCTTCAAGTTGACGAATCAATGCGAGTCATCGTTTTCTCAGCTGAAGCTTCTACTCACTTCTGGGCCTATTCTTCGTCATTTTGACGCATCAGCCCCAACTGAGGTTCATATTGACGCCGGCGGAATCGGCATTGGTGCAGTAATAGTTCAGCGTCATGGCACCGCTGAACTTGTTATTGCCTACGCAAGCCGTATTATGAGTAAAGCTGAGCGCAAATACACTGTTACAGAGCAATGATGTCTGTCAGCTGTCTTCGCCGTGCACAAGTTTCGCCCGTACATCTATGGCCGCCGACTCTCCATCGTCACAGCCCACCACTCACTTTCATGGCTCACTGGTCTACGAGATCCAACCGGTCGTCTTGCACGGTGGGTGCTCCGTGTGCAAGAATATCACTTTGATATTTGCGTCAAAAGTGGCCGCCGACACGCGCGTGCTGACTGCCTATCACGACTTCCCCTTTCCACGACTGAACGCGACGCTGACACTTTAGACGACTGTCTTGCTGCTCTTGACTCACGTTTTCTAGATTTGGAAGTGTTCCGTACAGAGCAACGTCAAGACCGTAGTCTGGCTCATTTTTTCTCATATGCCAGTGTTAAGTCGCTTCATAGCCCATTTGTCATGCAGGATGGCATTCTTTACAAGCGAAATTTCACTTCAAAGGGCGCCCGCCTACTTTTGGTTGCCCCCAAATTATTGCAACCCAACGTGCTGCAAGCTATGCACAACGATCCAACATCTGGGCAAGTGGTGTTTGCCAAGACCTATCACCGCACACTGAAACGTTTGTACTGGCCCTGCATGTGTCAGGCTACAACTAAATACGTGACCAGCTGTGAACATTGTCAACGATAGAAGAGTCCAACAAGTGTGCCGCCAGGATTTTTTCATCCCATATCGCCTTCATGGTTTCCCTTTGAGGTCGTCCGTATTGACTTGATGGGCCCTTTTCCACTATCATTCTCTGGCAACCGCTGGATTATAGTCTGTGTAGACCGCCTCTCTCGTTATGATTAAAACACAGTGAT
This sequence comes from Rhipicephalus annulatus, assembly GCA_013436015.1. Taxonomy (NCBI): domain Eukaryota; kingdom Metazoa; phylum Arthropoda; class Arachnida; order Ixodida; family Ixodidae; genus Rhipicephalus; species Rhipicephalus annulatus. The sequence continues at coordinate 35,958 of WOVY01003315.1, read as the reverse complement.
CAATGCCGCAACAGCCAATCACGTTTGTGACTTCCTGCTGCGCTACATCATCCTCCGGCATGGGCCCCCTCGTGTCATCATGAGTGACCGTGGCCGGCAGTTTGTAGCCAATGTCGTGGAAGACTTGGTTCGACGGCCTGCTTCCCAGTTTCGTAACGCTAATTCATACCATCCACAGACCAATAGTTTCACTGTGCGTGTCAATAGGACGCTATTTACAATCTTCACTATGTACGTTGATTCCAAGCATAAAAACTGGGACGATGTTTTATCGTTTATTACCTACGCCTACAACACTGCGCTACAACAGACCACCGGCTTCAGCCCACTCTACCTTCTCTACATCCGTGAGCCACGTTACTCTTGACATAATTCTCCCGTTTTCAGAGCAACAAATCTACGCCCTTGCAGAGACACTCTGTCGTGCAGAGGAGGCACGGTAGATTGCGCGTCTCCGGACTTTCGCAGCCCAAGACCGTTCAAAGGCTCAAAACGATAAGTGACATCGACCTATGTCGTAAAGCGAAGGTGAAATGGTGTGGCTATGGACTCCACAACGTAAGAGTAGCTTGTATCAAAAATTTCTGGCCCGCTATACAGGTCCCTCTGTCGTTTTGTCGCGCTTTAGCGACGTTACGTATGGGTTATCATGCCTCACACCTTCTGGCCATAGCCCCAGGAAAACTGACGTCGTACATGTCACGCGATTGAAGCCATACCACGCGCGACACTAGGGAGTTTTAGTGCTGGGTACGCAGGCGGCTTGCGTACGCAGGACGATGGGGCGGTGGTATTGCGCATGCGCAAAGCCCCAAACAGATGCGTCGCAAGATCGCTGGGGCGATGGGGCGATGCGTCTGTCAAACAACGCTGCCACCACTGTCCACCTAGCGGAGATAAGCTGCCCCGGCGCACATGCTGGCGCATCATGTTACCTTCACGGCGAGCAAAGCCGAGGCTGGCCAGATCAACCACTTTGACTAAGTTTAAGCGCAATTATTATAGTGGCTAGCCACTATACAAATAGCATGACACAAAGGCGCGAAATCTCGGACAGTATGGGTCGGCCGCCTTGTAAGGTCCACCTTCGCAAGAACTCAAAGTATCCGCACTGCGGATACTCTAGCCGTCGAGTTGAAATAAGCCAAAGTGCGAGCACTTATAGCGATTACATGGTTTCAGCCAGATTACCAAAGCTAGAATGGCCTGGAACATAGAAACTAAATATATGTCATCCCCGACCAGCTGAATAGCTGGCGCCATCTAGCGCAGCTATATTCAAACAGACAACCACAACATTGTCATTGCATAAACGTTGTGCATTGTACATCTGATGCAAAAACTGCGCAGCGACAATGTTACAAATGAGTAACGTTTTTATTTGTTTTCATCTCAAAAACATTACGCGTAAGCTAACAAGTTCATGACTGTGGTTGCACGAAGTGTCACAAGATGTCGACACTGTCATTGTAGTAACCTTGTATTTTTCACTTTTTTCGTATACCAGGATACTCTACACGATAAAAGTGTCCTGATCACTATGTATGTTTAATTTTACATTTTCAATTATAAATATAATTAAATAATACTTACGCGACAAGACGCTATGGCGCTGCGAGCACGTGTGATCTTCGTGCGGCTTGCGTTTGCGTGCGTGCCACCGTGGTGACAACTAAAAGGCATTCCGGTTGGGTATGGGTTGCGCACGCAACGCCACGCGCTCCCAAGCCCGCATCGCCCCAAGAGAATGCGTACCCAGCACTAAAACTCCCTACTGACTAACTCGCCCAGGGGGCATTGTCTGTAACAGGGGAAATGATGCGGGACTTTCGTTGAAGTGGGATAGAGGACAAACAAGTGAATGTGTTCTGTGCCAGGCCTGACTTCTTAACCATCCATCATCCTGCCTGTACAATAAACGTCTTTCACCCATAACAGTATTTACCACCCACCAATCTGTGGATAAACTGGGGAAAACGACCTAGTAGTTATTGTCCTTTGCCGAAGACCTGTTTCCGCGGCCGAGCGTTGCCGCCATAGCTGCTCCGTTGGAGCAAGTGGTAGCAGGTCTATAGGTTGTAGCGGTCGAGTGATTAGGGTGATGGACTTGAAATTCATTGGGATATTTCCGCGCAGGTTCGAATACTGCCGACTGCTAGTTTTGCTATATTCGCAATATAAACGCTATTTGCGCATAAAAAGAGAACCGAGTGCCACGCTGTTCCCTTTGGCGGGCCACCCTTTTGTCGTGACGTCACCATGCCGAGACACAATGCCGATTACTGACGTCGGACCACTACGCTCTGCGTCTCTGACTGATTAGCCGCTGACCCTAAAATCAGTACCAGATGTAAATAATGTAAATAATGTAATTAATCACTAAATAATGTAATTACCCATGTAAATAATGTAAATTAACCCTCTCTACTAAGTTTAACCTCCTGCCTCGACATCTTGATCCCGGATCTCTGGTATCACAACCCCGGTTGCAACAATTGGATGGGATGGATGGGAGTGGTGGGATGAGGCTCAGTGAGGGAGAGCGACCTGACCCCCGAGGTCAGCTGAAAGCCCTTGCCTTGAAATTCGGTGGGATCGACGCAGCGTACCACGACCGCACGTATTCAAGTGGGTGCCGGGCTTTGTGCTTGAGATGTATCGAGTCTTTTATATAGATCCGTTAAAATAAAGTTATAACGAACAACTGTCAGGTTTCTGTGGTTGTTGTGTGAGCACAGAGCAACACTTGATGATTATCTTAACAAGTAGGTTGAGTACGAAAGTTTACGTAATTTAGTAGTCACGTAAGTGAATTTGCGGCAGTAGTAAGTGAACGTTGCAGGAAATTTTTGGGGAATGGAAGAGAGCAGACGAGTGCAAAAGAATTAGGAAAAATGTAGAGAGAGAGGTTGCCCACATAGTGCTACTTGTGTGCTTACGCTTCTGGTCTCCGCTCTGGGATTTACCAGGCTTCAATTACTCCAGACTAAGAATTAAAATGTTGTACGGTTTATGCTTTTTCACAGCTGAGCCAAAGCGATGTATTTGCCATGGACCTGATGAGATTGTCGAGAGATTGAAGCGTACAGACACGATTGTACAACAGTCAACCACGTTTATTGGGAGCGAGGTTTTTTATAGCCTCTGAAGGGTATGCGCACACAACGTGCGCAGTGGCAGTGACATGTGCAAATGACGATGCATCATTCTTCTTTCCCCTTAAGGCTGGTAGCGATCCGGCGGGCGTCGGTTTCTGGTGGACCTGCGTAACATAGGTTTCGCCAGGATCGAACTCTTTATTGCCATCAGATTGCGCGCCGCTGGCGTCATTTCCAACCTGGTTGTCATGCGTATTTGGTCGGCTGTCTGTGTCTGGCGCACCTGGGCTCTGGGGTTCTCTTGAGGTCAGTGGTGCACCGGTTTTGCCAGCTTCCGTCTTCGGTGCCTCAACCCCGGGCTCTTGCTTGACTTCTGCTTCACTGGCAGCGAGTCCCGTGCTGTCGGTTTCTCTTCCTCTCAACTGGTCATAATGCCGGCGATGATGTTCGCCGTCTGCGGCCTTGATGGTTACCGATGCGGTGACCTTCGGGGGTCCGTACGACGCCAGCCTTCCACCTTGCTCCTGTCCCGCAGTTCCTGTACCAAACAGAGTCTCCAACTTGGCGAGTGGTTCCGGGGTGCTCCGTATCTGCGTGAGAAAATGGCCGACATGACACGATGTTATCCAACTTGCATCGAGGCTCAAAACCCAGCAGCATGAACGCTGGGGTTTTCCCGCTGGGCAGAGGGGTGCGGCGATACTGCAACAAAATTTGGTCTAATCGGCCTTGCAGTGTGCCTCTAGCGTTCTTGCGCAGTTCCAGTTTAATCGTTCGCACTGCCCTCTCTGCTAAACCGTTGGACTGCGGATGATAAGGCGTGGTGCGAAAGTGGCGAATGCCGTTTTCATTCATGAACGACTGAAACTGCGCGCTAATGAACTGTGGCCCGTTATCGGAAACCACGGTTCGGGGCAGGCCAAACCTACTAAACATTGATTGTAAGGCTTCTTGTAGGCCCGTGTGCTCAGATTTGGGCGCACGTTAAAGAACCCCAGGTGGTCTACATTTCCGGAGCCCTCTACTACGGCGTCTCTCATAATCATATAGTGGTTTTGGGACGTTAAATCCCAGATATCAAATCAATTGTAAGGCTTCAATAGTCCGTCTTGCGCTGGCTATCTTCATTGGGCTCACCTCTATCCACTTCGTGTGCGAATCAACCGCGATGAGCAACATATGTTCGTCAACCGGGCCGGCATAGTCTACGTGCACCCTTGACCACTTTTCCTTGGTTTCCGGCCATGGCACAGGCTCCTTGGCAGGTGGCTTGCTGCTACACTGCACACATACAGGGCAAGTGTTTACCAGACGTTCAATCTCCCGATCCAGCCCAGGATACGAAAATATGGAGCGCGCCAACTTCTTCGTCGACGTCATCCCTTGATGAGTCTCGTGCAGCATGCGTAGTACGGAATTCCGGGCGGTGACCGGAATTATCGCTCGGTGGCCCCAGTAGACAATGTTATTACTGCACACAAGTTCGTGTTTTTTGAAAAAGAATAGGCGCAAGTCTGGTTTTGATCTCGGTAGTTTCCTAGGCCAGCCGTCGCGAATATAGACAGCGACTTCCTTGTGGGTGCTATCTGCTTTTGTCGCCCGGGCCAAATCACTAGACGACATCAGGGTGGTGTCTAGTTGCTCAGCAAAAAAGTACGTACTCACGGGCGTCGTTATTGATGGACTCCATGGTACTGGCATCGTGCTGGTAGCTTGCCGGAAGGCGGCTAAGGGCATCAGCTACCGGAAGGGTTTTTCCTGCCTTGTACTCGATCGTGTACGTGTAGCCGCTGAGTAATAAAGACCAATGTTGGATCCGTGTCGCTGCCAGAGCAGGTACGGGCTTGTCCGGGCTGAGTAGTCGTAGAAGTGGCTTGTGATCTGTAATTAGCGTGAAAGTATTACCCAGTAGGTACTCACGAAATTTGGTCACCCCAAAGACAACTGCCAGGGCTTCACGCTCAATTTGTGCGTAATTCTGCTCTGCGGCAGTTGTCTTGCTTCTCTGCCACAACCGCGTCATCCAAGTAAACTTGAACACCCGGTATTCCTTGAAGGATGGCCTCCATGCGTCTCTGCAAAATTGCTGGGGCGGACGCTACACCGAAAGGGAGCCGGTTGAAGCAGAATAGTCCTTTTTGCGTGTTAATGACTAGAAGCTGCTTTGCGTTCTCATCTAGAGGTAGCTGACTGTAAGCGTCCTTTAGATCGATTGTAGAGAACACTTCGCCTCCACTTAAGCTAGCAAAGATGTCTTGAATTTTGGGCAACGGATATTTTTCCGTGTGGCAAGCAGCGTTGACTGTTACTTTGAAGTCACCGCAAAGTCGTATGGACCCATTTTTCTTTACTACCGGAACAAGAGGCGTTGCCCAGTCAGCGCAAGCAACTGGTGTCAAGATTCCTATCTGAACGAGGTGATCTATCTCTTGGCTAACGGCTTCTCTCATCCGGTAAGGCATGGCACGTGCCTTAAAGAAACAAGGTACGACACCTTCGCGCAAGCGTAACTCAACGGGTGGCCCTTTGATTAAACCTAGCTCTTCCGAGAACAAGTCCTGAAACTCGTCTAACAACTGCTGTACTTGTAAATCGTCCTTAGTAGAGGATGGCCTACCGGGGGCAGCCTTCATTTCGACGGCGAGAACCTGCCTTCCGTGCTGTTCGAGGGCTTTGATGATGTCCCGCCCACACAGATCCGGTCCAGAACACCCCAGCACCACCAAGGTAGTGTCCAGTGTGGTCCCGCCGTACGTCACCGAGATATTGAGTTGACCCTTGACGGGAAGTTGACCGAGGAAACAAGTCAGTTGCAAGGTAGTCTTCTGGAGCCGAGTCCAAAGGTGACGGTATTTGGTGTAGGTATGCCATGTGATGATTGTCACGGGGGAACCGGTGTCTACTTGCATTCGGAGAGCCACGCCATCCCATTCCATGGTGCGATAAATTGGCTGCACCATGTACACCGATGCCGCTTGCAAGTTGAGCAGAAATTGTTCGTAGTCGTCATTATCAGACCACTGACTTTCACAGTGGAATACTTTGTTTTGCCGGGACTGGTGCTGCTGGCACACACGGACTAGGTGTCCTTGCCTCTTACAAGTGGGGCATTTAACAGAACGGAACTTGCATTTTTCCGCTGTATGACCACTTTTGCCGCAGCATGGGCACGTCCCTTCGTGCCGCCAGTCTTCCCTGCTCGCCGACTCTCGTAGTGACGGATGCCTAGTTGGTTGGCCTCTGCGCTTCATCGTCATAGCGTGCACATTGTCCGTGTTTTGCGCGCTGGCCATGTGGTCCACGTTTGCCGCTGTCATCTCTGCTGCACGCGCTGCCTCTTCCGCCTCCCTCAGCGTGAGTTCCGCTTTTGCCAACAGCTGCCGACGAACACTAGCGCCGCGCAGGCCGCAAACAATGCGGTCCCTTAGCATCCTGTCGAGGGCGCTACCGAAATTGCACCTGCTTGCAATCTAATTTCCACGAGAAATTCATTTACCGACTCTCCTGCAAGCTGATTCCTTGTGAAGAACTTGTACGATTCTGCGATTTCGTTGCACGCCAGAGCAAATCACTCACCCAGGAACTTCACAGCGTCTTCGTATTTCAGGTCCTGTATCTTCGCCGGCGCGCATCGTGCAGCCAATAAATCCACTGTCTTTGTGCTCAACGCCGTGACCAAAATTGCCCTGCGTTTCTTCTCGTCCGTGACGTCGTGAACCTCGAAGTATGCTTCCAAGCGTAGCCGGTAAGCCTCTCAGTTGTCCGCCTCCTCATCAAAACCCGGTGGGCCCGCGTGCGCAGCCATGGTCGCAGCGCGACCAATGGTTCGACCGCCTCGTCGCCACTGAAGCGTACAGACACGAATGTACAACGGTGAACCACGTTTATTGGGAGCGAGGTTTTTTATAGCCTCTGAAGGGTATGCGCACACAACGTGCGCAGTGGCAGTTACATGTGCAAATGACGATGCATCAGAGATGACCTGCTCAACCTGTGTTGGGATCTGGACCTATAATTCGAGAATGATGTACCTGCATCTGAACTTCGAAAGGTAATTCTCAAAAGTAAAAGTAACATGGCCGATTTTGAGCACATTGGGAATATGTATTTATTGGAACAAGAATTTATAGAGAAACAGAGAATAAGGGATCAAGAACACGGGAACGCGATGCAAGAAATGGTGGAGGAGGAGGAAAGATTCAAACGCGAGTGTGAAAGACTAGAACACAGGTTGTATGTGAAGCAGGGGAGGGGTTAATCAAAACAGGTAGCACACAAAAAGTGCGAGGAATAGTTGTGTGTGGTGCAAATCGGAGCTGCAGAAAACGGTAGAAACTACGAGGGTAGCAGTAGGTTCACGAATGAACCGAGTGCGGTGCGAATCGGAGCCACAGGAAAAACTAGACTGCGAGAGTAGCAGTAGGTTCATGAATGAACAGAGGTAGGCAGCTGCAAGGGAGCGGTGCTTGGAGAAGAAATCGCCTAAGGCGAGAGTAAATGCAGCGAGGTGCTGTCCCAGGGAAATTCTAGTAAAACAGTAAGATAGTTGTAGACCACCTGGCACAGACACAAAGTGAGAGTATGCCTAAGTCGGCTCTTGCTCACGGAGTCCAAGAAGATTGCGACGCGCTAGGCAAGAACACCAGCATTAGGCCAGCACAGGTTACGGAAGTAGTCCATGGTGGAGTAGTTGCATGCAGCTCCCAGGTAGGTGAGCCTGGTCCACGTGAGAGTATCGCAATGGTGGGTCCTGCATGAGGTGTCCAAGAGGATTTTGACCTGATTGTCAGGGACATCGGGGCGAATTCAGGAGATTAAGTTATAATCAAGTTGGGTAAGGAGACTCAGTTGTGTGCATCTTCCTGGATGTGAGCAAGCTATTTCAGAAGAAACCAGCTGCAGTGTTACGAGACGCGTTAAGCTATCCGGCAGTATGGAGAGTGATGAAGAAGACTATGTGTGCGCAAATCAGTTAGACGGCGCGAGCAAGACAGCTAATGAAACCAGCGACAGTGCTGGAGAGCGAAAGCGTGAGGGGCAGGCTCAGAAACGCCTCTTAAGTAAAAGCGTTGACAGAAGCGGCGTCGTAAAGCAAAGAGTGCGCAACGAGGACAGCCCACTTGAAAAAAAGTTAGTAAACCTTCGAAGGCAGTTAACAAAAGTTGGCGTTTGTCGTCGGCACCGGAGGGGCTTCACCTGTGTCCGAGTTGCCGAACAAAAAGGGAAAGCGGGCTGGGCGATCATGCAAACAGAAGGAAGGGACATAGTAAGCCTAATAAGATCTTTGTCTTCGGCGCCAAAGTTGGTTTGCATGCGTCCGAGGTGCCGGATGAAAAAAAAATAAGGGTGTGTTTGCCAAAATGCACGGAGAAGGAGGGAGGCAGTCAACCTGACGTAGTTCTATACAACGTTTATGGATACTTTTTCAGTTTCATAACTATCCACTTCGACTTCGGGGAGCAGGCAGCCGGCTGCAGTTCCCGCCACTGTGGCGCTGCAGACCTACTTTGCACCAAGCAAATGAGGATCGTCTGCTACAGCTAGGCACGGTGCAGCCGGTGAGCAGCGTTTCCAGAACACTGCTGTCACAGGTCCCGTTAACAAGGGAGGCGATCGCCAGGCTAATTCTAAGGGCCAAAGTATCGGCCCCCCGAAATGCACCACGAAATCGCGGACAATTTAGAAGTGGTCCTATTGGCATGCCAGCGGACGCCGGCTGTGGTCCGAAGAAGGAGTCAGAGCCCAGAGTTTATAAACAAAACAAAATCGTATTCTCAAGTATGGAAGATCAAACGATACACAAAGATGCACACTCGGCAATAGTTCAGTACATTATTTCGCCAATCAAACATAGGACTACCCAATACAATCAGCTACACTCGAAACAGCGGCCAAACCAAAATACGCGCTACAATGCAAACACATAAATCAAACAACCAAGACACCTATAGAATATAGAGTTTAAAAACTCATTCAATTCATGTCCAAAGTGAATTATACTCTTCCAAGAAACAATCACTCAAAGTCCAGCGCTGTTGTCGATCAGCTGCCACCGAAGTCTCTCTTCCAGGAAACCTCGCGTCTGCAATTGGCCGCTCTCCAAGCGCTAAATTTCCTCGCCGGTAACACATCGGCTTCCCACGCGTTGCGATTGTGTGGCGTAATCGTTCAGCTGATATCAGGTTTACGCTGTGCGATGGCGCCCCTACCGGGGCAACGCCCTGCGCATGCGTGCCACACAGGCACAAGTATATATTCAGAGTAAATAAAGAGTATGGGGGCGTTTTCCCGTTCAGACTCAACACAATGTCGTTCATCACGAAAACCCGACATGGTGTCATAAGTGTAGTGCACTGCTTTTCGAGCTACGGCGAGTGCAGAAAATACGGGTTTCTCCCAGTCCTTCCTGGTACAACCGCCAACAATCTTCAACTTGGACAAGGTGTCACAGTGGCCGGCGTGGGTGCAAGACTTAGACGAATATCGTTCTGCTTCCGGCCTTAGCGAGCGAATATTGGGAAGCCCAGGTATGTACGCTGATGTATACGATGGGGCGACATGCTCGCCACATATTCCGGACCTTAGAATCATCTGAAGAACAGTCAAAGGACCATGAAGTGGTGAAGAAACGCTTCGACGCATATTTCATTGCCACACAAAATTTGGTCTACGAAAGTTGGTGCATCCGTCGTCGCCACCAAGCTGCAAGTGAATCGGTGGAGCAGTTCGTGACGACGTTACATACGCTGGCAGATAGGTGTGACTATGGCGTGATGAAAGAAAGGATGATCCTCGGCCGTTTCGTCATTGGACTACGGGACTCCAAGCTGTCTGAGGCCATCCATATGGACGCAACACTGAATCTGAAAACTGCACTGCCCAGGGCAAGAACGAAAGACGCGGTACAACAACAACAACATGATCTTCAAAGCAGTGCATACTACCAAGCGACCGGCCTTGAGGTCGACGCAGTTCATCGAGAAGCTTGCGGGTGGGCAGAGCACCAACGGGTCAACAAAGACGTCCGAAAGTGTGCGGCGTGTGGCAGAGCCCGTCATTGGAAGTCATTGTGTCCGGCAAAAGGGGCAATCTGCTACGGGTGCCAACGACGGGGACACTTCACTGCAGTGTGCCCACAAAGGCAAGACTTCACGAATGCCGAAGCCAGTGCATCCGAGGTAGGCCTATGCAGTATTTTCCGGAGCCACGCTTCGAGTGAGAAATTATATCGAAAGGGTGTAACGTACTTTGTTGGGACTTTAGCTGGTACGTTTGCAAGAGCTCGCTTTGTTCAAGTCGCTATTGACGGGGTGACCGTATCTTCTAAAGTCGACACAGGAGCAGATGTCAACGTTGTTCCAGCATCATTCCCTGTTGTACCAAAAGATCTGCAGCAGTCTAAGGTAACTTTGAATCGGCCGGGCAGTGAAGTGTTAGGCCTAAATGGGAAATTCACGGCCAGTATTTTGTGGAGACGATGTCAGGTTAGGCAGGACGTTTTTTCGTCAACTCGGCGAGCAATGTCATTTTAGGCTTGCCAGCAATAGAAGCTTTAGGAATTGTGAAATTTGTAGACGAGGCCTCAGTTCATCAAACTGTGCAAACGCGCTGCCCTTCTATCTTCTATGGTTTAGGTACCATGAAAGGAGAATACTGTATTAGTGTCAAAGAAGACGCAGTGCCCTATGCTATTCACAGCGCTCGTCGTATACCCAACCCGCTAAGGAATGTTGTGAAATGAGAGCTACAGAAAATAGAAAAAAATGGAGTCATTCGTAAAGTTGAAGGGCCGACCGAATGGTGTGCTGCATCGTGCCCAGTCTTGAAGCCTTCCGGGCAAGTTCAGATCTGTGTTGATCTTACGCAGTTAAATAAGAGTGTGAAACGTGAGCGATTTGTGCTCCCTACTGTTGATGAGACACTTGCGCTGCTTAGCGGAGCATTGATGTTTTCTAAACTTGACGCGAACTTGGGATTCCCTCAGGTAAAGCTAAGCAAGGGCTGTCAGCTACTGACAACGTTTATTACTCCTTTTGGACGTTATTGCTTCGAGCGTCTGCCGTTCGGAATAATATCTGCTACTTAGTATATTCAAAGGCAGATGTGTGAAATCCTTGATGGAGTACCGTGGGTCGTAAACCTAATGGACGATGTATTGGTGTTTGTTTCTTCTCAGAAAGAGCATGATGAGCGACTGTTCCAGATTTTATACTGATTGGCAGAAGCCGTCGTGACCCTGAATCGAAAAAAGGCCAGTTCACTGTAAAAGAGCTTGGTTTTTTGGGGGGACCGAGTGAGCAAAGATTGCATACGACCTAACCCAGCTTAAGTTAAGGCGATCAGTGATATGAAGCCACCGGAAATTGTAAGTGACATGCACCCACTCATTGGTCTCACAAATCATTGCTCGCGGTTTATCCCCGACTTAGCAGATAAGACAGCGCCGTTACGTCAGTTGCTGCAAAGGAACAAGCAGTGGAGCTTGGCTGCACCTCAGCAAATTACCTCTGACAGCGTAAAGCAGGCCATCTGTTCCAATCCGCATAATTCAACTATTCGTTCTGCAGATGCGTCTTCGTACGGTTTAGGGGCAGTTCTGCTTCAGGTACAACCAAAGAATTGCGGCCAGTTTTGTTTATTTCCAGATCATTGACACCATCAGAAGTGCGCTATGCGCAAATTGAAAAGGAGACCCTAGTCTAACCTGGACGGCCTAACGTCTTGAAAAAACATGAGTGGGCTTTACATAACGCCGGAAACAGATCACAAACCGCTTGTCACATTGCTATGAAGCACCCCGCTTGCTTTGTTGCCGCCCCGCATTCAGCGATTTCGAATGCGTCCGATGCGATTCAGTTTCGAGGTGGAAGAAGTTTCAGGGAAAAACTTGGAAATGGCTGACGCACTTTCTAGAGCGCCAATGCGATAGCAAAACAGTAAGCGCGTCTTTTCGGCAGCGAAGCTCAACTCGTTTGTTTCTGGCGTGTTGTCAGAATTGGGCGAGTCGGACCAGTTTCGACTGGTTACCGAAGAACAGGCAAAGGACGAGACTTACCGTATCTTGTGGCGTTATCTTCGTAAAGGATGGCCGAGACCAGCTTCGATGTCAAGTGTATTGAGGCCTTATTGGCGGGATCATGCAACTGTGAGCGTCTGCAAAGGAGGGCTCATGCATGGTGTGCGCCCCCGTTGTGCCTCACTCGCTCCAGAATAGAATGTTAAGTATGCTTCACGAAGGCCATCAGGGTATCGTGAGCTGCAGGGCGAGAGCCAGAGAATCCTTTTGGTGGCCTGGTTTAAGCACTCAGCTTGCTACCGTGGTTGGTGATGGCCGCATTTGTTCACAGTTTCGAGACCAGCCGATTGAACCTATGATCCCAACGCAGACACCTAATCGCCCATGGCAAAGGGTCATAGCAGATATCTTCCGCCTCCACGGTCGGAACTACTTGCTTTAAGTGGACTATCTATCGCGCTTTCCTCAGTTGTGTTTGCTGACATCTCTTATCTGCACCAGCGCTGTTCGTCACGTCAAAGATGTGTTTGCAAGGCACGGTATTTCGGAAGTGCTGGTAACGAACAACGGTGCTCAATTTGTTAGTGAGGAATTTAAGGTGTTCGCGAAGGCTTATGAGTTCCAGAGTGTGACGTGTAGCCCGAAGTACCCACAGGCAAATGGGTAGGTAGAACGAAAGGTGGAAACAGTAAAAGTGCTACTCTTAAAGTCTCATGATCCCTATTTGGCTCTGTTAGCCTACAGGGACACAGCGGGACTACTAGGCAGAACACCAGCGGAGCTGCTCATGGGACAGCGGCTTCGTACCAGTCTGCCTCTCCATCCAGACAAGTTGATTCTAAGGACACCCAAGCTGAAAGAGGTGCGGGAAAAGGATGCGGCTGTCCAGTACAAGCAGAGACAAAAATACGATTGCCGCCACGGTGTCCGCCACCTGGTCCCATTGGCACCCAGGGACAGTGTCTGGGTCAAGGAGTGAAGACGGGAAGACGTCATCTGTCGGCACGCTAAACGGCCACGTACGTATCTTGTTCGTTTGAAAAGCGGCCTCCAGATCGAACGCAACAGAAAATTGCTATTCAAGGAAGCGCCAAGCAGAGTCCCACAATCCTACGACGGGTCGTTCGACTTTCCCCTCGGCCTGGAAAGTTCAATTGCTAGCAGCCAGTCCTACTTCAAAGCTCCCCCCTGCGATCACACAGACGATCGCAGTAATTTTCAACTGGCACGAATCCCAGGCGAGTGTGTCACCCGATTCGGTAGAATTGTAAGAAAACCGGACCGTTGTGGTATTTCTGAATGTAGTGCTGTAGGTAACTTTTGGACTTGTGTGTGCAGGTAACTTTCGACTGGTCTGTGGCTGTTTTTGTTCTGTTCGGTTAGTCGTAATGCAATAAGAAATGTTTTATGGTGTTTTTAAAGTTCTTTCGTTTAAAAGGGGAGATGTGGCGTAATCGCTCAGCTGTTATCATGTTTACGTTGTGCCGTGGCGCCCCATTGTGGGAACGCCCTGCGCATGCGTGCCATACAGGCACAGGTATATATTCAGAGTAAATAAAGAGTACGGGGGCGTTTTCCCGTTCGTGTTTAACACGGTGTCGTTACACGGTGTAGTAGCACGGTGTAGTAAAGACGCAGGATGCGTCTTTACTTCCTGGCGGCAGACACACTATTCTTCTTCTATTGGAAGCACCAGCCTTCACCCTTTAGGTGAAAACCTTCTTTATTACCTGCTTTGTCACAGACGACAAAAGCCTTCGAGGACACCACGGAATGACCCGACGATCACTTGCGCAAGACTGCTTACGCCCACTGGTGTAAACTGTTCTCGTCTCCTGCTTTGACACTAAGGACAAAACCTTCGCCGACAGGGCGGAAAGACCCTACGCACCCTTCTTCTGATTGCCCTTCTCCGCTGCTCGCTTAAATACCTTTCGCACTAGATTCCAGAAAATTATAATCGTTTCGTCGGCGCAATTCACAGCCAAGGCTGGGAGAAAGAGCGGAACGTTTCGAGGACTGTCCCCAACACGTGACGCAAGTCTACATAACCACGCCCCTTTCCTTCCAGATCTTTCCGGCGTTTTCTCCGCGGCCGATGTGAGGAGGTTGGTTGGCGGAACTACACTTCCGAGGGTGAGAGACGGCGTGCCCGGGGAGTCATTGGATGCCTGTTATCTTCTTAAGCATTGACCTTAGGCCGTCTCTCTGGCGCTTGGTCGCCAAAATTCGGCGGCACGCTATTTTTTGAGCGCTGTTTGTGAGAAGCTCAACTTTTTGATTTAGGCAAGAGGAGTATAGGAGTAGAACGTAGAGCCTAGATTCGCTTCCGGCGTCTTTCCAGGTCCTTGGTGAAATTAATAGCTCACGTAGCTTGGTGCTAGAGGAGCATCTGTCGATTGAAGAGACGTTTTGCTGCCCTGTAACTTCAGGTAGTAGAAACAAAGTATTGAGCTCAGTTGTATTAGAAACGTCTCACCGAAGCCGCAGCTAAAGTTGTGACTCATCTGCTTGTAGCTTACTTGTTTAGAAGCTATTTTTGCGAGTATCGTGGACGCTGTGCACAATAACTTGTGCAGCAAAAAGCACCTCGGCGGGCCGTACCGTAAAGGAAAATTGAAACCAACCCATTGCTGTAAGTTATAGCCACATTTGAAATCCTTCTGAACCGTTTCTGTTTCTCTGTTGAGCTGGTATATAAACCGTTGCACTTTCTTCATCCGAAGTATTCAAATTTATAGGTGTCTGAGTGGACAATACTTAGGATCATTAAAAATGCACAATTTGTGACAATAGAAAAAAATCTGTGTATTGACACAAAAACACTTGTCACTGTCACACACTGGTCACGAGCATTCGAATTTCAATTTTAAACAAGTGGATAGCTCAATTTCTGTAACAATTCGGGCTTGTGAGAGGCAAATGAAGCATAAGACAATCTGTTGTGTACTTATACCCATTCGGTCATTTTGCTTGTTCCATGATGGATGTACTATGAAGGCACACTTCCTGCACTTCAGCATATCTTCAACTAGATAAGTGAGATTCACTGGGCATGCAGTTTTCTTTTCTTTTAATTAGCTGTCGTATCTCAAGTCTTAGCTGTTCTCGAGTGGCGGTGGTACAGACCAAGCGTGTACTCAATTCGCTGGTTGCAATGTACACTTTGTTCTTGGTTGTTTTATTGTAACAACTAAAATGAAGCAAGACACACGTACGCCTGTTAGCTCCAGTCATGCTCACACAGTCCTTGTGATAAATACTTTTTAGAGGCGCACTTTCTCTTTTCGCTGTGCCATTAGTTATATTCTGTGGATTCTGCGTTATAGAAGGTTATCAGCGGATGTTCTTTCTTCTCCTCAAGGACCGCTGAACTCTAGTAGCAGGGAAATTGAAGCACACTTTTATTCAATCATTGAAAAAAAACTTGTGTCCTCCGAAGGAGCGGGGACTTCTTGCCGGCATTATTGTGGCAGATCACAAGGTAGCAGGAGTTGGTTGTTTTACAGGTACCCTTTATTTTGCGGCTTCATTACAATTACGCTGGGAAATTCAGAAATAATTACTGAACTCCATCACTCCTCGACATCCATGCACCTTGGTCGACATAGACTTCTTTATTTATGGTATGCCTATATGGCTTCAGTATGTCGCTTTTTGTAAAGTAAACAACGTCCTTCTTGCGCGTCTTTCCCATGGACCTTTCCCACTTCTGTAGTAACAGCATGGGTCGGACGGCGGAGAGATAGGGCGTTTTTAAGGGCTTTTCCTCTACCCGCTGGTGCGCCAGGTCTCACAACATATTGTTATGATGTTCGGAGGTTCTGAGCTATGGAGCAAGAGATAGCAGCAACAGTATAATTAACCTCGCGAGACGTACGTACGTACTCGATGCGTCAGTCAACACGTGGTCAATGCTTAGATCATGCCCTCGATGTCAACAATCAGAGAGTTTTCTACGTCGTGAATGTCTGAGTATTTTTGTGACTGTAAGCGTCGAATTGTCTTCAGAAGGCCGTAAAAGCATGTCATGCGACGAGACACACACACAGAAAAAAGTGCGACCGAACACCGGAACGGAACGCACGAAACTGCGGCTGCAGTGAAGCTAGCGGGAAGCAGCTGGTTACTTGGCGCAAAGTTAGACGGCAGCACCCTCACACTCCCTTGGAGCAAATCGCGCGTGCCTCAAAAAGAGGATTTAGAAAACTGAAAAAGTATCTATAAACGCTGGTTCTATCCACGGCAACTTCGACGGGACACGGGAGTGCAAGGTGGCTGCCTCGCCAGAAGTAGCCGAGCAAGGGGAACAATGCAGGTCACCACCGAGGAGCTTAGCGGTGCTCGGAGGCGAAGCGAATGGGTTTCGCAATAGTTCTCTCCCCTCTTAGCCAAGAAACGCTCACAGAGCACGACGGCCCCTCCTTCCTCTCAAAACTGAGTTACAACGGTGAGCATTTGGAAAGGCCCGTTAGCATATTTGTTTATTTTTAAATGCAAAGCACTTCTTAGTGAATTTCGTTTACTTTGAGCGTATCTGTCTATCTATCTATCTAGCCTCTTACGTTTTGGTGCTCTCGTGGTCACCCCCTTAACTTGGCATGAATAAAAATTAGCATGGTAGGATAAGATGGTTCAACAAATATGACGCGCTGGTCCGGACATAAATAATGTCACAATCTCGACGCGTACGTCGTCAAACACTTTCCGTCAGACAGTGGCACATACTCACGGGTGGGTATGTGCATCTGGCATGCGGGTATGTGCCACTGGTGATTGACCCTTAGTATCTACCCAGGAATAACGAGAACACACAATGGCAATTTTGACGGTGGTGGTGAAAACCACCACTTTCAAAATTGCCATTGTGTGTTCTCGTTGTTCCTGGGCAATTTTGACGCGCGAGCGTTAACAAAACTTGACATCGGCAGCGTTGACCCCACGAACGCAAAGAATAAATGTCAGGGTCTGAGCTGGAATCTAACCTAAGCATTCTGCGTGGCAATGAAGCGTTTTACCACAGAGCTACGCCAGGTCTCAGAACTATATACTTTTCAAATAGACGCTAATCTTTGTGAAATGCCAATTGCGGTTGCAGTGCTGCCTACCCAATTTAAAAAAAAACATTACATATGTACTCTTTTGATACAGCCATCACGTTGGTTGAACGTCATTTCGGGCTGGTTGCCATGCCCGGAAGTTAATTTATGTAGCAGTGTCCAGGGCTGGAATCTTCGCGAGAATGAGTGCTTCATAACAGCTTCCGGTGTTGCTGATACGTATGTTCCAGTTGACATCGTGGCGCAAGTGCAAACAAATTCTTATATAAACATGTGCAACTCTTCAACCTATGACTGTGCGTGCAACATTTGTGCCTACAATTAGCGTCCGTTCATCACGTGTCACTGAATAAAAAATTGCAACATGGGCACCCTTCCGCCACTTGTTTCGCATAACGCCGATTCACAGGTACTTGAGACCTGCCGAATTTTTTATGTTCTAAGTTTTTGTTTTGACTGTTTTGTTAGTTTTGGTTTTGTGACAAGTTCTAGGTTTTTTAAGCAGTGTATGTATTGATTTTAAAGGTAAGCGCGTGCGAATTTATAACGACACACCTAGGAGCATTTGTCGACTAAGAAGGACGTTACAACGAAGTATGAATGAGCGCTGAGACGGAAGAATAATCCTTGTAAGTTTTTCAGGCTTCATGCGGAAGTTTTGTTTGTTATTATTTTGTTTGCATCACATGTGTTTGGTGTGAACGTGAGTAAGAATGTTAGTTCATGAGGTTACGTGTATGTTCTAGAAAAGAGTGGTAACCACATGGCAAGGTAATAAGTAGTTAATCCACGCAGTAGAGCTATAGCGTGTGTTTGTGGACGTGTAATGTGGATGTTCCTGATGCTTGTGCAGCCTGCCAGTTATCTCTTTGTCAGCTCAACAGAAACTGACGACTAGCTTAGGCGGCACAAAATTTTGGGAACTAAAAGATAACGTGAAGGACGAGGCTTTATTTTAGGAGTATGAGGCCTGGTAGGTTACAGCGAATTACTAACGCTGCCACACCAGTATGCCACGAAGATCGAATCGATTGGTAGTTTACTTTCTTAAAAGCATTTTAGGAGAAACATATTCTCGCATTAGAATCGG
Organism: Rhipicephalus annulatus; assembly: GCA_013436015.1. Lineage (NCBI taxonomy): Eukaryota > Metazoa > Arthropoda > Arachnida > Ixodida > Ixodidae > Rhipicephalus > Rhipicephalus annulatus. The sequence goes on along the minus strand of WOVY01003315.1, from coordinate 17,694 downwards.
GCGCATGAGGAAAAGCTCAAAAAATGCTTTGATTGCTGCATTGTGTTTGATTATAGGCTTAAGAAAGGTTTGTTTTAGAATATTTTCGGACTCGATGTGTCTCAAGTGCGGGCTGGGTGCTGTCGTGTGTCTGGGGTTGTTTGTATGTCTGTGTAATCCCAGGGAGGAAAGGCCCACGGATGATTGAAGATTGCCGTATGGCGTTATAAGCAGTGGCATGGATGACGCCACCGAAAAACGACGCTTCGGGCAACCTGTACGGCTGGTCCCCCTCAGGTTGATTTTCCCGCCGGTAGACGAACTGTTGCGTTTGGCGGGCTACCTTTTTGCCGCGGCCGCCAATACGGAAGAAAAGCAGCCGCTTTCTTTTGTGGAGAAAAGGAGCAGCGTCAAGATGCCCTCTAATTTCCATGCACTGAGTGCTGCATGGCTGAAATTACTCTACAAAACACCTCTGTCCTTCGGGTCCGCGCAGAGATGCCTCACATGGCGCCTTCGTGCCCCGGTAAAAGCCACAGTGTCGAGCTTCTGCCGATTACGGACATCGGACCTACACGCTGTGCGTCTTTCACTGATGAGCCACCGACCCTCAAATCAGTATCGGATGTCCAGATATGGCCACTCAGAGGTGCCTAGACCACGATCACCATTCGACAAAGCTTCAGTGGTCGGCGCGAGTGGCAGGATGACAAACACGTTTCACACCACTCGCTGGAAGCAAGATTCACTGGAGGAGGCAGCATCGCCGGGACCATAGACATGTTTCGTCTGTGTATGTGTGTTTGTTGGTGGTTGCGCCGGCATAATGATGCTCGTGTGTGCTGCGGGACACGTTATTGGTGAGTGCCCTATGGACCTATTCCCTGATCTAGGGATCTCGGGAGATGAGACTGTATTTAATCAGCCTTCGCGGGCTGCCAAGTGTGGTTTACGGAGCTTGTTCAACAGACAGCCCTTTTAAGTGCAGAGCTTTCAAGTTATACCTTTAGGCCAGAGAGCCCGTGCCATATTAAGAATATAAATAAACCCTCTCTACGAAGTTTAACTTCGTCTTACTTCGACATCTTGATTCCTGATCTCCGGTGCCGCAAATGCAGGTCGCAATAACGCACGCAGTCGTGGCCGAGTGGTTAAGGTTATTGACTTGAAATCCATTATGGTGTTTTCGCGCTGGTCCGAATACCACCGACTGCAGCTTTTGCTATACTCTTAATATGAATGCTAGCTGTGCATAAAAATAGAACAGGGTGCCCCGCACCCAGTAATGGCCGAGTGGTTAAAGCGATGGACTCGAAATACATTGGCTCGAACCCTGCCGGCTCGAACCCTGCCGAATGCGATTCTTTGTTTTTCTCGCTATAAACGCTATCTGTGCGTAAAAATAGAACTGGGCACCGCGTACGCAGTCGTGACCGATGGATTTCCACTTCTAGTCACCGCTGTGTACGGACGTGTGGATCATGAGTTTAATTGTGGTGTTTACCGTGGCTAGGATGTGCCATGGAAACGGCATTGTTTTTGATGAAAAACAAGATTATGAAGTCGTGCTGCTGCAATCGCCCTCAGATGCGTGTGTTCAGAATACAAATGTTTCACACGGAGATATCAAGGCAAGGCCCTATCTTGCTGAATATGTACGCAATGACTTGATCAACATGGGTATGCTGCATGCGGTAATTGTCTTAGGCGCATTTCAAATGAATCACGTTTAGGCTGTGACTTTCAGTACAGCACAAACCACGAAAAACTTGTTGGTGCTTCGTGACGTAAAGGTGAAGGAAAAGCGCTGCCCCGCTATTGACCCGAACAAACAGGATGTGTGGCTAAAGCTTTATTGGCTACTACATGATGTACCAGACGAAGATGTGCGCACCACGCTGGTAAACTGTTGAAAAGTGACCGAAGTAACTAAAGAACTACGGCACGTCCATGGAAGCGCCGACAAAGGAACCTCGACCCGGATTATCAACCTGCAGCTGAAAAATTGCGTGACCATCGAAGACATGCCACACTAGATCCGATTCGGCGGCATAAACACGCTTTTGGTTGTGCCAGGATGGGCGACACTTTGCTTACCGTGCCGACGAATGGGCCATATGCGGTGTGACTGTCGCGTACCTCACTGCAGGCGGTGCAAACGCTATGGGCACAAACACAGCGAATGTGTTCAGACCTACGCCAGTGGAGCTGGGGCTGTGGCTAGTGATCGTGTCGGTCAATATGTAACAGACGAAGTTGATGCAGAATACGTCGCTGGCATCAACACTTATGGTCAGGTGTACACGCCCCTCTCCAAAGCCCCAAAACTGTGGATGCGATGCAGCTCAGGTTGTGCAAACGAGTCGTGTCAGTCAACAAAGCAAGGACCTTGGCATCATACCTTCAGACTAAAAGCGACCGAAGAACCACCAAAGTACCGCGACGTTAACTGAACAGCCTGAAGTCGTGAACGCCACTAAGGGGGGGGGGGCGCATGTGCAAAGCGACCACACGGGGAGGGATCAAAAGAGAACGCGGGACAACAAAAACGATTGGAAGTGGGCCAGCAGCCAAAACATTAGAACACAGGCGACGCAGCTCCGTGTTCTTGCCGAACGTCGCGGCGGCGCTCGTCCGCTGCCCAAGTCGCGCTCGTAACTATGGGGTTAGTTGAAGAATATGTTCATACTACCGATGATGGCCGTCTTGTCTCATGTGAGTTTGTGAGGTTTCATGTAAAATGGTGCATTATTTGTGCATATGCACGAAACAGCCTAACCGAGCAGTTGCCCTTTTTTGCACGCGTTAAAGAGTACTTAAATTGAGAAAGAAATGTGATAACTCTGGGTGATTTCAGCTGCGTTTGTTTCAGAGAAGATAGGAGAAAAAGGCTAACCGCACTTGATCAAAGTGCCTTGTTGGTGTCAAAGCTTATGCAAGATAGAGGGTTGGGAGATGTAGGAAATGTTCTTCTAATAGGAAATCGCCTTAGGTACACGCATTTACAGCACAATTCCCGTCCACCATTGGACAGTGCGTACGTATCAAAAGCACTTGTACCGCTATGTAACAGTCATAAGCATAGCGTCTCTGACAATAGCACCGTAATGTTTACGATAGATGTGAAAAACAAGCAGCCAATCTTTTCGTGGCAGTTTGAAAACTGAACCATAAGTTACTTAGCGATGAAGTCCTTGTCGACAAGGTTAGAATGCTTATCGATAATGTACACTTGAAGAGTCGGGCGATTGGTCGCTGCATTGGAACCCAGGCAGCACGCCGCCGTTGGACCAATCTTGGACCAACATCGGCACCGACGTCGGGCTGACGTCGGAAGTGCAACTTCTTCCAATGTCGGGCCGACGTTTTAGCCAATGATGGGCCGACGTTTTGCCGATGTTTTAGCCAGTATGCAACCAACATTGGGCCGACGAAGGCCCATCGTATTGCCGACAAAGCTGCCAATGTTCGGCCAACATTGGGCCATATTTCAGCCAATCACATGCCATTTTTACGCCGATGTTTGCTGCACAACGAATATTGGCTACGGATGTACGACCGACATTGGACCAATCCAGGGCCACATTGCAGCCAATCAAATGCCGTTATTACACCGATGTTTCCTGCACGACGAATATTGGCTACTGATTGGCTTGCCATTATGTAACCATTATTAGTAGGGAATTTTTCTTACCGGAAGATTTAAACAATATGCCTCGATGACCCGCTCTTGTAGTTTTGCAGCCCTGTATACTTGGGGCAACAGAAAATTGAATGCTGAGAACTGAAAACAGTTACTCGATCTATTTCATCTTTTATACGTCATTCTCTTTGCTAACACTAGAAGTGTAGTTTATTTTTTTTACCAATTTATTTTTTGCAATAGGGAGTGCTTTATTTGGTACTGGTATTTGGTACAGCAGATCGAAAAAAGTCGTTAGGAAGTAAATGCTGAAAGCGTATGTCCCCCACTTGCAATCCCCACATATGTCCCCCACATGATAATCGAGAATATTCATACAGTTTAGAGCATTTTTTTGTAACTAAAACATGGTGATGGTGCTTCCAAATCAGCATAAGCTAGCCGAACAGTGCACCACCGACAGTCTGCAGACCATTTATTCTTTGTTTTTTTATTTATTTGGTACAACAAAAAATGTATACATTGAAAAATATATATACACAACTAAAAAAGGCCCGCTCTACTGCAGGTCAGCTTGCGTTGGGGGCACAGTGGCAGTGGTGCTGTCAAGGCCCTGGCTGCTGTGGCTGGGCAGGAAGCCAGCTGCCGCGAGCAGCCGATAATCTGCACTCTGAGAGTAGGGATCATCGGGCTGCTCCACAACAAATGCTTCTCTGAAGCGCTGCTTCCTGCCCCCACAGCGATCACCAGACCCTGGCAGCCACCTCTTAATAAAGTTGAGGGCCTCCGCCTGGTCGCACCCTGCTTTTTGGCAGATGACATCTGCATACAAGAACAGAAATACCATAGTACACATGAAGCACTGCAGTACAGAGAATACACATGGGTACACACACATAAAACAATGAACAAGTTAAACCTGTCACTAATCTACAGAGCCTCAGGTTCACAAAGGCCCTTTTCCCTTTTCTGCCATGAAGGGTGTACAGCACGTGCACGTCATGTGCCAATACAGCCTTCATGGCATTCACACCAATTTCTCGGAGGCCACGTCCCCCAATCTGCAGGAGGTGCTTGCGCTGTAAAAAAATGCAAGAAGCATAGATGGGGTAAACGCAACAGCACATCGAAATGTTTTCATGATAAAAATCTGCAAGAAGAGGACACTGAAAACAACAACTTGAATTTTCGGGCATCACAACATTTCATTGTTTTTTTACGCTAACTTCAACTCACTTGACCTAAAATGGTTTCCACATCAGCCCTCTCACACTCAGTGTGAGAGCCTTTCAGAGTCCTTCTCTGAATGCAGTTTTGCTGTTATGAAATCAAATACAACACTGTTATAACCCTTAATAAATATTGATTCTAGCTATGAAATAGTATAATTACTTTGTACAATGCTCAAATTCCAATACACGTTTCTTTGAGGTTACAATGTCTTTGCCTGAATGTTGACCAGGAGTAGCTTCTACAGGTGAAAAACGATAAAGTATGTGGAATTCAAAAAGAAGCTAGGACATGTTTTTAATCAATGCATTGTAAGCAGAGCACAACAAGATAAATGAACATGATCAAGGCGTACTAAGAGGCAACTTTAGAGCGACCAAATCTTGGTCATAGATGAAACTGATAGAAAAATAAAGGTCGCACTAGATGGTCGCACCATTTGCTGTTTATATTTTTCTGTGATAGCCAACAAAGAGGCATGTCGCTTTAGAAATCTCATCACAATAAACAAAGGTGCATTTTTCTTCACCCTGCGAAATGGGGTGCATGTTAGATTTTTAAAAAAAGTAAGAAATCGGCTAACACAAGGCAGGGTGAACTGTAGCTCAAAGTAGAGAGAGCCGCAGCGGACACGAAATAGGGTGATAAATGAACAAAATTACTGAATGTCTGTTTTAAGCAGGCTATTGCTAGTCACTGCCCATCAAACACACGATGCCGCCTACATCGTCTGCTAGCTTAGGACAGTTCACTCGGACTTCACAGACTATAGTAAATACAGTCGAATCTCATTAATTCCAACACACTTAATTCGAACTGACGCTGTGGTCCTATCAAAGCTACACCGCGCTCCGAAAATGCTCTCAGCACCCCGCCCAATCCTGCGGTGGCACTTCAGACACCTCATCACTGTGCTTAAAGAAGAAAATGAAGAAAAGGAAAGAAAAGACTGCGGTGGAATGTTTGCCAAATGCCAATCTGCGACATTCCTGTGCCACGCTTCGGCTTTTTCCGTCCCTGCCACGTAGAGACCCTTCTCCTCTTAACACTGCGCACGAAGAGAAAGAGGGGAAAAAAAAGCTGTCGCAGAGAGTGGGCTCTCTCTCATGCCGATCTGCAACGCGCCGGTGTCACGCTTCCCTGTTTTTCGTTCCTGCTATGTAGAGACTCTTCTCCTTTCAACACCGCGCATGAAGAGAAGAAAAAAAAAAGCTGCCGCGGAGTGTTTCTCTCTCGAATGCCTATCTGCTTTTCTCCAGGTGAAGACGCTCCTCCTTTCTCATCATGTGCTGGCCACGCTCCGGCTGCAGCGCAGATGGTAACAGTGGAAACACAGTTGTCTTCAAAGAGTGTCAGCACTGGACATTGCCGCGCGCAACTTCTATTGCCAGGAGAATACTGAAGCCGAAGTACAAATGCCTTGCAAACTGCACGCAAAACTTGTTGACTCGTTGCAAGGCCAACGTGTACAGACATGTATTGACTACTTTAATTAATGACGGATGTCCTGTAATTTGTGAATAAAACTTCTCCATGCACATGCATCACTGCATAGTGAGCCCTCCGCTCAATTACCGTAATTACTCTATTCTACCGCGCCCTCGATTGTAATGCGCGCCCGATTTCCACGACAAAAAAAAAACAAGACATCGGTTGCAACGCGCACCCTTTTTTTACGTTGGCCCGCTTGATCACACCACTCGGGAAAACGACAATTTTCGAGAGCGTCTTCCGTTTAAATATGAAGTACGGGGGAAGCTTATGCCTATCTGACGTGCAACGAAGCATTGCTGTCACTCTAGTTTTACCGTCGCCCGATGTCAGTACACAAACTTGCTTCGCCCCTTTCTCCTAGACGGTTGTGGTGCCAGGCATGTTGAAGTAAAGAGGCGTGTGATCGGCATTCCCGATTTGCCCAAGCAGGTAGCCGTTGTTGTGCCGCAAGTTTAGGAGGAACCGCTGAAGACTCTGAAGCTTTTCTTCGTACTCCTCCGGCAACTTCCGGCATATGCCCGTTCGCCTTCGGAGGGAAAAGCCTTTTCTCTTCATAAAGTTCGTTAGCCATCACCTGCTCGCTTTAAAATGGCTCTGCATTAGCCCTTTTTCTAAGGCTAACTGCATAGCCTGCACTTGGAGCAGTTCTGTCGTCACGGGCCGCTGTGCCGCTCACTGCTTAATCACATACTCACCGAGCAGCTCTTCAATTTGTGGAAACCGACCCTGCTGTGGTCCACTGAAGCCTTTGCGTGAATCTTTGCTGTCGACAATATCCTGCTTTTGTTTCCGCCAGTCCCGCACGCACGTTTCGGGAACTTCGAATGACCGCAATGCGGCCCGATTTCTGTCCGTTCCGGCACACGCGATGACTTTTCTTTTAGAAGCGGCATTGTGGTGCACTCGTCGAATTTTTGGAGTCGGCCCTACCATGCCGTCAATGCTAATGTACTACAAGATGACGAACTCCTCAGCACACGTATGAAGTACCGCACATGGGAAACACATAGGCAGAAATGACCGACGCGCCATGCCGACGCACGTAGGGGGCGGCCATTTTGTAAGTGGCGATGGCAATAGAATGACCATATTCATTTTTTCTTTTCGTACTCGATTCTAACGCGCATGCGATTCATGAACTCTCTTAACCGGAAAAAAGGTGCGTGTTAGATTCAAGTAATTACGGTAACTTTTATTATTTTGAACTTCTTTTAATTTGAACAAATTTTCTGGCCTCTTTGAGTACGAATTATTCCTATTCGACTGTAATACAGTGGCTCATGAGATTACCTGGCTTGCTTGTTTCACAAAACACAGTATCTTAAAGCAGTACTAAATTTCTGCATGTTACATAGGCATATTAAAAATCAAGAAATACACACCAAAGCCGCAGCCACAGCTTCACTCTGCACAGCTGCCTCTGCTGCCTCCACGTCTCCAATTGTACCAGCAGGCAGCCGGGGAAGGTCAGAAGGGGGCTGTGCTGGCTGGGCGTGCTGAGGCACGGACAAGAGCCGTACCTCGAGCTTCAGCTGTCGCACCTCCTGCAGAACCTCTCTTTGTTGCTGCCGGATGCCAAGTTCGATCCGCAGGATCCGTAGCAACAGAGCTGTAACATACAAGAGTACATACTATATTTACTCGTACAATTTGCATCCTCACATAATTTGCTCACCAGTATAATTAGCCAGCTTGCTTTACTACAAGAAACTTTTTGCTCGCATACTTTGCCCTCCCCAACCAGCCCGAGCCACCTTGCCAGCACACACACAGACACATTTGACTTCATGATGCTCTGGTCAGGCACATCTCTTGTCGAACAGGCGAGTGCAGTCTTACACAAAATGGGCTGAGTGCAAGGTTCCTTCTTCCATGAACTTTATGCTTTCCCTAGAATATCGAACTTGAAAACCGTAACCTATTTATGTGTAGTCCGAAATGCCTAAAGGTTTGCCTCCTATCTTCCCACCTCTTCCACGGCAAGAATGTATTCCCGAGACACAGCACAGATGTTTAACGCGTGCAAGGACCTGTCACATCAACTAGATGAGGCAGGTTTTCGCACTCATTTTCTTTTTTTTTTGGTTTCGCCATCTGGCCATTGCGTTTTTACCGTTCCTTGTAATAGGCGACAATAATTATATACGAGGCAGATTGCTGTTATAAAGCTTACCGAAGAAAACTGAAACCGTGCTACCGCTAAGCACATCAGCGTGGAGTTCTTCGACATGCAATATTCAGTATGGGATCCAGCAGAAGAGTGCGTTGAATAAGACTTAGCATAGAAGCTTGGGTGTGTTGGTTAGATATCGGAGGGAACACAACGCAATAGAAGACTGGGACAAGGAATGGGGACACACACACATGAAGGGCGACACACAGAGCACTGTGTTGGCATCGCGCTTCCTTGTCTGCATCTTACTTTGCGTTGGGTTCCCGACAATTATTGGAGAGTACTTATGTTCTCTGGTATAACCTTGTCGTGGGAACTGGTTTTTGTGAGCAATGTTCGGAAGAACTTCAAGAAAATGGGGGCATTTGAACAGGCTTCGCAAACAAATGACAATCCGCTTTGAGACAGCTGTGACAGCGCCTGCAACATATATTCCCATTCCCAGTTGGGCTTTTAGGCCAGCGATTCCTACTAGCTTCGCACAGAACCGGATCGACAAAAAAAGTACACATAATACGCGAGTACATACCGCATTTGACTCTGTAGCTTTGATGAACCAGACAGATACACAAATTTATCCAAAGCTCCATTGATTCTATTGTAAAATTATTCAACAAACAAATTGCGATTTTATCCATGTTACTATACGATTGTGGCACTTTACCATTGCAGCTTTCCAGGAGGCACACATAGTGCAGCGTTAGTTCACCACTCGCAGTTAATTGTATGCAGTGGGTTGCTCACAGCAACTGACTGCATGCAATGGTGAACATCTTGCATGCTTGCACCGCTGTTTCAGCATGCTGGCTGCTTCCCATACAGCTATCAATTGATGTTCACAAAATTGGGAAGATGAAGAAAGACTACACAGTGCCCTCTGGCCACCCTATACTCCAAACCTCCAGCCAACAAACAAACAAAAGAAACAGAAATATGCAAATGAATATTATTCCTAATGCAGCTGGAATGGAGTGTAGTTTTCACCAACTCTGTGTGTTAAGTCAATATGGAGTGAGTTAACTCCATAAAGTAGCTTTTCTCATAACAGTGTTCACTCTATTGTAACACAAGGAGTGACTTCATAGCATCTAGAAGGAAAAATAGAATCTTCAGTATTTGATAGAAATGTGAGGCTCTACCTTAAAACAACAATAATCTGGAAAAAGAACTCATTACATTCGAAAAAAAAAGGTAGCACAGTTGATCCCCTTTACAAGAGACACTGATGTAACAAACAAACGGGGATAAGAGGCACCAGTGTGCAGGCTGACATTTGGCCCATCATGCATCAGGCACTCCGTAGATGCGCCTGTGCAGACGGGAGCCCTGCAGTCAAGCATGCTGAGCAAGACTGTTGACCACTGTACAATGACACATTGCCACAAATTTTCAAAACTTGATTTCACAGACTTCTGCAAAAGCTTCTTACAGTCTTGCATAACTTTTGCACAAGCTTCTCTCATTCTTGCGTGATTTTCGTCAGAACATATAAGTGTTGGAAGTTGTATGTCCCCAAAAACTTGCACAATACAAATAGCATACATTAAAGTCTATCACTTAATACGTGCATAGTGTAACAATGAAAGGAAACTCACGCATGGTTTGCTCCGAGCCTTCCCCGTGCGGTGCCTCCTTGAGCCTTGGAGAGCACTGTACAGCTAGAGCAAAGTAGCATCAATCCAGTGTTAATGGCAGGTTAACAAGACAACAAAACTAACCCCCATATTCATAAACGCTCCCCGACTCGACTTTCACCCTTCACTTGACAGAGTTGAGCACTGTGCCGCTGCTCGTTTGAAAGCGACGCTGCGCTACTTGAGAATCACAGCAGATTATTGCTGACATGCAGCGACTTTCTCTGCTTAGAGACGGCGCTCCCACCAGCCATCTCAAGTGAAGGTGAAGCGTTGAGTGGAGGGACGTTCTAGAATACGGGGGTAAGATTGGTTGCAAGAACACTACAATAGACACAATTTTTACACTTCTTCTATATTGTACAGCCACACACATTCTGCATCCTTATAATGCAACATATACATACAGGCTTATAAAGTAAACACAGTAGGCTGCTCAAATAACACCTACACAAAAAATTACCCAAACGTGGCCATGCGCAAAGTACTTTTATTTGAAACTCACAAAACTTTTGCGGTGATGGAGAATAAATAAGACAGGTTACGCTTGGAGGCACATGAGACCTTCGCAGCTTTCATAAAGTACAAAAAACAATATGGTGTGTGTGTATGTATGTACGCATGAAGCTTCGGCCTTTACATACGGTTTCTTGAAAGTATCTACTATTAATTTTATGGCACCTGTGTCCTTCAGCGCAATTGAAAGCCTGCTGATCAGTGTGTGTAATTGTGGAATAGTTACATGAAAAATGGCGTGAAACACCTAAAATCAAATTTTTCTAGCTAGGAAATATGCAGCTGTGTATACACAACACATGCTGCAAACAGTGGGAGGTGACCACAAGAGTGATTTGAGTGTAAGCGGCAGTATTCCGCATTCATGCACCCCGCCATTTTCAACTGTTGCCCAAAAGCAGCACCACTTCAGCGTGCTTTTTTTTTACATCATAAACAGCACGGAATACAGCGAGGATGAAAACAACATATGCAATTAAATTTTGAGCACTATTTATGGTGCGCATGATTGATTGATATGTGGGGTTTAACGTCCCAAAATCACTATATGATTATGAGAGACGCCGTAATGGAGGGCTCCGGAAATTTAGACCACCTAGGGTTCTTTAACGTGCACCTAAATCTGAGCACACGGGCCTACAACATTTCCGCTTCCATTGGAAATGCAGCCGCCGCAGCCGGGATTCGAACCCGCCCCCTGTGGGTCAGCAGCCGAGTACCTTAGCCACTAGACCACCGCGGCGGGGATGGTGCGCATGAAAAAAAAAAAGAAAGGCCTTTGTACAACGACGAATTCATAATTTGCCTTCACGGACCTTCTGTTAGGCTGCACCACATACAAATTTTTCGTGGCTGTCAAAAGAGATTTGAAAAAAAATAATAACCGTGTTTACTCTTGTCATGAGCGCACTCACTAAGTCACCCTCATTTCAGTCGCCAAAATTTTGAATTTTTTTTTCTTCCACATATTAACACACACCCTACGTTCATCCGCTGCAGTCCCACGGGCTCCCCCCCCCTTGCCGCCTTCGCTCGCTGCCACATGCCATTTTATTTTTGTTTCTACTTGTTCACGGCACGTCCCCTGTCTTTTTTAATTATCTGTTGTAACATATGTGGCATTATCTTGTTCCCGAGGTGCCACAGGTGCTCTGCTATGTAGATGCACCATTAAACTAGTATTTTTGATCAACTGTGCATTTCTGATGTTTACCTTGCAAGTACGTAAAACTGGCATGCTTCTTGATCTACGATACACATGTGGCTTGTCTCACTTTAAAGCAAAAATTAACATACAATGGTGTAAATGCTTAGAATTTGAAATATTGAGGCAGCAGCACACCGGAGATGATCATATGGTAAAGAAACGAGTGCTGCCTTATTACTGGCAAGTTGTCACTTATATGTACAAATAAATTTTGAGCAAAAAAGTACAAAAGCACAGCAAGGCTATGATGTGGTTCAACCTGTGGATTCGCTTCATTTATCACGCCATATGATGAAGCTTCCTTTGGTAAAACTGCCCAGATAAGAAAAAAAGTTTGCTGTCCAATACAGCAACTATACAAAGTGTGCACGTGCATCTCGCAGCACCTTTTCGTCACTTCCGAAATGCGCCACCACCATGCCCGGGCACCAACCGTATCTATCGCCTACAACTGCCATGTTGTCTCCTTGTGCTTGCACCCGTTTAGTTTTGCCTCACGATGCAAGTTTGAGGAATTATGAGCTGCTAGTGAGGCAAGTTGATTTAGTAGTCCACGCAGAGGGAGCAGAGCTTAGGGTGTTTCTTCGCTGAAAGTTATAACCTAAAATTGAGAACGCACATTCCGATTTTCCTAAAAGTACCAACGTATTTGGCTGGTGCAGATTAACAAAAGCTACTTGAAGAAACTTTGCAATATTTGCATCTTCAGGTGCAACTTCAATACGGGTAAGTGCCATAGCCAAGTATTTACCTGCAAACAGATATAGCTTACCAAGATACTGTACATACAAACTTGTCTGCAGTTAAAACCATGATGGCGAGGAAGGCGGTTAAAATCGTGATGGCGATCGCGGAAATTTGGTATTGCATTGAAACAAACTATAAAGAATGAGAAACAATATTAGTTCACTTTGAAGTATAGCCGATCGGTTCAAGTTGGGCGTCAGGATTTTTTTTAATTAGTCAAATAATTCTATACACGGTCTCTATCATGTTCAGTGACTCCACTGTACAATAGCGTACAACAAAAGCAAAATACAAAGTGAAAAGTGTGTCAAAGCATACGCGAAAAATAAGTGATGACTGGCATTACCGCGGCACACACCACGCAAAGTCGCTATCTGCCTTGTATAATATTTTCCTCGACTATTTCCTGAAATTGCAATCAAAGAGGCTCAAGCTCAACATCAGCATTGTTTAAAACACTTGGGGGGGGGCATTGCTACTTTGGTGGCGTAGGCCGTGACAATATATTTATAATATTATATCTCTTGTAAACTTGCCTAGCTCTGCACGACTAGTTTTCGATGGGAGCAGCTGCGCTTCGCACATCCACTCTTAAAATTGCGGCTCGAGAGATTTTGAGCTTTCACTTGTTTTTGGGCCAGGCAATTCGTAGTGAAAGCAAGATAATAGGCCCTCATAGGTTGTGGCGGGCAGCCGGTGTACGCCGTGGCTGGTGTATGTGTTGCACATCATGATTATCTGGTCTTGTATCGAGTGAACGAGCGAGGCCTTCCTAATCCAATGAGCTCGTTAAAGTAAGACAACAAAAAACCACAATGCTTCCACATCGTTCACAGCAACAGATGACGAGCCCCCAACAAACCGCACTGCAGCACGTGAACTGCCGTAGGTACCCAGGGAGTTACCCGGGCATGGCGAGAGAGGGAGACAACGGCAGAAGTGACATCACAAGAACACTATGTACAAAGGGGACATTTAAAGACTTTTTTCCCATTTTTAAACTTCGTGCACTGTTGTATTTAGAATAGATGTAATTTGAATAGTTGTATTTGAAAAGAATAGTTGTATTTTGAAAAGGACACTAATTCATAAGCCCACTGGTTCAAGGATGGGTGCATTCAGGGGGCCCATTTGACGTTTTACTTATGCCCTTCAAGAACTTGCTTACAGGGCCAAAGTCCTGTTTCAGAAAGAACACGCTAGTGCGTGGCCAGCAGTCCGTCAAGCATTAGTGCTGGTGAGATTTGGAAATGCAGCGCATGAGCATCCTCATCTGCTACTTCCCTGCTCATGCTCTCGGAGCTTACTTGCGAGGCACGGTCCTTCGCACTTTTCATTTTCACACTGTAAATCAACTGATATCAACTCTGCCTTCCATTATTTATTAAACCAATATTTCATGGTCACGAGGACGAGCTTAAAATGTTTGCTACATCAGACCTGAACAGCATTTTGAGTCATCGAAACTTGCTAGTTGCAGCGAGCATTATGCGAAAAATATGATGTGCTTTACGGTGACAACTTGCAAAACACTGCAGCAACGATTAAAATCATGCATTTTTTGTGCTCACAGGAAATCCCTGAAGCAGGAGGCACTGGGCTAGATAAATTGCGCAGCTAAAATACGGATGCGCTTTCCAATGCTGTCATGCGTACAGGCGGAGAAATGGCAGACAAAACTGGGCGCACCCCGATTCTATGCGCTTGCGTCCCATTCACAAGCCTCGCTGCCAGTTAGCACCACATGGCTCACTGTCCATGAGCTCGCTTGTTTCCTGTAACAGTGGACCATACGGTACACCTATTTAAAAACAAGGATAGAATGTATATAATGCAGCATCTGATGAAGCCATGAAGATGTGTTGCTGATGAAATCTGGAACTCTAGTTAGTACCCTTATTGTTAACCAGCCGACCGACTAGCAAAAAGATTTGCGACTGAAATGATGGCATCTACACCTGCCCTTAAAGGGACACTGAACAAAGTTTTTGCCGCCGAGATTTTCAGCCAAAGTGAAAGATTGGGCCATGAAATTCATAGACAATAATAATTTCAAGCAGAAACTACGAACAAAATACTGAATTTAATGAGCCTTTTACAAAATGCCGCGTCTAGCTCTTAGACACGGCGTTTTCTAAAAGGTCGCGACATTCATTTTTCGAGTTTTTTTTTTGTTATTCAAGACAAATCTACGGTGCATTGTTCACAGAAAACAAAATTGCCTCGGTAAGATTTCTTTGCGAGCAGCTTACTAATTTTAAGGCAGGCGCGTTGATTCGTGAACTGAAGGATGCGAGTGATCGATCTTGCCTGCTAGTGGCTAGGCGACAAAGGCTTTACCTCATGTCCTGGTGTAGCTAAGTCACGCAAATGGAGCAGAAAATGTGCATTATCATTTATTTCACCTAAATATCACACGTATGTGACTTATTGCCGGTGACAGGTGATCAGGATGAAGTCGACAAGTTGAAAATCTGAACAAGAATTCACTCGAATGAAAAACCAACCTATACTCACGTGCACGGTGAAGTCGAACACGTCGTCCGTCAATGTTGTCGCTGATGCCCGAAGGAAAAGAGAAGAGGACAAGCGACAGGGTCGTCTCTTTCTATAAAGTCGGCGGAACTGCCAGAACGGCCAACACAAAAGGCATCGGGTTGACATTCCTCCATCTGGGCATCAGTCGCTCCACCCGGGCATGCAACTTCTACTGGTTCTATCCTCTTCCCGACATTGCAGTGTTGCTGCCATACTCGCGAACCTTTTTAAATTAAAGCACGCAATCATGTATTATCGTGCGCCATACTAAACTTAAAAACAGTGCGCCGGTACATGAGATCACGAAGCGCGGTCCACGCCATTACAAGAACAATTAGAGAAATGAAACAAGAAAAAACAAAATGTATAAAATATTTTGTCTCAATACGATCTGCAATCCAGTTTCCTGCAGCGGCTTTTGGCTCTGTATGAACGGCCAAGCCAGTGCCAAGCCAAGCTTGCGCCCCTGATCAGCTGTTTGTTTCCATCGAGAATTCAACAGTGAACTGGCAATTTGTTTAGATGATATTGCTAAAGGGCTTGAAATTGAATATTTCTCTACGTACTACTGCTGTACTTTTCCTCTCCGTTTCCTGATCACAGTGATGAGATTGAGGAGGTTACAATTTAGAAAACAGCTAGTGCAGCTCAAGCATTGCTAGTATCGCTGTTTCGGTAATAAAATGTTACAAAGATTTTGCCCCGCGACCTGCTTGCCGTGTTCGAGCACCCAGTAGAAATTTACGGTGCCGCGTTTGAAGAGTTGAATAAAATTGCAATATTACGAAAGGAAGGCTCTGACGCAACATCGCATTTTATCAGGCCTACACCTCCCACACCTAGACGAGTAAAACTCGTCGATATTATCTTGCAAAGCTGTGTATAATATTTAAAACACATTCTTTAGCCCACGATGAATTGTTCTCCTCGTGTGGCTTCTCCATTTGGTACTGTCATGTTAAGTTACAAAGGCAACTTTCCATATTTAGTCTCTTTAGATGTGCAAAAGCTTGACACGTGGGTGTGTATGCCATACTGATAATTCTCCTCGTAACCTGGGTCCGCCTCTTTAAACAGCGTCACATTTTATTGTTCGCAATTGTGTTTGTTTTATACTGTAAGCCAGCTGTGTGATTTCATCAATATTCACGAGTGTTCCCTGACTATACAAACACGTGCGTCTTATTTCGTGCGGTGCACGTTTGTATGTAGCAAAAAATGTCATTTCGTCAGCGTGTGTCTGCATACACTTGCATGCCCTGCAGTGCGTGTACATAATTAATCCAGTAAGGACTGCAATGCATAGCC
Source organism: Rhipicephalus annulatus (assembly GCA_013436015.1). Lineage (NCBI taxonomy): Eukaryota > Metazoa > Arthropoda > Arachnida > Ixodida > Ixodidae > Rhipicephalus > Rhipicephalus annulatus. The sequence goes on along the minus strand of WOVY01003315.1, from coordinate 1,225 downwards.
TTGCATGGGACATATATTCCATGCACCCTCAGAGAAATGTTGTTTGTTATGAGCCTACTGTTTATCATTACGTTTTTTTTCGTTAAAGTTTCATCTCCATATAAAGCAGCTGTATACAGGCACGAGCTTCAGCAGCTTCCTCGTTGTTCCATTTTAAATAAAACACCAAGCCTACCCGAATCAATGATCTGTTTGCTATCATTACTGTTATGTGTTCTACGATGTACAGAAGGACAGTAGTATACAAAAAATAGGGAGGGAACTTTGAATGCCCTGCCTGGCATGGCTGCGCTCCGTTTCACACAGATCAGGCGCTGCGCTGTGAAGTTTCCTAACGGCCCTGCAGAAATTCAAGGTGAGCGTACGATAGCGTGGTTCAAGAGGACTTGTGGGGAATACTAGACAACGGGTGTAAAAGATGGAGTCACTAATCGTTTAAAGGAAATCTATAAACTAACAAGGTATTTAAAAAGTGGGAAAAACAGTATCCAAGCCCCACAGTGGTGAAACGTGGACTTAGGCAGGCGTGCCCACTGTCACCCTTCTTGTTCATGATGTTACCTACAAGGATTAGAGGCCAAATTAGAGGCAAGTAAACTTGGCTTCAACCTCTCTTTAGTCAAACAGGAAAACTCATTGATCAGGCACTACCAGCATTAATCTACGCAGATGATATAGTGCTAATGGCCGACAACAAGGAAGATTTGCAGAGGTTGATGGACATCTGCGGTAATGAGGGAGATAGGTTAGATTTTAGATTCAGTTAGAAAAATCAGTAGTCATGATTTTCAATGATAACAAAGGTAGTGAGCTTAGAATACAGGAGTCACGCTAGAGATAACAGATAAATACAAATAACTGGGCGTATGGATATGCAATGGGACCGAGTACCTGAGGGAACACGAAATTGCGTGACGACTAAAGATAACAGGAATGCAGCAGTGATGAAAAATAGGGACTGTGGAATTACAATAGTGTGATGTTGTGAGAGGAATATGGAAGGGGTCATGGTTCCTGGGCTGACGTTCGGCAGCAGTCTTGTGCATGAGATCAGAAGTTTCAAGCAAGATTAAAATTAAGCAACGTGGAATGGGTAGGCTGGCTTTAGGAGCTCACGAGAATACACCAAATCAGGGAGTAACAAGTGATATGGGATGGACATCATTTGATGGCAGGGAAGCTAGCAGCAAGATAAAATTTGAGAAGCGATTGAGAGAAAGGGGGG